>OU015765.1:30925648-31052214 GCA_907173295.1 Fagus sylvatica | reverse complement strand
CATGTATCAAACAATTCATTCTCGGGAAAAATTCCGGAGTTGATTTGTAACATGAGTTCTCTTGAGGTCCTTGATTTGTCAAATAACAACTTAAGTGGTTCACTTCCTCAATGCTCGCACAACTTTGGTGATTCTTTGTTGATATTGGATATACGGAGGAACAAATTTGAAGGAAGATTCCCACAAACTTGGACAAAAGGAAGCAAATTAATGGTGATTAACTTCAGCCAAAACAAATTTCAAGGGTGGTTACCAAGATCTTTGGCCAAGTGTATAATGCTGAAGGCCCTTGATCTTAGTAATAACCAATTCAATGATACTTTCCCCTCTTGGTTAGGAAATCTTCCAAAATTGAAGGTTCTCATTTTGCGGTCCAACAAATTCTACGGCCCAATAAGGACTCCTAAACCGAATTATAAGTTTCCCAACTTGCAAATCGTTGACCTCTCATACAATAATTTTACTGGAAGGTTGCCATTAAAATTCTTTCAAAATTCTAGTTCTTTGAGTTTTGATGGTGCAGAACACTTAGCATATATTCAAGCATACTCATATTTCTATAACATTAATTACAATTGGAGTTCTCAGTATAGTTACTCAATGATAATGACAAATAAAGGAGTGGTCACAGTTTACAGTAAGGTCCAAGAATTTTTTACAGCTGTTGATCTCTCAAGTAATCAATTTGCAGGAGATATCTCAGAATCCATTGGAAATTTAATAGGCATTCGTTTGCTCAATCTTTCCAATAACATTCTCACTGGCTGCATCCCACCAAGTTTAGGAAAACTTGCAAAGTTGGAATCATTGGATCTTTCTCAAAACAAGCTTTCAGGGGAGATCCCACAACACCTAATGCAACTAACTTTCTTGGGATCCTTCAATGTTTCTCATAACAATCTAGTGGGACCTATACCACATGGAAAACAATTTGATACATTTCAAAGCAGTTCATTTGACGGAAATTCGGGGTTGTGTGGAAACCCATTGACAAAGAAATGTGAGAACACTGATGCTTTACTATCTCCTCCTCCAAGCACGAGTCAAGATTTGTGTTCTCCACTCCAATTTGGTTGGAAAATTGTTGTGATTGGGTATGGATTTGGACTAGTTGTTGGAGGGACTATTGGGCACATTGTGACTGCAAGGAATCATGATTGGTTAATGAAGACCTTCAGAATAAGGCAACTGGTAAAAAGAAAGGCGGGTTAATTTGGACAGATGTCTTCCATGGATCATATAAATATGTATATTTGTTTTTTATATTGTGCTCTTTTCAACTTTTTTTTTTTTTTTTTTTTTTTTTTTTTTTTTTTTTTTGGTGTGCAACGTGATCTTTTTTTTTCTTTTTTTTTTTTCCTTTATCGTTTTGATGTATATTGGATTGGCTAGCATTAATGTATTGTATGTAAAAAGTGTTTTTTTTTTTTTATCGTTTTGATGTATATTGAATTGGCTAGCATTAATGTATTGTATGTAAAAAGTGTTTTTTTTTTTCTTTATCGTTTTGATGTATATTGGATTGGCTAGCATTACTTGTTGTATGTAAAAACTGTTACAAAGATATTATGTCCCAAGAGTGTCCAAACTTATTGTAGGTTCATATACTTGTAGAGCAAACAAACTAACCTTAGGATCAGACTAGGATCCATCAGACAAGGGGTTCTTTAGTACATCAACTTTTTTTTAAATCTGTCTATCCAAACCAAGCCACAGTTGAGCCCTCACAATTACACCATCAAAACCCTCATGATGTCTATTCCAAAAATAAATAAATAAAAATTGGAATCCATACTTAAGCCACAGTACCATCCTTTACAAATTACTCGAGCATCTGAAACTTCTTTTATCGCGCGCTTAATCTCAAATCCTGGCAAGACCTTCCACCACCACATCCAACATCACCTAAGCCGAGGCGAGATGGATGTAGTTCATCGATCTACACCATCACAGCAACAGTGAAGGATGACTTTGCTCTCATTCTCATCCCATCTGCTTATAAGGTGACATCACACCAAATACAACCCTTGGTTCACCCCAGTCGGGGCTCGCCAACTCACCATATCCATCATCCTTAACTTTGACATCATGCACGACCTGCAATGTGTTGGGAATAAAACCTTATTCCTAAAACCTGTAGGATGCAAAAATATAAAATATACAAGACACAAATATTTACGTAGAAAACCCTTTCTACTTGAAGGGAAAAACCACGTGACAAACTCCGAATAAATCTACTATTATAAAATTCAATTACAATAGTTTTTCTCAAGTTTATGCCTAACTTGAGGTTCTCACCAAATACAATAATATTCTCTCTAGGAATTAACACTCAACAAATTCTCTAGAGAAAACCCCAAATCCCTTTGTGTATGTCTCACGGCTAAAGAAAAATCTCTTACTTTTTTCTTTACTCTCACACACACTCACTGCTTCTTCGCAATTCTCAATTGCAGCACACCTTGCTTGCGGCACCTTTTTCACTTGATGCAACACCCCTTTTTGAATCACACACATATTGCTTATATAGCAATACTTTTAACCGGCTGAGTTGTTCTATTTCTAATAGAACACAACTTCCTACTAACACACTACACTAGTACACTTCCAATTGTAATAGGATATCAACCACTTAAGTCTTCTATTTCTTATAGAATTACTTGACCTCCACACTGAATGAATCATGCTCTTATGTGAATAGTGCCACCTCACTTGTTCTATTTCTAATAGTACACAAGTTTCCTACTTCTAATAGAAGTAGTCTTCTATACGTGTCCATCAAGCTCATCAATTGAGCCTTGCTTTGGCTTTGGTGTGGGCTAGAACATGGTGCTCACGTGCACCTAACACAATGGCCTCATGTCCTTCCCACGTTTCTATCCTCCTCTCATGGTTCTCATTGTTGCCATAACCATGAGATCCAAGCCATAGTTGCTTGCAATCCATAGTGTCCTCCCAAGGACTGAGTTGTACAAAGTTTTCCAAGTTAACTAGACAGATGGTGCAATAGATGCCATAAAAACGGCACTGACATGGCCTCATAAGGTGATGCCACATCAGCCTTAACCTTGCAGCTAGCCACATCAACATGTCACATGTCAATAAAGGATATTGCCATGTGTGAGAACCTCGCCCCTTTTCTCAAACCCGAAACGAAAACCCCAAAATTGGTTTCAAGTGATTTTGGTTTCAGTTTGGAAATTAAATTGGTAGCGTGTCTCAAATGATGGGATGAAAAATTTTATGTTTTAATCGACCCTCGAGGTTGAAGGTCGATGTGACATGTTGTTTGTGGAGTCGCCACTTAATTTATTTTAAAGGACAAATTAAGAAATTCCAAAGACAAGATCGAGTAATGTAATCCCCTTTTATTCCATTTTAGAATTTGTACAATTGCTAAATGAAATAGTGTGTGTAAATGTTACAAATAAAATTCCCCTAGAATACAATCTAAGAAAATAATATTGTATGAATTTCCTAGTTACAATCTATGTAAAAAGAAAATAAAATGTTGTTGTAAGGCACTATGTATGCAAACCAAGGTTTTGGTTCGGAGGCTTGGTTACAAAATGGGAAGGTATTAGGCACCCCATTTTGCCCGATTTACATCGGTCCTCTTATTTTAAAAATGGCCAAGCATGTTGTAATGTCAATGCATATATGTGTATGTTGTGCAAACAAATTAATTTTAATTGTCCGTGTTGTTATTATGTTGGTTGCAATATGATGTTCATGTTATAGTTGTAAGCTTAAACACATAATCATAATGAACTTGTAAATATAAACACAAGAAATTAAAACATAATGTAAGAACAATAAATTAAAGCATAATGTAAGCACCCAAAAATTAAAGCATAAGGGTTAGAGAACTAACCGCATGCAAAACAAAATTAAAATCAAGTATGTGCTTCACAACTTGTGTGGTTGTGAGCTTTGTGACTCAATGACTTTAAGGATGTGTATACAATTTGTAGGTTGTACGGGTAATCCTAAGAAGTGTTTGAGTATGTGGGTTGGTGGAAAAATAATTCCAAACCTAAGTAGTAAAGATAATGAAGGGTGAACAAAATCAAAATGATTTTTTCAACCTTCAAAACCTTTAAGACTTTTGGAGAGGAATTTTGGTTTAAGAAAGCTTAAGTGCAAATATTTTCTAAGTCTTGGTTCCAAAGATAATGAAGGGTGAGTTAAATCTAAAATATTTCTCAACCTTCAAGAGCTTTAGAACCTTGAAGAGGAGGGTTTGCTACAAAGAATTTTTCTGCTCAAAACACTCTTGAAAACTCTCCATATTTCTCTCTAATTTTTCTCTACACTTTCCAACCCCCTTGCCATGAAGACCATGGTTGTATTTATAGAGAAATGGGGGTGTGAAAGGGTCAAAGAGGGGTGGAAGGGGCTGCTTTTTTGCCCCCCACCAGCTGCCTCTCATGCATGCCAGCCATGCCTTGTCCCCCTTTGCTGAAAAAAAGACAAAAAAAAGTGCAGAAATGGGTCCAGGTACACAGTGCCGGCCGGCACTGTGTTTTAAAATCCTAGTGCCGGCCGGCACTAGGATTAAATTTTTGAGTGCTGGCCTAAAAATTGGAGTGCCGGCCGGCACTGTTTTGAAAAATTAGAGTGCCGTCTGGCATTCCATTTTGGGTTATTTAAAACATTCTTTTTTTGACATTTTTCAACTTACCTCTTTTGGCCATACATTGTGGAACGTGCATGGGCAGAAAAAACTGATTTTTCTGCCCTTCCAAAAGTATTTTTGGCATGCATGAGTGAGATATAATCCTATGTATGTATGTATATTTAAGCTAACGCGGACCCGAAGCGTTAAAACTTCGATTAGCGATAACTTTCCCGTTTGTGGTCCGATTTGAGTGCATGACGCGTAATTTTGATCGTGTTGATCTAAAGACTCATTTAAAATTATTTTGGTGTCAATCGGACGTCCCGAGAAAAATCGGGCCAAAACCCTAGAAATGCACGAATTTCCGTGCCGAAACGCTCGGAGTCCAAATCGAGTGCAAGTCGTGTCGTTGTGATCGTGTTGACCTAACGACTCGTGTGAATGTATTTTTATATCAATCGGATGCCCAGAACAAACTGGGACCAAAAACCCTAAATGTGCACAGATTTCCGTGTCAGGGTCCGTTTTTTGGATTTTTAGTCCGTAAAACTCCATGCATGTTATAATTGAAATGTAGGTGGCAAAATGAGGTGTCTACACCATGTCAACCAGACGCTAGTGAGCCACATCTTTGCTGCCACTTCAACATAGTTGCCACATTAGCCACCAAGCACCTATAACATCTCACTCAGGTCCACCTGCCACATCTCCAACTTCATGTAAGCCCATGTGCCATCATGAGACCATATGCGCTCGTATGCGCCAACATCTCGAATCACCCTGTGACTATGACCATTCCTAAGCCTTTTGAGGGTATACATATCCCGTGAACCACATATCTCACAAACACTAGCAATACCATCCAACACACAATACTTCCATCTATTGACATAGTTTCCAGCAATTGGTGTCAGCCATAATCATAAAATGTGGTTGTTCGCTACCACCATCATCTATGTTACACACTTCCAGATTGGTCACATACATTCAATACCTTACAAACTCAAGCTTTCACCTTAAGTTATTGTAAACTCATGTACTTGTAGACTTATGATTAGTCTAGGACTAACTTATGGTTTTAAGGCGTCATAACATCACCCCTTAATAATTATAATTAAGACAAATCCCTTCACATCTCCTTTTTGGTAATAAGGAATAGAAAATAATATTTTCATTTATATATTTTATTTTAAAAAAAATGAGGGTATTCAAAATTCTTTGAATTTCTTACTATTCACATAGTACAGAAAGGACTCCAAACTACTTTGGAAGTAGTCCCAAAAAGTTGGTTACAGGTTCCAAATCCATAACCGAATAGATCTCATGAGACCTTAGAAACCACTAGACCAAACCATTGAAGTTATATTTTTTATTATTTATAACTCTTTATTTATTTGGTGGAAAAGTTTGTAGGCACCAAATGGTGCACCCATTTTTTCACTGAAACGGTTGGTCCAATTGAGATGAGTGTGAATTATACTGTGGAAAATTCTATGTATTTTGATGTACCCTCATTTGAATCTAATTCTGCAACCTGCCCGGGCGAATCTCTATGAATCAGAGGATGCAAATCACCATTCTATTATATTATAAAAGATAATTTCCTAATATTGCACTTAGTTCCAGCTTTTTAGTTGACGTTTGGGAAAGCACCGCCGGAACTTCTTTTTGGTTAAAAAAAATCAGTTTTGTATTTCACTTTTCGTGTAGATGAGAACAGATTTATTCATCTCACAAATTCTTATTCCAGTACGTGATAGGTCCAAGCCAGCACCCAAGCATTTTCAACACAATCTGTAAACCAAGAACAGGTGAAAATCTACAGATAAAATTAGTCCATGCAAGTGGCATCAGTAATCAATAATTATGTAAGATGAATAAATCATCCCCACCTAATTGCATAAAGTTCACAGCTATCCCTCCCTTAAAATGTTCACTGGGAATTATTGATGGAATCTTTGCTTTATAAAAGCCTACCAAAAGAGCAAAGCCGGAGCCACTTGCAGCAACAAATACAACACTTGTAAAGTTGACAAAAGCAAAACTTTGTTGATTTTCTCATGGAGTGAGAACATACCACTCCAGCCACAAATAATATAGTCAACTAACTTTGGTTGGCAAACTTGATTCCCTTCTCAATAGATGACTTGAGTTCGGGTTTCAGGCTTTCCAAGTTTTCTTTTTCATAGTCAGAGAGAGAGCCCAGCCCCAGAACCTCCTCCACACCATTCTTTCCAAGCCTCACCTGCAAAATAGGTAAAAAGATGTTTTAGTACTAATGACCATAGAGCCTATAGGCCCTACACATACTTGTGCTGTTTCTAGTTTCAACTGGCCAAGATATGAAACTAGACTGGCCATAACGTGAACATGTGAATTCATTTTCAAAGACATCAAGAGAAAAGAATTCACATAACTGGAAATAATAAATAAATTTAATGTGTTCCCCTGCATCAGATAGATGTTACTGAGTAACATCTGATCAAAAATACGAGGATGATTCATGACTCAACAAAAAGGTGCAAAACATAATAACATATATGAAACCAATGACATTATTCCACTACTATATTCAATACTGAGTAATATATATATATATATATATATACATTTTAACCCCAAGCCAATGAGCTCTGGCTCTAACCCCATTGGGTGGGCGTGTAACTTATCAAAAGAAAAGATGATAACGAGACAAACAACTTAACAAGCAGCAGCTCAATGCACACAAAAAGTTCAAATGTACATTAAAAAATGGTGGCCTTTGTAATAATCTCAAGTAAATGAAGCTGTTTCAAGTCAAAACTTTGACCAAAGCAGTAGTAATCAGCAATGCACAGTACTATCAATTGCCCTACCAAGTAACATAACTTACGCCATTGACAATTTTGCAGATCCCTTTCCGGCCTTTGCTTTCACAACTTCTGTTCCTCCCCCTTGTGTTCGCTTGGTAAGTGCCTTGATATCTTCATCTGACAAATTGGCTTTTGGTGTGGCCTATTAAAAACAAAAAAACTCCAATTAGCAAAGGTCTCCAACAATAGAGTAGCAAACCAGATTTTACAAGAATATATATATATATACTGTCCTATATTCAACAGAGATACAATTCAATATAAGAGACCATGAGGGAGCTTGAAGGACAAAGAAAGTGATGTAGGCTCTCGGGTAGAAGGGTTTGTGTATAGGAATAGGGTTGGAGTGTGAGTTAATTTGAGTTAATTTGGGTTTACTTTTCAATTTCTTTTCTAGTTACTTTTCTAATACTCGTGGGAAACCTAATTTTGATTATATATGAGAGAGAGAGTTAGTTGATTCATTTCATCTTTTGAATTTCATTTTTTTTTTTTTCTCATTTTTAATTTATTTTCTGGTTTTCTCCATATTATTTATTTATTTTTAAAAAATTTAAACTTTGCCTATATTTTACATGAATTGATTGGTTCTTGACTTGCATTTTAATGACTTAGAATTTTAGTATTTCTTCTTTCCATTACTAGTCTTTTAAGTTTTTTTTGTTTTTTTGATAAGTTAGTCTTCTAAGTTTTTCTCACTATTCTTATGGTGATTGTTATTTGAAATATTGTTAAGGGCTGAATTGCCTCCCTCTCCACCCCTTGCCATTTCCCTAATAATGTTGAATATTATTAACTATTAAGTATCTTAGGAATTTTCCCATAAAAAATTTCTTGTAATTTCTCTAAGTTCAAGTTAATCTTTTATTAGTTATTACATTATTAAGTTTTTAGTTTATTACGCAAAGTAGGAGTCCTAATACTAGTACAAGAAAGAGTTATTATATATATTTACACTCAATGTACTCAAAGAGGAGATAGAGTTTATCAATAAAATACTAAGTGTTTTGAGTATAAAGGCACTTTGACCTTACTGTTCTTTTTCCTCCCTTTCTCTTATCTTTTTTCTTCTTCTCTTTCGCACGCACTATTCATGTGTACTGTTTATGCATACTGTTCATGCACACAATTCATAGATTGTGGAGAAATTCGATTTCTGTTATCTTCTTACCGCTTTTCAACCCTAAATTAAATCTTTTCTTTTCCTTACAAAACCCTTCTTTAAAAAAGTTCTAAACCCTAAATCCACAAATCCTCCTAAACCATAACCCACCACAAGCACACATCAACAATACGTCATATATTTAAGAAAATACACAGTGGGCCAAGCCATTCATGACCAAACCCAAACCTGGTCTAGCCCCATAAGTGTAAGGTTTTGGTCCAAGCCCAAAGAACTTTGGGCTAGGCTGACTTGGCTGGACAGGCCACTAGGTACTTGACCACCCTAATTAATATGATTACCTTTGTCTAATAATAAGCTGCTTGCACCCCACTTTTATTTATCAAAAAATAATAAGCTGCTTGCAAATTGTTGAGTTTGAATGTGATTTAGGTAACAGATTTAGACTGAGCATGATTTTGAATAGGACAGAATGATGGAAAAAAATACATGTGTCCAACCCCAATTAGTCTGTTGAGGATCCATAGCCAACCCAAAAGTTTTGGAACTAGAGCTTTGTTGTTATTGTTGTCCTTTTAGTCTGATCATGTTATCAATCTCTAGAGCAGGAAAAAAAAAGAAAAAAAAGAAAAAAGAGAGATGCACAAAAAAGAAAGAAGGAAAGATTTGTCAGCTTGAGGATGAATATGGAAATTTGTTGCTTTGGATTATGTTCCTTTTGGGTTATTGTCGTTACCTAACACTTTTTTTTGATAAGTTTAATGTCGTTACTTAACACTACTTGAAGCTTAGCTTACTCTGTAAAATATAAGCTATAGTTTCTATAATTAAAGTACATGAATGGCTGGACTTTGCGCAGATGAAGTCTTTAATTTTCAAATATTTTAAATTAATGGAGCGCATCAATCCATGTCTTGGTTTCATTGAGGATGGATGTAATTTGATACATTCTAGCTTGTCTTTGTTAGTGCTATTATTTTTTCTTTGATAAATATCTTTGTTAGTGCTATTATGTGAACCAGACTCCCACATTACATATTTGCACAAGTATTTTCCTTTCACATGGATCTAGAGAGCAAAGTTTAGTGCTTTCTTCAGTCTTAAAGTTAAGTTATCCACATATTATACTGTCAAATATATTAAGAATAATTTCCAAGTCTGTTTTCTTTTTAGGTATTAGTGTTTATGTTTGGGAAGGATTTGAAATTTACCAAGGTTTTGGATGAGATTCAAATTTAAGTTTTTTTCTTTTTTCCTTTCGTTTTCTTTAATACCTTGATAATCAAAGGATTTTAGTAGATGGCAACATGAAAGATTGAGTTCAACTGTATTCTCAATTTGTAAGGTTAATATTTGTACCCCTACCAATTGGTTAGAATCTCAATAAATTTTCTGGCCAAGAAACAATGTTTTTTTTTTGTTACCTCAAAAATCCAAATAATTGCGAAATCATCTTTTAAAATGAAAATTCCACTTCTGCTAACTTGCATCCAAAACTTCCAACTTCTGGTGAAAATTGCCCTGGCCAATGGTTTTTGAAATTACTAAACTGGAGTGTTTTGGAATATTATTTTTCCTTTTTGTTAAAAAACTACAATGTTGCAAACTGGAAGTTTCTTCCCACTGGGTAATATCTAAACTGATTAATTTCTTTTTATGAGCTCCAATTGCATCGGGGGAATGACAAGGAAAGAAAAGACAAAGGATTCAAATAAAATTTATGGCAGAACTGAATACCCTAGTTTTTCTTTTCCTATGGATTTGTTAGTGTATGTGATTGATATAAATTAGCTAATGAGTGTTTTCACAAGGTAGTTCTCTGCAGTGAAATGTGAATATGTTGCAAAAAGCTTTTTAAGAATGTTCAATATATTGCTTTTTCCCTCAAATTTAGATTGAAGAACATTAGCATAGTTTGAATTCCATCTTGTCTTAAAAGTACATTGGCTATCCACTCCATTGTCATGCTTACCAAACCTCTAACTTCAAAATGTTACTACTATGCCAGCACCATGAAAATCACCTCAACACCACTAAAACTACTGCTATCCTCACAATGCTGCCTCCACCTCCACTGCTACCACATTTCCCCCCTCCAATTTATGTTTTATTTTAGATAGAGGTGCAACCTGCATGATGCCTAGGAGTTGCTGAAACATAAATTTTTTTTTTTTTGAGTGTAGGGGAAAATCTTTAATAAGATATCAAAAAATATATTTATATGGACAAAAAAACTAGGAAGCACCGGTACGGCAAAAACCCCGCCGTACCCGTACCGAGTACCTCGTGGGTACGGATACTGTCGGGGTACCGCTGCATGCGTACCCCCGGCGTACCCGTTTTCGGCCAAAATTTTTTTTTTCTGGTACGGTTTTGGTACGGGTCGGGTCAGGTCGGTTCCGGTACGGGGCGAAGCCAAAACGGCGTCGTTTAGGCTGAAAACTGAAGCTTCTCAGCCACTCGACTCGATTCTCATCTTCTCTGCAAACCGATTCTCTCTCCTCTGCTCTCTGTCTCTCACTTCCTCCACCGCCAGTGAGCTCGGTTCCCTCTCCTTTGCTCTCTGTCTCTCACTTCCTCCACCGCCGGTGAGCTCGGTTCCCTCTCCTCTGCTCTCTGTCTCTCACTTCCTCCACCGCCGATAAGTTCGGTTCTCTCTTTCTCACTTCCTCACTCGACTCGATTCTCATCACTTCCTCACAAACTGAAGCTTCCGGGTTCTTTCTTCTTCTTTTTTTCTTGTTTTGTTATGGGAAATAATATATATATATATTATTGTCATGTATGTATGTGTAAAGACTGAAAGAGTCTAGAATGGCCTATAAAATAGGTGGGAAGAGAGGCTTAGAGGAAGGATTATTTTGACTTTTTCACTTGGGATATTGTAATTATTATCATATTTATTTTTAAGTTCATATATATTTAAAAATATATGTATAATAATATATAAAAATATATAATAAAAAAATACCCCGCCGTACCCGTACCCTAGTTTTTAGAAATTGGAGTACAGCCGTACCGTACCGGTACCCGAAAACGTGGTCATAGCAAAAAAATAACATATGTTCCTTCATTTTACAAGTTTTTTCTCATTGAAATCTTGTACCACCACTGTAATGCTACTGGTAGGAAGACTGTATCAGTGCCACCACTGTTTTGCAGTTTATCTTGGATTTGTGGAAGCTATCTACATAACATGTCATTATTTAATTTTCTTCTCATTTTGTTTTGGAAATTTTAAGCCTTCGTAGTTTTAAAAGAGTTGCAGATATTTTCAGAATCCTCTTTCCTGATATCTATTCCCAACTTATGCCACTGAAAAAAAGACTTGCATGGTGTGCATAAACATAAATTTAGTTTCTAGGTTGGTTTCTTTTTATAGAAAGATGATTGATAAGGTGTGTGCGCATGCGTGTATGTGTGCATGCACGTGGAACTGTGATCAGTACCAGTTTTGAGATAATGAAACCCAAAGTTGACAAGCTTACTAATTTTGCTGCAGTTGTGAAGATGCAGATGTAGATTGATCTTCAATTGTGACACCTGACAATTCTTGAGAATGCATAGGATATGGTGGAGCTGCTTTGCTTTACGGCTGCATTATGAAATTCCTTTTGTTTGGAATATTTAAGGTGTATGACTTGCAGCTTATAGATAGGTGGTTCCTTGTAACCTTTTTGTATTTATATTTTATGGTGGTTCTGCTTTTTTATCCATTTTGTATGATAACGTTGGATATTGTAATGACAGGAAACCTTTTTGCGTGGCAAAAAGGTTAATTGCCACCAACTGCTAGTCATCCCTGATTTGAGAATGCTGATGCTAGGTTTTTCCTGTTTGTCCTTTCAACCAAATTGCATCAACACTGTTAGCCATTTAACTTGATAATGGGCAACATAGGTCAGAGGTGGAAATGAATGAAATGTAAAGAATCATTTAAGAATGTTTCTTCCATTCCCTTTTTGAGAGTTTGATTAGGAGAGAATAGAAAGATGGTTCCTTGTTTGGAATTTTAAGTTTAAGTAAGAGCTCATTTTCCTCAAAAACTTAATTTTTTATTCCGCTCAAAATGGGAAGAATTGGAAGTTGGAATGGAGTTTAATGAAATTTTAATTGAAATGCTCATAATATACATTTATATTTTACAAATTTCTTGTAATAGAGAAACACAATAATGGGGTGATGATGGTGATTAAAAAATAAATTGAAATAATAAAAACCTAACATTATTCACGTCCCTAAAAACATGTAAAAATAAAAATAAAAACAGACGGCCAAAGTTACAAAGTCGGGAAATTTAATCAAAGCCCTTTACTCAATGAAAATGAAATAAACAAACATCGAAGTGGTTCCAGTGAAAATAATATTGGCACATTATTCACCTAACCTAACTATGAACTCAAATCAATACATTTTGACAAGTTTTCGAAAGATGATGATAAAGAAAAAGAAAGTGCATATAACATATAAGAAAATTAGCAAGAGTTTTTATGACAATGATATTTACTGAAAATAATAATAATAATATAAGAACCAACTTCTTACCTTTTTATAAAATGAGGCGCATAATCATAGTTTTAAAAACCGGATCGAGGAGAGAACTAGAAAGAGGAGTGATTCCCATATCACTGGTCGAACTGGGATCGGACTAGTGGTTGAACCGGTGACGTTATAAATAGTTTAATTAATAATTTTAAAATTAAATAAATATATTATAGGTTTATAAATAAAAATATTTGCTGAAAATACATCTAAAACATTTTTAAAAAATTTATGTGAGTTTTTATATCTAATGTTAAGAAAATAAAAACAATAAACTACAACCAAACATATTAATATTACAAAATATAATGGGTACTCACAACTTGAGTTTAGCAAGTGGGCTTGGCGTGGGTTCAAAATGAAAAGAGCCTAGGCTTAAAGAAAATGAATTGTATGGGGCTTATGTGAATATGGGCCAATGGTTTCTTTAGGTGGGGGGTAACGAGTAGTTCATTAAAAAAAAAAAAAAATGGGGTAACCTGTACATCTTTAATGAAATCCCACTAGTCAATAAGATTTCATGGAATTCCCACTAGCCAATAAGAAAATGCCAACGCACCCTTATCTCCTCCTTTTCCTTTTTATCTTCTATTTCAAGGTTTATGCAATTCTTTGTAAACAACCATCAAAGCATCAGTAATTCAGTATGCTCTTCTGCTTCCCACATTGCTGAACACAAACACCATCTTTAATGGAATTAAAGAATCAATCTTACATAATATGTGTTGCAAATCCTTTTCACCGGCGACTTCCCTTCTCTGATTCTCTCTCTATCACTCTCTCTCACTTTTTCTTTCTTCACTTCGGTGCCATTTCTCCTTATCGAGATTTCTCCACCATTATTTTTCTCTTTCATTCCGTTCAACTTTAGAACTGGTTGGATCGTTTTGGTTACCGGTTATCCCGATTCAACCGCCGGTCACCGGTTTTTTATGCTTTTTTGTGAATTTCCGGTTTTTGCAGATATCCAAACCAGTATGGTGACTGGTTCACGATCAAACCGGCTAGTCCGATCCGATTTTTAAAACCATGGTATAATAATAATATTGGTATAAATTATTACTTTCTATTCATTTTACAGTGTTCAATTCCGTATACTCATTCGATTTCTCTATAAATTTCCAAACAAAGCCTAAGACCTTATACTTATGCAACACTAGGTGTAATTGATCTCCTAACATCTAATATCACCTCAACAATTTATTTCTAATTTATTTCTCAGACAGATATTTGTCCACATTTCTTTTCTGGTTTAAATCTGTTACCAGTAATAAAAATAATATTTCCATTTATTTATAGCTCTCTTCATTTTGGTATGACGCTTAAAGAAATGGTTTGGTTCTACCCTCATCAGAGGATGGAAATCACCATTCTACTAAAGTTTCAATTATAGAAGATAATCCTTTCCTAAGGATAAAGTGTTGCTCCAATTTGTTGAGGTCCCATTACTTAATAATCATGTCATTCGTTTAAATGATTTAATGAATCATGTTTAAATTTGTTTAAATGATTTAATACACATGAATGGATAATCTTCTAAACACCCCCATAATGAATTGGAAGAGATTCTTCGTTCTCCCAAATCCAAACCAACCAAACTGGAGGAAAACTTTGTCCACTTCCTAATATGGCACTTAATTCCAGATTCTTTGGTTGACGTTAGGGGTGTCAAAAAAAACCCAAACCCAAACCCATTAGCCCACCCAAACTCACCCACTAATTGTCCACCCAAACCTACTTATTTAATAAATAGGCAAATGGGTGCTAGCCCAATTAGACCCAATTAAATTGAGTTTAATTGGGTTGCTTATTGGGCATCAACAAAAGGCCCAAACCCAAAAAAAAAAAAAAAAAAAAAGCCCAAACAACAAAAATAAATAAATAAATAAACAAAAAAAAAAGCAAGGAAAAATAAACAAAAAGCCCAAACCCGAAAAAAAAAAAAAAAAAAAAAAAAAAAAAAAAGAAAAAAAAAAAAAAAAAAAAAAAAAAAAAAAAAAATAAATAAAAAGCCCAAACCTTAAAAAAAAAAAAAAAAAAGATTCTAAGAGGTTTTGGTCATTTTGGAGGTTCCAAGGGTATTTCAGTAATTTTTTTAAGTTTTAATTGTTTTTTCATCATTTTATAGGCTTTAAGGGTATTTTGATAAATATCTACTTTATTAAATGGGTTTAAATGGATGTGTTGGGTTTTAGCTTAGATAATTGGGTTGGGTTAGGTTTGGGTAATATCTACTTTATTAAATGGGTTTAAATGAGCTATTGGGTTTTAAAGGCCCAGCCCATTTAATGCCCACCCAAACCCACCCATTTGACATCCCTAGTTTATCCATTGTATTCATTTAGGACTCACTCGGTGGCATTGGAAGTTTGTGCACGCAATGGTTTGCCTTTGGAGCAACTATTGGAAGGCAGCAACTAGATTGATGTAGATGGGCATAAAACAAGAAAAAATTGAGCTTGACCTTTCTAGCATTATTACGGTAATAACATATCAAACAATCATGAAGCAGATATATTAAATAATCTCAAATACATTCCAGATGAACTCCCTAATTTTGACAGATCAAGTCCTAGTATTTTTGTGACCTAACCCATTATTATTAACCTTTGGTAGGAAAATAGAGTAACATAAAGCACATGATTAGATGGAAGAATTTAATTGTTTATCTGCAACATATTCATCATGCATTGACGTATTAGCTATAATAAGATAACCACAGCACAAAGAGAGAGATTTACCCAAACACCTAATAAACGTTTGCCCCAGTCGTTTATCTCGCTTAATCATCGATCATTGGGTCTTGAACCAATAAAAAAATTCATCATAGGGTGTTGAACGGAATATATTAGAAAATAAAATTGGTGAGGAAAACGATTAATGTGGCCTCTTGTGTATTAAAATTGAAATAGTTTTTTAATAAATAAAAATCGAGAAAATTATACCAACCCTCCTTGAGGATCAAGGAAATGATAGTGAATAATCCATTAACACCATTACCAAATGATAGTGAATAATCCATTAACACCATTACCAAACACACTCTAATGATTCAAGGAAGACCTTACAATAGTTTTTTAATAAAATAAAAATCGGAAAATGATACAAACCCTCCTTGAGGATCAAGGAAATGATAGTGAATAATCCATTAACACCATTACCAGACACATTGTAATGATTCAAGGAAGACCTTCAATAGTTTTTTAATAAAAAAAAATAAAAAAATAGGGAAAATTATACCAACCTGGCCTCCTTGAGGATTAAGGAAATGATAGTGAATAATCCATTCACACCATTACCAAATGATAGTGAATAATCCATTAAAACCATTACCAAATGATAGTGAATAATCCATTAAAACCATTACCAAACACACTCTAATGATTCAAGGAAGACCTTATAATAGTTTTTTAATAAAATAAAAATCGGGAAAATTATACCAACCCTCCTTGAGGATCAAGGAAATGATAGTGAATAATCCATTCACACCATTACCAAACACACTCTAATGATTCAAGGAAGACTTACAATAGTTTTTTAATTAAAAAAAATCGGGAAAATTATACCAACCCTCCTTGAGGATCAAAGAAATGATAGTGAATAATCCATTCATACTATTACCAAACACACTCTAATGATTCAAGGAAGAACTCATCATCACAACATAAGTATGGCCGACCTCTCTCACTTTAATAAGGATTCAAACTAAGAAAAGCATGGCAGCATTTCATCACAACATTAGAAACAAAGTTCGAAAGCATCTAGATTAGCGCAGTTCCAAGAATTCAAATATTTTTGGTAGCGAAAAGAAATAAAATGAAAACATAATAAACAGAAATGTCTATAACTTAAAGAAAAAAAAGATACAAGTTGCATTTGGTAGTGTTGGAACATTTTAATATTAATTTGAAATAATATTAATTTAAATTGATAAAATTAAATGTGAAGATATGGGAGTTTCATGTGGTTAATGAGTTTAAAGTGGAGTTAGTGTTTTGAAAAAAAAAAAACTGAATTCCACATTGATAATGGAAAAATTATTTAATCCACCAGGTGAATCACGTCATTTATCCACCCACCTATAAAAAAAAAGCCATGTGTTTTAATTTAATGACTAAGATCCTAATCACATAACTAACAGAAAAGAGAAAGACCAAAATAACCATATGACTTCCACCAATTCACTGCAACACATTCCCAGGCAAACGGCGATAATTTCCGATCCATAAAGAAATTAAAGCTGATAAAGAAACAAGTTTAAAAATTACTGATACACAAGCCCCCACATGGATCTTATTCTAGCTCTTATGAAGAATTAACCAAACTTAAGGTCTTTGATCAGACAAAACCTCAAAACAACCTAAAAATCCAAGGATTACACGGAACAAGATCGAATATTTATTCATACCCACTTGAAGAAATCCCCATCAGAGTAAAAAAAAAAAAAAAAAAGCCCTAAAATTTCAGCAGGGGTCAACCATACCCATCAGAAAGGAAACAGGGCAGCACACATTCTGGTGCAATATGCAAAACATGTCAATCACTATATTGTGTGGCTAGAAGAAACACCTCATGTAATAGACCCTCAGGTGTCTTTGGATTTTCCCACTCCATCAACCTGAGTGTTTTTTATTTCTTTTGTGAAGTACCCAATATTTTTGCGTATTTGAATGAAATTCTAACATTCTTATAAAAAAGAAACACTAAACTTTAACCACTTCAGATCAAATTCAGGCCAAAATATTTCTGGGTATTGATGAAAACCCACTCATTTGGCCCTCTATGTCTTCACAGTTGAAGCTTCCCACAGAATCTCTCTTCCAATAGAAATCAAACTGACCAACAAAATAATCACAACTTTGAAATAAACTATGTCTTAACAAAAGGATCTAAGGTTAGTTGAAATGGGATATCACACTTTCGAATGAATGAAATTGAGAACAATAATTACGTACTTCAGAGGAACATATGTTTGTATAAGAGAGAAATTGTTTGAAAAACAAAAACAAAAACTCAAAGACCAAAAGGATCTTGCTATGAGTACGTTTCCTTGGCAACATATCGCAGTAAGTTTCCTTCAAAGGGAAAGAGAGTCAAATCCTAAGAAGCACGGGTACATTTTAGGGTACGAGTACTGGTACCGGCACGGTACGACGGTACGACAATTCTTAGAAAAGTAAGGTACGGGTACAGCGGAGATATATGTTTTATTAAATTTTGTATATATTATTATGCATATATTTTTCATATATTGATAAGCATATGTGAATTTAAGAGCAATTATGAATAATAAAGTATATCTATTGCCATTAAATGGTCTTTTAAATTACAAATCAAGATCCAAAAGAGTAAATAAAAGAAGTGTACATCCATATAGTTACACTTAAAGTTCACGTTTCCATTATTTTCACTACTTTTATATATTTTTGTGACATATCCAAAAGAAAAAATGAAAGAAAATGATTTTTTTTTTTTGAAAAATTTAGGTTCGCCTGGGGTACGCATGCAGAAATACCCCAAGAGTACAAGTACCCCAAGAGTACAAGTACCCAAAAAGTATCCGGTACGGATACGGCTCCATTTTTGGAGTACCCGTGCTTTATAGGTCAAATCTAATTTAAGCAAAACCCAATTTCTCATTATTGCCCCTCTCGTCTCCTCTGTTTTTCTGTGAAAGTTCTTCAGATTCCAAAAACTTCTTCGTGTTCTCCTTCGCCAGTGGAACTTAGATCTTGAACACCGTCGATCGCCGTTTGCCTGGGAATGTGTTGCAGTGAGTGGCTGGAAGTCATATGGTTATTTTGGTCTTTCTCTTTTCTATTAGTTATGTGATTAGGATCTTAGTCATTAAATTAAAACACATGGCTTTTTTTTAAAGGTGGGTGGAAAAATGATGTGGTTCACCCGGTGGACTGAATAATTTCTCTAATGGTAGAGAGAAATTATATATTTATAACTCCATGTAGCTATTGTGTTAATGTGTCCAAATACATTCTGAAAAATATTCACCTACTCACTAGTGAGTTAATGGTCACTTTTTTGTTAAGGAAAAAATATGTCATTGACCATTTGTGAAGAAAAAATCGGTCATTGACAATTTATGAGTTGGCATATTTATACATGTATTTAAGGAAATAATATTCAGCCATTGACTCACTAAATGGGCTAGCTGTTGGACTCATTAACTCTCCCTATAACTCCTCATCTAACTCCAGCCCATCTAATTAAAAGACCAACTAATAATATTTGAATTTCAAATAATGATCTTAGTAACTGACCCAACATTAGATTAATTGGGGATTAATTTTGGGCCACATCAGATTATTTGGGATTAAATTCGGAAGGCCCAATGAGCCTATAAATAGACTCCATAAGCATCAGTCACAAAAATATAACATAGACAGACAAAAATATTTGAGAGAATTTCAAGTAAAGAAAAAGTATTATTCTAGCTGAGGGCTTAAATATAACATAGACAGACAAAAATATTTGAGAGAATTTTAAGCAAAGAAAAAGTGTAATACTAGTAGAGGGCTTGAATCTTCTTAAAGAGAGCGAGATATCCGGGCCTCGGTCCAATTTGTATTGAATTATTTTTTTATACCTCGTATTTTTATTATAAATTTTTGTATTACTCACCAACAGATAGTTATTATATTTACAACTCAAACGGACATAATTGAATGCACTCATCACATCCCTGGTTTGTACTTCCACCATCGGTTGATGTGGGATTAGTATTAGGACATCTTCAATGATTATGTCCCTCCTCGTGACAGATTCCACAACTCGGGCAACCACTTTGATGTCCAATCCAATCTATCTCATTCCTTATTCTTGTTGCCTTTAGGCGACCACATCCTTTTTTCATTGTGGGGTTAGGTATCAACCTAAGCCCTTTAACATCGCGCTAGTATCCCTTGTCAAGTATAGGCATAAAAGAATGGTCATAGTAGGCTAGTCGTTCAATCAGTCTATAAAATGGGTCAATAAACTGTAGCACGTCAACGCTCACACTATTTTAAGCTACGATAGCACGTGAACAAGGAATCTTATACAATTTCCATTTCCCACAAATGCAGTTTTTCTCAATCAAGTTCACAACTTGTATGTGGTTGCCCCTATTCACTCTTAAAGGATTAATAGGTGTTTGAACATCAAAATTACCCGAATGACAATCATACTGCCTTACCCCAAGCTTGGTTGCCTTTTCTTGATTCTTCTCCAACTTATTTATAGCGTATTTACTAAATACTTGACCAGCATTTAGCTAATTTTGAGTTTGGAAGTATATGAGACCATTGCAGTTATGGATAGGCTTTGTGCACCTTTCAATGCACCATTGAAGGACTTAAGAAAATTAGTGGTCATTGCCCCATATCTCCGTCCCTTATCATGGGTCAGTGCCCAAAGTTCCACCATGAATTTATCTAGCACTAAGCAAGCTTCCTCAATGTATCTTCTAATGCCCTCCATTGTCTCAATGAATTTATGGATCTGGTTGGCGTTTCTCTACAAACAAGCGTTCAACCATTGCTGATAACTAACCTACAATGTTGGAATACTGTAATGCAAAAACCAAACGCCAGAAAACATGGTGAAAAAATAAGTACATGCATGGTTAGTATGACGGTTTTGGAATACCACTTGTGTATTCAGATTCTTATCTTGTACTGCCAACAGGAATTTCGGTAACTCCTCATAAGACTTATCTCAATCCCCATATATATTGTCAATGCATTCAGTTTCACATCTCATATATTATCATAAGAAATATTTTTCCTTCATACATGCCCTTCACATGTGCAGTTAAAAGCTTTAATTTGGCAGCTGAGTAACTCTTTACCAGTTGGTGAATCTGTCGTTTAATAAAACTTGAATTCATCATCTTACTATATTTAGAAACACTACTACTTGTACATGTGTGAGGACCATTGTATATTGTGATCTCCCAAAATACTTTCTTTCTACACTTGCATGCCCAGAGGTACCATTCACACTTAAGGCAATAAATTGCCTATTTCATTATGCTTGACTCACTCACTTTATAACTTTGGTTCTTGCCTATAGAGTACACCCTTACAAATTGCAACACATCTTTGTTGTTGAAAAACATCCCTTTCCTCAACTCCATCCATCTATTCCAAACAAATACACTTGTTACCTCATCATTTGATGGAACTGTAATGTTATCCCATGTGTTTGCAATAAACGACGATGATGGAGCTTCCATGATACAATAGCTAGGCATAAAGTGTTATTGATCACCATGATTATCGTCATCATCATCTTGATCAAAATAACCATCAACTTTGCCACCACTAATGGCTATCTCAATATCTTAATCTTCATAGTGATCATCAACATCAAGATGATGTCTCGACTTGTTTACAATCCTCTCCATGAACGCATGCATCATCAAGATGATCATCTTGGACTCCCTGATCATTCATTAGAACCTCTTCATCTAAATGGCTTTGTTCATACGGAACATACTCATGTCAACTGTTGGGACCACATTCCTCTACTGGTGTTTTTATCTTGTGAAACAGTGCTATAGGGGGCTAAGATCATGATAATCCAACATCGACAATCTTTGTTGCAAATCTTCAACATCATGTTGTATTACAAGCTTCACAACTATATATAACTCAATAACTTAAAGTTAAGGCTAAACATCATCTATATTAAACATTGTATTAACTCCATCATCACATGTTATGAAAAAGAGTCTGAACTTCGCATTGTTGGAAAGGATTATATAATGACACACTGATAAGTAATAGTCATGACATGCAAATGATAATCCAATTCTAGTGCACTATATATTTTCTTCATTAGTTTACTAAATTTCACAATTCTGTATTTTAATCGAATAATATTTTTTTTCGTATGCTCCCCCTGATACAGCTGAACTCCTTCATGATAGTTAGTTATTTATCTGTTGTAGTGAACATAGATGATAATTAGAGACATGGACAAACCTATTTAAATCAATTAAAAATTATATCATGTTAGTGACAAATAAAATATATTCAATAATTATGAATAAAATAAAATCCCAAGTTTTAACTATTTTTTGTTCACAAATTGTTATAATGCCGTTATAAAACTTAGATTCTCATTATTATATAATGTATAAATCATACCACATCCATCCAACCTAATTATGAACATAGAATTCCATTTTTAACAAAAGACATTGTTATAATCAAATTGTTTTACAGATATGGAAAAACTAATTTATTTTTTGGGTGGGTCACAATATCAAGATTAAAAATAATAATAAATCTCACCAACCCATTACACAAATAACACATACCTCACAATCAACCCACACACATTCTTATAATCAAATTATTATAAAGATATGGAAAAGATAATTGATTTTTCGGGTGGGTCACATACCTATTACACAAATAACACATATCTCACAATCGATAAATATCACAAATACCATTCATTCAAGACTACAAACCATTATTAACGTCACAAATTATAAATAACCCACATTACATACAACAACAATAAGTAAGAGGATGTAGGTTTGTTTAACGTATGTTGAGAGATATCCAAATAGAGCAATGAAGTAAGAGGAAGACTTGAGTGAATGAATGTGAAGAATGGGAAGATGAGTTGCGTTTCTACCGTTTCTGTTCAAATAGATCGATGAAGTAAGATGAAGATTTGAGTAAATGAATGTGAAGAATGGGAAGATGAGCTACATTTCTGCCATTTCTACTGGGTAAAATGCAGAGAAATGGTGTTGTAGCCATGTTAAGATGTTGAGTGCACAACTTCCAAAAATTTAAGTAAATCTCGTCTTTAGGAAAGACTAGATTCGCTTAAAAAAATTTATGTCAATCTTGTCTATCCCAAAGACGAGATATGCTTAATTTTAATTTTGTTTAATTTTGTCTTTATGAAAGATAGAGATTTGTTTCAAAATGCTGAACAATTTCCAAAATTTAAGTGCTTAAAATTTTTTTATACGAATCTCATCTCATCTTTCGCAAAGACAAGATTTGCTTAAAAAAATTGTTGAATTTTGTCTTTAGGAAAAACGAAATTCATTTTAAAGTGCTGCACAATTTCCAAAATTTAAGTGAATCTCGTCTTTGGGTACTTAAATTTTTTGTTGAATCTTGTCTTTCTAAAAGACGAAATTTGTTTAAAAAATAGTGGTCTGGTTAATTGACGACAACAATGGTTAGAAAACTAAATAAATTTTAACTAAATCTCATCTTTGAAAGACGAGATCCATGTGGACAAATTTCAAAATGGCCAGGTCAACATCACCAGATCAGCACAAATCTCGTCTGTTGCAAGATAAATGTGTTTCGTCTTTACAAAGACGAGATTCTTGTGAATCTTGTGTTTGAAAGACACGAGATACAGTTTTCAAAATAACATTAAAAAAAAAATGCATTTTTTCTTTTTGTTTTTTTACAAAATCGACTCAATTGCTTTTCCCAATAAAAATAACTTTTTTTTCAAATTTTAGGGTGCTGTTAAGTGAGTATCAAAGGCTTAATAGGGATATGAATGCATTTTTGATGGATTGATTTTTTGTTCTTTGTTTAATTATTGCGAAATTGGAAGAGAGAGAGAGAGAGATATAAACATGGCTGGTGATATGGCTATTTTTTGCCACCTATGTCGTTAAAGTGGCAATTTTAGATAAGACATAGAAAAGTATATTTTACCCACCTATAATTTGACCCATTTACAAATTGTCTACCCGTGGTTTAAAAATTGACACTTTATCCATGGTCCTTCCCATTTACTCTCGTTACTACCATTAAAAACAAAAATAAAACATATTCCTCTCTTCTCTCACGCGGCCTTCTCTCTCCTCTCTCACCAGAACAACCCACCCATACGTGAAGCTTCTCTTCCAAATTCTATTAACAAACTCATCACAAAATGCATTATATATATATATATATAAATATACATATATATATATATATGTTTAACACCAATAATTTACAAAAAAGTTGGTGTTAATGATTTTTTTTTTTTTTTTTTTTTTTTTTTTTTTTTTTTAATTTCTGGACATCACATATCGACAAACTTTACTCAATATATCCATTATCTTATATAAAGCTTCAAAGGAGTAAAAAAAAAAAAAATCATTTTCCAACCAAAACCTTTTCGGGAAAGCATTTTCTGAGGAACCAAACAAGTAAGAAACCAAAAAAAATATATATTTACAAAAGACAAAGAAACTATTGGATATACCTCATCATAATCAACGAGCAGTGTTCAAAACCTCTCAGTGAATTTCTAGAGAGAAAGCGAGAGGAAGAAGGTAGAAGAAAGAGTGAGGAAGGGACTGAAAAAGTGCGAGGTGGCATAAGCTAAGCCTAAGTCAAAACCAACGAATGGATGACACGTACAGGAAAATTAGATGGTTCGGAGTTAGTTTATTTGGTTTGGGAGCATGAGATAAGAGTGGGTTGGGGGCTTTCCTTTTCTCTGAGTTTATCCATTGGATTCATTTGGGATCCACTCGGTGGCTTTGGAAGTCTGTGCACGCAATAGTTTGCCTTTGGAGCATGATAAGTCATGAAATATGACTTATTTACATGTATTTTGAAGAGATTTTATTGGGTTTGTGTTGCATTTCAAGTCTAATTATACTTAAATGGATGTTTGTTGTTCAATTCATTGAATTACATGATTTATGCATTTAAGTGTATTAATTTAATCCTTTATATGTTAATTTGGGCTATGTTTGATTGTAGGCACAAGCTAGTTCAGATTGGAGTTAAATATCACAAGTTGAAAGGAGCAAAAGAGAAGAAAAGATGTGCAAATTAATGTTTGAAAAGAAAAAGAAAAACAAAGCCCACAAGTCCAAAAGCCCCACATGGCCACTAAAGCCCACAAGCTCACATTATCCATTGTACTCGTATCACACTAGATTATTTTTCAATGGAGCCCTAAATGAAAGAAGCGTGGATAGCAATTGGGGAGTGGTAGCCGCCAAGGATTATGATTATTTTTTAGTTTTCTTTTCTAGTTTTCTCTCTAGTTTTCTCCCTAGGAATTATTTTCTCTATTTTTCTTTTTCCTTGGCCATGATTGGCTAAGCCTCTTGCTAGGGCTAGGGGCTATGTTTTCTGTATAAAGGTATGAATACTTGTAGTCCCTTCTATTTTTAATGTTAAATACAGTTGATTGTTAATTATTTGATTCCTATTAATGTATGTTTTATTCCGTACTTTCTATAAGTTCAATCATGTTTTTCTTATGATTAAGGGGGAATATTGCATGGTTTTAATTAGGTTTCGTGTTATATAAATTGAAAGGTCTTTCTAATTATTACTCTAGCCACTTTATTTTCTCCGGTAATATAGTGTTCCTGAGTTTTATTAGTTCAACCATGTCAAGAGTTTTTTAAAAGGAAAATAATCAACTTGTAAATTGTTATTAGAACAAGAGTTTTAACTGGGATTACAAGGAATCATACTGATATACAGAAACACCCTGAAACCTTAGTGCCTTTTTACATATATTCTTTACAAAATTTCCACAAACCAAATTTATTTTACTCTTTTTGCATATTGAATTACATTGTCTATTGAAAACACAAACTCCCTGAGGATCGACAACCCCTTACACGTACTACAAAGTACCGCTTATTATTGAGCGACATCAGAGCAACTATTGGAAGCCAACAAGGAGATTGATGAAGATGGGCATAAAACAAGAAAAAATTGAGCTTGACCTTTCTACCAGCTTTAAGACTGCTTTGTGTAATTGTAATGTTGAGAAGATAGATTTTCTTGAGTGAACTATAGAATATTTATTTAGATTTCCATCTAACCTGGGTGGTTGGGAAGACAAAGTGAAACACTTAAATCCAAAACAAGATTGAAGGGTTGTTATTGATCCTCCTTGTGAAGGTCCAAAAAACGCCACACTCTCAGGTGTTACGGTCGAAGCCATCAATGAGTCCTTGAAGCTCTAGAAGTAAGAGAGTGTGGCGTTTGGGTTATTCCGATGAGAAAGGAGATCACATAAGAGAAGAGAGAAGACCACGTGAGAGAAAAGAATGAAATATGTTTTGCTTTTGTTTTTTAACGGCATATGTTTAATGGGAGTAAACAGGAAGGACCACAGGTGGGCAAAATGTCAATTTTTAAAGCTCGGATAAAGAACTTGTAAAGGAGTCAAACCACAAGTGGGTAAAATGTACTTTCACCCTAGACATATTAACATTTTCCGTTAATAAGATAACGACAAAAGTTACATTGAAACCTAATCTACATGAACCCGATTGACCAATACCCAGACAAAAAAAAAAAAAAATCCCCAGTGACACCCATCCTTTGAGTGAAAGATCTGTAATCTCCAAAGTTGATTCCCCATTCGCGATCTCCAAAGTACAAGCCCAAATCCTCACATGTTAAGAACTAGTCAGGTGTGGAATGAGATTACTGAGAATTGGCAACCACGTGGGACTTGGTTGTTTCTTGAGTTGATTGAGGAATATGAGCAAGAGACCCACCTTGGTGTTTCTGTGAAGCAAATTTGGTATGACTTGCGTGATAAAACATGTTTTGATAAGATTAAGGAGTGGACTTGTATGATGAGAGATTTGTGGAAAGGGTTAGTGTTGCAAGTCATTAATGAGAACCTAAATATAATTCTAAAAGATGTGTTTAAGGTTTTAGAATGTTCTGGGGGCTTGTTTCAAGAAACCAATGGAGCATTGGAATTAGCTAGAACTGATGTTGGTGTTGATATTAGCTCTGAAGCAGATTTGGCTAACGCTCTCGCTATTGTCCTTGTTGAAAACTCATTTTGTAGTGATATGTAGGTTGATCAAGAGAAATTTGCTATGGATGAATTCATTTCTACTTTCGATGTGAATATTTTGGCTGACTCAGATGTGAGGATCTGGGCTTGCATTTTGGAGATCGCGAATTGGGATCAGCTTTTGGAGATCACAGATCTCTCACTGTATTGTGTAATTGGGGATTTTTTTTTTGTCTAAGCCTATGTTCAATCGGGTGTTTAAGGTTTTAGAATGTTCTGGGGGCTTGTTTCAAGAAACCAATGGAGCATTGGAATTAGCTAGAACTGATGTTGGTGTTGATATTAGCTCTGAAGCAGATTTGGCTAACGCTCTCGCTATTGTCCCTGTTGAAAACTCATTTTGTAGTGATATGTAGGTTGATCAAGAGAAATTTGCTATGGATGAATTCATTTCTACTTTCGATGTGAATATTTTGGCTGACTCAGATGTGAGGATCTGGGCTTGCATTTTGGAGATCGCGAATTGGGATCAGCTTTTGGAGATCACAGATCTCTCACTGTATTGTGTAATTGGGGATTTTTTTTTTTGTCTAAGCATATGTTCAATCGGGTGTGGGTATTTAGTTAGGGGTATTTGTTTAAGATCAATTTAAACTAATGGAGAATTTAACGGGAATGGATGGAAATCCTTAATTGAAATGGAATGAAACTTAGAAGACTGAATTGACACAGTCAAAACTTAGAGGACTGAATTGAATTTTAACCAAACTTAGATGGTATAATTTGTAATTTGACCTATTTTCTTTTATAAACAATAGCAATGCATTTAGTTTGACTTTGACCACTAAGTTAAAGCCGGAGACAACTTTTCCAAAAGTGAATTAATTCTATAATAATATGGCCAACCCAAATAGGATATGATCGCTACTCACTAAACCACATAACGGTGCAACATTACTTCTAGAAAAGTATAATAAAGTTGGCTAAACCACAAAGCGGTGCAAATGTGCAATAAGTAATGTTGAAATTTGAAACCAAAATTTCAAAGTTTTCAAAAAAAAAAAATTTATCTTCACCCACCCAGACCAAGTGGCTAAGTTCTTTAATTTTATAAGTTACTAGTTACAAATATGACAATATTGCCAATAAATAATCTGATTGTAACTTACTCGGATAATTGTTTCACCTTAAAGAAAAAACACTAAATGGTTAGGCACATAAAATACTAAAGCTCACCCACATTGCTCAAAGTACCATGGAACCTTTGAATATGAAGTAGATGTTCAATCAGACCTTTCAATCATCCTATGTCAATAGGCAATAACAGTTTACCATGCTTGTCGTCCATAATAGACCCAAAAAGTATACCAATACATTACACTGTTAATATCTACAAACCAACCATATTAGAAAAAACAACATTAAATTTTACATAAGTTTCCAGCCACAATACAACAATCAATACCTTAAGAGTATAAGGAGTTAACGACAGCTTTTTTGTATGAGAGAGTCCTCTAAGAAACTTATTTGCCCTATAAGCATCTCCTCTGTGTCTTTTGACTCCTTCAATAATGCGCTTTCCGCATCCCACATCAAGATGTGCCTTAAATAGTGAGGTTGAGTCATAAAAACAAAAATCACTTAAGAGTTCATCAATGTAAAGGAAGATTTCAAGACTCATTCTAAAAATCAATTTTTGACAATTGTCGCAAACCCGTACAATGCTTAATATTTCAAGACTCATTCCAAAAATCCATTTTTGATATAAACCAACCAAAAAGAAATTCAAAAAAAAAGAAAAAAGAAAAGAAGAAGAAGAAGTATAGAGACAAAGAGAGAAAGAATATGCTAATTTTGTTTATACCTTTAGGATATTGGCACCACAGGAAGCAACACTGAGTAGTATGGTGATGAACTCGTGGGGCTTGAGGTTCAGTTGAGCCTATAGAAAAAACCCCTTTTGATCTCTTTCGCAACCTAAAAAGATTGGGAATTTCTTACTATTTTATTTATAGATGAAAAATAATAATTTATTAGGGAAAGTCTAAAATTTTGTTTCTAATTGCATACTTATGGGAAAACTATAAAATGTCTTCAAATATTCAAGTTCTACTTAAACAAAATTACAAAAAAAAAAAATCTAAATTCATAAAAGTTCTACTTTTGTAGTTACTATTCATCAACTTTATTTCCCATTCAATGTTCAAATAGCAAGCAATATCGAAAAATAATTACAGAGTTTTAATTTATACTTATGAGTTTTGGTGATGGAAAATTTGATTCAAGCATTTCATCGAACACGTTAAGGGAGCAGAAAACATAGGCCCCCAACACAATGTGATAGTGTTCATCTATTCTCTTTCTTTGCAATGTAAATCCTCTAAATAACAAAAGAATTGGCAAATATTTCTTCAAACAGCCAATTGTTGAACCTTATATGTATCAAATACAAATAGCTATTGAAAACAGAAAGCAACCAACCTTATATTTATATCAAATATGTCTTCGACAGCCAATTGCTGAACCTTGATATAGTTAAACAAAAGGGTAAATTACACTAACATCCTCTTCTTTTGAGGAAACTAAACTCGCTACACCCTATTTTGGGGAAATGACAATCTACTCCCAAATTTGCAAAATAATAAACACTCCGCCCATTTTTTTTTTTCCATTTTTAAAGGAATATTCCCCACTTAAACTTAAAATAATTGGAATATAATTTTTGTTTTTTACTCTGGTTAGTTAGGCATTGGTTAAAAAAAGAAATTAAAAAAAAAATGGGCAGAGTGTTAATTATTTTGCAAATTTAGGAGCGGAGTGTCATTTCCCCAAAATAGGGTATAACGAATCTAGTTTCCTCAAAAGAAGGGGGTGTCAATATAATTTACCCTAAACAAAATAACTATTCTAACTATATCAAGGCAACTCAACTTATATATATAAGAATTTAATATAATATATATATATATATTAAATTCTGTCAATCCAACTCAAATTCTAAAATGGAATAAAATGGGATTACATTACTCTTATCTTTGGAATTTCTTAATTTGTGCTCTAAAATAAATTAAATAGTGACTCCACAAACAACATGTCACATTGACCTTCAACGGGCCGATCAAAACATTAAAGTTATCATCCCATCATTTGAGACACGCTACCAATTTATTTCCAAACCGAAACCAAAATCACTTGAAATCAATCGAGGGGTTTTTGCTTCAAATTTTGAAAAAGGGGCGAGGTTCTCACACCTACCATGAATTTATTTCATGGGACCCACCATTCATGTGGGAGGGGGACTACTTATTTATTTGTAATTCTGGACAACCAAATAATCACTCGTGATTAAGTGCTTCATTATTTATTAAGATAGCATATTGCATTTTCCTAATAATTGAAAGGAGGCACTTATAGTCCAATTTATCATTAAATTGTTAACATACAATTGACATACATCAAGGAAAAAGCAATCCTGGCCTGTCTGTTTGAAGTTTCTCTGTCAATTCTCCCCTATCAAGGAAGTGGTAAACTCAAAATCAAACTTTAGGCAACTCATTAATGAAAGAATTTGTTAGTAATTTTTGAAACATGAATATGCAAAACTTTAAATGGAACAAGTGTACAACAATCGGAGGGGGCAGAGGTATACAAGTTTTCAAGGGAGCAGGAGGCAAACAGCTGAGAAATCAAATGAACTACAGAAACAATGGAAATTTTGTGAAGTGTAGATTTTATTCATAAAATCACTATTTTAGGTTTCACAAAGAAACAAAGAAGTCAAACACGGGAAAGTTGTGTGTTACGATCTAAGTGTCTCACATTGATTAAGTATGAACTTGATCATGTGTTTATTAGCTACTAGGCACCCTTTTCTTGCAAATTGGTTTTCAGGGATGAGTTCTACCTAGAGGTTCGTATCTCTTGGTATCAGACCCAGCCCCATGGTTCCCTAGCCGGGGTAGGGTCTCAAGGGTTGCAACCCACAACTTTGTAGTGTTTGGTTACAAAATCAACTTTATCATTTCACAGAAAAGTCCAGTCCCACGGTTCCTAGCCGGGGTGGGGTCTCAAGGGTTGCAACCCACATTTTTACAAAATCAACTTTATCATTTCACAGAAAAGTCTGGGTCTTTCTCTAGAAAGTCTGGGTCTTTACAAAATTAATTTATTCATAGTCTGGGTTGCTCTCTTGTGGTTGTTTACAAAATTAAGTTATTCATTTCATGGAGAAGTCTGGGTCGTTCTCTTTTTATATTGGTAGAATTGCTTATTTAATTGGTACATGTCTGGTGGAATTTCTTATTTAATTGGTACATGTCGGTAGGGAATTGCTTATTTAAGAGCGAAAAACATTATTTAGCTAAACAAGAGCAAAAAAACATAGTTCATATAGACACAAGTTATGGCATCCCCTTTGTATAAGTTTTTTTACTTGCTTTCTTTTCTCTTAACGTTTCATGTCATATCGTTTTCTTGTGTGCAGCCTCTTTGCCATGATCACGAAAGGTCTAACTTGTTGCAATTTAAAGAAAGCTTTGTCATCAACCAATCCGCTTCCAGTTATCCTTGGGCTTATCCCAAGGTTGCATCCTGGACCTTAGAAGGAAACAACAGCGACTGCTGCTCATGGGATGGGGTAGAGTGTGATGAGGTCACGGGTCATGTGATTGGCCTTGACCTCAATAGCAGCTGTCTCTACGGTTCTATTAATTCAAACAGCAGCCTTTTCCATCTTGTTCATCTCCAAAGGCTGAATCTTGCTGACAATCATTTCAACTACTCTCAAATACCATTCACTGTTTCCAATCTATCTAAACTAACATATCTCGATCTTTCCTCTTCTATGTTTTCTAGTCAAATCCCATTACAAGTTTCACAATTGTCCCAATTGTCATCCCTTAGTTTGTCTTCTAATCACTATATGGAACTCAAGAAGCCCAGTCTAAGAAGTCTAGTTGAAAATTTAACCCATCTTGAAAAGCTTGATTTGAGTGGGGTGAACATAATCTCCTTGGTGCCTAATATCTTGGCAAATTTGTCTTCTTTAAAGTTCCTCCATCTCCCTGACTGCGGATTGTATGGGGAATTTCCAATAGGCATCTTTAAGCTTCCAAATTTGCGAGTTCTTGATGTGCAGTACAATAAAGGTCTCACCGGCTACTTGCCTGACTTTCAACGGGGTACTCCCCTTGAGGAAATGCTGCTCACAAACACAAGTTTCTCTGGTAAGCTACATGCTTCAATAGGAAACCTTGGCTCCCTAACTAAAATTGAAACATGGAATTGCAACTTTTCTGGGTCCATTCCATCTTCAATTGGGAACCTCACCCATCTAAATTTTTTGAGTCTTACAGGTAACACTTTTGAGGACCGCATTCCATCTTCCTTGGGAAACCTCATCCAACTTTCTTTTCTATACCTTGATTTTAATAAACTGACTGGTCCAATCCCTTCTGAGCTTGCAAACCTAACACAATTGACTCACCTCTTTCTACATTATAATTTAGTTAGTGGTCAGATCCCTTCTGGGCTTGCAAACCTAACACAATTGACTCACCTCTTTCTAGATTATAATTTAGTTAGTGGTCAGATCCCTTTTGGGCTTACGAACCTCACACAATTAACTGTCTTAAACCTTGCGGACAACAATCTTGTAGGCCAGATTCCAAGCTCAATCATTAACCTTAAGAATCTTGAATTTCTTGATCTTTCCGGGAACAACTTTAGTGGCACAATGGAGTTTAACAAGTTTGTTAAGCTCAAAAAATTAACTAGCTTGCATCTATCTTTTAATCGAGTTTCATTACATATTAGTGAAACCAGTGGCAATACAACTCTTCAAAAGTTTCAAGAATTAGGGTTGTGTTTGTGCAACTTGAGCAAGTTTCCAGCTTTCCTAGCAAACCAAGATGAATTGCAGTGGCTAGACCTAGGAGACAACAACTTTCATGGTCAAGTACCAGGATGGTTTTGGAACGTGAGTAAAGAAAGTCTAGAGGTTATCAACCTTTCTAACAACTTTCTTACTAGCCTCGGCCAACATCCAATTCTTCTTCCATGGACCCGTTTGGCCATTTTAGACCTTCGTTCTAACAAGCTCCAAGGATCACTTCCAATTCCATCATTCTCCACCTTGCGATATGATGTTTCAAACAATTCATTCTCTGGAAAAATTCCAGAGTTGATTTGTAACATGAGTTCTCTTGAGGTCCTTGATTTGTCAAATAACAACTTAAGTGGTTCACTTCCTCAATGCTTGCACAACTTTGGTGATTCTTTGTTGATATTGGATATACGGAGGAACAAATTTGAAGGAAGAATCCCACAAACTTGGACAAAAGGAAGCAAATTATTGGTGATTAACTTCAGCCAAAACAAATTTCAAGGGTGGTTACCAAGATCTTTGGCCGAGTGTATAATGCTGAAGGCCCTTGATCTTAGTAATAACCAATTCAATGACATTTTCCCCTCTTGGTTAGGAAATCTTCCAAATTTGAAGGTTCTCATTTTGCGGTCCAACAAATTCTACGGCCCAATAAAGACTCCTAAAGCGAATTATAAGTTTCCCAGCTTGCAAATCATTGACCTCTCATACAATAGTTTTACTGGAAGGTTGCCCTTAAAATTTTTTCAAAATTCGAGTTCTTTGAGACTTGATCGTGCAGAACACTTGAAATATATTCAAGTATACTCATCTTTTGATCTACAAAACAAATATCAGAATTACAGATGGGATCTTGAGTATAGTTACTCAATGATAATGACAAACAAAGGAGTGGACACTGTTTACAGTAAGGTCCAAGAATTTTTCACAGCTGTTGATTTCTCAAGTAATCAATTTGTAGGAGATATCTCAGAATCCATTGGAAATTTAATAGGCATTCGTTTGCTCAATCTTTCCAATAACATTCTCACTGGCTGCATCCCACCATGTTTAGGAAAACTTGCAAAGTTGGAATCATTGGATCTTTCTCAAAACAAGCTTTCAGGGGAGATCCCACAACAGCTAACACAACTTACTTTCTTGGAATCCTTCAATGTTTCTCATAACAATCTCGTGGGACCTATACCACATGGAAAACAATTTGATACATTTCAAAGCAGTTCATTTGAAGGAAATTCGGGGTTGTATGGAAGGCCATTGACGAAGAAATGTGAGAACACTGATACTTTACCATCTCCTCCTCCAAGCTCAAGTCAAGATTTGTGTTCTCCACTCCAATTTGGTTGGAAAATTGTTGTGATTGGGTATGGATTTGGACTAGTTGTTGGAGGGACTATTGGGCACATTGTGACTGCAAGGAATCATGATTGGTTAATGAAAACCTTCAGAATGAGGCAACTGGTAAAAAGAAAGGCAGGTTAATTTGGACAGATGTCTTCCATGGATCACATAAATATGTAAATTTGTTTTTTATATTGTGCTCTTTTCAACTTTTTTTTTTTTAAGTTTTCCTTTTCTTTTCTCTTTTGGTGTGCAACGTGATCTTTTTTTTTTTTTTTTCCTTTATCGTTTTGATGTATATTGGATTGGCTAGCGTTAATGTATTGTATGTAAAAAGTGTTTTTTTTTTTTTTCTTTATCGTTTTGATGTATATTGAATTGGCTAGCATTAATGTATTGTATGTAAAAAGTGTTTTTTTTTTTTTTCTTTATCGTTTTGATGTATATTGGATTGGCTAGCATTAATTATTGTATGTAAAAACTATTACAAAGATATTATGTCCCAAGTGTCCAAACTTATTGTAGGTTCATATACTTGTAGAGCAAACAAACTAACTTTAGGACCAGACTAGGATCCATCAAACTAGGGTTCTTTAGTACATCAAATTTTTTCCAATCTGTCTTATCCAAACCAAGCCACAGTTGAGCCCTCATAATTACACCATCAAAACCCTCATGATGCCTATTCCAAAAATAAATAAATAAAAATTAGAATCCATACTCAAGCCACAATACCATCCTTTACAGATTACTTGAGCATCTAAAGCTTCTTTAATCGAGCGCTTAATCTCAAATCCTGGCAAGACCTTCCACCACCACATCCAACATCACCTAAGCCAAGGCGAGATGGATGTAGTTCATCAACCTACACCATCACAGCAACAGTGAAGGATGACTTCGCTTTCATTCTCGTCCTATCTGCTCATAAGGCAACATCACACCAAATACAACCCTTGGTTCACCCTAGTTGGGGCTCGCCAACTTACCATATCCATCATCGACCTGCAATGTGTTGGGAATAAAACCTTATTCCTAAAACCTGTAAGATGCGAAAATATAAAATATACAAGACACAAATATTTTTATGGAAAACCCTTTCTACTTAAAGGGAAAAACCACGTGACAGACTCCAAATAAATCTACTATTATAAAATTCAATTACAATAGTTCTTCTCAAGTTTATGCCTAACTTGAGGTTCTCATCAAATACAATAATATTCTCTCTAGGAATTAACACTCAACAAATTCTTTAGAGGAAACCCCAAATCCCTTTGTGTATGTCTCACGACTAAAGAAAAATATCTTAGTTTTTTCTTTGCTCTCACACACACTCACTGCTTCTTTGCAATTCTCAATTGTGGCACACCTTCCTTGCGGCACCTTTTTCACTTGATGCAACACACCTTTTTGAATCACACACATATTGCTTATATAGCAATACTTTAACCGGCTAAGTTCTATTTCTAATAGTACACAACTTTCTACTAACACACTACACTAGTACACTTCCAATTGTAGTAGGATATCAACCACTTAAGTCTTCTATTTCTTATAGAATTACATGACCTCCACACTTAATGAGTCATGCTCTTATGTGAATAGTGCCACCTCACTTGTTCTATTTCTAATAGAACACAACTTTCCTACTTCTAAAAGAAGTAGTCTTCTATACGTTTCCAGCAAGCTCATCAATTGAGCCTTGCTTTGGTGTGGGCTAGAACATGGTGCTCACGTGCACCCAACACAATGGCCTCATGTCCTTCCCACATTTCTATCCTCCTCTCATGGTTCTCATCGTTGCCACAACCATGAGATCCAAGCCATAGTTGCTTGCAATCCATAGTGTCCTCCCAAGGACCGAGTTGTACAAAGTTTTCCAAGTTAGCTAGACAGATAGTGCAATAGATGCCATAAAAACGGCACTAACATGGCCTCATAAGGTGATGCCACATCAGCCTTAACCTTGCAGCCAACCACTTCAACATGTCACGTGTCGTCAAAGGATCTTGCCATGTCAACCAGACGCTAGTGTGCCACATCTTTGCTGTCACTTCAACATAGTTGCCACATTAGCCACCATGCACCTATAACATCTCACTCAGGTCCACTTGCCGCATCTCCAACTTCATGTAAGCCCATGTGCCATCACGAGACCATATGCGCTCGTATGTGCCAACATCTTGAATCACCCTGTGTCCATGACCATTCCTAAGCCTTTTGAGGATATACATATCCCGTGAAGCACATGTCTCACAAACACCAACAATACTATCCAACACACAATACTTCCATCTGATGACACAGTTTCCAGCAATTGGTGTCAGCCATAATCATAAAATGTGGTTGTATGCTACCACCATCATCTATGTTACACACTTCCACATTGGTCACATACATTCAAGACCTTACAAACTCAAGCTTTCACCTTAAGTTATTGTAAACTCATGTACTTGTAGTCTTATGATTAGTCTAGGACTAACTTATGGCTTTAAGGAGTTGTAACTGTTAGCCTCAAGGTTTCAATACCTATTACTCGGCTAATTAATCCAAGGACATTCATGTAGTTTTGATGATAACCATGATTTTAAGTTATTCATAAATGATATTTTCATATGAACTAACGATTTATTTTTAAAGCATAATGTTGACTATTGATTTAATTGGACCAACATGGCCAATTCAAATATCAAGCAAATGCAAAGTCGACAAGTTGCAAATTCACTGAAGAACAAAGTCATCAAGTCTCAAGACAAAGAAATCAAGCTCAAGAATCTCGTTCCGAGACATATGAGAAGTAAGAGTTAGGTTTTGTAAAATTTATTAAGATTTGATCTTTAAGGCTCAACTTTAAAACCAACTTAAATTGATTTTAAAAAATAACGGCTAGTTTGATTGCAATTCAATACAAATAAATCAATTACGGCTGAAAAATTTTTTGAAGCAGAAAAGTTTTCAAAATCTTGACAAAGTCAATATTAATGGCTAGATATTTTGATATTTAAAGATAGCCATGTGAATACAAAGAAATCTCTTACGGTGAAAAATTTATGAAATAGAAAAATTTTCAAAATATTGACAAAGTCAATATTAATGTCTAGATTGATTGATATTAAAAAATATCCAATGTGAACACAAAGAAATATCTTATAGTGAAAATTTTCTGAAATTGAAAAGCTTTCAAAATCTTAACAAAGTCAAAGAAAACGGCTTGATTGATTAAGATTAAAAAATGCAAGACAACCATATCAATTACGACTGAATAATTTCTTAAACAGAAAACAAAGTTAAAGAAAACAACTTGATTGACTGAAATTCAAAAATGCAAGACAACTATATCAATTACGACTGAAAAATTTCTTAAACAGAAAACAAAGTCAAAGAAAACAACTTGATTGATTGAAATTCAAAAATACAAGACAACCATATCAATTGTCGGTTAAAGCCATCTTTTGACATTGGCACCATTTATTGGAAAAGGTCATTTGAATTTTAAAAAGTTACGCCAATTATTCAAAAGGCTGATTGCCATTTTCAATTGTCGGTTAAAGCCACCTTCTGACATTGGCACTTTATTATTTAAAATTATATAGAATCATGATTATATTTTCTAACGAACAAAAATTTTCAATTTCAAATTTCCTTTAGTCGGTTGATTGAACTATATATAAAGAGAATAGAAGAGATAAACATATACAGACAACAGAGCATACAAGAGAAATCAGAGAAAGAAAAGAAAATATCTTTTACATCAATCCATCCTTTCTCAAGCTAATATTTTCATATCATTCAAAATCCTTGATTGAAAATCAAATTCCTCTAAATATTCTTTGAGCCATATTGATCAAATCCTTGATATACTATTAGAGTGAGCATATTGTGTACAACTACTCTTTGAGAGAGCCATATTTTGTACAACAATCCTTTGTTGAAACTATTGAGTGTTTTTGTTAGGGTTTTGGTATAAATCCTAAGTAGTGAAAATGATTTTTCACTCGGTAGTTACTCTTTACCGCGTAAGGAAGATTTGTAACGGTTTTGCTCTTCACCCGAAACAAGATTGTCAAATTAGTGAATTTGGGAATCCTCGAGAAGTGATCTTGAGGCGGGGACGTAGGCAGGGAAGCCGAACCTTGATAACAATCATCGTGCTTGATTTTCTCTCTCTCTATCTCTTACATATTTAATTGCTTATATATATACTTGTGCTTGATTTCATATCATACCTATATTGCAACTAAATTGTGATCAAACATTTGCTAAATCAACATTTGCTATTTGAAGATAGTTTTTAATTCCGCATATAAATCGAAAAAGTTTGCCTCAACCTAAATCACCCCCCCTCTTAGGTTGATATTTGGGTAATAGTAACATCACCCCTTAATAATTATAACTAAGACAGATCCCTTCACATCTCCTTTTTCGTAATCAGGAATAGAAAATAATATTTTCATTTATATATTTTATTTTTCTGAAAATGAGGGTATCCAAAATTCTTTGAATTTCTAACTATTCGCATATTACAGAAAGGACTCCCAACCAAAGTTGTATATTCCGTTCTGTTCCGGCCAGAACGGACGGAAAATCTCGTACTGGTATGCAAACCGGTACAAGATAACCCCTCATTCCACCTCGGATCAAATTTCGGGGTGTTCCGAATCATTCCAGCCATTTCGGGCGGAATATCAATTCTGGCCGGTACACTTTTTTTTTTTTTAACCTAAATCAAAAATTTTTTTTTTTTTTTTAAGTTGTTATGTGATATTAAGACTTAAGAATTTATATTATTTGATTTTACTTGTTTAGAGTTGATAATTTTATATGGTATTAAAAATGTGTTATATATATATATATATATATTTGCGGTAAACCCGAAATAGAACGCTGGTATTGACCGGTACCGAAATATTCCATTCCAATGGCCAAACCGAAACGGGTGCCAAAACGGTATTTACAACTTTGCTCCCGAATACTTTGGACATAGTCCCAAAATGTTGGTTAGAGGTTCCAAATCCATAAGATATAGATCTCATGAGGCCTTAGAAACCACTAGATCAGACCATTAAAGTTATATTTTTTTTATTATTTATCTCTTTATTTACACCAAACCATTGAAGTTATATTTTTATTATTATTTATAACTCTTTATTTATTTGGTGGAAAAGTCAGTAGGCACCAAATGGTGCACCCATTTTTTCACCGAAACGGTTGGTCCAATTGAGATGAGTGTGGGAGAGGAGTGTGAATTATACTGTGAAAAATTCTATGTATTTTGTTGTACCCTCATTTGAATCGTTCTGCAACCTGCCCGGGCGAATGTCTATGAATCAGACGATGCAAATCACCATTCTATTATATTATAAAAGATAATTTCCTAATATGGCACTTTGTTCCAGTTTTTTTGTTGACGTTGGGAAAGCACCGCCGGAACTTCTTTTTGGTTAAAAAAAAATCAGTTTTGTATTCACTTTTGGGGTAGATGAGAACAGACTTTTTCATCTCACAAATTCTTATTCCAGTACGTGATAGGTCAAAGCCAGCACCCAGGCATTTTCAACATAATCTGTAAACCAAGAACAGGTGACAATCTACAGATAAAATTAGACCATGCAAGTGGCATCAGTAATCAATAATTATGTAAGATGAATAAATCATCCCGACCTAATTGCATAAAGTTCACAGCTATCCCTCCCTTAACATGTTCACTGGGAATTATTGATGGAATCTTTGCTTTATAAAAGCCTACCAAAAGAGTAAAGCCGGAGCCACTTGCAGCAACAAATACAACACTTGTAAAGTTGACAAAAGCAAAACTTTGTTGATTTTCTCATGGAGTGAGAACATACCACTCCAGCCACAAATAATATAGTCAACTAACTTTGGTTGACATTCTTGAATCCCTTCTCAATAGATGACTTGAGTTCGGGTTTCAGGCTTTCCAAGTTTTCTTTTTCATAGTCAGAGATAGAGCCCAGCCCCAGAACCTCCTCCACACCATTCTTTCCAAGCCTCACCTGCAAAATAGGTAAAAAGAGGTTTTAGTACTAATGACCATAGAGCCTATAGGCCCTATACATACTTGTGCTGTTTGTAATAGAGACAAACAAGCAGCAGCTCAATGCACACAAAAAGTTCAAATGTACATTAAAAAATGGTGGCCTTTGTAATAATCTCAAGTAAAATGAAGCTGTTTCAAGTCAAAACTTTGACCAAAGCAGTAGTAATCAGCAATGCACAGTACTATCAATTGCCCTACCAAGTAACATAACTTACGCCATTGACAATGTTGCAGATCCCTTTCCGGCCTTTGCTTTCACAACTTCTGTTCCTCCATCTTGTGTTCGCTTGGTAAGAGCCTTGATATCTTCATCTGACAAATTGGCTTTTGGTGTGGCCTATTAAAAACAAAAAAACTCCAATTAGCAAAGGTCTCCAACAATAGAGTAGCAAACCAGATTTTACAAGAATATATATATATATACTGTCCTATATTCAACAGAGACGATACAATTCAATATAAGAGACCATGAGGGAGCTTGAAGGACAAAGAAAGTGATGTAGGCTTTGGGGTAGAAGGGTTTGTGTTTAGGAATGGGGTTGGAGTGTGAGTTAATTTGAGTAGTAACTAGGCAGCATAAAGCCTCTGCATAGAGAAATCCATCTCTAAAAGGAAATAGCACAAAAGGCTAACAATTCTCATTAACAAAAATCAACTAGTTATTACAAATGCAAGGCCATGCATTTTATAGCATGCCTTAGGTACAATCTGATTGGTTGTTGAATGAAGCCCTATGATTGGTTAGAATGTGCTAGAAGCCCATTGGCTGACCTAATAACTAACCCCTAACAAACTAACCAACTCAGCCAAGTCTTCCTATTGGCTGCACATGGCTTAATTCTAAATGGTTAACAAGAGATCAAGTACGAGGTTGTTAGTATTTTTGAGGTAACAAGTACGAGGTTGTCTAAAAACTAACTACAAGGCTGTAAAGCAATTAAAAGACTAGGCAAGATGCTCCTGCATCAGATTCTCTCTCTTAAGATCATTTGGCGTCAAATGGTCTCAAGTGCATGATAAATAGTCAAGCGCTTAATGTTGAATTTTTCTTGTATGAAAGTTTTTTACACAAAAAAAGAAGGATTAGGTGAAGAATACTTAGTTTTCTTCATTGGTTTGAGTGTGTACTTTTTTCCTCCCTTGGTCAAAGTGTATGAGTTGGTTCTACTGTCATGCAATGTCCCTCTATCAAATTGCCACAGTCTGCCAAGTAATAGGTGACAGGCATCCATCTTGACTACATCACACATAACTATGTCTTGGAATTTCTTCCTGATGGAGAAACTCACCATACATCTTGTGGTCACCTTGACATCATTGCCTTTCTTAAGCCAAGACAACTTGTAAGGATTAGGATGATCCCTTTGCTGCAATCTCAGCTTGTCCACCACTTCTTGAGAAATCACATTCTCACAAGAACCACCATCAATAATCAAGTTGCATACCTGATTTTCAATGGTAAAAGTGGTGTGGAAAATATTGCTTCTAAGCCAATGTTCCTCGATATTCTATCTAGGAGCTAGCAAGATCTTTCTTGTCACAAGAGCAAGACCTTCTTCTCCCTCAGAATCTCCACCAATATCCTCTACTGTCATGACCCAAATCCGTAATATGATTCGGAGTCGGACCGGCATGCTAATACCAAGTCTGTGCTTGATATTAACACGAACCAACTAAAAGGAGTATAAATTTTTCTTCTTTTCTCTCTTTTCTCTCATCCTGATTCTTTAACTTCTTCTTGGGTTGGGAACTCCCAATACTATAAACATACTCCTTTACAAAACGAATTAGTATATTAGTCCACCTAAAGGAAGTGATAGTAGTCAGAGCATCTATAACTGTTTATACAAAATACATCAATATATGGACATAATAACTCTAATACAGCAGAAGACTATTTAAACATATACATCACTTCTGCTTTATATACATTCTAAAATTAGTTCTAGACACAAATATATTTTCTCCTCCATGCTGAGACTCTTGGCTGCACTATAGGATGTTCCTGCAATCTGAGCAACCCACTTTGCTCAGTAAAGGAGGCGTAACATGAAGATTTAACAGTATGCATGAATGCATGATAAACAAAAAAATCTTTGTGGATATGACTTGCGTATAAACAGTTCATGCTAAAATGATTTCATGGGTTTCTTGAACATATATGTTTCATACTATGAACATAATACCTGATAACTTGTAAGGCATAATATAACTGTTGAAATCTGAACATATAGCATGATTCATTTATATGTAAATAAAACATGTTCCCTTAAACTGTTCTGAAGAGAAAACTTATCTCATACCATTGCATAATATAGCAAAAACTATATGGAACATGTAACTGTACTATATCTTTAAGAATTGGCACCTTGTGACCTTACTTGTGCCATGTCTACAGGGAAACTATCCTCTCATGGCCTTCTTGCTTGCCAGTCTACAGAGTATGAAAAACCCCTCATGACCTTCCTGCTACCAGTCTACAGGGAATACAAACTCTCATGGCCTTACTTGTTGTCGGTCTACAGGGAATAAAACCCCTCGAGGCCTTCCTGCTGTCACAAGGCCCTCACACTGAAAACCGTTTTAGGTGTTCATAAAACATATCATGCTTGCTTATTTTTCAATCTCTCTCTTGCCTTACTAAGCCAAAATTCATAGCATATCCACAACTTGCTTCTAAAATCTGTCTTAACTATACCAACTCAAAACTGTTTCTAAATCAATGCACGTTTTCTTTATAAACAAGTATCAAACTGAGTTCACTGAAAGTATTGATAAAACATATATAGATATATTCTTAAAACATTGACTATTAAATTTTCATGGCACATTCCCTTACCTCAATCCAAAAGCTGGATTCCAAGAATCTCAAGTAGATCGCTTCACCTATCCTCCCTTGATTATCCTAAATCAAGTATAGGAATTAAGTTAACTTTAACTTAATCTTAGTTTCAACTTAATGCCAACCTTAGCTCATTATAGGCTAATCAACACTTATGACCATAATTCGCTTAATTTAACTTAAGAAATCTTTACTAAGCCCTTACTAAACCCCAAACAACATGTTGAAGGCATTCAAGGCTAACCAATCTCATAATTATAATACCAAATACAACATACTTCAAGCAATCACACATTGTTTCTAAGGCACTAATGCAGAAACCGTAGTTACATGGCTCATAACTTTCTTTATAATACCAAACAATTGAATCAATGCATAATAAAATTCACCCATACAATAAACATGCAATTGGCCCTGTACATAAAATATCAACTCAAATAAATCATCCAATTGCAAGAGTAAATTTGTCAAAGTTTCATTCTTTCAGGAAATAAAGGTTTTGTCCCACTACAGGGCAGTCCATTTGAACAGTGAATTTAACTATCCATTCACTATCCAATTTCCTTGATATTTCATTTACTTGTTCTATTATATGTCTAGTACATTACTTAGAAATTACAGCTCTATTTGAGCTTTATACAAAATTATAAAATTCAACCAAGACAGAAGACTCAAATCTGCCAGCACAGTTTTGAAGGTAACTTTAAATCAGTACCCACAATTAATTTTTTACTAAAATTGCATGGGGATAATTCCATCAAGAACATATACATCCTAGGATTTCAGAAAATTATTCCAATCACTCAAATTCCAAGTATTGGATTTATTATGAAATTTCTAACTGACAAACACAGAATCTGTCAAATTGACAGATTTGTACAGTTTTCTTGTAAAATAGCAAATAATTATCAAAACTCAATATTTTTCTATGAAATTTCATATACATAACCTAGGCATATGATAGATTACCCTAGAGAAAACCGTTTCCTCATTCCTATTTTAGAAAACTCCCAGAATTTCGTGCAACTTTCTGTTCACTACAGAAAGCAGAGACAGGTTGCATTTTCCACTAGAAACTTAAAACCCATCAACCATTAGCCAACAATCCTCCTAAATCCAACACATGCAGTACCAAATCAAGTCAAACATCAATGTAATCCATCACACATAGAACATACAAGCCATATAAATCCACATATAACAACAATTCCATCATCAATTGTAAGAAACCAACATGGAATCACCAAACCTCATGCTCAATCTAAAATTCCAGCAACTACCACTTCAAATCCCACATGCATGTCCATAAAAATTCATTTTCCTTAACCCAAAATCATATTTCTACAAACCCATAACCTCAAAGTGTAAGAATCATGAAGATCAACCAACAATTTCAACTATACCCATTTCAAAACTTGACTAAAATCATAAACTCTTACCTAGCTTATGATTTCTTGATGGAGAATGATGTTAGGCTCACTCTAGCATGAATTGTGGAAGGAGACTTGAAGAAACAAAGGGTTGTTTCCCTCCCCCAAGCTGCTGGACCCGTGGGGTGCAAGAGGGAGAAGAGAGCTTGAGTTCTTCTCTCTTTTGTTTTGTCTATGCTAGAGAAATGAGAAAAATCAAATGGTGGGGTGGGACTTGGATGGCCAGCCACTAAAGGGGGATATTTTGAGTGGATTCCATGTGTCCTCATGCATGGGAAGGTAGATTTAGGGTGGAGACAAGTGGCCAATTCTCATTGGACACCAAACTTATGTGTGCAATGACCCTTTTGCCCTTATGTTTACTATCAATTACATAGTTTAAGGTTTATCTATAATAAAACTATAGGTATCTATGATATTATACTTACATTAATATTATTTTACTATTACTAACATTAATCATGTAGCATCATTACATTCCTCTATTTTATTTTGACTATTAAATAGTCACTCGATATATCTATTAGCAATACTAATGCATCTAAGTTAACGTAGTGTGGTAATTATCCAATTTAAATTAACTTACTATAAGAATTTATTAAACCTACAATCCTTTAGTGACTTAGTACTAATATAATTAATTTATTAAACCTACATCTTTCACATCTATTTCTCGATCAACAACTCCTTCCTCCATTGATTCCACCATAAGTGTCTTATTCTTGACTTGCAGCCCACTTTTCTTGCACTCATTGGCCTTGTGGCCTTGCTCACCACACTTATAACTCTGAAATGAAGAGTTAAAGGTGGTAGGCTTACTAACAATTGTACTCTTGGTGGCTACACTGCTGGAAGTAGATGCATAGGGTACATTCTTGGACTGCCAAGGCTGCTGGCCATGATTGCTGGAACTGGCAGTAGCTTGGCTTCTCCCAAAGCTTTGGTACTACAATGCCTTTCTTGTCAATCGTTTCTCCACTGCCAAGGCCCTATTGTAAACCTTGGAAATTGTTATGATAATAAGTAGGGATTAGGTAGGCTTCAAACCACTAATGTACCCTACCACTATTTGCTCTTCATCTTCTTGGAGATTTACTCTTGCCATGAGTTCATAGAACCTCTCAGTGTAGTCATCAACAGACCCTATTTGCCTCAGATTATGCAAGTTTTTGTAAAGGGTTTGATGATAGTTGACTGGTAGAAACTGTTCTTAGAGCTTTTTCTTCATCTTGCTCTAATCTTGGATTTTCTTTTTCCAAATTTGACTCGTTGGGTTTGAATCTGCTCCCACCAAGTAGATGCTCTCCCTTTGAAAGCTAAAGAACAAGGAAAATGCACAAAACAGAGATTCTAAGGATCTCAAGCTCTGATACCAAATGATGTAGGCTCTCAGGTAGAAGGGTTTATGTTTAGGAATGGGGTTGGAGTGTGAGTTAATTTGAGTAATAACTAGACAACATAAAGCTTCTACATAGAAAAGTCAATCTCTAAAAGGAAATAACACAAAAGGCTAACAATTCTCATTAACAAAATCAACTAGTTATTACAAATGCAAGGCCATGCATTTTATAGCATGCCTTAGGTACAATCTGATTAGCTGTTGAATGAAGCCCTATGATTGGTTAGAATGTGCTAGAAGCCCATTGGCTGACCTAATAACCAAACCCTAACAAACTAACCAACTTAGCCAAGCCTTTCTATTGGCTGCACATGGCTTAAGTATAAGGAATGAAATGGAATAAATAAATTATAAATGAATGGAATAGAATGGATTTAACGAATAGAAATGAATGGAATGGAATGGAATAGAATAGAACAGAATGGAATGGAATGGAACTAAGTAATCGTATTTGGATGTTTTAAAATAAAATAATAAAATGGAATAGAATATAAGTACCCTTGTTTAGGAGTGATATTAGAAGGAATGAAAATGAATCATTTTATAACAACATTACTAATATACCCTTCATCTTAATCTAGTTTAGACATAGTGAAAATAATGTTTTAGATTTACCATATAGTAATAGTAGTATGATCCCGACAACTACTTTAGCCTTTGTGAACACAACAATGCACAACATAATGAATATAAACTCACGTTAATTAGAGAAAAAAAAAATGATATATATATATATATATATATATAATATATATATATATATATATATATATATATATATATATATATATATATATATATATATATATATATATATATATATATAAAGAATAGTCTGTGCCTATATATTTTTTGTTAATTTTGCTATTGTGTTGATGGTATCCAAAAAAAAAAAGGAGAGAAAATACTCTCAGGATTGAGATAAGAGCGGTAGTAGAAGAAGATGTGAGAAGATGGAGATGAGAAATCAGGGATAATCTAGGATTTTAAAAAAATATTAAGGGCATTTTGGGAGTTTTGGTGAAAAATTCATTAAACAAAATTTCATTCCCTCCTATTCCTCCCAATTTTGGGGGGAATGAAAATTTGGGATTTGGAGGGAATAGGGAGAAATGAGCGTTCCATTCCATTCACTTTACTTAAACTCCCATCTTTCCATTCCTTTCCATTCCCTCATACTTAAACTTCCAAAAAGGGAAAGGAAAGCATATTCTTAAAATATTCTTCTTCTTTTTTTTTCATTCCATTCCATTCCTTTTCTGCCTCCCAAACGGAGTGTGAGTGGTTAACAAGAAAAGACCAAGTACGAGGTTGTTAGTCTTTTTTAGACAACAAGTACGAGGTTGTCTCAAAACTAACTACAAGTTTGCAAAGCAATTAAAAGACTAGGCAAGATGCTCCTACATCAAAAAGTACTTGAGAAAACAGTGGGAGAATAGTTATGCCAGCATGGCCACCAATAACTAGTACATTAATCTCTGCAAACAAATGCACAAAACTCAGGTCAGAATGGGAGCTATTGATAACACAGATTTAAGAGTAGGTAAAAAGTGAAGGATAACAAGTTAATAACAAAAAATCAACTCTAAAATTACAAATATCATGTTTAGGACCCAACTATTGGAAGCCAGCAAGGAGATTGATGAAGATGGGCATAAAACAAGAAAAAATTGAGCTTGACCTTTCTACCAGCTTTAAGACTGCTTTGTGTAATTGTAATGTTGAGAAGATAGATTTGTTTGAGTGTTTGATTTCCATCTAACCTGGGTGGTTGGGAAGACAAAGTGAAACACTTAAATCGAGAACAAGATTGAAGGGTTGTTATTGATCCTCCCTAGGAAGGTCCAAATTTGATTCCCTCAGGTGTTATGGTCGAAGCCATCAATGAGTCTTTGAAGCTCTAGAAGTAAGAGAGTGTGGCATTTGGGTTATTCCGGTGAGAAAGGAGATCGCGTAAGAGAAGTGAGAGAAGACCACGTGAGAGAAGAGAATAAAATATGTTTTGTTTTTGTTTTTTAACGGCAGATGTTTAACAGGAGTAAACAGGAAGGACGGGCAAGGTGTCAATTTTTAAACCACGGGTAAGTAATTTGTAAATGGGTCAAATCACGTATAGATAAAATGTACTTTCACCTTAGACATATTAGCATTTTCCTTTAATAAGATAACGACAATGGTAACATTGAAACCTAATCTACATGAACACGAACACCAACATTGACACGACACCACAAGGAACACATCAATTCTTGAATAATTAAAACACGACACGGTGGGGATATGAGTATTACAATTAATTCATTAATATTTTATATATGTTTTTTGTTTTCAATTCCTTTTTTCAAAATAAATAACAATTATCGAAATCTTTAAAAACATATATAAAACAAAAGGAAATTTAGGACACGTATGCATGAGTCTTCCCGACTTGTCTGATGTCGTCATGTGTTCGTGTCAGACACATTGGGGGTTTTGGAGTGTCCACACTTCTTAGACCGAAATCATGTGAAAAAAGGAATTGACTAAATTGACAAAATTAAATTTCCAAAGACCAAACCAAAAGTGAGTTTCATTATTATTGTTTTTTCCTTAAAAAAAATAAAATAAAAATAAATAAATAAAAGCCTGATTATAGTTTGATCAAGCACAGAACATCAATATTCATCAATTCATGTCATCAACTTCATCAAACAAGAATTTATGTTGGTGTTTCTCAATGCACCATTGCCCTAGCATGTAAAAAAGGTGGATTAAATCGTGGAACTGGAAGTAATGGAATCGTACCCATGAAGAGGCAAATAATAAGAGAGGCTTGAGGGTATTACATGAAATTTGTAAAATATAAATGGGTATAATGGACATTTTGATCAAGATTTCATAAGTGGGAGACAACTTTTCCAAAATTTCTTTATGGAGAAATTGGCAATGCTTTTTTATTATTTTTTATAAAAATTGGCAATGCATTGTTTGACCACAAGTTAAAGCAGGAGACAACTTTTCCAAAATGCATTTAATTCTATAATAATATGGCCAATCCAAATAGAATATGATCGCGACTCGCTAAACCATAGACCGGTGCAACATTACTTTTAGAAAGGAATGATAAAGTTGGTTAAACTAAACCATAGACCGGTGCAATATTACTTTTAGAAAAGTATAATAAAGTTGTAGGCAATTGTATTGAAGTTTCTCTATCTTTTTCTCTTCTTCTAATCTGACAGCATAATTGTTTGGGCCATTGACCCAATCATCATGTTATAACTAACTACGTGATAATTCATAAAATCATTCACGTGTATTTTAAATTATATAACATATTTAATGAATTATGTAACTTGTTTAAATAATACATATGGATGGTATTATGAGTTGCCACATAGTGAGTTATATTTTTTACAATTGTCGCAAAGCCATGCAATGCTTAATATTTCAAGACTCATTCCAAAAATCAATTTTTGAAATAAACCAACCAAAAAAAAAACATTGAGACAGGGAGAGAAAGAATATGCTAATTTTGTTTATACCTTTAGAATAATCACTCGTGGCTAAGTGCTTCATTATTTATTAAGATAGCAGATTACAATTTCCTGATAATTGAAAGGAGGCACTTATAGTGCAATTTATCATTAAATTGTTAACATACAACTAACATACATCAAGGAAAAAGCAATCCTGGCCTGTATGTTTGAAGTTTCTCTGTCAATTCTCCCCTGTCAGGGAAGTGGTAAACTCAAAATCAAACTTTAGGCAACTCATTAATGAAAGAATTTGTTAGTAATTTTAGAAACATGAATATGCAAAACTTTTAATGGAAGTTAAATATAAATTTTCAAAGAAGCTTAGATCAATAAATTCTTTACAATTTTGAGATATTCTACAGCTTACCTAAGATTTTGTTTTTCAGGTTGTAATGAAGTTTATAAATTTCTAGAAAAGTATACATTGAACAGAACTTAATAATCTTTCCCTAAATATTCTCTCTTGCTTCTTTTATTTTTTCCCCTTTTAAAAAAATAAAATAAAATAATGAAAGCTCATAACAAGTGTACAACAATCGGAGGGGGCAGAGGTACACAAGTTTTCAAGGGAGCAGGAGGCAAACAGCTGAGAAATCAAATGAACTGCGGAAACAATGGAAATTTTGTAAAGTGTAGATTTTATTCATAAAATCACTATTTTAGGTTTCACAAAAAAACAAAGAAGTCAAACACGGGAAAGTTGTGTGTTACGATCTAAGTGTCTCACATTGATTAAGTATGAACTTGATCATGTGTTTATTAGGTACTAGACACCCTTTTCTTGCAAATTGGTTTTCAGGGATGAGTTCTACCTAGAGGTTCGTATCTCTTGGTATCAGACCCAGCCCCATGGTTCCCTAGCCGGGGTAGGGTCTCAAGGGTTGCAACCCACAACTTTGTAGTGTTCGGTTACAAAATCAACTTTATCATTTCACAGAAAAGTCCAGTCCCATGGTTCCTAACCGGGGTAGGGTCTCAAGGGTTGCAACCCACATTTTTACAAAATCAACTTTATCATTTCACAGAAAAGTCTGGGTCTTTCTCTAGAAAGTCTGGGTCTTTACAAAATTAATTTATTCATAGTCTGGGTTGCTCTCTTGTGGTTGGTTACAAAACTAAGTTATTCATTTCATGGAGAAGTCTGGGTCGATCTCTTTTTATATTGGTAGAATTGCTTATTTAATTGGTACATGTCTGGTGGAATTGCTTATTTAATTGGTACATGTCTGGTGGGATTGCTTATTTAATTGGTACTTGTCTGTAGGGAATTGCTTATTTAAGAGCGAAAAACATTATTTAGCTAAACAAGAGCAAAAAAACATAGTTCATATAGACACAAGTTATGGCATCCCCTTTGTATAAGTTTTTTTACTTGCTTTCTTTTCTCTTGACGTTTCATGTCATGTCGTTTTCTTCTGTGCAGCCTCTTTGCCGTGATCACGAAAGGTCTAACTTGTTGCAATTTAAAGAAAGCTTTGTCATCAACCAGTCTGCTTCCAGTGATCCTTCGGCTTATCCCAAGGTTGCATCCTGGACCTTAGAAGGAAACAACAGTGACTGCTGCTCATGGGATGGGGTAGAGTGTGATGAGGTCACGGGTCATGTGATTGGCCTTGACCTCAATAGCAGCTGTCTCTACGGTTCTATTAATTCCAACAGCAGCCTTTTCCATCTTGTTCATCTCCAAAGGCTGAATCTTGCTGACAATCATTTCAACTACTCTCAAATACCATCCACTGTTTCCAATCTATCTAAACTAACATATCTCGATCTTTCCTATTCTTGGTTTTCTAGTCAAATCCCATTACAAGTTTCACAATTGTCCCAATTGTCATCCCTCAGTTTGTCTTCTAATCACCATATGGAACTCAAGAAGCCCAGTCTAAGAAGTATAGTTGAAAATTTAACCCATCTTGAAAAGCTTGATTTGAGTGGGGTGAACATAATCTCCTTGGTGCCTAATATCTTGGCAAATTTGTCTTCTTTAAAGTTCCTCCATCTCCCTGATTGCGGATTGTATGGGGAATTTCCAATAGGCATCTTTAAGCTTCCAAATTTGCGAGTTCTTGATGTGCAGTACAATAAAGGTCTCACCGGCTATTTGCCTGACTTTCAACATAGTAGTCCCCTCGAGAAAATGTCGCTCTCAGACACAAGTTTCTCTGGTAAGCTACCTGCTTCAATGGGAAACCTTGGCTCTCTGACTAGAATTGATGCGTGGAATTGCAACTTTTCTGGGTCCATTCCATCTTCAATTGGGAACATCACGCATCTAAATTCTCTGGATCTTGCAGAAAACACTTTTGAGAACCGCATTCCATCTTCCTTTGGAAACCTCATCCAACTTTCTTTTCTAGACCTTCATAGTAATAATTTGACTGGTCCAATCCCTTTTGAGCTCGCAAATCTGACACAATTGACTTCCCTTTATCTATATTATAATTTAGTTAGTGGTCAGATCCCTTTTGGGCTTACGAACCTCACACAATTAACTGTCTTAAACCTTGCGGGCAACAATCTTGCAGGCCAAATTCCAAGCTCAATCATTAACCTTAAGAATCTTGAATTTCTTGATCTTTCATGGAACAACTTTAGTGACACAGTGGAGTTCGACAAGTTTGTTAAGCTCAAAAAATTAACTACCTTGCATCTATCTTCTAATCGAGTTTCATTACTTATTAGTGAAACCAGTGGCAATACAACTCTTCAAAAGTTTCAATACTTAGGGTTGGGTTCGTGCAACTTGAGCAAGTTTCCAGATTTCCTAGCAAACCAAGATGAATTGCAGTGGCTAGGCCTAAGCCACAACAACTTTCATGGTCAAGTACCAGGATGGTTTTGGAACGTGAGTAAAGAAAGTCTAAAGGCTATCGACCTTTCTTACAACTTTCTTACTAGCCTCGGCCAACATCCAATTCCTCTTCCATGGACCCATTTGGCCGTTTGGGAACTTAGTTCTAACAAGCTCCAAGGATCACTTCCAATTCCATCATTCTCCACCTTGCAATATGATGTATCAAATAATTCATTGTCTGGAAAAATTCCGGAGTTGATTTGTAACATGAGTTCTCTTGAGGTCCTTGATTTGTCAAATAACAACTTAAGTGGTTCACTTCCTCAATGCTCGCACAACTTTGGTGATTCTTTGTTGATATTGGATATACGGAGGAACAAATTTGAAGGAAGAATCCCACAAACTTGGACAAAAGGAAGCAAATTAATGGTGATTAACTTCAGCCAAAACAAATTTCAAGGGTGGTTACCAAGATCTTTGGCCAAGTGTATAATGCTGAAGGCCCTTGATCTTAGTTATAACCAATTCAATGATACTTTCCCCTCTCGGTTAGGAAATCTTCCAAATTTGAAGGTTCTCATTTTGCGGTCCAACAAATTCTACGGCCCAATAAGGACTCCTAAACCGAATTATAAGTTTCCCAACTTGCAAATCGTTGACCTCTCATACAATGGTTTTACTGGAAGGTTGCCATTAAAATTCTTTCAAAATTCGAATTCTTTGACTTTTGATGGTGCGGAACACTTAACATATATTCAAGTAAACTTATAATCAATCAACAAGACAAATATCAGAATTACGAATGGGATCTTGAGTATAGTTACTCAATGATAATGACAAACAAAGGAGTTGACATAGTTTACAGTAAGGTCCAAGAATTTTTCACAGTTGTTGATTTCTCAAGTAATCAATTTGCAGGAGATATCTCAGAATCCATTGGAAATTTAATAGGCATTCGTTTGCTCAATCTTTCCAATAACATTCTCACTGGCTGCATCCCACCATGTTTAGGAAAACTTGCAAAGTTGGAATCATTGGATCTTTCTCAAAACAAGATTTTAGGGGAGATCCCAAAACAGCTAACGCAACTTACTTTCTTGGAATCCTTCAATGTTTCTCATAACAATCTTGTGGGACCTATACCACATGGAAAACAATTTGATACATTTCAAAGCAGTTCATTTGAAGGAAATCCGGGGTTGTGTGGAAGCCCATTGACAAAGAAATGTGAGAACACTGATGCTTTACTATCTCCTCCTCCAAGCTCGAGTCAAGATTTGTGTTCTCCACTCCAATTTGGTTGGAAAATTGTTGTGATTGGGTATGGATTTGGACTAGTTGTTGGAGGGACTATTGGGCACATTGTGACTGCAAGGAATCATGATTGGTTAATGAAGACCTTCAGAATGAGGCAACTGGTAAGAAGAAAGGCGGGTTAATTTGGCCAGATGTCTTCCATGGATCGCATAAATATGTATATTCATTTTTTATATTGTGCTCTTTTCAACTTTTTTTTTAAGCTTTCCTTTTCTTTTCTCTTTTGGTGTGCAACGTGATCTTTCTTTTTTCTTTTTTTTTTTTTCCTTTATCATTTTGATGTATATTGGATTGGCTAGCGTTAATGTATTGTATGTAAAAAGTGTTTTTAATTTCCTTTATCGTTTTGATGTATATTGAATTGGCTAGCATTAATGTATTGTATGTAAAAAGTTTTTTTTTTTTTTCTTTATCGTTTTGATGTATATTGGATTGGCTAGCATTAATTATTTATGTAAAAACTGTTACAAAGATATTATGTCCAAGAGTGTCCAAACTTATTGTAGGTTCATATACTTGTAGAGCAAACAAACTAACCTTAGGATCATACTAGGATCCATCAGACTAGGGTTCTTTAGTACATCAACTTTTTTTCAATCTGTCTATCCAAACCAAGCCTCAGGTGAGCCTTCACAATTACACCATCAAAACCCTCATGATGCCTATTCCAAAAATAAATAAATAAAAATTGGAATCCATACTCAAGCCACAGTACCATCCTTTACAGATTACTCAAGCATCTGAAGCTTCTTTTATCGCACGCTTAATCTCAAATCCTGGCAAGACTTTCCACCACCACATCCAACATCACCTAAGCCAAGGCGAGATGGATGTAGTTCATCAATCTACAACATCACAGCAATAGTGAAGGATGACTTTGCTCTCATTCTCATCCCATCTACTCATAAGGCAGCATCACACCAAATACAACCCTCGGTTCACCCCAATCGAGGCTCGCCAACTCACCATATCCATCATCCTTAACTTTGACATCATGCACGACCTGCAATGTGTTGGAAATAAAACCTTATTCCTAAAACCTGTAAGATGCGAAAATATAAAATATACAAGACACAAATATTTACGTGGAAAATTTCCACTTGAAAGGAAAAACCACGTGACAAACTCCGAATAAATCTACTATTATAAAATTCAATTACAATAGTTCTTCTCAAGTTTATGCCTAACTTGAGGTTCTCACCAAATACAATAATATTCTCTTTAGGAATTAACACTCAACCAATTCTCTAGAGAAAACTCCATATCCCTTTGTGTATGTCTCACGGCTAAAGAAAAATTTCTTAGTTTTTTCTTTACTCTCACACACACTCACTGCTTCTTCGCAATTCTCAATTGCAGCAAACCTTGCTTGCGACACCTTTTTCACTTGATGCAACACACCTTTTTGAATCACACACATATTGCTTATATAGCAATACTTTAACCGGCTGAGTTGTTCTATTTCTAATAGAACACAACTTCCTATTAACACACTACACTAGTACACTTCCAATTGTAATAGGATATCAACCACTTAAGTCTTCTATTTCTTATAGAATTACTTGACCTCCACACTTAATGAATCATGCTCTTATGTGAATAGTGCCACCTCACTTGTTCTATTTCTAATAGAACACAAGTTTCCTACTTCTAATAGAAGTAGTCTTCTATACGTGTCCAGCAAGCTCATCAATTGAGCCTTGCTTTGGTGTGGGTTGGAACATGGTGTTCACGTGCACCTAACACAATGGCCTCATGTCCTTCCCACGTTTCTATCCTCCTCTCATGGTTCTCATTGTTGCCACAACCATGAGATCCAAGCCATAGTTGCTTGCAATCCATAGTGTCCTCCCCAGGACCGAGTTGTACAAAGTTTTCCAAGTTAACTAGACAGATGGTGCAATAGATGCCATAAAAACAGCACTGACATGGCCTCATAAGGTGATGCCACATCAGCCTTAACCTTGCAGCCAGCCACATCAACATGTCACGTGTTGACAAAGGATATTGCCATGTCAACCAGACGCTAGTGTGCCACATCTTTGCTGCCACTTCAACATAGTTGCCACATTAGCCACCAAGCACCTATAACATCTCACTCAGGTCCACCTGCCACATCTCCAACTTCATGTAAGCCCATGTGCCATCATAGGACCATATGCGCTCGTATGCGCCAACATCTCGAATCACCCTATGACCATGACCATTCCTAAGCCTTTTGAGGGTATACGTATTCCGTGAACCACATGTCTCACAAACACTAGCAATACTATCCAACACACAATACTTCCATCTATTGACATAGTTTCCAGCAATTGGTGTCAGCCATAATCATAAAATGTGGTTGTTCGCTACCACCATCATCTATGTTACACACTTCTAGATTGGTCACATACATTCAAGATTTTACAAACTCAAGCTTTCACCTTAAGTTATTGTAAACTCATGTACTTGTAGTCTTATGATTAGTCTAGGACTAACTTATGGTTTTAAGGCATCGTAAAATCACCCCTCAATAATTATAATTAAGACATATCCCTTCACATCTCCTTTTTGGTAATAAGGAATAGAAAATAATATTTTCATTTATATATTTTATTTTTCTAAAAAACGAGGGTATCCAAAATACTTTGAATTTCTAACTATTTGCATATTACAAAAAGGACTCCAAACTACTTTGGAAGTAGTCCCAAAATGTTGGTTTAGATATTCCAAATCCATTACCGCATAGATCTCATGAAACCTTAGAAACCACCAGACCAAACCATTGAAGTTATATTTTTTTATTATTTATAACTCTTTATTTATTTGGTGGAAAAGTCTGTAGGCACCAAATGGTGCACCCATTTTTTCACCGAAACGGTTGGTCCAATTGAGATGAGTGTGAATTATAAAGTGAAAAATTCTATGTATTTTGTTGTACCCTAATTTGAATCATTCTGCAACCTGCCCGGGCGAATGTCTATGAATAAGAGGATGCAAATCACCATTCTATTATATTACAAAATATAATTTCCTAATATAGCACTTTGTTCCAGTTTTTTTGTTGACGTTGGGAAAGCACCGTCGGAACTTCTTTTTGGTTAAAAAAAGAATCTGTTCTGTATGCACTTTTGGGGTAGATGAGAACAGATTTATTCATCTCACAAATTCTTATTCCAGTACGTGATAGGTCCAAGCCAGCACCCAAGCATTTTCAACATAATCTGTAAACCAAGGACAGGTGACAATCTACAGATAAAATTAGTCCATGCAAGTGGCATCTGTAATCAATAATTATGTAAGATGAACAAATCATCCCCACCTAATTGCATAAAGTTCACAGCCATCCCTCCCTTAACATGTTCACTGGGAATTATTGATGGAATCTTTGCTTTATAAAAGCCTACCAAAAGAGTAAAGCCGGAGCCACTTTCAGCAACAAATACAACACTTGTAAAGTTGACAAAAGCAAAACTTTGTTGATTTTCTCATGGAGTGAGAACATACCACTCCAGCCACAAATAATATAGTCAACTAATACTTGATTCCCTTCTCAATAGATGACTTGAGTTCGGGTTTCAGGCTTTCCAAGTTTTCTTTTTCATAGTCAGAGAGAGAGCCCAGCCCCAGAACCTCCTCCACACCATTCTTTCCAAGCCTCACCTGCAAAATAGGTAAAAAGATGTTTTAGTACTAATGACCATAGAGCCTATAGGCCCTACACATACTTGTGCTGTTTCTAGTTTCAACTGGCCAAGATATGAAACTAGACTGGCCATAACGTGAACATGTGAATTCATTTTCAAAGACATCAAGAGAAAAGAATTCACATAACTGGAAATAATAAATAAATTTAATGTGTTCCCCTGCATCAGATAGATGTTACTGAGTAACATCTGATCAAAAATACGAGGATGATTCATGACTCAACAAAAAGGTGCAAAACATAATAACATATATGAAACCAATGACATTATTCCACTAACTATATTCAATACTGAGTAATATATATATATATATATATATACATTTTAACCCCAAGCCAATGAGCTCTGGCTCTAACCCCATTGGGTGGGCGTGTAACTTATCAAAAAGAAAAGATGATAACGAGACAAACAACTGAACAAGCAGCAGCTCAATGCACACAAAAAGTTCAAATGTACATTAAAAAATGGTGGCCTTTGTAATAATCTCAAGTAAATGAAGCTGTTTCAAGTCAAAACTTTGACCAAAGCAGTAGTAATCAGCAATGCACAGTACTATCAATTGCCCTACCAAGTAACATAACTTACGCCATTGACAATTTTGCAGATACCTTTCCGGCCTTTGCTTTCACAACTTCTGTTCCTCCCTCTTGTGTTCGCTTGGTAAGTGCCTTGATATCTTCATCTGACATATTGGCTTTTGGTGTGGCCTATTAAAAACAAAAAAACTCCAATTAGCAAAGGTCTCCAACAATAGAGTAGCAAACCAGATTTTACAAGATATATATATATATATATATATATATATATATATATATATATATATATATATATATATATATATACTGTCCTATATTCAACAGAGATACAATTCAATATAAGAGACCATGAGGGAGCTTGAAGGACAAAGAAAGTGATGTAGGCTCTCAGGTAGAAGGGTTTGTGTTTAGGAATAGAGTTGGAGTGTGAGTTAATTTGAGTAGTAATTAGGCAGCATAAAGCCTCTGTATAGAGAAATCCATCTCTAAAAGGAAATAGCACAAAGCTAACAATTTTATAGCATCCCTTAGGTACAATCTGATTGGTTGTTGAATGAAGCCCTATGATTGGTTAGAATGTGCTAGAAGCCCATTGGTTGACTTAATAACTAACCCTTAACAAACTAACCAACTCAGGCAAATCTTCCTATTGGCTGCACATGGCTTAATTCTAAGTGGTTAACAAGAGACCAAGTACGAGGTTGTTAGTATTTTTGAGGCAGCAAATACGAGGTTGTCTAAAAACTAACTACAAGGCTGCAAAGCAATTAAAAGACTAGGCAAGATGCTCCTGCATCAGATTCTCTCTCTTAAGATCATTTGGCCTCATGGTCTCGGGTGCATGATAAATAGTCAAGTGCTTAACGTTGAATCTTTCTTGTATAAAAGTTTTTGACACAAAGAAAGAAAGATTAGGTGAAGAATACTTAGTTTTCTTCATTGGTTTGAGTGTGTACTTTTTTCCTCCCTTGGTCAAAGTGTATGAGTTGGTTCTGCCATCATGCAATGTGCCTCTATCAAATTGCCACAGTCTGCCAAGTTATAGGTGACAGGCATCCATCTTGACTACATCACACATAACTACGTCTTGGAATTTCTTCCTAATGGAGAAACTCACCAAACATCTTGTGGTTACCTTGACGTCATTGCCTTTCTTAAGCCAAGACAATTTGTAAGGATTAGGATGATCATTTTGCTGCAATCTTAGCTTGTCCACCACTTCTTGAGAAATCACATTCTCACAAGAACCACCATCAATAATCAAGTTGCAATTTTCGATGGTACAAATGGTGTGAAAAATATTGCTTCTAAGCCAATGTTCCTCGATATTCTATCTAAGAGCTAGCAAGATCTTTCTTGTCACAAGAGCAAGACCTTCTTCTTCCTTAAAACCTCCACCAATATCCTCTACTGCATCTTTCGCATCTATTTCTTGACCAACAACTCCTTCCTCCATTGATTCCACCATAAGTTCCTTATTCTTGACTTGCAGCCCACTTTTCTTGCACTCATTGGCCTTGTGGCCTTGCTCACCACACTTATAACTCTGAAATGAAGAGTCAAAGGTGGTAGGCTTACTAACAATTGTACTATTGGTGGCTACATTGCTGGAAGTAGATGCATAGGGTACATTCTTGGACTGCCAAGTCTGCTGCCTATGATTGTTGGAACTGGCAGTAGCTTGGTTTCTCCCAAAGCTTTGGTACTACAATGCCTTTCTTGTCAATTGTTTCTCCACTGCCAAGGCCCTATTGTAAGCCTTGGAAATTGTTATGATAACAAGTAGGGATCAGGTAGGCTTCAAACCACTAGTGTACCGTGCCACTATTTGCTCTTCATCTTCTTGGAGATTTACTCTTGCCATGAGTTCATAGAACCTCTCAGTGTAGTCATCAATAGACCCTACTTGCCTCAGATTATGCAAGTTTTTGTAAAGGGTTTGACGATAGTTGAATGGTAGAAACTGTTCTTGGAGCTTTTTCTTCATCTTGCTCCAATCTTGGATTTTCTTCTTTCCAAATTTGACTCGTTGGGTTTGAATCTGCTCCCACCAAGTAGATGCTCCCCCTTTGAAAGCTAAAGAACAAGGAAAATGCACAAAACAGAGATTCTAAGGATCTCAAGCTCTGATACCAAATGATGTAGGCTCTCAGCTAGAAGGGCTTGTGTTTAGGAATGGGGTTGGAGTGTGAGTTAATTTGAGTAGTAACTAGGCAGCATAAAGCTTCTACATAGAGAAGTCCATCTCTAAAAGAAAATAGTCTCATTAACAAAATTCAACTAGTTATTACAATTGCAAGGCCATGCATTTTATAGCATGTCTTAGGTACAATCTGATTTGCTGTTGAATGAAGCCTTATGATTGGTTAGAATGTGCTAGAAGCTCATTGGCTGACCTAATAACCAACCCCTAACAAACTAACCAACTTAGCCAAGCCTTTCTATTGGCTGCACATGGCTTAATTCTAAGGAATGAAATGGAATAAATAAATTATAAAGGAATGGAATGGAATGGATTTAATGAATAGAAATGAATGAAATGAAATGGAATAGAACAGAATGGAACTAAGTAATCATGCTTGGATGTTTTAAAATAGAATAATAGAATGAAATGGAATGTAAGTAACTTTGTTTGGGAGTAATATTAGAAGGAATGAAAATGAATCATTTTATAACAACATTACTAATATACCATCTTAATCTAGTTTAGACACAGTGAGAATAATGTTGTAGATTTACCATATAGTAGTAGTATGATCCCGACAACTACGTTACTCTTTGCGAACACAACAATGCACAACATAATGAATATAAACTCACGTTAACAAAAAATAAAAAATAAAAATAAAAACATGAGTTTATATTCTGTAATGAATCATTCTCCCAACAAATGCTATGCTACATCAAAGACATATGCGAAAGGATGATTGTTGCCCCTGCTGCTATTATGATTTTGAATCTGTAGAGCATGCTTTGTTGTCATGCCCAGTGGCTAATGATGTTTGGGCTGAGTCGAAGCTGAAGGTATTAAAATGGGATCATTTTGTTTATTCTTTTTGCAATCTCATCAATAATGCTCAATCAAGACTTGATCCAGAGGATATTGAGCTGTTCTGTTGTGTTGCTTATTTCATTTCGATGCAACGGAATCGCTTGGTGCATGATGCATGTAGCTGTAATCCTAAAGATATAATGCAGAGGGCAGCAAAACTTATTTGTGATTTTCAAGAAGCTTCGAATGTTTCTTTTGAAAAAAAGGTGAAAGCAAGACGAAGTAAATAAAAGAACACAAGGATTTTACCATGGTTCGGCTATAAAGCCTACGTCCACAATCACTATAAGCTTTTCTTATTTCACTGTATTATTCTCCTTTACAGAGTTCTCTTTATATATACAAGGTTGGGGAACAGAATCCCTACAATTATTCAATCCACATTTACTGTCATAGCCGTTGCCTTCCTTTTCTATTTGGATTTGCTGATTATGTGGGTATGACTTTGTTGATTGGGTTGGTGTGCTTTCCTTAATGGTTTGGTTTTCTCTTTTTTTACATGTTTGATCTTTAACACTCCCCCTCAAGTTGGAGTGGATATTCAAGACACCTAACTTGCCAAGAGGAAATTTAGCTTGTGATTGTCCAAGTGCTTTAGTGAACAAATCTGCTTGTTGTTGATTTGTAGAGACGTGTGCTGTTTGGATGAGCCCATTTTGGAGTTTTTCACGCACTACGTGATAGTCTATCTTAATATGTTTTATGCGTTCATGGAAAACTGGATTCGAAGCAATATGGATGGCAGCCTTGTTGTCGCAGTATAATTGGACTGGTTGTGAGTGAGACACATTGAGGTCTGTCAATAGTTGTTTCAGCCATGTGACCTCGCAACACGTGGTCGCCATGGATCTATATTCTGCTTCAGCTGATGAATGAGAGACAGTTGTTTGTTTCTTGGTCTTCTAAGAAATGAGTGATTTCCCAATTAGTATGCAATATCCAATGACTGATCTTCGAGTGTCCCTACAATTGGCCCAGTCTGCATCACAATATGCATGCAATTGGATTGGATTGGTAGATGACATAAAGAGTCCTTGTCCTGGTGCTTGCTTGATATATCTCAACACCCGATGTACAGCATCTATATGGGGCATTCGAGGCTTGTCCATGAACTGGCTTAGTACATGTACCACATAAGTTAAATCTGGCATGATAATGGTTAAGTATATTAGTCTACCAACTAAGCGACGATATGATGAGGGGTCTGGGATGAGATCTTCATCGCTTTCATTGAGTGACAAATTCTGCTCCATTGGGAACTTGGATGGTTTTGATCCAAAAAATCCAGTGTCATTAAGAATTTCAAGTGTATATTTCCATTGCGATATGGATATTCCATTCTTAGAATGAGCGACCTCTATTCCCAAGAAATATTTCAGATTCCTAAGGTCTTTCAGTTTGAACCATTTGCCTAAGAATTTCTTAAGTTCCTTTATTTGCTCCAAGTTGTTTCCTGTAAGGATGATGTCATCAACGTAGACGAGTGCAGCGGTGAAGTCATGTCCTTGGGATCGGACGAACAATGAGTAATCTGCTTTGGACTGTATGTATCTTGCATCAAGAAGTGCTTAAGAAAATTTTGCAAACCATTGACAAGAAGCTTGTTTAAGACCATGTAGAGATTTGTTAAGTTTGCATACTCGTGTCTCTCCCTTTCGTCCGAAACCAGGAGGGAGATGCATAGAGACATCCTTATCAAGATCGCCATGAAGGAAGGCATTATTGACGTCAAGTTGGTGAAGGTGCTAGTTGTGAGTAGCAGCAAGGGCAAGGAGGACACGAATAGTGACTAACTTGGCAACAGGGGCAAAAGACTCATTATAGTCAAGGCCTTCCTGCTAATTGTAGCCTTTAGCCACAAGACAAGCTTTATATCGTTCCACGGAGCCATCAAGATAATACTTGATCTTGTAGACCCATTTACAGCCAATAGGTTTTTTGGTAGGTGGGGAAGTAGTGAGAGTCCAAGTATGGTTGGCTTCAAGGGAATCAATTTCGGCGTGCATGGCATTGCACCATTTGGGTTGTTTCATAGCCTGCAAAAAAGATTTAGGTTCCGTCTCGAGGGAGATGGAAAAGGTGAAGGCCCGATGAGAGGGTGATAAATCATCATAGGAGAGAAAGTTACAAAGCGGATGAGAAGTACCTGAGAAAGTTACAAAGATTCTTTGTTGATATTGGATATACGGAGTAACAAATTTGAAGGAAGAATCCCACAAACTTGGACAAAAGGAAGCAAATTAATGGTGATTAACTTCAGCCAAAACAAATTTCAAGGGTGGTTACCAAGATCTTTGGCCAAGTGTATAATGCTGAAGGCCCTTGATCTTAGTAATAACTAATTCAACGATACTTTCCCCTCTTGGTTAGGAAATCTTCCAAATTTGAAGGTTCTCATTTTGCGGTCCAACAAATTCTACGGCCCAATACGGACTCCTAAAGCGAATTATAAATTTCCCAAGTTGCAAATCATTGATCTCTCATACAATAGTTTTACTGGAAGGTTGCCATTAAAATTCTTTCAAAATTCGAGTTCTTTGAGATTTGATGGTGCAGAACACTTAACATATATTCAAGGATACTCATCTTTCACTAACATTAATTACAATTGGAGTTTTCAGTATAATTACTCAATGATAATGACAAATAAAGGAGTGGACACAATTTACAGTAAGGTCCAAGAATTTTTTACAGCTATTGATTTCTCAAGTAATCAATTTGCAAGAGATATCTTAGAATCCATTGGAAATTTAATAGGCATTCGTTTGCTCAATCTTTAGAATAACATTCTCACTGGCTGCATCCCACCATGTTTAGGAAAACTTGTAAAGTTGGAATCCTTGGATCTTTCTCAAAACAAGCTTTTAGGGGAGATCCCACAACATGGAAAACAATTTGATATATTTCAAAGCAGTTCATTTGAAGGAAATTTGGGGCTGTGTGGAAGCCCATTGACAAAGAAATGTGAGAACACTGATGCTTTACTATCTCCTCCTCCAAGCTCGAGTCAAGATTTGTGTTCTCCACTCCAATTTGGTTGGAAAATTGTTGTGATTGGGTATGCATTTGGACTAATTGTTGGAGGGACTATTGGGCACATTGTGACCGCATGGAATCATGATTGGTTAATGAAAACCTTCATAATAAGGCAACTGGGAAGAAGAAAGGCGAGTTAATTTGGCTAGATGTCTTCCATTGATCGCATAAATAGGTATATTCGTTTTTTATATTGTGCTCTTTTCAACTTTTTTTTTTTTTTCTTTTGGTGTGCAACGTGATCTTTTTTTTTTTTTTTCCTTTATCGTTTTGATGTATATTGGATTGGCTAGCGTTAATGTATTGTATGTAAAAAGTTTTTTTTTTCTTTATCGTTTTGATGTATATTGAATTGGCTAGCATTAATGTATTGTATGTAAAAAGTGTTTTTTTTTTTTTCTTTATCGTTTTGATGTATATTGGATTGGCTAGCATTAATTATCGTATGTAAAAACTGTTACAAAGATATAATGTCCCAAGAGTGTACAAACTTATTGTAGGTTCATATTCTTATAGAGCAAACAAACTAACCTCAGGATCAAACTAGGATCCATCAGACTAGGGTTCTTTAGTACATCAACTTTTTTTTCAATCTGTCTATCCAAACCAAGCCACAGTTGTGCCCTCACAATTGCACCATCAAAACCCTCATGATGCCTATGCCAAAAATAAATAAATAAAAATTGGAATCCATACTCAAGCCACAATACCATCCTTTACAGATTACTCGAGCATCTGAAGCTTCTTTAATCGCGCGCTTAATCTCAAATCCTGGCAAGACCTTCCACCACCACATCCAACATCACCTAAGCCGAGGCGAGATGGATGTAGTTCATCGATCTACACCAAACACAGCAACAGTGAAGGATGGCTTCACTCTCATTCTTGTCCCATCTGCTCATAAGGTGACATCACACCGAATACAACCCTCGGTTCACCCCAGTCGGGGCTCACCAACTCACCATATCCATCATCCTTAACTTTGACATCATGCATGACCTGCAATGTGTTGGGAATAAAACCTTATTCCTAAAACCTGTAGGATGCGAAAATATAAAATATACAAGACACAAATATTTACATGGAAAACCCTTTCTACTTGAAGGGAAAAACCACGTGATAAACTCCGAATAAATCCACTATTATAAAATTCAATTACAAAAGTTCTTCTCAGGTTTATGCCTAACTTGAGGTTCTCACCAAATACAATAATATTCTCTCTAGGAATTAACACTCAACAAATTCTCTAAAGGAAACCCTAAATTCCTTTGTGTATTTCTCACGGCTAAAGAAAAATCTCTTAGTTTTTTCTTTGCTCTCACACACACTCACTGCTTCTTCGCAATTCTCAATTGCGGCACACCCGCTTGCGGCACCTTTTTCACTTGATGCAACACACCTTTTTGAATCACACACATATTACTTATATAGCAATACTTTAACCGGCTGAGGTTTTCTATTAGAAATAGAACACAACTTCCTACTAACATACTACACTAGCACACTTCCAATTGTAATAGGATATCAACCACTTAAGTCTTCTATTTCTTATAGAATTACGTGACCTCCACATTTAATGAGTCATGCTCTTATGTGAATAATGCCACCTCACTTTTTCTATTTCTACTAGAACACAAGTTTCCTACTTCTAATAGAAGTAGTCTTCTATACGTGTCCAGCAAGCTCATCAATTGAGCCTTGCTTTGGTGTGGGCTGGAACATGGTCCTCACGTGCACCCAACATAATGGCCTCATGTCCTTCCACATTTCTATCCTCCTCTCAAGGTTCTCATCGTTGCCACAACCATGAGATCCAAGCCATAGTTGCTTGCAATCCATAGTGTCCTCCCAAGGACCGAGTTGTACAAAGTTTTCCAAGTTAACTAGACAGATGGTGCAATAGATGCCATAAAAATGGCACTAACAAGGCCTCATAAGGTGATGCCACATCAGCCTTAACCTTGCAGCCAGCCACATCAACATGTCACGTGTCGACAAAGGATCTTGTCATGTCAACCAAACGCTAGTATGCCACATCATTGTTGCCACTTCAACATAGTTGCCACATTAGCCACCATGCACCGATAACATCTCACTCAGGTCCACTTTCCACAACTCTAACGTCATGTAAGCCCATGTGCCATCATGAGACCACATGCGCTCGTATGCTCCAACATCTCGAATCACCCTGTGACCATGACCATTCCTAAGCCTTTTGAGCGTATACGTATCCCGTGAACCACATGTTTCACAAACACTAGCAATACTATCCAACACACAATACTTCCATCTATTGACACAGTCTCCAGCAATTCGTGTTAGCCATAATCATAAAATGTGGTTGTTCACTACCACCATCATCTATGTTACACACTTCCAGATTGGTCACATACATTCAAGACCTTACAAACTCAAGCTTTCACCTTAAGTTATTGTAAACTCATGTACTTGTAGTCTTATGATTAGTCTAGGACTAACTTATGGTTTTAAGGCGTCGTAACATCACCCCTTAATAATTATAATTAAGACAGATCCCTTCACATCTCCTTTTTGGTAATAAGGAGTAGAAAATATTATTTTCATTTATATATTTTATTTTTTCTGAAAACGAGGAAATTCTTTGAATTTCTAACTATTCGCATATTACAGAAAGGACTCCGAACTACTTGGAGATAGTCCCAAAATGTTGGTTAGAGGTTTCAAATCCATAAACTCATAGATCTCATGAGGCCTTAGAAACCACTAGATCAGACCATTGAAGTTATATTTTTTATTATTTATAACTCTTTATTTATTTGGTGGAAAAGCCTGTAGGCACCAAATGGTGCACCCATTTTTCTTGACTTTGGTCTCCTCGGATTGTTTTTGTTTCTATTTGATGCAATTAGAATCAATATTAAAGTGTAATTTTCAAATTGAAATTCTAATTTATAATGGCAGTGAAATTAAATTTATTTTTTTCTTTTTCGTTTTTTATCCGCCATCAAATTAACCTACAATTTTCCCAAAAAATAAAAAAGAGCCTCTGAACACACGCGAAGCTCGTGTGAGAAGGCTAGTTATTATTATCATTATAATTTACTTTTAGTAAATGAGATGTCAAATATTTTAAGCGTTTCATAATTTACTCAGAACTTTGATCGATTACTATTTTAATGAAGCAAACACACGATCGGTCACAATTTTCCCAACATCGATCGATCCAGATTTTCATTACCAAATATACGATCGATCATTTTAACATCTACACTAAAAGAATGATTGATCACTTTTTTAATGAAGCGAGAACACGATCGGTCACAAACATCGATCGATCGCAATTTTCATTACCAAATATACGATCAATCACCTTAGTCTCTGAATCAAATGCACATTTACCCAGAAAACACAATCGATCACTATTTTAATGAAGCAAAAATACGATTGGTCACAATTTTTCCAGAGACAATAATAGTGATAAAACAAGTAATTGGTCTCATTTCTTGTAAAATGGAATCAAATTTTGGCAGGTTATGACGACTTGAGTGATTGTTAGTAACTTATTTATAGATTTTGGGACTTAGGTGATAAGAATTGTAATTATGTCTCAGTAATTGATATCACTCTCAGGTCTTGTAACACATGTGTTCAAAAGTGCAATATTAGTGATAAAAAAAGGAATTTGTCTCATTTCTTGTAAAATAGAATCAAATTTTGACGGCTATGCTGTGGGTGATGTTTAGTAACTTTTGTGTTAATATTAGTACTTGTGGTGATAAAAACTATAATAGCTTGGGTCATTGTCAGTAACTTGTTTGTAGATGTTGGTATTTGGGTGATAATAATTGTAAACATGTCTTTGAAACTGTAATTAGTCTCAGATCTTGTAAAATATATATCAAAAAATGAAATATAGGTGATAGAAACCATAATTTGTCTCATTTCTTGTAAAATGAAATCAAATTTTGGCGGCTATGATGGCTTAGGTCATATTTAGTAATTATTGTGTAAATCCTAATACTCTTGATGATAAAAATATATATATATTTCTCTTACTAATTGTAATTTCTCTATCATTTTGTAATTATTTTGTTTATAATTGCAATAATGGTGATAAAAAAAAGGAATTTGTCTCTTTTTTGTAAAATGGAATCAAATTTTGGCAGTTATGATGGCTGATGTAATATTCAGTATTTGTTGTGTAAATATTAGGAGTTTTTGTGATAAAAAATGTATATTTGTCTCAATAATTGTAATTACTCTATCATGTTGTAATGTTTGTGTTTACTTTTGCAATAAGGGTGGTAAAAAAATAATTTTTCTCATTTCAGGTAAAATGGAATCAAATTTTAGCGGCTATGACGGCTTAAGTGATATAGTGGAACTATTGTGTAAATGCTAGTATTTTTATGATAAAAATTGTAAATAAGTGTCATGATTTATAATTACTCTTACTTTCAGTATTAAAAGTGTTTAATATAATGAATTTGGTGTTAATCCGTGTAAATGGTGTCAATTTTAGTAAAATTTGGTGGCGTGATTAGTAATTTATGTTTAAAATATTGTAAGAAATTGAATAAATTTGTACATTTGTGTCAATTTATGTATTAGTATTTTTGTAATACATTTGTTATTTATTGTAATTTAGATGTCAGTATATGTAAAACCGGTGACCTGAACAACTGGTTACAATGTTTTTCAAAATACCAAAAATACCCTGACTGAGCCTCCAGTCACGGGATATAAGTATTTCCCGGCAATTGTATTGAAGTTTCTCAAACTTTTTCTCTTCTTCTAATCTGACAGCATTGAAAACCCATTTGCAATATTAATTGTTTGGGACTTTTAGAAAAGTACAATAAAGTTGTAGGCAATTGTATTGAAGTTTCTCAAACTTTTTCTCTTCTTCTAATCTGACAGCATTGAAAACCCATGTACAATATTAATTGTTTGGGCCATTGAAAACCCATGTGCAATATTAATCGTTTGGGACTTTTAGAAAAGTACAATAGGCAATTGTATTGAAGTTTCTCAAACTTTTTCTCTTCTTCTAATCTGACAGCATTGAAAACCCATATTCAATATTAATTGTTGGGTCCTGTTAACGAGTGCCCTTAGGGCAATGGTTAAGGAAGCATTTAATGCTTCCACTTAATGCTTTCATTTAATACAAAAATAACTTTTAAGGGTATTTTAGTTTTTCTATTTATTATTTTAATATTAAAAATTCGTTATTTCCTGTAAAGTGCAATCATTTTATACTCCTTAACTATTGCCCTAAGGGCACTGGTTAACAAAATCCTTAATTGTTTGAGCCATTGAAAACCCATGTGCAATATTAATCGTTTGGGACTTTTAGAAAGGTACAATAAAGTTGTAGGCAATTGTATTGAAGTTTCTCAAACTTTTTCTCTTCTTCTAGTCTGACAGCATTGAAAACCCATGTACAATATTAATTGTTTGGGCCATTGAAAACCCATGTGCAATATTAATCGTTTGGGACTTTTAGAAAGGTACAATAAAGTTGTAGGCAATTGTATTGAAGTTTCTCAAACTTTTTCTCTTCTTCTAGTCTGACAGCATTGAAAACCCATGTACAATATTAATTGTTTGGGCCATTGAAAACCCATGTGCAATATTAATCGTTTGGGACTTTTAGAAAAGTACAATAAAGATGTAGGCAATTGTATTGAAGTTTCTCAAACTTTTTTCTCTTCTTCTTTTTTTTTTTGGGTCCTGTTAACGAGTACCCTTAAGACAATGGTTAAGAAAACATTTAATGCTTCCACTTTATAGGAAGTAGTAAAATTTTAATATTAAAATAATACAAAAACAACTTTTAAGGGTATTTTAGTCTTTCTATTTATTATTTTAATATTAAAAGTTTGTTATTTCCCATAAAGTGTAAACATTTAATATTTCTTAACTATTGCCCTAAGGGCACTAGTTAACAAAATCCTTTTTAGAAAAGTACAATAAAGTTGTAGGCAATTGTATTGAAGTTTCTCAAACTTTTTCTCTTCTAATCTGACAGCATAATTGTTTGCGCCATAGACAACCCATGTGCAATATTATTTTGGATTTTGTTAACTAATGCCTTTAAGGCAATGGTGAATGAACATTAAATGTTTACACTTTACGAGAAATAACAAATTTTTAATATTAAAATAATAAATAGAAAGACTAAAATACCCTTAAAAGTTGTTTTTGTATTATTTTAATATTAAAATTTTATTACTTTCCATAAAGTGGAAGTATTAAATGTTTCTTTAACCATTGCCCTAAAGGCACTCGTTAACAAGACCCTACTACTTTTAGAAAAGTACAATAAAATTGTGGCCATTGACCCAATCATCAGGTTACAACCAATTACGTGACAATTCATAAAATCATTCACGTGTACTTTAAATTATATAACCTATTTAATAAATCATGTGACTTGTTTAAATAATACACATGGATGGTATTATGAGTTGTCACATAATGGGTTATATTTTTTACAATTGTCGCAAACTCATGCGATGCTTAATATTTCAAGACTCATTCCAAAAATCAATTTTTGATATAAACCAACCAAAAAGAAATTCAAAAAAAGAAGAAGAAAATAGAAAAGAAAAGAAGAAGCATTGAGACTGGAAGAGAAAGAATATGCTAATTTTGTTTATACCTTTAGGATATTGGCACCACGAGACGCAGTACTGAGTAGTATGGTGATGAACTCGTGGGGCTTGAGGTTTAGTTGAGCCTATAGAAAAAACCCCTTTTAATCTCTTTCTCAACCTAAAAAGATTGGGAATATCTTACTATTTTATTTATAGATGAAAAATAATAATTTATTAGGGAAAGTCTAAAATTTTGTTTCTAATTGCATACTTATGGGAAAACTATAAAATGTCTTCAAATATTCAAGTTCTACTTAAACAAAATTACAAAAAATAAAAAAAATAAAAATAAAAATAAAAATTCTAAATTCATAAAAGTTCTGCTTTTGTAGTTACTATTCATCTACTTCATTTCTCATTCAATGTTCAAATAGCAAGCAATATCGAAAAATAAGTTATAGAGTTTTAATTTATACTTATGAGTTTTGGTAATGGAAAGTTTGATTCAAGCATTTCATCGAACATTATAAGGGAGCAAAAAACATAGGCCTCCAACACAATGTGATAGTGTTCATCTATTATCTTCTTTGCAACCTAAATCTTCTAAATAACATAAGAATTGACAAATATGTCTTCAAACAACCAATTGTTGAACCTTATATTTATCAAATACAAATAGCTATTGATAACACTAAACAACTAACCTTATATTTATATCAAATATGTCTTCGACAGCCAGTTGCTGAACCTTGATATAGTTAAACAAAAGGATAAATTACACTAACACCCCATTCTTTTAGTGAAACTAGACCCGCTACACCCTATTTTGAAGAAATGACACTTCACTCCCAAATTTGCAAAATAATTAACACTCTCCCCCCCTTTTTTTCCTTTTTAAAGGAATATTCCCCACTTAAACTTAAAATAATTGGAATATAATTTTTCTTTTTTACTATGGTTAGTTAGGCATTGGTTAAAAAAAGAAAAAAGGCGGAGTGTTAATTATTTTGCAAATTTGGGAGTGGAGTGTCATTTCCCCAAAATAGGGTGTAGCAAATCTAGTTTCCTCAAAAGAAGAGGGTGTCAATATAATTTACCCTAAACAAAATAACTATTCTAACTATATCAAGGCAACTCAACTTATATTTATAAGAATTTAATATATATATATATATTAAATTCTGTCAATCCAACTCAAATTCTAAAATGGAATAAAATGGGATTACATTATTCTTTTCTTTGAAATTTCTTAATTTGTGCTCTAAAATAAATTAAATAGTGACTCCACAAACAACATGTCACATTGACCTTCAACAAGCCGATTAAAACATTAATGTTATCATCCCATCATTTGAGACACGCTACCAATTTATTTCCAAACCGAAACCAAAATCTCTTAAAATCAATCGAGGGGTTTTTGCCTCGGATTTTGAAAAGAGGCGAGGTTCTCACACCTACCATGAATTTATTTCGTGGGACCCATCATTCATGTGAGAGGAGGACTACGCATTTATTTGTAATCCTGAACAACCGAATAATCACTCGTGACTAAGTGCTTCATTATTTAGTAAGATAGCAGGTTGCATTCTCCTGATAATTGAAAGGAGGCACTTATAGTCCAATTTATCATTAAATTGTTAACATACAACTGACATACATCAAGGAAAAAGCAATCCTGGCCTGTCTGTTTGAAGTTTCTCTGTCAATTCTCCCCTGTCAAGGAAGTTGTAAAGTCAAAATCAAACTTTAGGCAACTCATTAATGAAAGAATTTGTTAGTAATTTTAGAAACATGAATATGCAAAACTTTAAATGGAAGTTAAATATAAATTTTCAAAGAAGCTTAGATCAATAAATTCTTTACAATTTTGAGATATTCTACAGCTTACTTAAGATTTTGTTTTTCTGGTTGTAATGAAGTTTATAAATTTCTAGAAAAGTATACATTGAACAGAACTTAATAATCTTTCCCTAACTATTCTCTCTTGTTTCTTTTATTTTTTTCCCTTAAAAAAATAATAATGAAAGGACATAACAAGTGTACAACAATCGGAGGGGGCAGAGGTACACAAGTTTTCAAGGGAGCAAGAGGCAAACAGCTGAGAAATCAAATGAACTGCAGAAACAATGGAACTTTTGTAAAGTGAAGATTTTATTCATAAAATCACTATTTTAGGTTTCACAAAGAAACAAAGAAGTCAAACACAGGAAAGTTGTGTGTTACTTTCTAAGTGTCTCACATTGATTAAGTATGAACTTGATCATGTGTTTATTAGCTACTAGGCACCCTTTTCTTGCAAATTGGTTTTCAGGGATGAGTTCTACCTAGAGGTTCGTATCTCTTGGTATCAGACCCAGCCCCATGGTTCCCTAGCCGGGGTAGGGTCTCAAGGGTTGCAACCCACAACTTTGTAGTGTTTGGTTACAAAATCAACTTTATCATTTCACAGAATAGTCCAGCCCCATGGTTCCTAGCCGCGGTAGGGTCTCAAGGGTTGCAACCCACATTTTTACAAAATCAACTTTATCATTTCACAGAAAAGTCTGGGTCCTTCTCTAGAAAGTCTGGGTCATTACAAAATTAATTGGTTCATAGTCTGGGTTGTTCTCTTGTGGTTGGTTACAAAATTAACTTATTCATTTCATGGAGAAGTCTGGGTCGTTCTCTTTTTATATTGGTAGAATTGCTTATTTAATTGGTACATGTTTGGTGGAATTGCTTATTTAATTGGTACATATTTGCAGGGCTGGCCCCAGGGTTTGGGTTGCCTAAGCCCGTCACAATTTTAGTTGCCCACTTATTATTAAATATTAAAAAACATCATAAAAGTCCAAAAAAAAAATTATGCAAAATAAATGTTGCATTATGTTTTTAGCTTGAATTACATTGAAAAAAACAATTAAAACAAAATGTAATCCCAGTTATAGTAATTATATGTCTAATAGTTTTTTAACTAAAAAATTCCTTAGTGTTAATAAAAAAAAATCACGGTCTTATAAAGCACAACAAAATTAATACTAATAATAAATTAAAAGTCATAAAAAAACCATCAGATAAACACGGGAACACATTATACAATAACACAAAACAATGGCTTGCCCCCACAAACCTGTCCCTACAAACAAAAACACATGGCCAGTGACCACGTGCCAACAAAATTTTCAAACAAATCAATAAATCATACAGTGGAGACTAGCCTCATTCACACGAATACTAAAACACATCACATATGCCTCACATATATCTTATTAAAAGCACAACACTCCCATAAAAAAAAATAATAATAAAAAAAAGACTAAAGTTAATTTTTGGCCCCCTAACTTAGGGGGTGTTTTCATTTTAGCTCTCTAACTTTAAAAATTTTTATTTTAGTCCCCTAACTCTTTTTAGTTTTCAAATTACACATTCCGTTAAACGCCGTTAGAAACCCCCCGTTAAGTGCTCAGTTGGACAAATGACGTGTCATATAACGTGACAAATTTTAACACGTCATAAAAAATAAATAAATAAAAATAAAAAATAAAGATTACGCATCAAAGCAGTAAAACCGCGCCGTTTCACCAAACTTTAACCCACACTTTTCACTTTTCACTCTATTCAGTATTCACGATACCTGCTGTCTCCTTTGATTTTTTTTTTTTTTTTTTTTTTTCCATTGATACCTCCTGCTGCTGCCGCGGATCACCACCTCGCCAACAACTTCAATCTCGCCACCTCCTTTGAATTTGTGTGTCATCAATTATCCCACATGCAACTCCAAAGTATATTCTTCTTCAGTTCCTGTTATTTTCACCACTTTATCAAAGGAATTGGCATGAGTTGAAATTTTCAATTCTACGCCACTTGTTTTTGGTTCTCGTACGGGGGAACTAACAATTAATGATTCCTGTGCCAAAACCGCGTAGCTACTTCTTATTATTATTTATAATTTTCATGAAAGTTTGTTGGATATTTATATTCTATTAATTTCTTTTTTCCTTTTATTTCAATGATCATGGTTACTTGCTCTCCACCCACATTATATAGAAGGTTGGGCTAACGTTTCGCAACTTTTTGCTATAGTGGAATCAGCAAGTTCGGACCATCAATTGTCATTCGCATATATATATATATTATATATATATAGGGCTACAGCAAAGTTGGTCAAAGTCTTTGACAGACATTAGAAACTTTCTAATTAATTTTCTTAAACATGTACTAGTAGAGTGCCCTTTTTTCATTCTTATTGACATTGAATGCACAAAATTAAGCATATACATTATTGGATTTTATTAAGAAAAAGTCAAATCAACTTACTGGGATCCAATACAGCACTTGATCCTAGTTTCACATTCCTAAATTCCCAATACTATATTTACGTACATATATAAATACCCAATGTTTTTTCCATTATGGGTTTCCCAATTGATCATGGGTTTCACAAGATGGTGAAGGGAATGGGTCACGGGGGTGGTGCGATGGGGTGGAGAGGAGGGCAGAGGAGGTGGTCAGATTGAAGTTGTTGGCGAGGTAGTGATCGGCGGCAGTAGCAGGAGGTATCAATTGGAAAAAATAAATAAATAAATCAAAGGAGGCAACAGGTATCGTGAATACTGAATAGAGTGAAAAGTGAAAAGTGTAGGTTAAAGTTTGGTGAAACAGCACCGTTTTACTGCTTTGATGTGTAATCTTTTTTTTGTTTTGTCACATCATCTATCCAACTGGGCACTTAACGGGAGGCTTCTAATGGAGTTTAACGGAATGTACAATTTGAAAACTAAAAAGAGTTAGAGGGTTTAAATGAAAAAATTTGAAGTTAGGAAGCCAAAATAAAAACACTCACTAAGTTAGGGGGCTAAAAGATTGACTTTAGTCTAAAAAAAATGTATACTAATAAATTTTTTTATATGTAGACTAATATTTTTATTTTTTTTCCTTTTATGTATAGTTGTATACTAATAATTATTATTATTTTTTTTTAATGTCTACTAATTTTTTTTTTTTCTTCACTTATTGCCCCCATGGGGGGTTGCCTAGCCCTTGGGCTTGTGGGGCATACCCCAGAGCCGGGCATGCATGTCTGTAGGGAGTTGATTATTTAAGAGCGAAAAACATTATTTAGCTAAACAAGAGCAAAAAAACATAGTTCATATAGACACAAGTTATGGCATCCCCTTTGTATAAGTTTTTTTACTTGCTTTCTTTTCTCTTAACGTTTCATGTCATATCATTTTCTTCTGTGCAGCCTCTTTGCCGTGATCACGAAAGGTCTAACTTGTTGCAATTTAAGGAAAGCTTTGTCATCAACAAGTCTGCTTCCAGTGATCCTTCGGCTTATCCCAAGGTTGCATCCTGGACGTTAGAAGGAAACAACAGTGACTGCTGCTCATGGGATGGGGTAGAGTGTGATGAGGTCACGGGTCATGTGATTGGCCTTGACCTCAATAGCAGCTGTCTCTACGGTTCTATTAATTCCAACAGCAGCCTTTTCCATCTTGTTCATCTCCAAAGGCTGAATCTTGCTGACAATCATTTCAACTTCTCTCAAATACCATCCACTGTTTCCAATCTATCTAAACTAACATATCTCGATCTTTCCTATTCTGAGTTTTCTAGTCAAATCCCATTACAAGTTTCACAATTGTCCCAATTGTCATCCCTCAATTTGTCTATTAATAACAATTTGGAACTCAAGAAGCCCAGTCTAAGAAGTCTAGTTGAAAATTTAACCCATCTTGAAAAGCTTGATTTGAGTTGGGTGAACATAAACTCTTTGGTGCCTAATATCTTGGCAAATTTGTCTTCTTTAAAGTTCCTCCGTCTCCGTCATTGCGGATTGTATGGGGAATTTCCAATGGGCATCTTTAAGCTTCCAAATTTACAAGTTCTTGATGTGAAGCACAATAAAGGTCTCACCGGCTATTTGCCTGACTTTCAACAGAGTAGTCCCCTTGAGGAAATGTTGCTCGCAAACACAAGTTTCTCTGGTAAGCTACCTACTTCAATGGGAAACCTTGGCTCCCTAACCAAAATTGCAATGCGGAATTGCAACTTTTCTGGGTCCATTCCATCTTCCTTTGGAAACCTCATCCAACTTTCTTTTCTAGACCTTGCTATTAATAATTTGACTGGTCCAATCCCTTTTGAGCTTGCAAACCTAACACAACTGACTCACCTCTATCTATATTATAATTTAGTTAGTGGTCAGATCCCTTTTGGGCTTACGAACCTCACACAATTAACTGTCTTAAACCTTGCGGGCAACAACCTTGCAGGCCAAATTCCAAGCTCAATCATTAAGCTTAAGAATCTTGAAGTTCTTGATCTTTCTGTGTTGTGAAAATTAACTGTTTGCGCAAGATTAAAGAAAAGAGAAAGAGATCAAACACATAAATAAAGAACACAAGAATTTACGTGGTTCGGCAATATGCCTACATCCACCGGCGACGACAGGGAGAAAGTTTCACTAAGAAAATAGGGAGATTACAACAGTGGTACCAGGACTCTCTCAAAGAACCCAAACCCCAATTACACCCTAACCTCTCTCTCACCAAGAATAAACCTAGAGAAACCATTCTCTAGTTATTCTATATTGTGGCACACTAATAAGACTTAAAGCCTTATATATATAGCAAGGGGTTTTGCTGAATCCTACCAAAACAAGGACTTTGCATAAAGTTGCCGTGAGTCATAGGTCATTGAGTAATTCTAATACCACTAGAATAACACAAGGGTGGTGGACTATAGAATTCTAATTCAAGCCAACTTCAACAAATCTCCACCTTGACTTGAATTGGTCAAGCCTCACGAACTTCTCCTCCATCGCTGCCACCATAGCCCCAAAGGGCTATCACAAGCTGCTAACATTGACCAAGTCCAAGCAATGCTTGAACTTGGCTGTGGTAACTGGCTTCGTCAACATATCAGCTGCATTCTCTGAAGTGTGCACCTTCTCCAGAACAATATCTCTTGTAACAATCAACTCTCTTATCTTGTGGAACCTAACATCGATGTGTTTCGTCCTAGCATGATAAACCTGATTCTTAGCCAAGTAAATGGCACTCTGACTGTCACAATGCATCTGAACTCCACCTTGATTCAAACCAAGTTCTTTGACTAGCCCCTTTAACCACAATGCTTCCTTTGCAGCTTCAGCTACAGCCATGTATTCAGCTTCTGTAGTGGACATGGCTACTATGGAATTGTAATGTAGATTTCCAACAAATAGGTCCTCCTGATAGTGTAAACACATAACCTGTAGTAGACCTCCTGTCATCCACCTCACCTGCATAGTCTGCATCCACATACCCTACAACTGAATTAGTCCCTGGCTGTCTTGAAAATAAGATCTCATGTTCCGCAGTGCCTTTCAAGTATCTGAAAATCCACTTCACTGCATTCCAGTGCTCTCTCCCTGGGTTCGCCATGTACCTGCTAACAGTACTCACTGCATGAGCCAAATCCGGCCTTGTGCAAACCATTGCATACATTAAGCACCCCACTGCACTAGCATATGGAACCTTTGACATATTTTCAATTTCTTCCTCATTCTTTGGACACTGACTACCAGATAATCTGAAGTGATTCGCCAATGGTGTGCTCACAGGCTTAGCATCCAACATGCTAAATTTTTCAAGCACCTTCCTGATGTAGTTTTTCTGAGACAACCACAGCTTTCTTGTCTCTCTGTCCCTGCGAATCTCCATACCCAGAATTTTCTTAGCAGCACCCAAGTCTTTCATTTCAAACTCTTTGTGTAACAAAGATTTTAACCTGTTAACCTCACACATGCTCTTAGCAGCAATTAACATATCGTCCACATACAGTAGCAGAAAAATATAAGAACCATCTTCAAGTATACGAACATATACACAACAATCATATTCACAACGGGTATAACCAATCTGGATCATATACGAATCAAACCTTTTGTACCACTGTCTAGGAGACTGCTTGAGTCCATAAAGTGACTTCTTCAATCTGCAGACAAGATTCTCTGTACCAGGTTGCTTGAACCCCTCTGGTTGTTCCATGAAAATCTCTTCCTCCAAATTCCCATGAAGGAAAGCCGTCTTCACATCCAGTTGTTCCAATTCCAGATCCTGATCTGCTACCAAAGCCAATACTGCTCTAATAGATGTATGCCTGACTACAGGTGAAAATACCTCATCGTAGTCAATCCCATGTCTCTGTGAATATCCCTTTGCTACCAATCGTGCCTTGAATCTTTCCCCTTCTTTTTCTGATACTGCTTCCTTCTTCTTGAACACCCACTTGCAACCTATAGGTTTCTTTCCTTTTGGAAGTTCCGTTAACTCCCAAGTTTTGTTCTTGCTCAAAGACTCATTCTCCTCCACCATAGCTTCCATCCACTTATCCTTTTCAGAGCTTTCAATTGCTTCCTGAAATGTAGAAGGATCCTCGCTACTGGTAAGTAGAGCATAAGACACAAGATCCTCGAAACCATACCTGACTGGTGGTCTTTTGTTGCGTTTAGGCCTATCTGATCTGGTGCTATCCTGTTCTTGATCATTACTGTGAGGTTCCTCATTTGACTGAGACTCCAATTCATCAAGCTCCACCTGCACTGTTGATCTACCAATGTTATTACTGCTTTCCGCTGCTTGAGACTTCTCTTCCTTGAATGCTTTTGTCATTGACTTCTCATCAAACACTACATCCCTGCTGATCACCACCTTCTGTGCAACTGGATCCCAAAGCTTGTACCCTTTTACCCCTTTCTTAAAACCAAGAAAGATGCACTTCTTTGATTTTGGATCGAGTTTTGACCTGTCTTCACCTGAGATATGAACATATGCGGGACACCCGAATATTCTCATGAAAGAGTAATCAACTTCTTGTCCTGTCCATACTTCTTCAGCGACTTTCCCATCAAGTGCAACTCTAGGTGATCGATTGATGATATAACAAGCCATATCCACTGCTTCCGCCCAAAAAATTTTAGGAAGCTCAGCATTCAACCTTAAACATCTAGCTGTTTCTGTGATGGTCCTGTTAAGTCTCTCAGCCACCCCATTTTGTTGAGGAGTTTTTCGTACTGTGAAGTGTCTCTTGATACCATGCTCTTCGCAGAACTTCAAGAAATCACCATCCCTGTACTCAGTGCCATTATCAGTCCTAAGGCACTTTATCTTCCTTCCAGTCTGATTTTCCACTTCTGCTTTCCAAATCTTAAATTTAGCAAAAGCCTCAGACTTGTTCTTCAAGAAATAAACCCAAGCTTTTCTGGAATAATCATCAATGAAGCTCATAAAATATTGAGCTCCTCCTTTCGAAGGAGTTCTCACTGGCCCCCAAATATCTGAATGCACGTAGTCCAATATACCCTTTGTCTTGTGTGTGGCAGTTTTAAATCGCACCCTACACTGCTTTCCCATAATACAATATTTGCAGAAATCTAATTTGCATGACTTAATCCCAGTCAACAGATTTCTTTTGTGCAATTCCCTCATACCACGCTCACTTATATGCCCTAGCCGCATATGCCACAAGAGTGTATCATCATCCTCAGACTCAGCTACTGCAGCAACTCCACCTAGAATGGTATTTCCTAGCAATTTATAAACATTGCTACTTATTTTCTGACCTGTCATCACAACCATAGCACCCTTTGAAACTTTCATTATCCCATTCTCAGACTTATAGCTATAGCCTTTTGAGTCTAGGGTTCCTAATGAAATCAAATTCTTTCTCATATCTGGGATATGTCTAACCTCTTCTAATGTTCTCACCACACCATCGGACATCTTAATTTTAATTGTTCCCATTCCAATAATTGTGCATGCAGCATCATTACCCATTCGAACAGAACCACAATTAATTGACCTATAAGTGTCGAACCAGTTCCTGTGGGGAGTCACGTGAAAAGAACATGCGGAATCCAGAAGCCAAGAATTGTTCAAACCGTCAGTGCTTGATGAAACAGAAAGCATGTCGCCATCAGATTCCGAGTCTGCTACTACGTTGACAGATGTAGAGGACTCTTCCTTCCCCTTATTCCATTCTGGACAGTCTCGCTTCATATGCCCCTTCTTTTGACATTTGAAGCACTTTACTGCCTTGCTCTTGGATTTAGATCTTCCCCTAGCAGATTTGTCATCCTTGTCTTTCTTCCTTCCACGATCTTGATAACCCTTTACTACTAGCCCTTCACCAGAACTCTCAGCTGAATCCTTATGTTTCCGTTGGTAGTGATCCAACAGGGCTCCTGAAACTTCTTCTAATTCCAGAGTTTCTTTTCCGTAAAGTAGGGTCGTCACCAGGTGTTCGTAGGAAGCCGGGAGGGAGGTTAGGAGCATCATCGCCTTATCTTCATCCTCGAATTTTATATCAATTCGCAACATATCACTAATGATTTGTTTGAAGGTATTGATGTGCTGTCTCAGGTCCGCACCCTCTGTCATCTTAAGCCCATACAACTTTTGCTTTAGATGCAGTTTGTTCGTGAGGGATTTGGACATATATCTTTTCTCTAGATTCAACCAAATCCCTGCAGTTGAGTTCTCCTCCATGACATCGTACATAACTTCGTCTGCCAATAATAGCCGAATTGTACTCACCGCCTTCATGTCTAGTTCTTCCCATTCATCGTCTGTCATCTTCTCTGGTTTCTTTGTCTTCCCGTACAAAGCCTTCACCAAACCTTGCTGCACTAACAGATCCTTCACCCTTCTTTGCCATAGCCCAAAGTTACCAGTCCCGTCGAACTTAACTAGGCCTACCGTCGCAATAGAAGCATTAATTGCCATTGTTTCGACCAACAGCTCTGATACCAATTGTTGTGAAAATTAACTGTTTGCGCAAGATTAAAGAAAAGAGAAAGAGATCAAACACATAAATAAAGAACACAAGAATTTACGTGGTTCGGCAATATGCCTACATCCACCGGCGACGACAGGGAGAAAGTTTCACTAAGAAAATAGGGAGATTACAACAGTGGTACCAGGACTCTCTCAAAGAACCCAAACCCCAATTACACCCTAACCTCTCTCTCACCAAGAATAAACCTAGAGAAACCCTTCTCTAGTTATTCTATATTGTGGCACACTAATAAGACCTAAAGCCTTATATATATAGCAAGGGGTTTTGCTGAATCCTACCAAAACAAGGACTTTGCATAAAGTTGCCGTGAGTCATAGGTCATTGAGTAATTCTAATACCACTAGAATAACACAAGGGTGGTGGACTATAGAATTCTAATTCAAGCCAACTTCAACATTCCGGGAACAACTTTAGTGGCACAGTGGAGTTTGACAAGTTTGTTAAGCTCAAAAAATTAACTATCTTGCATCTATCTGATAGTGGAATTTCATTACTTATTAGTGAAACCAGTGGCAATACAACTCTTCCAAAGTTTCAAGAATTAGGGTTGTCTTTGTGCAACTTGAGCAAGTTTCCAGATTTCCTAGCAAACCAAGATGAATTGCAGTGGCTAGAGCTAGGCGACAACAACTTTCATGGTCAAGTACCAGGATGGTTTTGGAACGTGAGTAAAGAAAGTCTAGAGGTTATCGACCTTCCTCACAACTTTCTTACTAGCCTCGGCCAACATCCAATTCTTCTTCCATGGACCCGTTTGGCCATTTTAGACCTTCGTTCTAACAAGCTCCAAGGATCACTTCCAATTCCATCATTCTCCACCTTGCAATATCTTGTATCAAATAATTCATTCTCTGGAAAAATTCCGGAGTTGATTTGTAACATGAGTTCTCTTGAGGTCCTTGATTTGTCAGATAACAACTTAAGTGGTTCACTTCCTCAATGCTCGCACAACTTTGGTGATTCTTTGTTGATATTGGATATACGGAGGAACAAATTTGAAGGAAGAATCCCACAAACTTGGACAAAAGGAAGCAAATTAATGGTGATTAACTTCAGCCAAAACAAATTTCAAGGGTGGTTACCAAGATCTTCGGCCAAGTGTATAATGCTGAAGGCCCTTGATCTTAGTAATAACCAATTCAATGATACTTTCCCCTCTTGGTTAGGAAATCTTCCAAATTTGAAGGTTCTCATTTTGCGGTCCAACAAATTCTACGGCCCAATAAAGACTCCTAAAGTGAATTATAAGTTTCCCAGCTTGCAAATCATTGACCTCTCATACAATAGTTTTACTGGAAGGTTGCCCTTAAAACTTTTTCAAAATTCGAGTTCTTTGAGATTTGATCGTGCAGAACACTTGACATATATTCAAGTATACTCATCTTTCCATCTACGAAACAAACATCAGAATTACAGATGGGATGGTGAGTATAGTTACTCAATGATAATGACAAACAAAGGAGTGGACACAGTTTACAGTAAGGTCCAAGAATTTTTCACAGCTGTTGATTTCTCAAGTAATCAATTTGCAGGAGATATCTCAAAATCCATTGGAAATTTAATTGGCATTCGTTTGCTCAATCTTTCCAATAACATTCTCACTGGCTGCATCCCACCATGTTTAGGAAAACTTGCAAAGTTGGAATCATTGGATCTTTCTCAAAACAAGCTTTCAGGGGAGATCCCACAACAGCTAACACAACTTACTTTCTTGGAATCCTTCAATGTTTCTCATAACAATCTCGTGGGACCTATACCACATGGAAAACAATTTGATACATTTCAAAGCAGTTCATTTGAAGGAAATTCGGGGTTGTGTGGAAACCCATTGACAAAGAAATGTGAGAACATTGATGCTTTACTATCTCCTCCTCCAAGCTCGAGTCAAGATTTGTCTTCTCCACTCCAATTTGGTTGGAAAATTGTTGTGATTGGGTATGGATTTGGACTAGTTGTTGGAGGGACTATTGGGCACATTGTGACTGCAAGGAATCATGATTGGTTAATGAAGACCTTCAGAATGAGGCAACTGGTAAAAAGAAAGGCGGGTTAATTTCGACAGATGTCTTCCATGGATCACATAAATATGTATATTTCTTTTTTATATTGTGCTCTTTTCAACTTTTTTTTTTTTTTTTTTTTTTTTAAGTTTTCCTTTTCTTTTCTCTTTTGGTGTGCAATGTGTTTTTTTTTTCCTTTATCGTTTTGATGTATATTGAATTGGCTAGCATTAATGTATTGTATGTAAAAAGTGTTTTTTTTTTTTTTCTTTATCGTTTTGATGTATATTGGATTGGCTAGCATTAATTATTGTATGTATTGTTACAAAGATATTATGTCCCAAGAGTGTCCAAACTTATTGTAGGTTCATATACTTGTAGAGCAAACAAACTAACCTTAGGACCAGACTAGGATCCATCAAACTAGGGTTCTTTAGTACATCAACTTTTTTCCAATCTGTCTATCCAAACCAAGCCACAGTTGAGCCCTCACAATTACACCATCAAAACCCTCATGATGTCTATTCCAAAAATAAATAAATAAAAATTAGAATCCATACTCAAGCCACAGTACCATCCTTTACAGATTACTTGAGCATCTGAAGCTTCTTTAATCGCGTGCTTAATCTCAAATCCTGGCAAGACCTTCCACCACCACATCCAACATCACCTAAGCCGAGGCGAGATGGATGTAGTTCATCGATCTTCACCATCACAGCAACAGTGAAGGATGACTTCGCTCTCATTCTCGTCCCATCTGCTCATAAGGCAACATCACACCAAATACAACCCTCGATTCACCCCAGTCGGGGCTCGCCAACTCACCATATCCATCATCCTTAACTTTGACATCAAGCATGACCAGTAATGTGTTGGGAATAAAACCTTATTCCTAAAACCTGTAAGATGCAAAAATATAAAATATACAAGACACAAATATTTACGTAAAAAACCCTTTCTACTTGAAGGGAAACACCACATGACAGACTCCAAATAAATCCACTATTATAAAATTCAATTACAATAGTTCTTCTCAAATTTATGCCTAACTTGAGGTTCTCATCAAATACAATAATATTCTCTCTAGGAATTAACACTCAACAGATTCTCTAGAGGAAACCCCAAATCCCTTTGTGTATGTCTCACGGCTAAAGAAAAATCTCTTAGTTTTTTCTTTGCTCTCACACACACTCACTGCTTCTTCGCAATTCTCAATTATGGCACACCTTGCTTGCGGCACCTTTTTCACTTGATGCAACACACCTTTTTGAATCACACACATATTGCTTATATAGCAATACTTTAACCGGCTGAGTTCTATTTCTAATAGAACATAACTTTCTACTAACACACTACACTAGTACACTTCCAATTGTAGTAGGATATCAACCACTTAAGTCTTCTATTTCTTATAGAATCACTTGACCTCCACACTTAATGAGTCATGCTCTTATGTGAATAGTGCTACCTCACTTGTTCTATTTCTAATGGAACACAAGTTTCCTACTTCTAAAAGTAGTCTTCTATACGTTTCCAGCAAGCTCATCAATTGAGCCTTGCTTTGGTGTGGGCTAGAACATGGTGCTCACATGCACCCAACACAATGGCCTCATGTCCTTCCCACGTTTCTATCCTCCTCTCATGGTTCTCATCGTTGCCACAACCATGAAATCCAAGCCATAGTTGCTTGCAATCCATAGTGTCCTCCCAAGGACCGAGTTGTACAAAGTTTTTCAAGTTAACTAGACAGATAGTGCAATAGATGCCATAAAAACGGCACTAACATGGCCTCATAAGGTGATGCAACATCAGCCTTAACCTTGTAGCCAGCCACTTCAACATGTCACGGGTTGACAAAGGATCTTGCCATGTCAACCAGACGCTAGTGTGCCACATCTTTGCTACCACTTCAACATAATTGCCACATTAGCCACCATGCACCTATAACATCTCACTCAGGTCCACTTGCCACATCTCCAACTTCATGTAAGCCCATGTGCCATCATGAGACCATATGCGCTCGTATACGCCAACATCTTGAATCACCCTGTGACCATGACCATTCCTAAGCCTTTTGAGGGTATACGTATCTCGTGAACCACATGTCTCACAAACACCAACAATACTATCCAACACAAAATACTTCCATCTGTTGACACAATTTCCAGCCATTGGTGTCAGGCATAATCATAAAATGTGGTTGTATGCTACCACCATCATCTATGTTACATACTTCCAGATTGGTCACATACATTCAAGACCTTACAAACTCAAGCTTTCACCTTAAGTTATTGTAAACTCATGTACTTGTAGTCTTATGATTAGTCTAGGACTAACTTATGGTTTTAAGGAGTCATAACATCACCCATTAATAATTATAACTAAGACAGATCCCTTCACATCTCCTTTTTGGTAATAAGGAGTAGAAAATAATATTTTCATTTATATATTTTATTTTTCTGAAAATGAGGGTATCCAAAATTCTTTGAATTTCTAACTATTCGCATATTACAGAAAGGACTCCCAACTACTTTGGACATAGTCCCAAAATGTTGGTTAGAGGTTTTAAATCCATAACCTCATAGATCTCATGAGGCCTTAGAAACCATTAGATCAGATCATTGAAGTTATATTTTATTATTATTTATATCTCTTTATTTACACCAAACCATTGAAGTTATATTTTTTTTTTATTATTTATAACTCTTTATTTATTTGATGGAAAAGTCTGTAGGCACCAAATGGTGCACCCATTTTTTCACCGAAATGGTTGGTCCAATTGAGATGAATGTGGGAGAGGAGTGTGAATTATACTGTGAAAAATTCTATGTATTTTGTTGTACCCTCATTTGAATCATTCTGCAACCTGCCCGGGCGAATGTCTATGAATCAGAGGATGCAAATCACCATTCTATTATATTATAAAATATAATTTCCTAATATGGCACTTAGTTCCAGTTTTTTTGTTGACGTTGGGAAAGCACAGCCGGAACTTCTTTTTGGTAAAAAAAAAATCAGTTTTGTATTTCACTTTTCGGGTAGATAGGTCCTGTGGAAAACCTAAATCTAATGATAATGGAAAATATATAAAAGAGTGATAGAGAGAGAGGGAGAGAATGGAGGCTAGGGTTTTCAAGTGGTTCGGCTATGTGAGCCTACGTCCACATGATGTAGCCAATGGGCTACATCTTTATTAATATTCTTTCTTTGATATTTTTGGATGATTACAATGTGTTGTGAGGTATCCTATTTATACATAGGACTACTAACACAACTCTTCTATCTAACCTATGTGGGATTCCTTAACATTCCCCCTCAAACTCAAGGTGTAATTTTAGTGAAACCTTGAGTTTGGTTACAAAAGAACAGCTTAAATATCTTGGTTCAACTCGGCTTGGCTCGTATCTCAGCTCGATGGCTCGGATCTCGGCTCAGAGGCTCGGTGGCTTGGATTTTGGCTTGGGGACTTTGATCTTAGCTTGGCTTGGTCGGATCATGGCTCGATGCCTCGAATTACGGCTCAGTGGCTCAGAGGCTCGGATCTTGAAATGGTCTTGGCTCGGGATCTCAGCTTAGTGGCTCGATGGCTTGGCTCGATCTCAGCTCATTAAGATAGAATCAAAAAGTGAATCCCACTTTTTTTTTTTTTCTCTTACTAGTCAATGCTAGTTTTCTCTTTTTTTTTTTTTTTTTTTTGAATATTGCAAATAAAATAAAAAGGCATACAAAGGAAAATAAAGGGATTTTTTTTTTTTTTGGTCTCTGCCAGTTTTCTACCTTCTTTTTTTTTTTTTTTTTTTTTTTTTTTGGGTATGCTGACGTCAGCAGTAAGTTGTAGCAACCTAGGGCTGACATCAGCGGGTCAAACCGCGGGTCAGTGATCGAGTAGGGCTGACGTGGCGGGTCGCGAATGACGGAAGGCGCGTGAATCGTCTGGTGGCGCGTTTTATCGCGGCCAGAAATGTTGGTGGCGCGTGGAGGCGCGTCCACCGTTGGATCTCTTCGGTTTTTTCGGCTTAGAGTAGATCGGTCGCTAATCTGTTGATTGGTGGTGTCGGTTTTGGTGATCGGTCCCTGGATGATGTATATCTGGAGCTTGGTTGTTCCGGCGGCGTGTGAGGATCTGCAGAAAAACCGAAGCTTCAGGCAACGCGTGGAGGCGCGTTGACGGTCAGAGTGGACTTCGGCTTATGTCGTTTGACCGATCTCGGGATGGACTACTAATCTATGGAATCAGATTTTCAGAAAAATGAGATTTGTGATGAAGTGCTTTGGATGGTTTTTTTTTTTTTTTTTGAAATGCGGAAGCGGAAGGAACGAGTTGCTCGTTAGAGCTCTAGGGCTCTGATACCATGTGGAAAACCTAAATCTAATGATAATGGAAAATATATAAAAGAGTGATAGAGAGAGAGGAAGAGAATGGAGGCTAGGGTTTTCAAGTGGTTCGGCTATGGTTTTCAAGTGGTTCGGCTATGTGAGCCAACGTCCACATGATGTAGCCAATGGGCTACATCTTTATTAATATTCTTTCTTTGATATTTTTGGATGATTACAATGTGTTGTGAGGTATCCTATTTATACATAGAACTACTAACACAACTCTTCTATCTAATCTATGTGGGATTCCTTAACAGGTCCAAGCCAGCACCCAGGCATTTTCAACATAATCTGTAAACCAAGAACAGGTGACAATCTACAGATAAAATTAGTCCATGCAAGTGGCATCAGTAATCAATAATTTTGTAAGATGAATAAATCGTCCCCACCTAATTGCATAAAGTTCACAGCTATCCCTCCCTTAACATGTTCACTGGGAATTATTGATGGAATCTTTGCTTTATAAAAGCCGGTGCCACTTGCAGCAACAAATACAACACTTGTAAAGTTGACAAAAGCAAAACTTTGTTGATTTTCTCATGGAGTGAGAACATACCACTCCAGCCACAAATAATATAGTCAACTAACTTTGGTTGGCAAACTTGATTCCCTTCTCAATAGATGACTTGAGTTCGGGTTTCAGGCTTTCCAAGTTTTCTTTTACATAGTCAGAGAGATAGCCCAGCCCCAGAACCTCCTCCACACCATTCTTTCCAAGCCTCACCAACAAAATAGGTAAAAAGTGGTTTTAGTACTAATGACCATAAAGCCTATACATACTTGTGCTGTTTCTAGTTTCAACTGGCCAAGATATGAAACTAGACTGGCCATAACGTGTACATGTGAATTCATTTTTCAAAGACATCAAGAGAAAAGAATTCACATAACTGGAAATAATAAATAAAATAAATGTGTTCCCATGCATCAGATAGATGTTACTGAGTAATATCTGATAAAAAATACGAGGATGATTCATGACTCAACAAAAAGGTGCAAAACATAATAACATATATGAAACAAGTAACATTATTCCACTAATATATTCAATTCTGTTAAAATATATATGTACATATATAACAAGACAAGCCAAGAGCTCTAGCTCTAACCCCATTGGGTGGGCGTGTAACTTATCAAAAATAAAAAATGATAACGAGACAAACAAGCAGCAGCTCAATGCACACAAAAAGTTCAAATGTACATTAAAAAATGGTGGCCTTTGTAATAATCTCAAGTAAAATGAAGCTGTTTCAAGTCAAAACTTTGACCAAAGCAGTAGTAATCAGCAATGCACAGTACTATCAATTGCCCTACCAAGTAACATAACTTACGCCATTGACAATGTTGCAGATCCCTTTCCGGCCTTTGCTTTCACAACTTCTGTTCCTCCCTCTTGTGTTCGCTTGGTAAGAGCCTTGATATCTTCATCTGACAAATTAGCTTTTGGTGTGGCCTATTAAAAACAAAAAAAAACTCCAATTAGCAAAGGTCTCCAACAATAGAGTAGCAAACCAGATTTTACAAGAATATATATATATATATATATATATATATATATATATATATATATATATATATATATTCAACAGAGATACAATTCAATATAAGAGACCATGAGGGAGCTTGAAGGACAAAGAAAGTGATGTAGGCTCTCGGGTAGAAGGGTTTGTGTTTAGGAATGGGGTTGGAGCGTGAGTTAATTTGAGTAGTAACTAGGCAGCATAAAGCCTCTACATAGAGAAATCCATCTCTAAAAGAAAATAGCACAAAAGGCTAACAATTCTCATTAACAAAAATCAAGTAGTTATTACAAATGCAAGGCCATGCATTTTATAAAATGCCTTAGGTATAATCTGATTGGTTGTTGAATGAAGCCCTATGATTGGTTAGAATGTGCTAAAAGCCCATTGGCTGACCTAATAACTAACCCTTAACAATCTAACCAACTCAGCCAAGTCTTCTTATTGGCTGCACATGGCTTAATTCTAAGTGGTTAACAAGAGACCAAGTATGAGGTTGTTAGTATTTTTGAGGCAGCAAGTACGAGGTTGTCTAAAAACTAACTACAAGGCTGCAAAGCAATTAAAAGACTAGGCAAGATGCTCCTGCATTAGATTCTCTCTCTTAAGATCATTTCACCTCAAATGGTCTCGGGTGCATGATAAATAGTCAAGTGGTTAACGTTGAATCTTTCTTGTATGAAAGTTTTTGGCACAAAGAAAGAAGGATTAGGTGAAGAATACTTAGTTTTCTTCATTGGTTTGAGCGTGTACTTTTTTCCTCCCTAGGTCAAAGTGTATGAGTTGGTTCTACCATCATGCAATGTGCCTCTATCAAATTGCCACAGTTTGCCAAGTAATAGGTGACAGGCATCCATCTTGACTACATCACACATAACTACGTCTTGGAATTTCTTCCTGATGGAGAAACTCACCAATCATCTTGTGATCACCTTGACGTCTTTGCCTTTCTTAATCCAAGACAATTTGTAAGGATTAGGATGATCCTTTTGCTGCAATCTCAGCTTGTCCACCACTTCTTGAGAAATCACATTCTCACAAGAACCACCATCAATAATCAAGTTGCATACCCGATTTTCGATGGTACAAGTGGTGTGAAAAATATTGCTTCTAAGCCAATGTTCCTCGATATTCTATCTAGGAGCTAGCAAGATCTTTCTTGTCACAAGAGAAAGACCTTCTTCTCCCTCAGAATCTCCACCAATATCCTCTACTACATCTTTCACATCTATTTCTTGATCAACAACTCCTTCCTCCATTGATTCCACCATAAGTGCCTCATTCTTGACTTGTAGCCCACTTTTCTTGCACTCATTGGCCTTGTGGCCTTGCTCACCACACTTATAACTCTGAAATGAAGAGTTAAAGGTGGTAGGCTTACTAACAATTGTACTCTTTATGGCTATATTGTGGAAGTAGATGCATAGGGTACATTCTTGGACTGCCAAGGCTACTAGCCATGATTGCTGGAATTGGCAGTAGCTTGGTTTCTCCCAAAGCTTTGGTACTACAATGCCTTTCTTGTCAATCGTTTCTCCACTGCCAAAGCCCTATTGTAAGCCTTGGAACTTGTTATGATAACAAGTAGGGATCAGGTAGGCTTCAAACCACTAATGTACCGTGCCACTATTTGCTTTTCATCTTCTTGGAGATTTACTCTTGCCATGAGTTCATAGAACCTCTCAGTGTAGTCATCAATAGACCCTACTTGCCTCAGATTATGCAAGTTTTTGTAAAGGGTTTGACAATAGTTGAATGGTAGAAACTGTTCTTGGAGCTTTTTCTTCATTTTGCTCCAATCTTTGGATTTTCTTCTTTCCAAATTTGACTCATTGGGTTTGAATCTGCTCCCACCAAGTAGATGCTCTCCCTTTGAAAGCTAAAGAACAAGGAAAATGCACAAAATAGAGATTCTAAGGATCTCAAGCTCTGATACCAAATGATGTAGGCTCTCAAGTAGAAAGGCTTGTGTTTAGGAATGGGGTTGCAGTGTGAGTTAATTCGAGTAGTAACTAGGTAGCATAAAGCTTCTACATAGAGAAGTCCATCTCTAAAAGGAAATAGCACAAAAGGCTAACAATTCTCACTAACAAAATTCAACTAGTTATTACAAATGCAAGGCCATGCATTTTATAGCATGCCTTAGGTACAATCTGATTACCTGTTGAATGAAGCCCTATGATTGGTTAGAATGTGCTAGAAGCTCATTGGCTGACCTAATAACTAACCCCTAACAAACTAACCAACTTAGCCAAGCCTTTCTGGCTGCACATGGCTTAATCCTAAGGAATGAAATGGAATAAATAAATTATAAAGGAATGGAATGGAATGGAATAAAACAGAATGGAACTAAGTAATCAAGTTTGGATGTTTTAAAATAAAATAATAGAATGAAATGAAATGTAATGTAAGTAACCTTGTTTAGGAGTAATATTAGAAGGAATGAAAATTAATCATTTTATAACAACATTACTATTATACCCTTCATCTTAATCTAGTTTAGACACAGTGAGAATAATGTTGTAGATTTACCATATAGTAGTAGTATGATCCCAACAACTACTTTAGCTTTTGTGAACACAACAATGCACAACATAATCTATAATATAACTTAAAACTCATGTCAGATTTCCTCTTCCCACAGCCCTCACCCAATTTTCATCCCTTTACCCTTTTCTCTCTCTAATACACGTTTCTTTTTTTCCTTTTTCCCATTCCCCTGTTTTTTTTTTCTCTCTCTCTTGCGCCTTCTCATCTACCGCCAACCGGTTGTTCTTTCCCATTAAAGTGTACGTTTCTCTTTTATTTTCTCCCCAACTCATCATCTACAGCCAACCTTATGCTTTCTCTTCCCGCTTTTCCTCTCCTCATTTAATCCTCAGTTACAGACCCTTCAATTGCCACCCATTGCAACCAATTAGAGTTATATATATTTGGATTTCTTATTGTTGTCTCTGCACCTCAGTACAAGTCGCCAAAGGAGGGCCAAGAATACCCGACTACTTCCCCTTTCTCACTACTCTCTCTCTCTTTCTCTAACACACAGAGATTGGGATTTATATAGGCAACACTTCTTCCATCAACACTCTTCCTCTGCAAGGCTCGAATCCTGCTCCGGCTCCATGAAGGTCCTCACGAGATTGGCCAAAGACCCAGATTGGATTGTTTGTTGGTATATCTTCTTCACACGACTGTGCTTCGGATCCATAATTTGATCTACATTTCATTCCTTCCTGGCAAAGTTGAAGGTATTGTTTACTATTTATTTTCTTCTCTCTTTTATTCTTCAAATAGTTTTCTATTATCTACTTGAATTTTTTATGGGTATTTGCCACAAGAAAAGGTGGTAACAGAGCGTCCTTAATCTATTGGCCTGTTCTATTTCTCCATATTCTAACATTATTGTTGCCCTTCTCTATGGGCAGTAAGGATAACCAATTGTTGTATCGTCCAGCTCACTCACCAGTCTTTCTCTTTTCATAATTTTTATTTTCTTTTTAAATAAAATTATGAAATTCATAACCCAATCCTTCAATCTATTTCAACATTTCTGGAATTCTTTAATAAAGAAACAATAGAATCAGTACCCTATAGCAAAGCTTTGCACTTCTTTATCTCATGCGAAGATAGGCCAACAGAAATCATCCTCAAAGTGTTTGACAAAATACTTGAGACAAACTGAAAAGTGTCTTGGGCTTGGACACAAGGATTTGGGTTTCAAGAGTCATACAATTGGTTTTAGGTGATTGAATATATTCGTATTGTTGAATTATCTTTAATCACCAAATAACATTGCTACAATAATTTGGCAACTATTGCTGAATTGATCTATTGTCATGGAACCAATATAAAAAATTAATCACAGAGAATTCTAATCTCCCACCCCCTATATTCTGTTTTGATGATTGATGTCGCTCAATAATAAGCGGTACCTTGTAGTACGTGTAAGAGGTTGTCGATCCTCAGGGAGTTTATGTTTTCAAAAGACAATGTAATTTAATATGCAAGAAAGGTAAAATAAATTTGGTTTATGGAAATTTTGTAAGTAATTTATGTAAAAAGGCACTAAGGTTTCGAGGTGTTTCTCTATACCAGTATGATTCCTTGTAATCCCGGTTAAAAAACCTTGTTCTAATAACAATTTACAAGTTGATTATTTTCCTTTTAAAAAGCTCTTGACATGGTTGAACTAATAAAACTCAGAAACACTATATTACCGGAGAAAATATAATGGCTAGAGTAATAATTAGAAAGACCTTTCAATTTATAAATCACAATACCTAATTAAAACCATGCAATATTCCTCCTTAATCATAAGAAAAACATGATTGAACTTATAGAAAATATGGAATAAAACATACATTAATTAGGAATTAATAAATTAACAATCAACTGTAATTTAGCATTAAAAATAAAAGGGACTACAAATATTCATACCATTATGTAGAAAACATAACCCCTAGCCTTAGCAAGAGGCTTAGCCAATCATGGCTAAGAAAAAAGAAAACTAGAGAAAAAAAAATATCTAGAGAGAAAACTAGAAAGAAAACTAAAAAAAATAATAATAATTCAATTCCCCCTCCCCAAGCGGCTGCCCCCTTGTTTTTCAATTCACGCTTCATTTCATTTAGGGCTCCATTGAAAAATAATCTAGTGTGATGCGGCAAGAGGAGCAATTCATGCAATCACTCACAAAACAATCTTCACACGTGACTTCATTTAAGCTCCTTAAAGTCTTAATCCTGTGTGATGCGAGTATAATGGATAATGTGAGCTTGCGGGCTTTAGTGGCCATGTGGGCCTTCTGGGCTTGTGGGCTTTGTTTTTCTTTTTCTTTTCAAACATTAATTTGCACATCTTTTCTTTTCTTTTGCTCCTTCCAGCTTGCGATATTTAATTCCAATCTGATTTAGTTTGTGCTTACAATCAAACATAGCCCAAATTAACATATAAGAGATTAAATTAATACACTTAAATGCATAAATCATGTAATTCAATGAATTGAACAACAAACATCCATTTAAGTGTAATTAGACATGAAATGCAACACAACTCCAATAAAATCTCTCCAAAATGCATGTAAATAAGTCATATTTCATGACTTATCAATGATGATATGCAACAAAGAATTCTAATCTCCTCCCCTTGTATTCTATTTTGATGAATTGGGGTTTATATGTTTGGTAGATTGGATGTAAAAATGTCATTTTAAAAGGTGTTCTTTGCTTTTCTCTTTCCTTTTCTTTTTTGAAATAAGTTGAGATCCACCCACCATCCCCTGAGATTTATCACTCGTAGTTCTATAGCAAATAATATTTTTTTTAGAAATTGGGTGCAGATGGTTCTCTCATGTTGTTTTGCTGTCTGCACTTATAATATTATCCTTTTGTTATCTTTTAGTTGTTAGGCTCTCCTCTAGTTTTGTTATGGAATAGATATATGCACCCTACTTGATTTAGCTACATTGGCAATAACCTTGTGGGTTATTTATAGAAGTTTGCAGTTCTGTAAAACTGATATTTGTATTTTTACACGTGTGTTAGTCTCCTTTGAACTATTAAGTTAGTTTACAACTTGGTCTAAGTTCTAGAGTAATCGTAATGAAGCAAAGTTTTTTTTATTTAGTCAGCTCAAAGAGATTGCCACATATGTGTAGAAATAAAACTTATGTCCAAATGAATTCAAGATAGATAAGAAATTTGTGAGTAAGTAAATTCTGTACATATGTTCCAATATCTAAATTCTTACGAAGCAGGGCCCAACAGAAAATAGCCACGACAACAAGCAACAAGGGGTTGAAAACTAAGACATAGAGAGGATATGTTTATGATTCTTTGGATCCTTCAAGCAGGTTAACCACCAGCTGACCACATGCACCACTTATATCCCGACACATTTGCTCACTAACTGTTGCCCTGATGTTATAGGTACCCTAATAACTTTCTAAAATCTTGATACCCTTTCCTTGCTTTTGGTTTTGAATTAACTCAAAGCACAAATTAGATTGGAAGGTATTCACAATAGACTGTAAAACAAGGAACACAACCATTGAGGAGATTGGATTTTTTAATTTTTTTTTGGGGGGCAACCGTAATAGTGAGAGGGAGGGATATTTGGAGCCTCCTTATCTTTGGCAGCAAGTGGTGTGGTAATGAGATGTTAGAGGATTAGTGGTGGCTGCAATACATTAGCATAAATATTAGGTCATCTCTTGGTGATGTGGGGCATCTGGAGAAAGGAAGTGATGTCCCTGGGAAAGAGAAAGGGTGAGTCGCCACATCGAAAAAAAAAAAACCATTTGTCAAATATTATTTACTGATAAGAGCATGTGAAGTAATTGAGACTAGATATCGAGCAACACATGCGTTGCCTAAATGATGCCATGGTTTTGTTGGGCAACGTTGTGAACCCTTAATGAAACAATTACACTGTAATATTGTTAAATTTATTTTCCCTATAAAAATTTCGCTATAGTATATAGTATCTCACACTTTTCTTTGAATATGAAGTTTTATATGATTTTTTTTTTTAAATAGTTATAGCCTTATAGGTTTTATATGAAAAATTATTATACATTTCAATCTCTTGACTTTACCTGTGTTCTTAAAAAAATTATATACTATGTGAAAAAATTCTAAAAGAAAGGAAGGCCTGTTGATGAATTGAAAAAGTAGATAGACTAGAAAATCTTTTCATATGTAATCCTTAGTGTTCTTTGTTTTTTCCAAACTATTAAACATTTTTTGTTAAAAGATAGCGTAATTCTTTTATTGGCATGGCATGTGTCCATTTCACAAATTGCAAATGGTAGAATACTTTAAACCTTGGTCGAAAAGATTGAAAAGGTGCTTTCCCCTTTTAATCAAAGATCACTTGCTTCTCTAAATGTTCACAATCTTACCAATAATAAGAAAGAGGCAAAGGGAATGTGATCAATGAATGGATCAAAGAAGGAGGTTCTTTGTTATGGCTAAACAAATGAAAGAATAGGAAATGAATAAATCACCCAATTACCTAACCCATAACCCATTTGAAAGATTACATAACCCATCTGAAAAAAAATTTGGAAGTAATTTTTGTGATTTTCCTAATTACCTCACCTTACATCCCATGCTAGGCTTTAGAGATAAATATTATTGATGTATCTTCTTTAATCATAGTGGTAGTAGTATTTATTTGTTGCAATAACTGGTGGACGTATATTGGTTTTGCACTTAGATATTTTTAGTGAATTCTCTTTTGAATATCTAAGTTACATTATCATCTTAAATGATCTTTTTCATTTTAGGTAGGTGTGCTCAAAAGCAAATCAATCTAGCATTTTTAAGGAGCTTATGCAATTAAGAATTGGTAACTTCATATCTAAGGCATTGAAGAACTTTTTATGTGCTCATTTTTCTCATTGTCACAATGTCACCCAAATATCTGTTGCGGAAACAATGAACAGTTGTTGGCTATGGTGGCTTTTAGTTTTGAGGGAATTACTGATGCTTTTTGGGTCTGAATAGAAGGGGCCTGATAGCAATATCTTTGTTGTCAATATAAATTTATAATCTGACCTATTGGATGTTGTACAACATCAAAGTAGATATACACCAAAATATAAATCTTTGGGTCATTTACTATCATGAGCCCTCTTAATCCTATAACTTTATGTAGTTGTGGCCTTTTATAACCTTTTGTGTTGAGGGAATAGAATTTTGTCTACAACCTTTATAATAAGGGAATAAAATTTCGTCAATGTCTTCTTTTCAATCTACTTAACAAATATAGGAATAAATTTTCTCCAACATACACTTCTTTTATTTGTTCTCTCTTTCCCTTTTCTTGTATTTCAATTTTCAATGTACATAGTCAAGAAAAAATGAGTAACCTTTTTACTCTATCTAGAAGTTCACGAAACATGATTTGTTGGTTGAAATTTGGCATCTTCTACATTTTTCTTTTCTTATTTTTTTTAATGCAAGAAATTTAAATCCATATAATTAGACGAAAAACATGTTCAATAGAAGATAAAAAACTAAAAAAATACAATTTTTTTAGATCTCATTTTTCAGTAGTTTCTCCGTGCATCGCACGGGTTTGCGACTAGTGAATATAAACTCACGTTAACTAGAGAAGAGAAAAAAAAAAAAAAAAAAAAAAAAAAAAAAAAACATGATATATATATATATATAAAGAATAGTCTGTGCCTATATATTTTTGTTAATTTTGCTATTGTGTTGATGGTATCCAAAAAAAAGGGTGAGAAAATACTCTCAGGTTTGAGATGAGAGCGGTAGCACAAGAAGATGTGAGAAGATGGAGATGAGAAATCAAGGATAATCTAGGATTTTAAAAAAATATTAAGGGCATTTTGGGGGGTTTTGGTGAAAATTTCATTAAACAAAATTTCATTCCCTCCTATTCCTTCCAATTTTGGGGGGAATGAAAATTTGGGGTTAGGAGAGAATAGGGAGGAATAAGCGTTCCATTCCATTCGCTTTACTTAAACTCCCAAATAAGGGAATGATCTTTCCATTCATTCCCATTCCCTCATACTTAAACTTCCAAAAAGGGAAAGGAAAGCATATTCTCAAAATATTATCAAAGTGCTACTGATAATAATGATCCACATAAAAAAGCTGAATAGCCCAATACCATCATACTTACGTGCATAATTAACCAATGAGATTGGAGAGCGGGTACTAATATTACGGATTGGTGCATTTCGGTTAAAAAACCAGAAGTAGCAAATCCTTGGGTAAAAATAACAATTGGCGCGGTTATTGCGTTTAAATGGTTTTTATTTTTTTTGAAATATGGAACCATATGAATAATGGACAAACTCCATGAAAGAAAAATTAATGATTCGTATAAATCACTTAATGGTAAATGCTTCGAATAAATCCAACGAGTAACTAATAATCCTGTTATACAGATAAAAGTGGTTATTATGCCCTTTTCCGACGAATCATATAGTCCTACGATTTCATTAACTAATAAGATTATCAAACGAATTGTAATTACAATTGAAACGACCGAAAGGGATATATGAGTTAATATATGCTCTAAAATTGAAAATATCATAAAAATTAGAAAGGGATCTCACAATTATAGGAATAGAAATCGGGAATTGAATTCATTATAGGACTTACTCTTTGATAAGATGCCATGCCGCCACTCGGACTCGAACCGAGATGCTCTAGCACTGCTTCCTAAGAGCAGCGTGTCTACCGATTTCACCATAGCGGCTTGTTCGAACTCATAATAACCTATTTTTATTCAATCGTCGAGGTTGAAGTACTCAATCATGCACGATTTTTTAGTTTTATAGGAAACATGGAAATTGATGAATAAAAACTAGTTTAAAAAATAGCGATTTGAACATATTTTCAATAATAATCCTTATTTTTTATTATATTCCATTTTTCAACATTTTATTTCTTAGTTATAGTGTCAATTTTATTTAACTTAACATAAACACTAGAGTTACGCTAATTTATACTCTTCTAAAATGGAACTCTTGTAACTAGATAGTTTTAAAATAGTTTTTAACCTAATTCAATGTTCTTTTTTCATTTTTTGTTTTTAACAATTCATTTTTTGTCTCATTTATCTTATTTTAGTTTAGTTTATGAATCTAAAATACAAAATTTGTTACTGAAAAAAAAAAAAAAAAGAAAAAATCGGATTTTTATCGATCACAATCTCATGAATACATACACTAAAGATTTACATAACCTTGTATTACTACTTCGAGTTTTCGCTTTGGAAAGTATTTGTGTTAGTATAGTATTTCGCAAACTAATTCAATTAGGTTAGGTATTGTGTGTATCATAGAATAAAAAAGTTTTTATTTCTATCGTAATTGCACCGTATTATAGATATAGTGATAATGATTTATCAAAATGATTGAGTGTTCAGAAAATTACAAAACAAGTTTGAAACTTAATAAATGAGTTTCGATGACTCATTAATTTTGATTAAAGATCTTATTTATATCTGCTCTTATCTTATATAAAAATCTTATATAAGAAATAGTATAATACAAATATCCAAAAAGACAAAACTTTATATCTTAGTATTATGTTGATGGGGAAAATATGCATCCCCATCTCTAAAATAATCAAACATACTAAAAAGACAGTTGAAACTTTACTATCTTATATTTATTCTTTCTTTTTCAAACAAAAAAATATAATTTTTCAAATTCAGTAGACAAAAGACTTCTTATTTTACATACAATAATAGCAAAACGAATTGAATATTGATCCATTCAAAACATTAAGGAATGGGAATGATTACTTTTTCTTTTTAATGATTTATTCTAAAAAATTAGAAACGAACCGAAAAATGAAACTTAAGGTAGACTTTTTACTTTTTTTAGAGTCAGATATAGATTCAAATTATTCCAACGTTTGCTTATTTATTTCTTGTCGTACAAAAAAATTTTTTGAATTCCCTGTAGAAAGAGATTTCGCTAACGAAAAAGCTTTCAATGCTACCCAATACCCCTCTCTTTTCCAAATATTTTTACGAATTCGTTTTTTTGATATAGAAGTGCGCTTTTTTGGGACTGCCATTAAAAAATTAGAATAGGTTATTCATTTCTATAGTTGAATGTGAAAGACATCTATTGTTAAAAACCAATTGTTCTTTACTATTAATTCTCTATTTGTTGTCTAAATTAGACTCTCTTCAAAAAAATTTCAAATCAATAAGTTCGAATTGATCAAATGATATGACCAAGTTACTATTGCAAAATAAATACTTATTTTTTTTAAGTAAGATTTTTTATGAAGCTACAAAAAATTTCAATTACTATTACTTAATTACAATTTACGTAGTACAATGTTTTAATCTATAGAGCGAGTAAGGACAAATAATTACACCAAAAGGGGTATTTTTATATGATTGATAAAAGACAGACACAGCCCACAATTTAACCCAATAAAGTAAGAACTATGGATTTTAGTTCGTTTCTATTCAGAATCATTAACCAATGCAGTTTTGAATTGAGTGAAGTAATTACTAAAATGTAAACTGACTTTTTTTCGTTTCTCTAAAAAAAATGATATATACTTTAGATATATACTTTAATAGATTAACTACTAGTCTCATTTTAATTTGGAAATTTGAATTAGGTGCACTCTTTTGTCGAGCTTCTCCAATTTAACTAACCTAACCAATTAATAGAAAAAATGAGGCAAGTTTTTTTGTTAAATTCAATTATAAGATTGGTTTCTTAAACTTTTTGATTATTTTATTACATGTATAACTATAGCATGACCAAAATAAACAACATAAAGGTACAATCACTTTTGTTTCTATATCTATATAATATATATATTTTCACTTTTTTTGAAGTATTTGAAAAAGATTTAGAATAATTAAGATTATAAAAGATTCTAAAATTCTATTTTAGTTTTACATATCTTCATTTTTTTATTAACATTAACTGACTCCTTTCAAACAAAAAAAATAAGAGCTGGCGAATCCGAAACAGTTAATTAAGAATAAAAAAAAGATATTTATTTATTTTTATGGAATATACATATCAATATTCATGGTTCATACCTTTCATTCCAGTTCTAATTCCTATGTTAATAGGAGTGGGACTTCTCCTTTTTCCGACGGCAACAATAAATCTTCGCCGCATGTGGGCTTTTCCTAGTGTTTTATTGTTAAGTATAGTTATGATTTTTTCAGCCAATCTTTCTATTCAGCAAATAAATAACAGTTATATCTATCAATATGTATGGTCTTGGACCATCAATAATGACTTTTCGTTAGAGTTTGGCCACTTGATTGATCCACTTACTTCTATTATGTCAATCTTAATTACTACTGTTGGAATTCTGGTTCTTATTTATAGCGACAATTATATGTCTCATGATCAAGGATATTTAAGATTTTTTGCTTATATGAGTTTTTTCAATACTTCAATGCTGGGATTAGTTACTAGTTCTAATTTGATACAAATTTATATTTTTTGGGAATTAGTTGGAGTGTGCTCTTATCTATTAATAGGTTTTTGGTTCACACGACCTAGCGTTGCGAATGCTTGTCAAAAAGCGTTTGTAACTAATCGTGTAGGAGATTTTGGTTTATTATTAGGAATTTTAGGTCTTTATTGGATAACGGGCAGTTTCGAATTTCGAGATTTGTTTGAAATAGTCAATAACTTAATTTATAATAATGAAGTTAATTTTTTCTTTGTTACTTTGTGTGCCCTTTTCTTATTTTCTGGCGCAATTGCCAAATCCGCCCAATTTCCCCTTCATGTATGGTTACCTGATGCTATGGAAGGACCTACTCCTATTTCAGCTCTTATACATGCTGCTACTATGGTAGCAGCAGGAATTTTTCTTGTAGCTCGGCTTCTTCCTCTTTTTATAGTTTTCCCTTACATAATGAATATAATAGCTTTGATAGGTATAATAACAAGAAAAGATCAAGTACGAGGTTGTTAGTATTTTTTAGACAACAAGTACGAGGTTGACTCAAAACTAACTACAAGGTTGCAAAGCAATTAAAAGACTAGGCAAGATGCTCCTGCATCAAAAAGTACTTGAGAAAACAGTGGGAGAATAGTTATGCTAGCATGGCCACCAATAACTAGTACATTAACCTTTGCAAACAAATGCACAAAACTCAGGTCAGAATGGGAGCTATTGATAACACACCGATTTAAGAGTAGGTAAAAAGTGAAGGATAACAAGTTAACAACAAAAAATCAACTCTAAAATTACAAATATCATGTTTAGGACTCAACTATTGGAAGCAAGCAAGGAGATTGATGAAGATGGGCATAAAACAAGAAAAAATTGAGCTTGACCTTTCTACTAGCTTTAAGATTGCTTTGTATAATTGTAATGTTGAGAAGATAGATTTGTTTGAGTGAACTATAGAATCTTTATTTATATTTCCATCTAACCTAGGTGGTTGGGAAGACAAAGTGAAACACTTAAATCGAGAACAAGATTGAAGGGTTGTTATTGATCCTCCCTGGGAAGGTCCAAATTTGATTCCTTCAGGTGTTATGGTCGAAGCCATCAATGAGTCTTTGAAGCTCTAGAAGTAAGAGAGTGTGGTGTTTGGGTTATTCCGGTGAGAAAGGAGATCGCGTAAGAGAAGTGAGAGAAGACCACGTGAGAGAAGAGAATAAAATAGTTTTGTTTTTTAACGGCGGATGTTTAACAGGAGTAAACGGGAAGGACGGGCAAGGTGTCAATTTTTAAACCACGGGTAAGTAACTTATAAATGGGTCAAACCACATATAGGTATAATGTACTTTCACCTTAGACATATTATCATTTACCATTAATAAGATAACAATAATGGTAACATTGAAACCTAATCTACATGTTCGTGTCAAACACATTGGGGGTTTTGGAGTGTCCACACTTCAAAATCATGTGAAAAAAGGAATTGACTAAATTGACAAAATTAAATTTCTAAAGATCAAACCAAATAGAATATGATCGCGACTCGCTAAACCATAGACCGGTGCAACATTACTTCTAGAAAAGTATGATAAAGTTGGCTAAACTAAACCATAGACCGGTGCAACATTACTTTTAGAAAAGTATGATAAAGTTGACTAAACTAAACCATAGACCGGTGCAAACCCATGTACAATATTACTTCTAGAAAAGTATAATAAATTTGTAGGCAATTGTATTGAAGTTTCTCAAACTTTTTCTTTTCTTCTAATCTGACAGCATAATTGCTTGGGCTAGTGACCCAGTCATCATGTTATAATTAATTACGTGGCAATTCATAAAATCATTCACGTGTACTTTAAATTATATAACCTATTTATTTAATGAATCATGTGATTTGTTTAAATAATACATATGGATGGTATTATGAGTTACCACATAGTGGGTTATATTTTTTACAATTGTCGCAAACTCGTGCGATGCTTAATATTTCAAGACTCATTCCAAAAATCAATTTTTGATATAAACCAACCAAAAAGAAAAAAAAAAAAAAGAAGAAGGTTTGAGATAGAGAGAGAAAGAATATGCTAATTTTGTTTATACCTTTAGGATATTGGCACCACAGGAAGCAACACTGAGTAGTATGGTGATGAACTCGTGGGGCTTGAGGTTCAGTTGAGCCTATAGAAAAAACCCCTTTTGATCTCTTTCGCAACCTAAAAAGATTGGGAATTTCTTACTATTTTATTTATAGATGAAAAATAATAATTTATTAGGGAAAGTCTAAAATTTTGTTTCTAATTGCATTCTTATGGGAAAACTATAAAATGTCTTCAAATATTCAAGTTCTACTTAAAAAAAAAAAACCCTTCTAAATTCATAAAAGTTCTGCTTTTGTAGTTATTATTCATCTACTTCATTTCTCATTCAATGTTCAAATAGCAAGCAATATCGAAAAATAAGTTACAGAGTTTTAATTTATACTTATGAGTTTTGGTGATGGAATTAAAGTTTGATTCAAGCATTTCATCGAACACTATAAGAGAGCAGAAAACAGAGGCCTCCAACACAATGTGATAGTGTTCATCTATTCTCTTCTTTGCAACCTAAATCCTCTAAATAACATAGGAATTGGCAAACATATCTTCAAATAGTCAATTGTTGAACCTTATATTTATCAAATACAAATAGCTATTGATAACACAAAGCAACTAACCTTATATTTATATCAAATATGTCTTCGACAGCAAGTTGCTGAACCTTGATATAGTTAAACAAAAGGATAAATTACACTAACACCTTATTATTTTAGGGAAACTAGACTTGCTACACCCTATTTTGGGAAAATGACACTCCGCTCCCAAATTTGCAAAATAATAAACACTCTACCCCTTTTTTTTTTTTCATTTTTAAAGGAATATTTCCCACTTAAACTTAAAATAATTGGAATATAATTTTTCTTTTTAACTTTGGTTAGTTAGGCATTGGTTAAAAAAATTAATAAAAAAAAAAAAAAAAAAGGCGGAGTGTTAATTATTTTGCAAATTTAGGAGCGGAGTGTCATTTCTCCAAAATAGGGTGTAACGAAGTCTAGTTTCCTCAAAAGAAGGGGGTGTCAATATAATTTACCCTAAACAAAATAACTATTCTAACTATATCAAGGCAACTCAACTTATATATATAAGAATTTAATATATATATATATATATATTAAATTCTGTCAATCCAGCTCAAATTCTAAAATAGAATAAAATGGGATTACATAACTCTTTTCTTTGAAATTTCTTAATTTCTGCTCTAAAATAAATTAAATAACGACTCCACAAACAACATGTCACATTGACCTTCAATGGGCCGATTAAAACATTAACGTTATCATCTCATCATTTGAGACACACTACCATTTTATTTCCAAACCAAAACAAAAATCACTTGAAATCAATCAAGGGGTTTTTGCTTCGAATTTTGAAAAAGGGGCGAGGTTCTCACACCTACCATGAATTTATTTCGTGGGACCCACCATTCATGTAGGAAGGGGACTACTCATTTATTTGTAATCATGGACAACAGAATAATCACTCGTGGCTAAGTGCTTCATTATTTATTAAGATAGCAGATCGCATTTTCCTGATAATTGAAAGGAGGCACTTACAGTCCAATTTATCATTAAATTGTTAACATACAACTGGCATACATCAAGGAAAAAGCAATCCTGGCTTCTCTGTTTGAAGTTTCTCTGTCAATTCTCCCCTGTCAAAGAAGTGGTAAACTCAAAATCAAACTTTAGGCAACTCATTAATGAAAGAATTTGTTAGTAATTTTAGAAACATGAATATGCAAAACTTTAAATGGAAGTTAAATATAAATTTTCAAAGAAGCTTAGATCAATAAATTCTTTACAATTTAGAGAAATTCTACAGCTTACTTAAAATTTTGTTTTTCAGGTTGTAATGAAGTTTATAAATTTCTAGAAAAGTATACATTGAACAGAACTTAATAATCTTTCCCTAACTATTCTCTCTTGTTTCTTTTATTTTTTTCCCCTAAAAAAATAATAATGAAAGGACATAACAAGTGTACAACAATCGGAGGGGACAGAGGTACACAAGTTTTCAAGGGAGCAGGAGGCAAACAGCTGAGAAATCAAATGAACTGCAGAAACAATGGAAATTTTGTAAAGTGTAGATTTTATTCATAAAATCACTATTTTAGGTTTCACAAAGAAACAAAGAAGTTAAACACGGGAAAGTTGTGTGTTACGATCTAAATGTCTCACATTGATTTAGGTATGAACTTGATCATGTGTTTATTAGCTACTAAGCACCCTTTTCTTGCAAATTGGTTTTTAGGGATGAGTTCTACCTAGAGGTTCGTATCTCTTGGTATCAGACCCAGCACCATGGTTCCCTAGCCGGGGTAGGGTCTCAAGGGTTGCAACCCACAACTTTGTAGTGTTTGGTTACAAAATCAACTTTATCATTTCACAGAAAAGTCCAGTCCCATGGTTCCTAGCCGGGGTAGGGTCTCAAGGGTTGCAACCCACATTTTTACAAAATTAACTTTATCATTTCACAGAAAAGTCTGGGTCTTTACAAAATTAATTTATTCATAGTCTGGGTTGCTCTCTTGTGGTGGTTGCAAAATTAAGTTATTCATTTCATGGAGAAGTCTGGGTCGTTCTCTTTTTATATTGGTAGAATTGCTTATTTAATTGGTACATGTCTGGTGGAATTGCTTATTTAATTGGTACATGTCTGTAGGGAATTGCTTATTTAAGAGCGAAAAACATTATTTAGCTAAACAAGAGCAAAAAAACATAGTTCATATAGACACAAGTTATGGCATCCCCTTTGTATAAGTTTTTTTACTTGCTTTCTTTTCTCTTAACGTTTCATGTCATGTTGTTTTCTTCTGTGCAGCCTCTTTGCCGTGATCACGAAAGGTCCAACTTGTTGCAATTTAAAGAAAGCTTTGTGATCAACAAGTCTGCTTCCTTGGATCCTTCGGCTTATCCCAAGGTTGCATCCTGGACCTTAGAAGGAAACAACAGTGACTGCTGCTCATGGGATGGGGTAGAGTGTGATGAGGTCACGGGTCATGTGATTGGCCTTGACCTAAATAGCAGCTGTCTCTACGGTTCAATTAATTCCAACAGCAGCCTTTTCCATCTTGTTCATCTCCAAAGGCTGAATCTTGCTGACAATCATTTCAACTACTCTCAAATACCATCCACTGTTTCCAATCTATCTAAACTAACATATCTCGATCTTTCCTCTTCTATGTTTTCTAGTCAAGTCCCATTACAAGTTTCACAATTGTCCCAATTGTCATCCCTCAATTTGTCTTCTGATCACACTTTGGAAATCAAGAAGCCCAGTCTAAGAAGTCTAGTTGAAAATTTAACCCATCTTGAAAAGCTTGATTTGAGTGGGGTGAACATAATCTCCTTGGTGCCTAATATCTTGGCAAATTTGTCTTCTTTAAAGTTCCTCCATCTCAATGACTGCGGATTGCATGGGGAATTTCCAATAGGCATCTTTAAGCTTCCAAATTTACAAGTTCTTGATGTGCAGTACAATAAAGGTCTCACCGGCTATTTGCCTGACTTTCAACAGAGTAGTCCCCTTGAGGAAATGTTGCTCGCAGACACAAGTTTCTCTGGTAAGCTACCTGCTTCAATGGGAAACCTTGGCTCTCTGACTAGAATTGATACGTGGAATTGCAACTTTTCTGGGTCCATCCCATCTTCAATTGGGAACCTCACCCATCTAAATTTTCTGAATCTTGCAAAAAACACTTTTGAGGACCACATTCCATCTTCCTTTGGAAACCTCATCCAACTTTCTTTTCTAGACCTTGATAGTAATAATTTGACTGGTCCAATCCCTTTTGAGCTCGCAAATCTGACACAATTGACTTCCCTTTTTCTATATCATAATTTAGTTAGTGGTCAGATCCCTTTTGGGCTTACGAACCTCACACAATTAACTGTCTTAAACCTTGCGGAAAACAATCTTGCAGGCCAGATTCCAAGCTCAATCAGTAACCTTAAGAATCTTGAATTTCTTGATCTTTCCTTTAACAACTTTAGTGGCACATTGGAGTTCGAAAAGTTTGTTAAGCTCAAAAAATTAACTAGCTTGCATCTATCTTATAATGGAATTTCGTTACTTATTAGTGAAACCAGTGGCAATACAACTCTTCAAAAGTTTCAAGAATTAGGGTTGGGTTTGTGCAACTTGAGCAAGTTTCCAGATTTCCTAGCAAACCAAGATGAATTGCAGTGGCTAGACCTATGCGGCAACAACTTTCATGGTCAAGTACCAAGATGGTTTTGGAACGTGAGTAAAGAAAGTCTAGAGCTTATCAACCTTTCTAACAACTTTCTTTTTAGCCTCGGCCAACATCCAATTCTTCTTCCATGGACCCGTTTGGCCATTTTTGACCTTCATTCTAACAAGCTCCAAGGATCGCTTCCAATTCCATCATTCTCCACCTTGCAATATCACGTATCAAACAATTCATTCTCTGGAAAAATTCCCGAGTTGATTTGTAACATGAGTTCTCTTGAGGTCCTTGATTTGTCAAATAACAACTTGAGTGGTTCACTTCCTAAATGCTCGCACAACTTTGGTGATTCTTTGTTGATATTGGATATACGGAGGAACAAATTTGAAGGAAGAATCCCACAAACTTGGACAAAAGGAAGCAAATTAATGGTGATTAACTTCAGCCGAAACAAATTTCAAGGGTGGTTACCAAGATCTTTGGCCAAGTGTATAATGCTGAAGGCCCTTGATGTAGCGTCCAGACCAATCTAAAACAAAATAATAATAATAATAAGAAGAAGACAAAAGACAACTCTAGAAACCCACCCCCCACCTCACGTGTCCCACCTACCCCACAAGACCCCACCACACAATCTTTCTTCTAGATTTTTCTTCTCACCCGTAGCTCTCCCCCTCTCTTTCATGTTCTGTTTTTTTTCAGCAGAACATACACACACATACTCTCTCCCCTACCTCTTATTCGGTCACTCTCACTCTCTCTCTCTCTCACCGGTTAACCACCACAACCACCGGCGGAATTCCGGTAAATTTACCGGAGGAACCTATAGGAGACTTTCTAGGCTTCATTTACTTCCAATATTTTAAGGTAAAAGCTTTATATTTAAGGTTTTTATATTTTGTTAGTTTCTTTACAAATCTAAGTAATCTTAGTGTTATATGTGATTTAGTTTGAGCAATCTTATGATATTTATGTGATTAAGGAAATGGGTTTTGATTTTGGTGGATTTATTTGAGGAATAGTTAGGGGTTTTGATAAAAGTGTTTATGGTGGTTTCTCTATGGTGAGAATTTAAGGATTTTGGATTCCAAATGTTAATAGTGATTAGACTTAATTTTCCATATCAATTAGTGTATTTGGGTTAGTTGAGGTTTTAGATGATTTTGGCTTGATAGGCTTGCTCATTGTCTTTTATAGGTTCTATTTAATCTCCTAGGAGCATTGGAGATTAGGATTTTGAGCGGGTTGCAGGTAAGTAGCTTCTTAATGGGATTTTTAGAAAAAATAACCATATCATTGCATATGAGATTTATTTTAAGGTTATAAACACATTTTTGGAAATTATTGTGAAATTATACTTTTCCTAAGGGGTTTTGTGTTTAAACCTTAGTATTTATTTATTTATGAGATAATGCATTATATTTGATATTGCATTTGGGGAAATGCATGATTTGCTAGATTGAAAATTTCATAAGCATCTTTCATTAATCTTTGGAGAGTTATTTGATAAAGTTATTGGATTATTGTGAATTCTAAAGATGCTTTATCATTGATTTTGTTGTTTGAGATGTGTTTTGGAAACTTTTAAAGGTTTGGGAATTATTTGGATAAATGACAAGCTTTGTGAATACTTTGAATGTTGAAAAGGCCTATGTATTTTTATTATGCTAACCTGTGAGCTATTTTGTTGTTTTACCCTTGTGCCATGACAATTGTGATTATATGGTGATTACCCAGCTGGATGCCGTTTACCTGTGGGCCTAACGAAGCTCCTGGTAGAATCACAACTACCTGTGGGCCTAACGAGCTCCTGGTAGAACACAACTCCTGGTAACGAAGCTCCTGGGAACACAACTTACCTGTGGGCCTAACGAAGCTCCTGGTAGAAATAAAGTTGTTTGGTCTTTTATCTGTGGGCCTAACGAACAAGTTATGAAGTCTTTTACCTGTGGGCCTAACGAAGCTCCTGGTAGAAGCCTAGTTGTGTGGTCTTTTACTTGTGGGCCTAACGAAGCTCCTAGTAGAAGCCTTGTCAAGTGGCCTTGGTATTTGTTTTGCGGTTTTATGCTTTTGAAATGTATTGGAAAATTATATGGCTCACATGGTGTATTATGTTGTTTCAGTATTCATATCTTGAAAAGCTTGGTGTTGCATTATTCTTTCTAAATATTTCAGATTATTGCAAGGAAGATGATTTTGAGAGAATTTGTATAAAAGTTTCCAAATATACGTTATGTTTTGTAACATGCTTTAGTATCAATAAACTTGCATCTCCCCTAACCCCATTATTTATCTACTTACTGGGCTTTAGCTCATTCCTTTCAATTATAATTTTTACAGAGTAGGCAGAGACTCAGCAAGCTGAATTTTGTGGGTTTGCAGTAGTTAGACAACTACTCTGTGGAGGCTGTATTTTTGGTAGTTCAACCTTAGGTGTGTTAGACCCAGAGTTGTTGCTGGGGTTACACATCCTAAGAGATATTTTGTATAGGAATACTGAAATGTAATTATATGTAATTATGTACAGACCTCCATTCTTTTGTGGCCAATGGTCAATGTAAGAGTTATAAAGCTCTGACATTATTTTGAGGACGTATATATATGTAAATGGCTTAATGTATGAACTTATGGATTAGTGGATTAGAACTTTTGATAATGGACTTTTGATATTCTAAGTTGACATACAGTTATGTAATAGTTGATGGAAAAATTTACAGGTGTTTGGGTTGTAGTTTTCTCATGCACCAAACCTTGTTGGGTTTGGGGCGTGACAGTTATGGTATCAGAGCATAGGTTATGATTCTGTAGACTTTGTGAATAGGTTTGATCCAGATTTAAGTCAGAGCACTAGGAATATGAAACTTATCCTTCTACCTTGATGTTATATGTAGTTTAGCCGTATATAATATTTTACTTCCTAGTTGACTGTACTAGTGACTTATTTTTCCTCTATTGCAATGGATGTAGGTATAGGTATTTTGATACACTATGCCACCAGCAAAGAGACAACGTAAGCTAAAGAACATAGATAAGGTTGTGACTCCTCCATCTGATGCTGGAGCCACACCAAGAGCATGAGAGATCTGCCACTCCTGTCATTAATGAGGGTAATGAGGTTGATGAAGTGGCAAATAAGATCTATGCTAGACTTGCTCAAGCTGCTCGGCATGGTGAGGGTCAAAAGGAGGGTTGCTCTTTTATGGAGTTTAGGAAGCAAAACCCCCCAACTTTTGCTGGTGCAACTGATCCTATGGTAGCAGAAAACTGGCTACTAAAAATGGAGAAACTGTTGAAAGTTCTTCATTGTACTGACTCCCAAAAGGTGGAGTATGCCACCTTTACTCTTGAGGGCCCTGCTGAGAGATGGTGGGCTGGTACTGAAGTTCTATTGAAAGAGGAATTGGGTGAGAACGCCTGTGTTACATGGGAAAAGTTTAAGAAAGTCTTTAATGAGACTTATTTCCCAGAAGTAGTGAGAGACAGGAAGAAAAGAGAATTTTCTGATTTGATTCAGGGGTCCATGACTGTGGAAGAATATGCTGCAAAATTTATAGATCTGTCTCGTTTTGCCCCCCATTTAATTCCTGATGAGCATGAGAAAGTAATGAAGTTTCAGAAAGGTCTAAATGACAAAATTCGTCCTCACATCCTAGCTGCTGGAGTGAACACTCTTTCTGAAACTGTGAAGAGGGCAATGCGTCTTGAAGAAGACTTTAAATACAGTCATGGTTCTGATGAGAGTGGAAAGAAACAATGGTCATCTGGTTCTCATCATGGTAAAGGGTCAAGGGCAGAGGTTTAAGAAAGGGTTCTTTAAGAAGTTTGGAAATAGGCAACAATCTTTTGTGCATGATAAGAAGTGCCTCTTCTCATTCGAATGAGAAGAAAAACTTGCTCTTTTTGTGGTATGAGTCATGAGGGTCAACCCTGTGCTATAAAGTTATGCTACACTTGTAAGCAACCTGGTCATTATGCTCGAGTATGTCCCACCAAGGGCTCAGGTTCCTCTTCCTCACCTCAGACACAGAAGAGTGATGCTAGTGTGAAAAGAGTCCAAGGAAGAGTGTATGCTTTGACTACTCAAGATGCTCAGGCTACAGACACTGTGGTGACAGGTATACTTCCTTTGTTCTCCACACCTGCTAGAGTTCTTTTTGATCCCGGTTCTACGCATTCTTTTATTTCGTGTGGATTTGTTAGAAACATTGCTAGAAGTCCTGAGCCTCTTGAATATGAGTTGTCAGTTTCTACTCCTTTGGGTGATACTTTAATGTCTAATCTTGTACTCAAGTCTTGCATGTTTTGTATTGAGGGTAGGGAGTTATCAGCGGACTTGGTGTTGTTAGGAATGCATGATTTTGATGTCATTCTAGGCATGAATTGGTTGGCTGCTTACCATGCTAGTGTGGATTGTTTTGAGAAGGAGGTTGTGTTTAGGCCTCCAGGTGAGTTAGAATTCCGATTTAAGGGTTCACGTTTACCTTCTCTACCTCATATGATATCAGCCCTACGAGCAAACCGCTTGCTTAGAAAGGGATGTCGAGGCTTTCTTGCTAGTGTAGTAGATTTGCAAAAGAAGGAATTGGAGATCGAAGATATTCCTGTGGTGCGGGAATTCCCGGATGTTTTTCCTGAGGATTTACCTGGATTACCCCCGGATCGTGAGGTTGAATTTTCTATCGACCTCGTTCCTGGTACTGCACCTATTTCCAAGGCACCCTATAGAATGGCACCAGCAGAATTGAAGGAGCTTAAGGGACAACTAGAAGAATTACTAGATAAAGGGTTTATTCGTCCTAGTGCATCACCTTGGGGAGCTCCGGTTTTGTTTGTCAAGAAGAAGGATGGGTCTATGAGGTTATGTATTGACTACCGTGAGCTTAATCGAGTTACCATTAAGAATAAATATCCATTGCCTCGTATTGATGACTTGTTCGATCAATTGCAAGGTGCACAAGTCTTTTCCAAAATTGACCTTCGTTCGGGTTATCACCAGTTGAAGATTAAGAGTGAGGACATACCAAAGACGGCCTTCCGGACTAGGTATGGTCATTATGAGTTTTTAGTGATGCCTTTTGGTCTAACCAATGCCCCTGCTGTTTTCATGGACTTAATGAATAGGGTATTCCATGAGTATTTGGATCGCTTTGTCATTGTGTTCATTGATGATATCTTGGTGTACTCTAAGAGTCTGGAAGAACATGAGGACCACTTGAGGATTGTTTTGCAAATTCTAAGAGATAAGAAGTTATATGCTAAATTGAAGAAGTGTGAATTTTGGCTGAATCAAGTGGTATTCTTGGGTCATGTGGTCTCTAAGGATGGAATTACTGTAGATCCTAGTAAGATTGAAGCGGTGGTTAGTTGGGATAGACCCACTAATGTAAGCGAGGTAAGGAGTTTCCTAGGCCTTGCAGGTTATTATAGGAGGTTTGTAGAAGGATTCTCCACGCATTGCAGCTCCTTTAACTCATCTAACTCGGAAGAATGCTAAGTTTGAGTGGAAGGAGGAATGTGAGAAGAGCTTCCAAGAGTTAAAGCAGCGGTTAGTCACGGCCCCAGTGTTAACTATTCCTTCGAGTTCAGGAGGTTTCGTTATATATAGTGATGCTTCTCGCAAAGGGCTTGGTTGTGTATTAATGCAACATGGTAGGGTTGTGGCTTATGCCTCTCGCCAGTTGAAGAATTATGAACAAAATTACCCTACTCATGACTTGGAGTTGGCTGCAGTTGTGTTTGCATTAAAAATTTGGAGGCATTATTTGTATGGTGAGAAATGTGAAATTTACACAGATCATAAGAGTTTAAAGTATTTCTTTACCCAGAAAGAGTTAAATATGAGGCAACGGAGATGGCTTGAATTAATTAAGGATTATGACTGCTCCATTAATTATCATCCAGGTAAGGCTAATGTCGTGGCCGATGCACTTAGTCGAAAGTCTTCAGGTTTTTCTGCTGCATTGTTAACAACTCAAAAGGAAATTCATTAATGATTTGGAGAGAATGGGGATTGAAGTTGTGATGGGCCATTCTGGGGCCTACTTGGCAAGTTTGAGCGTACAACCAACCTTGATCGAGAGAATTAAATTATTGCAGAGTGGTGATTCACAGTTGGTAAAAATCATGGATGAGGTGCGGAGTGGAAAGAAGCCTATGTTTAATATTCTCTGATGATGGTGTTTTGAAATTTGGGAATAGATTGTGTGTGCCTAATGATCCATCAATTAAAAATGATATTTTAGAGGAAGCACATCGTTCACCTTACACAATGCACCCAGGTAGTACTAAGATGTACCGTGACCTTCGGGAAACCTTTTGGTGGAATAACATGAAGAGAGAGATTGCCCAATTTGTGGAGCAGTGCTTGACTTGTCAACAAGTCAAGGTGGAGCATCAAAGACCCTCGGGTTTGTTGCAATCACTTCCCATCCCTGAATGGAAGTGGGAGCATATTTCTATGGACTTTGTGTCAGGATTGCCGAGATCGCCTAAGGGTCACGATGCTATTTGGGTAATTGTTGATAGATTGACAAAATCAGCTCACTTTATTCCCATTCGAATGAATTACTCTCTTGATCAACTAGCACAACTCTACATTGAAGAGATAGTGAGGCTTCATGGCATTCCTGTTTCAATTGTTTCAGATAGGGACCCACGCTTTACTTCACGTTTTTGGAAGAGTTTGCACAAAGCTTTGGGTACTAATTTGAATTTTAGCACAGCTTTCCACCCTCAAACTGATGGACAATCAGAAAGAACTATCCAAATTCTAGAAGATATGTTGCGAGCCTGTGTACTGGATCTTAAAGGTAGTTGGGCTAATCACTTGTGTTTAGTAGAGTTTGCTTATAATAACAGCTTCCAATCTAGTATTGGGATGGCACCTTATGAAGCTTTGTATGGAAGGAAATGTAGATCCCCGATTTGTTGGGATGAAGTTGGGGTGCGAAAGATTTTGGGGCCCGAGATTATTCAAAGAACATGTGAAAAGGTTGATTTGATTCGTGAGAGGTTGCGAACAGCCCAGAGTAGACAGAAGAGTTATGCTGACAAACGAAGGAAAGGACTTAGAGTTTGAAGTTGGAGACATGGTCTTCCTTAGAGTTGCACCGATGAAAGGGGTAATGAGATTTGGCAAGAAGGGTAAGTTGAGCCCTAGGTTCGTAGGGCCATTTGAGATCTTGGAGAAGATTGGTCCAGTTGCGTATAGACTTGCTCTACCGCCAGCTCTATCAGGAATTCATAATGTTTTCCATGTTTCTATGCTAAGGAAATACATTCCTGAACCTTCTCACGTATTGAGCTATGATCAACTTCAAATAAAAGATGATTTGTCGTACGAAGAAGTTCCAATTGAGATTTTAGATCGTAAAGAGCATATGCTACGCACCAAATCGATACCTTTGGTGAAGGTACTTTGGAGAAATCATGCATTGAAAGAGGCATCTTGGGAGCGTGAGGACATTATGCAATCTAGATATCCAGATCTATTTCATAATCAAGGTATGTACAATTTCGAGGACGAAATTTTTGTAAGGGGGGAAGATTGTAGCGTCCAGACCAATCTAAAACAAAATAATAATAATAATAATAAGAAGACAAAAGATAACTCTAGAAACCCACCCCCCACCTCACGTGTCCCACCTACCCCACAAGACCCCACCACACAATCTTTCTTCTAGATTTTTCTTCTCACCCGTAGCTCTCCCCCTCTCTTTCATGTTCTGTTTTTCTTTTCAGCAGCACATACACACACATACTCTCTCCCCTACCTCTCATTCGGTCACTCTCATTCTCTCTCTCTCTCACCGGTTAACCACCACAACCACCGGCGGAATTCCGGTAGGATTTACCGGAGGAACCTATAGGAGACTTTCTAGGCTCCATTTACTTCCAATATTTTAAGGTAAAAGCTTTATATTTAAGGTTTTTATATTTTGTTAGTTTCTTTACAAATCTAAGTAATCTTAGTGTTATATGTGATTTAGTTTGAGCAATCTTATGATATTTATGTGATTAAGGAAATGGGTTTTGATTTTGGTGGATTTATTTGAGGAATAGTTAGGGGTTTTGATAAAAGTGTTTATGGTGGTTTCTCTATGGTGAGAATTTAAGGATTTTGGATTCCAAATGTTAATAGTGATTAGACTTAATTTTCCATATCAATTAGTGTATTTGGGTTAGTTGAGGTTTTAGATGATTTTGGCTTGATAGGCTTGCTCATTGTCTTTTATAGGTTCTATTTAATCTCCTAGGAGCATTGGAGATTAGGATTTTGAGCGGGTTGCAGGTAAGTAGCTTCTTAATGGGATTTTTAGAAAAATAATCATATCATTGCATATGAGATTTATTTTAAGGTTATAAACACATTTTGGAAATTATTGTGAAATTATACTTTTCCTAAGGGGTTTTGTGTTTAAACCTTAGTATTTATTTATTTATGAGATAATGCATTATATTTGATATTGCATTTGGGGAAATGCATGATTTGCTAGATTGGAAATTTTATAAGCATCTTTCATTAATCCTTTGGAGAGTTATTTGATAAAGTTATTGGATTATTGTGAATTCTAAAGATGCTTTATCATTGATTTTGTTGTTTGAGATATGTTTTGGAAACTTTTAAAGGTTTGGGAATTATTTGGATAAATGACAAGCTTTGTGAATACTTTGAATGTTGAAAGGTCTTATCCAAAGGCCTATGTATTTTTATTATGTTAACCTGTGAGCTATTTTGTTGTTTTACCCTTGTGCCATGACAATTGTGATTATATGGTGATTACCCAGCTGGATGCCGTTTACCTGTGGGCCTAACGAAGCTCCTGGTAGAATCACAACTACCTGTGGGCCTAACGAGCTCCTGGTAGAACACAACTCCTGGCCTAACGAAGCTCCTGGTAGTAACACAACTTACCTGTGGGCCTAACGAAGCTCCTGGTAGAAATAAAGTTGTTTGGTCTTTTATCTGTGGGCCTAACGAAGCCCCTGGTAGAAACCAAGTTATGAAGTCTTTTACCTGTGGGCCTAACGAAGCTCCTGGTAGAAGTCTAGTTGTGTGGTCTTTTACTTGTGGGCCTAACGAAGCTCCTAGTAGAAGCCTTGTCAAGTGGCCTTGGTATTTGTTTTGCGGTTTTATGCTTTTGAAATGTATTGGAAAATTATATGGCTCACATGGTGTATTATGTTGTTTCAGTATTCATATCTTGAAAAGCTTGGTGTTGCATTATTCTTTCTAAATATTTCAGATTATTGCAAGGAAGATGATTTTGAGAGAATTTGTATAAAAGTTTCCAAATATACGTTATGTTTTGTAACATGCTTTAGTATCAATAAACTTGCATCTCCCCTAACCCCATTATTTATCTACTTACTGGGCTTTAGCTCATTCCTTTCAATTATCATTTTTACAGAGTAGGCAGAGACTCAGCAAGCTAAAATTTTTGTGGGTTTGCAGTAGTTAGACAACTACTCTGTGGAGGCTGGATTTTTTTTGGTAGTTCAACCTTAGGTGTGTTAGACCCAGAGTTGTTGCTGGGGTTGCACATCCTAAGAGATATTTTGTATAGGAATACTGAAATGTAATTATATGTAATTATGTACAGACCTCCATTCTTTTGTGGCCAATGGTCAATGTAAGAGTTATAAAGCTCTGACATTATTTTGAGGACGTATATATATGTAAATGGCTTAATGTATGAACTTATGGATTAGTGGATTAGAACTTTTGATAATGGACTTTTGATATTCTAAGTTGACATACAGTTATGTAATAGTTGATGGAAAAATTTACAGGTGTTTGGGTTGTAGTTTTCTCATGCACCAAACCTTGTTGGGTTTGGGGCGTGACACTTGATCTTAATAATAACCAATTCAATGATACTTTCCCCTCTTGGTTAGGAAATCTTCCAAATTTGAAGGTTCTCATTTTGCGGTCCAACAAATTCTACGGCCCAATAAAGACTCCTAAAGCGAATCATAAGTTTCCCAACTTGCAAATCGTTGACCTCTCATACAATGGTTTTACTGGAAGGTTGCCATTAAAATTCTTTCAAAATTCGAATTCTTTGAGTTTTGATGGTGCAGAACACTTAACATATATTCAAGTAAACTCATCTGTCGATCTACAAGACAAAAATCTGGATTACGTATGGGATCTTGTGTATAGTTACTCAATGATAATGACAAACAAAGGAGTGGACACAGTTTACAATAAGGTCCAAGAATTTTTCACAGCTGTTGATTTCTCAAGTAATCAATTTGCAGGAGATATCTCAGAATCCATTGGAAATTTAATAGGCATTCGTTTGCTCAATCTTTCCAATAACATTCTCACTGGCTGCATCCCACCATGTTTAGGAAAACTTGCAAAGTTGGAATCATTGGATCTTTCTCAAAACAAGCTTTTAGGGGAAATCCCACAACAGTTGACGCAACTTACTTTCTTGGAATCCTTCAATGTTTCTCATAACAATCTCGTGGGACCTATACCACATGGAAAACAATTTGATACATTTCAAAGCAGTTCATTTGAAGGAAATTCGGGGTTGTGTGGAAGCCCATTGACAAAGAAATGTGAGAACAATGATGCTTTACTATCTCCTCCTCCAAGCTCGAGTCAAGATTTGTGTTCTCCACTCCAATTTGGTTGGAAAATTGTTGTTATTGGGTATGGATTTGGATTAGTTGTTGGAGGGACTATTGGGCACATTGTGATTGCAAGGAATCACAATTGGTTAATGAAGACCTTCAGAATGAGGCAACTGGTAAGAAGAAAGGCGGGTTAATTTGGCCAAATGTCTTCCATGGATCGCATAAATATGTATATTCGTTTTTTATATTGTGCTCTTTTCAACCTTTTTTTTTTTAAGCTTTCCTTTTCTTTTCTCTTTTGGTGTGCAACGTGATCTTTTTTTTTTTTTTTTTCCTTTATCATTTTGATGTATATTGGATTGGCTAGCGTTAATGTATTGTATGTAAAAAGTGTTTTTTTTCCTTTATCGTTTTGATGTATATTGAATTGGCTAGCATTAATGTATTGTATGTAAAAAGTGTTTTTTTTTTCTTTATCGTTTTGATGTATATTGGATTGGCTAGCATTAATTATTGTATGTAAAAACTGTTACAAAGATATTATGTCCCAAGAGTGTCCAAACTTATTGTAGGTTCATATACTTGTAGAGCAAACAAACTAACCTTAGGATCATACTAGGATCCATCAGACTAGGGTTCTTTAGTACATCAACTTTTTTTCAATTTGTCTATCCAAACCAAGCCATAGTTGAGCCCTCACAATTACACCATCAAAACCCTCATGATGCATATTCCAAAAATAAATAAATAAAAATTGGAATCCATACTCAAGCCACAGTACCATCCTTTACAGATTACTCGAGCATTTGAAGCTTCTTTAATCGCACGCTTAATCTCAAATCCTGGCAAGACCTTCCACCACCACATCCAACATCACCTAAGCCGAGGCGAGATGGATGTAGTTCATCAATCTACACCAAACAAGCAACAATGAAGGATGACTTCACTCTCATTCTCGTCCCATCTGCTCATAAGGTGACGTAACACCGAATACAACCTTCGGTTCACCCCATTCGGGGCTCGCCAACTCACCCTATCCATCATTCTTAACTTTGACATCATGTACAACCTACAATGTGTTGGGAATAAAACCTTATACCTAAAACCTGTAGGATGCGAAAATATAAAATATACAAGACACAAATATTTACGTGGAAAACCCTTTTTACTTGAAGGGAAAAACCATGTGACAAATTTCGAATAAATCCACTATTATAAAATTCAATTACAAAAGTTCTTCTCAAGTTTATGCCTAACTTGAGGTTCTCACCAAATACAATAATATTCTCTCTAGAAATAAACACTCAACAAATTCTCTAGAAGAAACCCTAAATCCTTTTGTGTATTTCTCACGGCTAAAGAAAAATCTCTTAGTTTTTTCTTTGCTCTCACACACACTCACTACTTCTTCGCAATTCTCAATTGCGGCACACCTTGCTTGCGGCACCTTTTTCACTTGATGCAACACACCTTTTTGAATCACACACATATTGCTTATATAGCAATACTTTAACCGGCTGAGTTGTTCTGTTTCTAATAGAACACAGCTCCCTACTACTTCCCACAAATTTCCACATCCTTCCCCCTATTTTATTGTCTCTCTCTCACATGTCTCATTCTCTCTCACACGTCTATCTCTAACACTCTCTCTCCCCATGACCTCTTCATCTTCCACTCTCTTTCTCCCCCCTTTTTAATAATTTTTTTATACCAAAGGTAAGCACTATGATGATTGTATCTGACTCTTCACATACAAAGTAATGGTAGGTTGTATACCAAAGGTAATGACATTTACTGGTTGTTAAAATGTGCACATTTATCACACCCATATTTATTCTCCTATCTGTTTTTAATTTCCATTTTAAAACTTCCTAATCTCCTACCCAAATCAGTGCTTTTTAACTTCAAATTCACATTAATATGATTAAAATGACTTTTTATCGACTAACAAAAGGACATGAAAGATGAAAATTTTATTAATGAAAATCGAAATTACAATGATGTACATCAAAGGGTAAAGCAAATTGGTGCTTGGCTGGACGTTATTCTTCGAATACAAATGTATTTATTGATTGTTTTATACCGAAATTAATGTCATTTATTGATTGTTCTAAATAAAAGGAAGGCAATAAGCTTTGGTATTTGATTGTCTTTTATTGATTTCTTTATAAAAGTAAGCAAGCCTCTTCATCTCCCCCTTGCCTCTTCATCTTCCATGGGTTTTACCCTACCCATTAATCACATATCTCCCCAATTGATTGCACCCCAATCTCTTATTTAAAACCTCCAATACCCGCTGCCCCAACCATTTGTGATGTTGTGTTCGACTTTTTTTTTGGTGTGGCTCCTATGGTTCTTTGGTGGCTTCCTGATGTTTTTGTCTCTACCAAATATTAAGAGGTTTTTATTTATTTATTTATTTATTTTTATTAAATTTGTGGGTTCTGAACCCTAGGTTATGGTTTTGTGGTGGTTGGTGTCTTTTTTCCTTTGGTTTTCTGATCGTATTTGTGTATTTTGTGTTTGGATTTGTGTTGTTTTGTAGTATGGGTTACCAGTTTTGTTGAGAATAATGATTCTATTCAATAACTCGGGTATGTATCATTCATTGTTTCCTCCTTTTATCAAGTTCAGATGTCACAAGTCTGACTTTCCAATTTGTGAATGGTAGAAATAAGTATTGACCTGACAAACAAACTGACAAAATGAAAGTTGAGAGAAAAATATATCATATGCCATATTTTGTGAGGCATTATCTCCCCCAATTTCGTTTGTGAGTGGTCGTCTCAAATTTTTGGAACATATGACCACTGTGATCACAATTATAAATTTGCTAGCAAAGCCAAGCGCGTCACTAATTGTGCTCAAGTGAATGAAGTCTGTTCTTTCTTCAGTACATATACCATTTTGTCAAATTTATTAATTTGTGATCTTGCTTAGTATATGCTTTCTCTGTGATGTTCATTGCAATAGTAAACTTTTGAGGGTATGTGATATGGTAACTCAAACAACACTCATAAAGGCAATATCATTCCAATATCATTTTTTTCTTTTTTTCTTTTTTTCTCTCTCAATCAGGTCATGTTATTATGTTTTTCAGCATTTAATTATTTCAGTTTTTCATATTTGGTTAATCTTTGAATTCTTGGAATACTTTAAAGATTAACCAAATCTTTTTTTGTTACTTTACTTATCAAAAAAATATTTGGTTAATCTTTGAAGTTTTCCTACGAAATGAACAAAAGGATATAGTCCAAATGTTATGTACTCTACAAAAAATTACAATTGAGCCTTTGTTCATGGTTGAATGTTGTTATTGATATGAGCTAGAGCCTGGAAGGGATGCTTTTTGCATTGTCACTAAAAAGCTATAGTGCCAATATTGCTGCCCTATTCAGTAAACATTATTGGATCGGCAACAATAATAAATTAAAGTGATATAAAATCCCCATATATTATGATATAATGGTTACAAATTATAATCAATTCATTAATTGATTGGGTTATAAGTAAGTGTGTCATATTTTAACATAACACTGAAATAAACGGTAAACCAATTGGTTGATGAAGTTTTGAGTTAATGATTCCATTTCTCATGTTTCACATAATTCAGTTATAGTAAAATTTTGTGGGGGTGTGGACTTAGTCTGTAGGGATCAAGCCTCATATACTCTCTTTTCCAATCAAGCTAAATAACTAAAGATTATATTATTGAATTGTTTAAACAAACAGATGGCATATGTGACATTAAGGTGTAAGTTTGTTTGTGGTGAACAGAGTCCTTAATCTGTGTGCGGTGATATTAAGATGTTGATAGCCAGATATCCAAAGCAGTGAACCAAACCAAGCTGCCAAGAATAAATGTAAAGAACGAGAATTGTGGAAACTAACTTATTTGTAACTCATTTAGCCAAAATAATAATGAGTAGCTACGAATGTTTGAGGAATAGCTATGATGTCTTTGTCTTGACCGAATTTGTAGCCTTTATTAGTAGAATCATTTTATGTGATTTTTTTTTTTTATTTACTATGAATGTTTGAGGATAAGCTATTGAAATAGTTACTGATGTTTTAGTTCTTTGAATAATGATGATCCATGTATTGTTTATACGTTTAAGATTTCTTTTGTAAAAATTGTTGAAGCAACAAGATGTGGGTAATTTTAGAACAATTGTGCCAGCATAAGTATAATGGATGATGCAAAACACTTTTTACTCTAGAAAAATAACAAAACTAAAAGTCTAAAATCATACTTTAAAATAAAACATATATAAGATTATTTAACTTATACTCCAATAAAAAATAGTTATATCAATTTTCCCGCGTATCGCGCGGGTCTGCGACTAGTTTCTAATAGAACACAGCTCCCTACTAACACACTACACTAGTACACTTCCAATTGTAATAGGATATCAACCACTTAAGTCTTCTATTTCTTATAGAATTACTTGACCTCCACACTTAATGAGTCATGCTCTTATGTGAATAGTGCCACCTCACTTTTTCTATTTCTAATAGAACACAAGTTTCCTACTTCTAATAGAAGTAGTCTTCTATACGTGTCCAGCAAGCTCATCAATTGAGCCTTGCTTTGGTGTGGGTTGGAACATGGTGCTCACGTGCACTCGACACAATGGCCTCAAGTCCTTCCCACATTTCTATCCTTCTCTCATGGTTCTCATCATTGCCACAACCATGAGATCCAAGCCATAGTTGCTTGCAATCCATAGTGTCCTCCCAAGGACCGAGTTGTACAAAGTTTTCCAAGTTAACTAGACAGATGGTGCAATAGATGCCATAAAAACGGCACTAACAAGGCCTCATAAGGTGATGCCACATCAGCCTTAACCTTGCAGCCAGCCACATCAACATGTCACGTGTCGACAATGGATCTTGTCATGTCAACCAGACGCTAGTATGCCATATCATTGCTACCACTTCAACATAGTTGCCACATTAGCCACCATGCACCGATAACATCTCACTCAAGTCCACTTGCCACATCTCTAACGTCATGTAAGCCCATGTGCCATCATGAGACCACATGCGCTCGTATGCTCCAACATCTCGAATCATCCTGTGACCATGACCATTCCTAAGCCTTTTGAGGGTATACGTGTCCCATGAACCACATGTCTCACAAACACTAGCAATACTATCCAACACACAATACTTCCATCTATTGACACAGTTTCCAGCAATTGGTGTCAGCCATAATCATAAAATGTGGTTGTTCACTACCACTATCATCTATGTTACACACTTCCAAATTGGTCACATACATTCAAGACCTTACAAACTCAAGCTTTCACCTTAAGTTATTGTAAACTCATGTACTTGTAGTCTTATGTTTAGTCTAGGACTAACTTATGGTTTTAAAGGCGTCGTAACATCACCCCTTAATAATTATAATTAAGACAGATCCCTTCCCATCTCCTTTTTGGTAATAAGGAATAGAAAATAATATTTTCATTTATATATTTTATTTTTCTAAAAACGAGAGTATCCAAAATTCTTTAAATTTCTAACTATTCACATATTACAGAAAGGACTCCAAACTACTTTGGAAGTAGTCCCAAAATGTTGGTTAGAGGCCTTAGAAACCATTAGACCAAACCATTGAGGTTATATTTTTTATTTATTTATAACTCTTTATTTATTTGGTGGAAAAGTCTGTAGGCATCAAATGGTGCACCCATTTTTTCACCGAAACGGTTGGTCCAATTGAGATGAGTGTGGGAGAGGAGTGTGAATTATACTGTGAAAAATTCTATGTATTTTGTTGCACCCTCATTTGAATCATTCTGAAACCTGCCCGGGCGAATGTCTTTGAATCAGAGGATGCAAATCACCATTCTATTATATTATAAAAGATAATTTCCTAATATGGCACTTAGTTCCAGTTTTTTTGTTAACGTTGGGAAAGCACCGCCGGAACTTCTTTTTGGTTAAAAAATAATCAGTTTTGTGTTCACTTTTGGGGTAGATGAGAACAGATTTATTCATCTCACAAATTCTTATTCCATTACGTGACAGGTCCAAGCCAGCACCCAAGCATTTTCAACATAATCTGTAAACCAAGAACAGGTGACAATCTACAGATAAAATTAGTCCATGCAAGTGGCATCAGTAATCAATAATTATGTAAGATGAATAAATCATCCCCACCTAACTGCATAAAGTTCACAGCTATCCCTCCCTTAACATGTTCACTGGGAATTATTGATGGAATCTTTGCTTTATAAAAGCCTACCAAAAGAGCAAAGCCGGAGCCACTTGCAGCAACAAATACAACACTTGTAAAGTTGACAAAAGCAAAACTTTGTTGATTTTCTCATGGAGTGAGAACATACCACTCCAGCCACAAATAATATAGTCAACTAACTTTGGTTGATATACTTGAATCCCTTCTCAATAGATGACTTGAGTTCGGGTTTCAGGCTTTCCAAGTTTTCTTTTTCATAGTCAGAGAGAGAGCCCAGCTCCAGAACCTCCTCCACACCATTCTTTCCAAGCCTCACCAGCAAAATAGGTAAAAAGAGGTTTTAGTACTAATGACCATAGAGCCTATAAGCCCTATACATACTTGTGCTGTTTCTAGTTTCAACTGGCCAAGATATGAAACTAGACTGGCCATAACGTGTACATGTGAATTCATTTTTCAAAGACATCAAGAGAAGAATTCACATAACTGGAAATGATAAATAAATTAAATGTGTTCCCATGCATCAGATAGATGTTACTGAGTAACATCTGATAAAAAATACGAGGATGATTCATGACTCAACAAAAGGGTGCAAAACAAAATAACATATATGAAACCAATGACATTATTCCACTACTATATTCAATACTGAGTAATATATATATATATATATATATACATTTTAACCCCAAGCCAATGAGCTCTGGCTCTAACCCCATTGGGTGGGCGTGTAACTTATCAAAAAGAAAAAATGATAACCGAGACAAACAAGCAACAGCTCAATGCACACAAAAAGTTCAAATGTATAATCTATTATCTATTATATCTATATATCTATATATATATGAAAGTAGAAGACGTTATCATATTTTTGCTATTTGGCATGTATGGTAACGTCTCCTACTTGACATATATCACCTTGCTAGGATCATATGTGTCAGTGTCAATCATTTTTGACTAGGTGTCAATAATCAATAATTGTCAATAATAATGAATAGATTATTAAAAAAATAACGTACAAAAAAATAATAATTATGCTACTGAATTACTACAATACCCCTGAGCAAAAGTCACTTTAATGATTAGAGAATTTATCCCTATGCACAAATACTGGAACCAACAAATTAGTCACTTAAATGTCATTTTTGTGGAATACGAATACCCGTGTGTTGCCAAAAATGAGTACTCCTCAAAACGACGGCGTTTTAATGGGTCCTTTTAGTAACTCCAAAACGACCATTTATTTCTTTCCCAAACAAATTGTTCTGTTGCCCCTTCCTCACCTGTTACAATTGCAAGATCTGATATTTATTTGCCAGTAACTTCAGCTTCCCCGCCTCCTCTCTCTATCTCTTTGAATAAAACTCTTCGGCTACTCCCTACAACACCAGCAAATTCTGGAATTCCACTCCCCTTCTTACTCTTCCTTATTTTCCTAATATTTTTACGCAATTTAAAAGTCTCTAAAAACAACCTAAAGCCTATGCAGGGAGGTTGCTCAAGTTCCTTCTCTCTCACTTTCGCACCCAACCAAGCCACAATACCAGAGGCTCCACCGCCGCCATAGCTACCAATACCGGTGCTGCTTTCCTCCATCGGTTTTTTACTATCTCTCTCCACCCGATTCTCCATACTCTCCATGGCAAAAGATCCGCCACAGCAGCCTTCTCAAGCCATTGGCATGTTCTCCTCACCAGTTCCAATCTTCCAATTTCTCCGTACTCTAACATGTTCACTGCTGTAATTTGGGATTTTGGCTAGAAATAAATTGACATGAGCTTAGGTATGTTGTCTATACATTACCTGATACAATCTCTTTCTAAGGTTTTGGTCTCAAGAATTTGGTTGGTATGGATTGCAATTATTGTGTCAGAGGCTACACTTAATTTGAGTATGAATTGGTATTATTCTTACACTGTTCACACTAGGAAGGTGCTCTCTTGATCGCTACGGCTAGGAAGGTGCTCTCTTGATCACTACGGCCAAAGTGTTCGACAGAATGCCTAAACCATCCATGTACCTGTTAAATGGGGTAAAGTTTCACTTTATTTTTCCAGATTATATTTTGAGAATTTCCTCAATAATTCAGAAGTTTTGCATGATTTTATTTCTGTGTTTATTTTCTAACTAGGGTTCTGCATTTGGATATTTATGTGTGCAGTCCAACACGACCAAATCCAAGTGCTGGAGGGGAGACGTGTGCAGAAACTGAAATCAATATATTCTTTAGCAAGGTATTAAGCACAATTCTGATGAAACTTTTTCGATTTTACACTAACTCAAGAGGCTAAGAGAACTTTCCTGATGGATGCATGATACGGCTAAGGTTTTGGAGACAATTTATCCCCCCGCCCTTTCCTCCATGTGCTGTGTTGGGGACTGTTTTTGTTTGGACCCTATGAGGCTAGCTATCCATTTGGTGGCATATTCATTCTGGCCAAATTTGTTCTAGCCATCCC
>OU015765.1:30845094-30925548 GCA_907173295.1 Fagus sylvatica | reverse complement strand
GTTCATTTGAAGGAAATTCGGGGTTGTGTGGAAGCCCATTGACAAAGAAATGTGAGAACAATGATGCTTTACTATCTCCTCCTCCAAGCTCGAGTCAAGATTTGTGTTCTCCACTCCAATTTGGTTGGAAAATTGTTGTTATTGGGTATGGATTTGGATTAGTTGTTGGAGGGACTATTGGGCACATTGTGATTGCAAGGAATCACAATTGGTTAATGAAGACCTTCAGAATGAGGCAACTGGTAAGAAGAAAGGCGGGTTAATTTGGCCAAATGTCTTCCATGGATCGCATAAATATGTATATTCGTTTTTTATATTGTGCTCTTTTCAACTTTTTTTTTTAAGCTTTCCTTTTCTTTTCTCTTTTGGTGTGCAACGTGATCTTTCTTTTTTTCTTTTTTTTTTTCCTTTATCATTTTGATGTATATTGGATTGGCTAGCGTTAATGTATTGTATGTAAAAAGTGTTTTTTTTTTCTTTATCGTTTTGATGTATATTGAATTGGCTAGCATTAATGTATTGTATGTAAAAAGTGTTTTTTTTTTCTTTATCGTTTTGATGTATATTGGATTGGCTAGCATTAATTATTGTATGTAAAAACTGTTACAAAGATATTATGTCCCAAGAGTGTCCAAACTTATTGTAGGTTCATATACTTGTAGAGCAAACAAACTAACCTTAGGATCATACTAGGATCCATCAGACTAGGGTTCTTTAGTACATCAACTTTTTTTCAATTTGTCTATCCAAACCAAGCCATAGTTGAGCCCTCACAATTACACCATCAAAACCCTCATGATGCATATTCCAAAAATAAATAAATAAAAATTGGAATCCATACTCAAGCCACAGTACCATCCTTTACAGATTACTCGAGCATTTGAAGCTTCTTTAATCGCACGCTTAATCTCAAATCCTGGCAAGACCTTCCACCACCACATCCAACATCACCTAAGCCGAGGCGAGATGGATGTAGTTCATCAATCTACACCAAACAAGCAACAATGAAGGATGACTTCACTCTCATTCTCGTCCCATCTGCTCATAAGGTGACGTAACACCGAATACAACCTTCGGTTCACCCCATTCGGGGCTCGCCAACTCACCCTATCCATCATTCTTAACTTTGACATCATGTACAACCTACAATGTGTTGGGAATAAAACCTTATACCTAAAACCTGTAGGATGCGAAAATATAAAATATACAAGACACAAATATTTACGTGGAAAACCCTTTTTACTTGAAGGGAAAAACCATGTGACAAATTTCGAATAAATCCACTATTATAAAATTCAATTACAAAAGTTCTTCTCAAGTTTATGCCTAACTTGAGGTTCTCACCAAATACAATAATATTCTCTCTAGAAATAAACACTCAACAAATTCTCTAGAAGAAACCCTAAATCCTTTTGTGTATTTCTCACGGCTAAAGAAAAATCTCTTAGTTTTTTCTTTGCTCTCACACACACTCACTACTTCTTCGCAATTCTCAATTGCGGCACACCTTGCTTGCGGCACCTTTTTCACTTGATGCAACACACCTTTTTGAATCACACACATATTGCTTATATAGCAATACTTTAACCGGCTGAGTTGTTCTGTTTCTAATAGAACACAGCTCCCTACTACTTCCCACAAATTTCCACATCCTTCCCCCTATTTTATTGTCTCTCTCTCACATGTCTCATTCTCTCTCACACGTCTATCTCTAACACTCTCTCTCCCCATGACCTCTTCATCTTCCACTCTCTTTCTCCCCCCTTTTTAATAATTTTTTTATACCAAAGGTAAGCACTATGATGATTGTATCTGACTCTTCACATACAAAGTAATGGTAGGTTGTATACCAAAGGTAATGACATTTACTGGTTGTTAAAATGTGCACATTTATCACACCCATATTTATTCTCCTATCTGTTTTTAATTTCCATTTTAAAACTTCCTAATCTCCTACCCAAATCAGTGCTTTTTAACTTCAAATTCACATTAATATGATTAAAATGACTTTTTATCGACTAACAAAAGGACATGAAAGATGAAAATTTTATTAATGAAAATCGAAATTACAATGATGTACATCAAAGGGTAAAGCAAATTGGTGCTTGGCTGGACGTTATTCTTCGAATACAAATGTATTTATTGATTGTTTTATACCGAAATTAATGTCATTTATTGATTGTTCTAAATAAAAGGAAGGCAATAAGCTTTGGTATTTGATTGTCTTTTATTGATTTCTTTATAAAAGTAAGCAAGCCTCTTCATCTCCCCCTTGCCTCTTCATCTTCCATGGGTTTTACCCTACCCATTAATCACATATCTCCCCAATTGATTGCACCCCAATCTCTTATTTAAAACCTCCAATACCCGCTGCCCCAACCATTTGTGATGTTGTGTTCGACTTTTTTTTTTTTGGCTCCTGTAGTTCTTTGGTGGTTTTCTGATGTTTTTGTCTCTACCGAATATTAAGAGGTTTTTATTTATTTATTTATTTTTATTAAATTTGTGGGTTCTGAACCCTAGGTTATGGTTTTGTGGTGGTTGGTGTCTTTTTTCCTTTGGTTTTCTGATCGTATTTGTGTATTTTGTGTTTGGATTTGTGTTGTTTTGTAGTATGGGTTACCAGTTTTGTTGAGAATAATGATTCTATTCAATAACTCGGGTATGTATCATTCATTGTTTCCTCCTTTTATCAAGTTCAGATGTCACAAGTCTGACTTTCCAATTTGTGAATGGTAGAAATAAGTATTGACCTGACAAACAAACTGACAAAATGAAAGTTGAGAGAAAAATATATCATATGCCATATTTTGTGAGGCATTATCTCCCCCAATTTCGTTTGTGAGTGGTCGTCTCAAATTTTTGGAACATATGACCACTGTGATCACAATTATAAATTTGCTAGCAAAGCCAAGCGCGTCACTAATTGTGCTCAAGTGAATGAAGTCTGTTCTTTCTTCAGTACATATACCATTTTGTCAAATTTATTAATTTGTGATCTTGCTTAGTATATGCTTTCTCTGTGATGTTCATTGCAATAGTAAACTTTTGAGGGTATGTGATATGGTAACTCAAACAACACTCATAAAGGCAATATCATTCCAATATCATTTTTTTCTTTTTTTCTTTTTTTCTCTCTCAATCAGGTCATGTTATTATGTTTTTCAGCATTTAACTTATTTCAGTTTTTCATATTTGGTTAATCTTTGAATTCTTGGAATACTTTAAAGATTAACCAAATCTTTTTTTGTTACTTTACTTATCAAAAAAATATTTGGTTAATCTTTGAAGTTTTCCTACGAAATGAACAAAAGGATATAGTCCAAATGTTATGTACTCTACAAAAAATTACAATTGAGCCTTTGTTCATGGTTGAATGTTGTTATTGATATGAGCTAGAGCCTGGAAGGGATGCTTTTTGCATTGTCACTAAAAAGCTATAGTGCCAATATTGCTGCCCTATTCAGTAAACATTATTGGATCGGCAACAATAATAAATTAAAGTGATATAAAATCCCCATATATTATGATATAATGGTTACAAATTATAATCAATTCATTAATTGATTGGGTTATAAGTAAGTGTGTCATATTTTAACATAACACTGAAATAAACGGTAAACCAATTGGTTGATGAAGTTTTGAGTTAATGATTCCATTTCTCATGTTTCACATAATTCAGTTATAGTAAAATTTTGTGGGGGTGTGGACTTAGTCTGTAGGGATCAAGCCTCATATACTCTCTTTTCCAATCAAGCTAAATAACTAAAGATTATATTATTGAATTGTTTAAACAAACAGATGGCATATGTGACATTAAGGTGTAAGTTTGTTTGTGGTGAACAGAGTCCTTAATCTGTGTGCGGTGATATTAAGATGTTGATAGCCAGATATCCAAAGCAGTGAACCAAACCAAGCTGCCAAGAATAAATGTAAAGAACGAGAATTGTGGAAACTAACTTATTTGAAACTCATTTAGCCAAAATAATAATGAGTAGCTACGAATGTTTGAGGAATAGCTATGATGTCTTTGTCTTGACCAAATTTGTAGCCTTTATTAGTAGAATCATTTTATGTGATTTTTTTTTTTTATTTACTATGAATGTTTGAGGATAAGCTATTGAAATAGTTACTGATGTTTTAGTTCTTTGAATAATGATGATCCATGTATTGTTTATACGTTTAAGATTTCTTTTGTAAAAATTGTTGAAGCAACAAGATGTGGGTAATTTTAGAACAATTGTGCCAGCATAAGTATAATGGATGATGCAAAACACTTTTTACTCTAGAAAAATAACAAAACTAAAAGTCTAAAATCATACTTTAAAATAAAACATATATAAGATTATTTAACTTATACTCCAATAAAAAATAGTTATATCAATTTTCCCGCGTATCGCGCGGGTCTGCGACTAGTTTCTAATAGAACACAGCTCCCTACTAACACACTACACTAGTACACTTCCAATTGTAATAGGATATCAACCACTTAAGTCTTCTATTTCTTATAGAATTACTTGACCTCCACACTTAATGAGTCATGCTCTTATGTGAATAGTGCCACCTCACTTTTTCTATTTCTAATAGAACACAAGTTTCCTACTTCTAATAGAAGTAGTCTTCTATACGTGTCCAGCAAGCTCATCAATTGAGCCTTGCTTTGGTGTGGGTTGGAACATGGTGCTCACGTGCACTCGACACAATGGCCTCAAGTCCTTCCCACATTTCTATCCTTCTCTCATGGTTCTCATCATTGCCACAACCATGAGATCCAAGCCATAGTTGCTTGCAATCCATAGTGTCCTCCCAAGGACCGAGTTGTACAAAGTTTTCCAAGTTAACTAGACAGATGGTGCAATAGATGCCATAAAAACGGCACTAACAAGGCCTCATAAGGTGATGCCACATCAGCCTTAACCTTGCAGCCAGCCACATCAACATGTCACGTGTCGACAATGGATCTTGTCATGTCAACCAGACGCTAGTATGCCATATCATTGCTACCACTTCAACATAGTTGCCACATTAGCCACCATGCACCGATAACATCTCACTCAAGTCCACTTGCCACATCTCTAACGTCATGTAAGCCCATGTGCCATCATGAGACCACATGCGCTCGTATGCTCCAACATCTCGAATCATCCTGTGACCATGACCATTCCTAAGCCTTTTGAGGGTATACGTGTCCCATGAACCACATGTCTCACAAACACTAGCAATACTATCCAACACACAATACTTCCATCTATTGACACAGTTTCCAGCAATTGGTGTCAGCCATAATCATAAAATGTGGTTGTTCACTACCACTATCATCTATGTTACACACTTCCAAATTGGTCACATACATTCAAGACCTTACAAACTCAAGCTTTCACCTTAAGTTATTGTAAACTCATGTACTTGTAGTCTTATGTTTAGTCTAGGACTAACTTATGGTTTAAAGGCGTTGTAACATCACCCCTTAATAATTATAATTAAGACAGATCCCTTCCCATCTCCTTTTTGGTAATAAGGAATAGAAAATAATATTTTCATTTATATATTTTATTTTTCTAAAAACGAGAGTATCCAAAATTCTTTAAATTTCTAACTATTCACATATTACAGAAAGGACTCCAAACTACTTTGGAAGTAGTCCCAAAATGTTGGTTAGAGGCCTTAGAAACCATTAGACCAAACCATTGAGGTTATATTTTTTATTTATTTATAACTCTTTATTTATTTGGTGGAAAAGTCTGTAGGCATCCAAATGGTGCACCCATTTTTTCACCGAAACGGTTGGTCCAATTGAGATGAGTGTGGGAGAGGAGTGTGAATTATACTGTGAAAAATTCTATGTATTTTGTTGCACCCTCATTTGAATCATTCTGAAACCTGCCCGGGCGAATGTCTTTGAATCAGAGGATGCAAATCACCATTCTATTATATTATAAAAGATAATTTCCTAATATGGCACTTAGTTCCAGTTTTTTTGTTAACGTTGGGAAAGCACCGCCGGAACTTCTTTTTGGTTAAAAAATAATCAGTTTTGTGTTCACTTTTGGGGTAGATGAGAACAGATTTATTCATCTCACAAATTCTTATTCCATTACGTGACAGGTCCAAGCCAGCACCCAAGCATTTTCAACATAATCTGTAAACCAAGAACAGGTGACAATCTACAGATAAAATTAGTCCATGCAAGTGGCATCAGTAATCAATAATTATGTAAGATGAATAAATCATCCCCACCTAACTTGCATAAAGTTCACAGCTATCCCTCCCTTAACATGTTCACTGGGAATTATTGATGGAATCTTTGCTTTATAAAAGCCTACCAAAAGAGCAAAGCCGGAGCCACTTGCAGCAACAAATACAACACTTGTAAAGTTGACAAAAGCAAAACTTTGTTGATTTTCTCATGGAGTGAGAACATACCACTCCAGCCACAAATAATATAGTCAACTAACTTTGGTTGATATACTTGAATCCCTTCTCAATAGATGACTTGAGTTCGGGTTTCAGGCTTTCCAAGTTTTCTTTTTCATAGTCAGAGAGAGAGCCCAGCTCCAGAACCTCCTCCACACCATTCTTTCCAAGCCTCACCAGCAAAATAGGTAAAAAGAGGTTTTAGTACTAATGACCATAGAGCCTATAAGCCCTATACATACTTGTGCTGTTTCTAGTTTCAACTGGCCAAGATATGAAACTAGACTGGCCATAACGTGTACATGTGAATTCATTTTTCAAAGACATCAAGAGAAAAGAATTCACATAACTGGAAATAATAAATAAATTAAATGTGTTCCCATGCATCAGATAGATGTTACTGAGTAACATCTGATAAAAAATACGAGGATGATTCATGACTCAACAAAAGGGTGCAAAACAAAATAACATATATGAAACCAATGACATTATTCCACTACTATATTCAATACTGAGTAATATATATATATATATATATATACATTTTAACCCCAAGCCAATGAGCTCTGGCTCTAACCCCATTGGGTGGGCGTGTAACTTATCAAAAAGAAAAAATGATAAGGAGACAACAAGGAGTCGCTCAATGCACACAAAAAGTTCAAATCTATAATCTATTATCTATTATATCTATTATCTATATTATATATGAAAGTAGAAGACGTTATCATATTTTTGCTATTTGGCATGTATGGTAACGTCTCCTACTTGACATATATCACCTTGCTAGGATCATATGTGTCAGTGTCAATCATTTTTTACTAGGTGTCAATAATCAATAATTGTCAATAATAATGAATAGATTATTAAAAAAATAACGTACAAAAAAATAATAATTATGCTACTGAATTACTACAATACCCCTGAGCAAAAGTCACTTTAATGATTAGAGAATTTATCCCTATGCACAAATACTGGAACCAACAAATTAGTCACTTAAATGTCATTTTTGTGGAATACGAATACCCGTGTGTTGCCAAAAATGAGTACTCCTCAAAACGACGGCGTTTTAATGGGTCCTTTTAGTAACTCCAAAACGACCATTTATTTCTTTCCCAAACAAATTGTTCTGTTGCCCCTGCCTCACCTGTTACAATTGCAAGATCTGATATTTATTTGCCAGTAACTTCAGCTTCCCCGCCTCCTCTCTCTATCTCTTTGAATAAAACTCTTCGGCTACTCCCTACAACACCAGCAAATTCTGGAATTCCACTCCCCTTCTTACTCTTCCTTATTTTCCTAATGTTTTTTCGCAATTTAAAAGTCTCTAAAAACAACCTAAAGCCTATGCAGGGAGGTTGCTCAAGTTCCTTCTCTCTCACTTTCGCACCCAACCAAGCCACAATACCAGAGGCTCCACCGCCGCCATAGCTACCAATACCGGTGCTGCTTTCCTCCATCGGTTTTTTACTATCTCTCTCCACCCGATTCTCCATACTCTCCATGGCAAAAGATCCGCCACAGCAGCCTCCTCAAGCCATTGGCATGTTCTCCTCACCAGTTCCAATCTTCCAATTTCTCCGTACTCTAACATGTTCACTGCTGTAATTTGGGATTTTGGCTAGAAATAAATGACATGAGCTAGGTATGTTGTCATACATACCTGATACAATCTCTTTCTAAGGTTTTGGTCTCAAGAATTTGGTTGGTATGGATTGCAATTATTGTGTCAGAGGCTACACTTAATTTGAGTATGAATTGGTATTATTCTTACACTGTTCACACTAGGAAGGTGCTCTCTTGATCGCTACGGCTAGGAAGATGCTCTCTTGATCACTACGGCCAAAGTGTTCGACAGAATGCCTAAACCATCCATGTACCTGTTAAATGGGGTAAAGTTTCACTTTATTTTTTCCAGATTATATTTTGAGAATTTCCTCAATAATTCAGAAGTTTTGCATGATTTTATTTCTGTGTTTATTTTCTAACTAGGGTTCTGCATTTGGATATTTATGTGTGCAGTCCAACACGACCAAATCCAAGTGCTGGAGGGGAGACGTGTGCAGAAACTGAAATCAATATATTCTTTAGCAAGGTATTAAGCACAATTCTGATGAAACTTTTTCGATTTTACACTAACTCAAGAGGCTAAGAGAACTTTCCTGATGGATGCATGATACGGCTAAGGTTTTGGAGACAATTTATCCCCCCGCCTTTCCTCCATGTGCTGTGTTGGGGACTGTTTTTGTTTGGACCCTATGAGGCTAGCTATCCATTTGGTGGCATATTCATTCTGGCCAAATTTGTTCTAGCCATCCCATTTGAAGCCTTTTTATGTGGAAAGATCATAAGTCTTCCTATAAATGACATGTAGTGATGTAGATCAAACATTCATAGCCATTTGTTTGGTCTGTGATGGAGGATTTTGGAGACAGTCTAAAAGTGAATGTGTCCTGTAATGCTTTTATCCTCATCTATTTGCTGTGTCTGCATCTGATAACGCACTATTTTCGTAATTTAACAAATGAAGTAAAATGGTAAACATGTGTTCCTGTAATGAGTTGTACTTGTGGTGAGTTTGCCACTTGGCCTCACTTTTTGGATTTAGTTAGGATTCAATTCCTCTGTCTACTGTCTTTTTAGTTCTAACAATTCAATTCCTCATGGGATTTAGTTAGAGTTTCACATATTGATCCTGTCAATCTATTACTTCTTGCTATGTAGCCAAATATGCGAGCTTTTCATATTGGTACTACTTTTTGCCATGCTTAGATGTAAAAATGAAATGGGAAGAGTTTAAGGAGTATTTTGGTAAAAGTTACTTTAGAATTTGTATTATTAATGAAGATGCGTCTCTTAAAGGTTTTCTAGATCTCTTCATTCAGCCAATTGTTCCCTTCATGGCTTCATCCCTCAATATTGTCCTCATTATCAGATGCCGCTACTAGATTGATAGCAATGAACTTGACCATAAGTTAAACATGGCCACTGCCTAGAGGTAATGGCAATATACTTAGTACTATAAATAAGAATGTATGCAATCCTATTTGTCAAAAAGAAAAAATAAATATAAGCAATCCTAAAATATGAAAATTAGGATTGCTTTCAAGTGGTCATTTCCGCGTCAATAAAGGCCTGAACACTACTGTACTTTGCCAACCATATTGGTGCCCCTTCAATGTCTTCAACTCAGTATAAGTTTTGGCGCAAAGCAATGAAAATGACCAATGTGGTGAAATCACTCAGATTGATGAAATTCATCAAATGATGTCCTTCAACAATGTTAATAGATTCAAATTGCCATGAAGCACTCATCTGACATTTTATTTTACTATGTGATTCTTGCTGATTTCCACTGTTTACCTTAAGGTCTAGATGTATTCTGCCTTAGTTGTAATGATCTATAATACTCCATTCCTGCTAAAAATATCTCACCATCATTTTAAGTTTGACTTCAATAATTATGATCTAATTTCTTTCTTCTTCTTTTTTATAAGTAATTATGATCTCATTTCTAATTAATTTATTTTTTGTTTTTAACCGAGCAAGCTCAAATATAATGGTTTTCTTTACATGTAATTCATAATCTACTTGCTTACTAGGTCCTTTAGTTTAATGTGCCTCTGTTTTATGAAGGTTTATGCACTCTATGGATTTGGCATATGCAGCTGCAGACCTTACAATTTCTAGAGCCGGTGCTATGACTTGGGAAACCTTCTATTCTGGTACAGAAGCCCCATTTTTCATTTCCTTTCTCTATTTTTTTTTAGAAGAACAAAAAAAACCTTAAGCATGAGATAACAAGTCTTCCTTTATATTGTATTAATTTGAATCATATATGAGATTACAGTATTTAGTGATCTAATTTGACAAATCAAGCAGGATAATTTTTTTTTTTTTTATCATTTGGCCTTTCATGACAAGTTGACATCTGAGCCAGCACCAAAAACATACATAGAAAGGAAATTGTTTAAAGTTTGAAATAATCATCTAATGCTTATTCTTTTTTGAATTTCATTATTATTTTTTTTTCCTGAAGAAATTATTCAACTTTACCAAAGATGAATTGCACAGTCTTTCTATGCACAGCTCTGCCCACAACCTTGCACTACATATATAAGTTCTTGCCACTGCACTGAGCATAAGTTCTTAAACACTGTTGTACCTTAAAGTGAATTAACCCTAGAAGAGAATAGAGTGAATTAAAAGGATTTCTTTTAGTGCTCCAACCTTTTTCTAATTTGTATTAATAAGTAGAAATGCTTGATTATGCTATGAGATGTGTCCATGGGATATCGACAAAGTAAGTGCCTTTTTTGGTTCCATGTAAATTCTGAACTTTCAAATTTTTTTATTTTTTATTTATTAATTTATAATATCTTATATACAAGCTACTTATCAAAAAATATCTTATATACAAGCTGAAAGACCATTTAGTCATTTATGGTAGGCTTAGTTTATTTGCGTATGGTGTAATAAAGGAAAACGTTGTAGTTTTTGTTTTTCATTTTTTATGAAATAATTGTTGCGAACTATTAAATCTTATATCTAAGTTTCTTTAGATTTTAAGATGCTCAAGTGTTTCAAGTTGTGGAGGTCTATTATTGTGTTTTACATAGTCATACACTAAGATGTTTGTGTTTATTTGGATGTTTTTCTTATAATTTTATTGGTAGGGATTTGGTCAAACATCGAAGGTGTTGAAACGGTTCTGAGATCTTTAAGTTGTCGATGGCTTAATGCAATTTCTAGAACCTACCACAATAGTGAAGTTGGAGAGTAGTCATAGGTTGGGCATGTTGGTGGTATCTCTCATATCTCTTCGCTTTCAATGACAAGTTCTAGATGTTTGAAATTGCCACAGCAGAAACTAAAAGTATTTGCAAGGTAGCCTTCCCAAATGAGTTTGTAAAAAATTGATACGGTTATTAAGCTGTTTTGATGGTTGCTTTGCTATGAAGTTGTTTCATAGGTATGGTTAGGGAGCAAGAAAAGACATACGGGCAAAAGAGTTGTATTCCTGTTGTTATTGGTCTAAGAGCTCTAAATTGTCTTGCTCAATCATTTCCAACACAAATATAAGGAGATCTTTTGTTAAAAGGAGTACAATTTTCATCTTATAATCAAACTTTAATGTAGCTCAATTTTTAGGTATGTTAATATTATTTATTAGCAATTCATAGTTCATACAATTCAAAGTTTGCCCAAGCTAAACATGGTTCTACCTATTAGCGTAATAAATAGCTTTATTTTAGCTTCAAGTATGGTTATGAGCACATCTATTTTGGTTATGTATGTAAATTTTTTATTTTATTTTGTTTTTGTTTCGGACATTGCTACTCTTTGGTTAAGTAGGTTTCTTTGCATCATGTTTGATGAAACAAGGTAGGTATGGAGTTACCAATGGCAATAATTTGTAATGGAGAAATCATTAAAATAAATTAATAGTCATTTTTAAAAAAATAAAATAAAATTGCAATTGGGAAGGAAATCAATGTCAGCTCAACAGTTTAGGCAAAATCTAAACTCTCAAAGATGCAGTATTGTTTCGAATGTTTGTGATGTTGAAAGGTTATTTTGCTCACTTAACACTTTTGAATCAAATCAAGAAGCTAAGGTTTATTTTGACAATATTGTTAATTGAAATCTTCTTTTAGTTATCTCTTATTTTGGCTTGGTATAAAATTGAAGTATTCTCTCAAACTCATAGAAAAAAAAAAAAAAAAAAAAAAAAAAAAAAAAAAGGTTAATAAGATAACGACAATGTTAACATTGAAACCTAATCTACATGAACACGAACACGAACACTAACATTGACATGACACCACACGAAACACATCAATTCTTGAATAATTAGAACATGACACGGTGGGGATACGAGTATTACAATTAATTCATTAATATTTTATATATCTTTTATGTTTTCAATTCCTTTTTTCAAAATAAATAACAATTATTGAAATCTTTAAAAACATATATAAAACAAAAAGAAATTTAGGACACGTATGCATGAGTCTTCCTGACTTGTCTGATGTGGTCATGTGTTTGTGTCAGACACATTGGGGGTTTTGGAGTGTCCACACTTCTTATACCGAAATCATGTGAAAAAAGGAATTGACAAAATTAAATTTCTAAAGACCAAACCAAAAGTGATTTTTATTATTATTGTTTTTTCCTAATAAAAAAAGCCTGATTATAGTTTGATCAAGCACAGAACATCAATATTCATGAATTCATGTCATCAACTTCATCAAACAAGAATTTATGTTGGTGTTTCTCAATGCACCATTGCCCTAGCATGTAAAAAAGGTGGATTAAATCGTGGAACTGGAAGTAATGGAATCGTACGCATGAAGAGGCAAATAATAAGAGAGGCCTGAGGGTATTACTTGAAATTTGTAAAATATAAATGGGTATAATGGACATTTTGATCAAGATTTCATAAGTGGGAGACAACTTTTCCAAAATTTCTTTATGGAGAAATTGGCAATGCTTTTTTATTATTTTTTATAAACAATTGGCAATGCATTTAGTTTGACCAATAAGTTAAAGCAGGAGACAACTTTTCCAAAAGTGAATCTATATATAAATTAAAGCAGAAGATGTTGCCATCTTTCTGTCACGTGGCATCTAAGGCAACGTCTTCTGCTTGATACGTAGCATCTTAGGTGGCACATGAATTAAATAAACTAAATTAAATACCCACTGCTCCATAATAAAAACTACACCATTAATAAATTAAATACCCACTACCCAATTAAATGCTCATATTTAATAAATTAAATAGTCTTATTAATTAATTCAGATATAAATAGATAAATTCCAGTCAAATCTGTTAAACACAATATATGTTATTTCAAATATGTATTTAAATTACTTCTTGGGCATTCGCCCCAATGGTCATTCATCTCCTAAAAAAGTTTCACCCTTTCGTGAGTGCTTGAGTTCGATCCCTGGGTTTATATCAATTTATATTATATTTTATTTTTGTTTATGTCTAATTTACTTACTATTGTATAATTATTTTCTAATATTTAATATTTAAGTGGAAATAAGAGCTTAGGCAAGATAAAGTTTACATAAGTATTGCCTTCATTTTCGTCTTTTCTCAGGTTAAGTTTCTTCCCTTCTATGTATTTGCTATGTTGATAATTGCATATTTGAAAATTATATTTTCTTTATTTAAAGAGCAAAGATTTGTTTAGATTATAAACTGCTACAATTAGGTTGAGTATTTTTTCCAAATTGAATGCTAAATTGCTATTAATACTTGCAGATACGTCGAAAAGTGATACTTTAACTATATATGTGGTTTGGCCATAAAAGTTTCGTTTCCTTTTTGCTTTAAAAGTTAAATCAATGATAATAGTCATTGTATGACAATATACCTTTATGAAAACTGAAAAGGAGCACGAGGCAGAATCTTATGTTTTTAAAAAATTCATTTGAATTATTATATGAAATTCTTTCGTGACTTATATGACTCTAGCTATAATTATGTAAAAGAATGTTCTTCTGTCATGAGACACCTTAATGAATTGATCTTAAATGTTGGAGTAACACGTGTCTCATTGTTATTAACAATCTCAATTGATTCTGATCATATGGTTTTTTTTTATGCATGCAGATGCAGATGCATTAGCCGAGTTGGTCTTGAAGAGAGTGGAGGATATAGTTAGGATGAGTTTTTCTACACAATATGCAATATGTATATTTTACATTCAAAGTATTTTTGCTTGGTTAAGTTGTAGTCCTCTATTTTTTGCAACCAAAAATGTTTTTTTTTTTTTTTTTACAATTTCTGATACTATTTAACTGCATATAAAATTTAGTTTGACTTGATCTTTTTATTTTTATACAATTGGATATATTTGAAGCATTTTTGCTTGGTTAAGTTGTAGTCCTCTATTTTTGCAACCAAAAATGTTTTTTTTTTTTTTACAATTTCTGATACTATCTAACTGCATATAAAATATAATTTGACTTGATCATTTTATTTTTATACAATTGGATATGCTAAATAACTTGACAACTATCTGTTTAATATATTTTTGGGGGGTAAGTGTTAAGTATAAATTATTTTCCAACACTCATATTAGAATTGATGAGGCAACATTCAAATTATCTGAGATTTAGGACATCAATGGACTATCATTTAGAGATAACCAAAAAAGGCAATTGTGTTGATTTATTTTTTTTATTTTTTATTTTTTCAGGGGTAGAGGGAATAACATCTTAACATTTTTTTTTTCTATGTGTTAAATTTTCCTAAGAGATACGTGTTAGACTTAAGATGAAATTGTCATTTTTATCTCCGTGGACCAATTTGTTATATGATGGACTTCTAAGGTCACAGATATTATTTATGTGATTATTAATAAGTGATAAATTGCCCAAAAGAAGATGAAAAGAAAAACAAAAGAAAGTCAAAAAAGGTAAAGATGGGATAATTAAATATATGACAAATTGTATTATTTATTTGTACTATCAAAGTGTTGTAAGTTAAATAAAAATGAGAAACCTCTGAACATTTAGAGTATGTTTGGTGACTATTTTTTGTTTTTGGTTTTCTAAAACTTGTATTTGGATGTTTTGAGAATTGTAATAAAAAATAATATTATAATAGATTTGAGTACAAAAATTTTGTTTAGCAATTGTTTTTCACTGCTTTTGGGTAATGTTTTTATTTATTATTTTATTATTATTATATTCAAGGTTTAGAATAAACAATCGCCGGAACCCATCCCCACCACCACCGGATCGACCAAAATCCAACCACTACCACCGCGACTCACCTCGAACCACCCTACAAACCACCGCAAGCCACCCCGACACCCTAACAAAAACCCAGCCCGCAACCACCGAGACCCCAGTGCACAAACCCAGAACTAAATAACTTCACAAACCCAGAATCTGAAACATCTACCCATCACCGGCAAGCTCACAAACCCAGAATCTGAACATCTACCAATCACCGGCAAGCTCACAAACCCAGATCTGAGAAATCTGGAAAAAAAAAAAGCAAAACCCAGATCTACCCATCACCTCACGGGGCCACGCCGCAGCTCACAGAGCCACGCCGCACGTCGCCTCTTCGTCGGCGCTGGTCTGGCTTGGTTGCTTCTTCGTCGGCGCTGGTCCGGCTTCGTCTGCGATAGTCCGGCGAGACGAAGAGAGAGAGAGAGCAAAACGTTTAATAAAACGAAAATAAAAAAACTATTATTATATTAAATAATAATGTTGAGAACAGAAAACAGGAAATGAAAACATCTTTTTGCTGTTTTCATTTAAGTAGATTTGAGTATCATTTGCACAGTGATTGTATTTGAATACTGAAACAGAAAACAATAACCAAACAAAATATTTAGTTGTGGGATCCGCAAAATTTTGGATTTGAATGCAGAAAACAGTTTTTGAGTATAGAAACCAAACATGCTCTTAGAATCTCTATATGGAACAATTGAGATTTACCAAAGTGATTGAAATTCATAAACGATGTGAAGTGAGTTTTTTTTCTTTGCTAAATGAATACATCCCCGGGATATAAATCCCAATTGAAAGGAATTGATACAACTAGGCTAGAAAGTTATTGGTAGTTATCTTTATAGACTTAGTATAATACATTTGATGAAATATAATAAAAATCAGTATAATACATTTGATGAGATATATTAAAAAGGCCAAATTGCATAATCACCCCCTGGGGTTTGGCTCAGTTGCAAACAAACCCCCTGGGGTTTTGATTTTGCAATATAACCACCTGAGGTTTTTAAATTGGTGAAATTGACCCCTCTAAGTATATTTTTTGTCAATTTTGCTAACAAAATTTATCATATGCATTGTATGTGACCATTTTATAATAAAAAATTCATTATTATAAACTCAAGTGCAATGCATATGACAAATTTTGTTAGCAAAATTGACAAAAAATATACTTAGAGGGGTTAATTTCACCAATTTAAAAACCCCAGGTGGTTATTTTGCAAAATCAAAACCCCAGGGGGTCTGTTTGCAACTGAGCCAAACCCCAGGGGGTGATTATGCATTTTAGCCTATTAAAAATGATCATTTCTATTTTTAAGCACAAAGAAAAATTATTTGCATTTTCTATTTTACACTTTTTTTTTTCTTCATTATTGTTATTATTTTTTCCTTCTTCTTAGTTAAGTTGCTTTGTTAGAAACATATTTTTAGAAAAATAATGAAAAAGAGCTGCGCATTGCGCGGGTTATAGTCTAGTGTTAACATAATAATCGAAGATAAATTCAAATACTAGTGACACCTATTATTTATCACCCTACTCTATAGATGGCTCATATTATTTCTCACACCACTCATTCCACGTCTTCAATTATTATCTCTTTAATTAGGATCAACATACATGTATGTATCACCAATGAAGTGCAATTCATGTCTTCTGGTGGCTCAATTTTTCTATGTTTGCTCTATTATTTTTCCACAAAGAAAAGACAAAAATCGTGTCTTCTAGGGCTCAATTTTTCTACATAAACTCTCTTGTATTTCACAATGAAAAGGCCCAATTCACGTCTTCTGGGGGCTCAATTTTTCTACATATCCTCTCCTATTTTCCACAAAGAAAAGGCATCTAATTTTTTCTTCTCTTAATGGACCCCTATTGTTTCTCACTCCACTCTACAGCTGGCTCATATTATTTCTCACACCACCCATTCTACGTCTTCAATTGCTGACCCTTTAATTCGGACCCACACACATGTACTTATCACCAATGAAGTGCAATGCATGCTTCTGGCAACTCAATTTTTCTACGTTTGCTCTCCTATTTTTCCACAGAAAAGACATAAATCCTGTGTTCTAGGGGCTCAATTTTTCCACGTAACCTCTCCTATTTTTCACGAAGAAAAGGAATCTAATTTTTTATTTCATTTTCAACATGACTCGTCAGTCGTCTCAAGCTAATAGATAAAACAACGGCTCTTATCTTAATATTGACTTCTAGAATTTTCCTCTAAAAAATACATCCACTCATTTCACGTCTTCAACTGCTCACTCATTAATTAGGACCCACGCACATGTACATATCACCAATGAAGTGCAATGCATGTCTTTTAGCGGCTCAAGTTTTGTATGTTTGCTCTCCTATTTTTCCACAAAGAAAAGACACAAATCGTGTATTATGGGACTCAACTTGTCTACATAAACTCTCCTATATTTAAGAAAAAGCACAATTCGTGTCTTCTAGGGGCTCAATTTTTCTACGTAACCCCTCCTATTTTCCACAAAGAAAAGGCATCCAATATTTTTTTCTCTTCTCTTAATTTTTTATGTCCTTTTTCAACATGACTCGTCTTAAGTCAACAGATAAAACAAAGGCTCTTATCTTAATATTGACTTCTAGAATTTTCCTCTAAAAAAGATATCCACTTCAAGAATGTAATTCTTTTAAAAAATATTTCTTGGTGAAAGGCGTCACGTTATTATTATTACCCCCCTATTACTTCCTCAAATGGAGATTCAGAATTTGGAGGATGATTGTCTGGTTTTCTTGTCCATTTCTAGTACCAATCTATCTATATCTATATATATATATATATATATATATATATATATATATATATATATATATATATATATATATTAAAATAGAAGATGTTGCTATTTTTCTGTCACGTGGCATCTAAGGCAACGTCTTCTGCTTGCCATATGTCAGTTTACTAAAAAAAAAATTTACATCATTAATAAATTAAATACCCACTACCCCATAATAAAAATAACACAATTAATAAATTAAATACCCACTACCCCATAATAAAAACTACACCATTAATAAATTAAATACCCACTACCCAATTATATGCTCCAATTAAAGCCAAATATGTTAAACATTATATATGTTATTTCAAATATGCATTTAAATTACAATTTGGGCATTCGTCCCAATGGTCATTTCTCTCTTCATAAAGTCTCACCCCTCTGTGAGGGTGAGGGCATGGGTTCAACTCCTATATAAATTTTTTTTTTTTTTTTTTTTTTTTTTTTTAGGGGCAGAGGGAATAACATCTTAACATTTTTTTTTTCTATGTGTTAAATTTTCCTAAGATACGTATTAGATTTAAGATGACATTACCATTTTTATATTTGTGGACCAATTTGTTATATGATGGACTTCTAAGGTCACAAATATTGTTTATGTGATTATTAATAAGTGATAAATTGCACAAAAACACATGAAAAGAGAAACAAAAGAAAGTCAAAAAAGGTAAAGATGAGATAAATATGTGACAAATTGTATTATTTATTTGTACTATCCAAGTGTTGTAAGTTAAAAAAAATGAAAAACCCCTTAACATTTAGAATCCCTATATGAAACAATTGAGGTTCACCAAAGTGATTGAAATTCATAAACAATGTGAAGTGAGTTTTTTTTTTTGCTAAGTCAATACAACCCCGGGATATAAACCCACTTTGACTTTATGTTCAATATCCCCATTTGAAAAATGATCATTTCTATCTTTAAGTGCAAAGAAAAATTATTTACATTTTCTATTTTACACCTTTTTTTTTCTAAAATTTTTTTCCTTTTCATTATTGTTATTATTTCTTCCTTCTTCTTAGTTTAGTTGTTTTGTTAGGAACATATTTATAGAAAAACAATGAAAAAGAGCCGCACATTGCGCGGGTTATAGTCTAGTTAATTCTATAATAATATGGCCAATCCAAATAGAATATGATCGCGACTCGCTAAACCATAGACCGGTGCAACATTACTTTTAGAAAAGTATGATAAAGTTGGCTAAACTAAACCATAGACCGGTGCAAACCCATGTGCAATATTACTTTTAGAAAAGTATAATAAAGTTGTAGGCAATTGTATTGAAGTTTCTCAAACTTTTTCTCTTCTTCTAATCTAACAGCATAATTGTTTGGGCCATTGACCCAATCATCATGTTACATCCAACTACGTGACAATTCATAAAATCATTCATATGTACTTTAAATTATATAACTTATTTAATGAATCATGTGATTTGTTTAAATAATACATATGGTATTATGAGTTGCCACATAGTGGATTATATTTTAGACAATTGTCGCAAACCCGTGCGATGCTTAATATTTCAAGACTCATTCCAAAAATCAATTTTTGATATAAACCAACCAAAAAGAAATTCAAAAAAAGAAGAAGAAAAAGAAAAGAAAAGAAGAAGGTTTGAGATAGAGAGAGAAAGAATATGCTAATTTTGTTTATACCTTTAGGATATTGGCGCCACAGGAAGCAGCACTGAGTAGTATGGTGATGAACTCATGGGGCTTAAGGTTCAGTTGAGCCTATAGAAAAAACCCCTTTTGATCTCTTTCGCAACCTAAAAAGATTGGGAATTTCTTACTATTTTATTTAGACTAAAGTACACTTTTGGCCCCCTAACTTATGGGGTGTTTTCATTTTGGCCCTCTAACTTCAAAAGTTTTTATTTGAGCCCTCTAAGTTAGTTTAACTTGCAAACAAACCCTTCCGTCCATCTCAATTAGTTTCCTTCCGTTAAATGCCACCTTAGCATGCCACATAGCATGCCAAATCAGTATTTTTTTTTTAATGTAATTTATTTTTCTTTTTAATTATTAAAAATAGAAAATAAAATAACCCTATCTCTTTCTCCAGTTCTACGATCTACTCTCTCTCTTTCTCTCTCATTTTCACGGAATCAACCAAATGGCATAGAGCGGATTCGGGTTGGGCAAGGAGGCCAAAGCCGCGGAGAAGACCGCGTTCAATATAAAGCTGGAGTACGAGGCTGGCGGCGAAGATCAAAATCATAAAGGAGGTGAGGACACGTTCACGGATTTGGGGTTCAAGGAGGCCAAAGATTTGGTCGAGAAAGTTCTAGTTGTTTTGAAGAAGGGTCTCACAAAAGAGGAGGCCGAACCCAACCCATTTTCAAACCAACACAGCAGCACTTCAGAAGTTAGCAGCTTGTGCAAGTCAAGGATTTATCACATGTGGGCTTTAATCAGGACATAACAAAACACCTTGCATGCACTTTCTCAGTCATAGCACAATTATAGACCAAGGACAACCACCACTACCAAAATTGGCTTTTTTTCCATCTACCAGGAAATATATGGGAAATTTACATGAAATTGCTTATAAATTTACATGACTTTACAGAATTTTGAGTTAATAATGACATAGGCCCTACATTATGCGCGTTATTGGAATGAAAAATTATGGTTTTCTTTTTAAATGGGTTTTTGTTGATGGGGCTTGAAAGCGGAATCTGGGTGAGTTTGTGATCCAAACCCAGTTTTATAAAGATTTAATTTTTGTATTCAATGTATGCAAGTGCCATTTGGTATTTACTCTTGTTTTTACTTGCTGTAAATATTTTTGGGTTGATGTATGTTGTTTTCACATGCCGGGTTTCTGAGTTTGATATCAGATTGCTGAATCAATGATGTTGGTGTTTGTTTCTCAAGAAAATGGACGGGAACCGAATGAAGAGAAGAAAAAAATTTGTATTTCATTTTCTAAAATGAGAGAGACGGTCGGATTTTATTTTATTTTTTTGTTAATTTAATTTTATTATTAATAATTTTTTATATAATAATTATGACGTGGCAAGACTACGTGGCAAAAAAATAATGACGTGGATAGGTGATTAGATACTTACTTGGCACTTAACGGAAGAGAGACTAACTGAGATGGACGGAAGGGTTTGTTTGAAAGCTAAACAAACTTAAAGGGTTCAAATGAAAACTTTTGAAGTTAGGGGGCCAAAATGAAAACACCACCTAAGTTAAGGGGCCAAAAATGGACTTTAGTCTTTTATTTATAGATGAAAAATAATAATTTATTAGGGAAAGTCTAAAATTTTGTTTCTAATTGCATACTTATGGGAAAACTATAAAATGTCTTCAATTATTCAAGTTCAACTTAAACAAAATTACAAAAAAAGAACTTCTAAATTCATAAAAGTTCTGCTTTTGTAGTTACTATTCATCTACTTCATTTCTCATTCAATGTTCAAATAGCAAGCAATATCGAAAAATAAGTTATAGAGTTTTACTTTATACTTGAGTTTTGGTGATGGAAAGTTTGGTTCAAGCATTTCATCGAACACTGTAAGGGAGCAGAAAACATTGGCCTCCAACACAATGTGATAGTGTTCATCTATTCTCTTCTTTGCAACCTAAATCCTCTAAATAACATAAGAATTGGCAAATATGTCTTCAAACAGCCAATTGTTGAACCTTATATTTATCAAATACAAATAGCTATTGATAACACAAAGCAACTAACCTGATATTTATATCAAATATGTCTTAGACAACTAGTTGCTGAACCTTGATATAGTTAAGCAAAAGGATAAATTACACTAACATCCCATTCTTTTGGGAAAACTAGACTCGCTACACCATATTTTAGGAAAATGACGTTCCGCTCCCAAATTTGCAAAATAATTAACACTCCGCCCTTTTTTTTTTTTTCCCATTTTTAAAGGAATATTCCCCACTTAAACTTAAAATAATTGGAATATAATTTTTCTTTTTAACTTTGGTTAGTTAGGCATTGGTTAAAAAAAAAAATAAAATTCTTGACAGGCTAATTGCTTAATTTAAGGTAATTTTTTTTTTTTTTTTATAAATATAGGTAAAAAAAAAAAAACTTGGCCTATAACGTGGCTACACTACTGTACATGTCTGTAGGGAATTGCTTATTTAAGAGCGAAAAACATTATTTAGCTAAACAAGAGCAAAAAACCATAGCTAATATAGACACAAGTTATGGCATCCCCTTTGTATAAGTTTTTTTACTTGCTTTCTTTTCTCTTAACGTTTCATGTCATATCGTTTTCTTCTGTGCAGCCTCTTTGCCGTGATCACGAAAGGTCTAACTTGTTGCAATTTAAGGAAAGCTTTGTCATTGAACCAGTCTGCTTCCATTGAGCCTACGGCTTATCCCAAGGTTGCATCCTGGACCTTAGAAGGAAACAACAGTGACTGCTGCTCATGGGATGGGGTAGAGTGTGATGAGGTCACGGGTCATGTGATTGGCCTTGACCTCAATAGCAGCTGTCTCTACGGTTCTATTAATTCCAACAGCAGCCTTTTCCATCTTGTTCATCTCCAGAGGCTGAATCTTGCCGACAATCATTTCAATTACTCTCAAATACCATCCACTATTTCCAATCTATCTAGACTAACATATCTTGATCTTTCCTATTCTACGTTTTCTAGTCAAATCCCATTACAAGTTTCACAATTGTCCCAATTGTCATCCCTCAGTTTGTCTTCTAATCACTATATGGAACTCAAGAAGCCCAGTCTAAGAAGTCTAGTTGAAAATTTAACCCATCTTGAAAAGCTTGATTTGAGTGGGGTGAACATAAACTCTTCGGTGCCTAATATCTTGGCAAATTTGTCTTCTTTAATGTTCCTCCATCTCGGTGACTGCGGATTGTATGGGAAATTTCCAATAGGCATCTTTAAGCTTCCAAATTTGCGAGTTCTTGATGTGCAGTACAATAAAGGTCTCACCGGCTATTTGCCTGACTTTCAATGGAGTACTCCCCTTGAGGAAATGTTGCTCACAGACACAAGTTTCTCTGGTAAGCTACCTGCTTCAATAGGAAACCTTGGCTCCCTAACTAAAATTGAAGCATGGAATTGCAACTTTTCTGGGTCCATTCCATCTTCAATTGGGAACCTCACGCATCTAAATTTTCTGAATCTTGCAGAAAACACTTTTGAGGACCGCATTCCATCTTCCTTTGGAAACCTTATCCAACTTTCTTTTCTAGACCTTAGCAAAAATAAATTGACTGGTCCAATCCCTTTTGAGCTCGCAAATCTGACACAATTGACTGCCCTTTTTCTATTTTATAATTTAGTTAGTGGTCAGATCCCTTTTGGGCTTTCAAACCTCACACAATTAACTGTCTTAAACCTTGCGTGCAACAATCTTGCAGGCCAGATTCCAATCTCAATCATTAACCTTAAGAATCTTGAATTTCTTGATCTTTCCTTGAACAACTTTAGTGGCAAAGTGGAGTTCGAAAAGTTTGTTGAGCTCAAAAAATTAACTACCTTGCATCTATCTTATAATGGAATTTCATTACTTATTAGTGAAACCAGTGGCAATACAACTCTTCAAAAGTTTCAAGAATTAGGGTTGCGTTTGTGCAACTTGAGCAAGTTTCCAGATTTCCTAGCAAACCAAGATGAATTGCAGTGGCTAGACCTAGCCAACAACAACTTTCATGGTCAAGTACCAGGATGGTTTTGGAACGTGAGTAAAGAAAGTCTAGAGTTTATCAACCTTTCTGAAAACTTTCTTACTAGCCTCGGCCAACATCCAATTCTTCTTCCATGGACCCGTTTGGCCATTTTAGACCTTCATTCTAACAAGCTCCAAGGATCACTTCCAATTCCATCATTCTCCACCTTGATATATGATGTATCAAATAATTCATTGTCTGGAAAAATTCCGGAGTTGATTTGTAACATGAGTTCTCTTGAGGTCCTTGATTTGTCAGATAACAACTTAAGTGGTTCACTTCCTCAATGCTCGCACAACTTTGGTGATTCTTTGTTGATATTGGATATACGGAGGAACAAATTTGAAGGAAGAATCCCACAAACTTGGACAAAAGGAAGAAAATTAATGGTGATTAACTTCAGCCAAAACAAATTTCAAGGGTGGTTACCAAGATCTTTGGCCAAGTGTATAATGCTGAAGGCCCTTGATCTTAGTAATAACCAATTCAATGATACTTTCCCCTCTTGGTTAGGAAATCTTCCAAATTTGAAGGTTCTCATTTTGCGGTCCAACAAATTCTACGGCCCAATACGGACTCCTAAAGCGAATTATATGTTTCCCAACTTGCAAATCATTGACCTCTCATACAATTGTTTTACTGGAAGGTTGCCCTTAAATTTTGTTCAAAATTCGAGTTCTTTGAGATTTGATCGTGCAGAACACTTGACATATATTCAAGTATACTCATCTTTCGTTTTACAAAGCAAATATATTAATTACGGATGGGATCTTGAGTATAGTTACTCAATGATAATGACAAACAAAGGAGTTGACACAGTTTACAGTAAGGTCCAAGAATTTTTCACAGCTGTTGATTTCTCAAGTAATCAATTTGCAGGAGATATCTCAGAATCCATTGGAAATTTAATAGGCATTCGTTTGCTCAATCTTTCCAATAACATTCTCACTGGCTGCATCCCACCATGTTTAGGAAAACTTGCAAAGTTGGAATCATTGGATCTTTCTCAAAACAAGCTTTTAGGGGAGATCCCACAACAGCTAACGCAACTTACTTTCTTGGAATCCTTCAATGTTTCTCATAACAATCTCGTGGGACCTATACCACATGGAAAACAATTTGATACATTTCAAAGCAGTTCATTTGAAGGAAATTCGGGGTTGTGTGGAAACCCATTGACAAAGAAATGTGAGAACACTGATGCTTTACTATCTCCTCCTCCAAGCTCGAGTCAAGATTTGTGTTCTCCACTCCAATTTGGTTGGAAAATTGTTGTGATTGGGTATGGATTTGGACTAGTTGTTGGAGGGACTATTGGGCACATTGTGACTGCAAGGAATCATGATTGGTTAATGAAGACCTTCAGAATGAGGCAACTGGTAAGAAGAAAGGCGGGTTAATTTGGACAGATGTCTTGCATGGATCACATAAATATGTATATTTGTTTTTTATATTGTGCTCTTTTCAACTTTTTTTTTTTTTTTTTTTTTTTTTTTTTTTTTTTTTTTTTCCTTTTCTTTTCTCTTTTGGTGTGCAACGTGATCTTTTTTTTTTTTTTTTTTCCTTTATCGTTTTGATGTATATTGGATTGGCTAGCATTAATGTATTGTATGTAAAAAGTGTTTTTTTTTTCTTTATCGTTTTGATGTATATTGAATTGATTCGCTAGCATTAATGTATTGTATGTAAAAAGTGTTTTTTTTTTTTCTTTATCGTTTTGATGTATATTGGATTGGCTAGCATTAATTATTGTATGTAAAAACTGTTACAAAGATATTATGTCCCAAGAGTGTCCAAACTTATTGTAGGTTCATATACTTGTAGAGCAAACAAACTAACCTTAGGATCCATCAAACTAGGGTTCTTTAGTACATCAACTTTTTTTTCAATCTGTCTATCCAAACCAAGCCACAGTTGAGCCCTCACAATTACACCATCAAAACACTCATGATGCCTATTCCAAAAATAAATAAATAAAAATTAGAATCCATACTCAAGCCAGTACCATCCTTTACAGATTACTCGAGCATCTGAAGCTTCTTTAATCGCGCGCTTAATCTCAAATCCTGGCAAGACCTTCCACCACCACATCCAACATCACCTAAGCCGAGGCGAGATGGATGTAGTTCATCGATCTACACCAAACAAAGCAACAGTGAAGGATGACTTCGCTCTCATTCTCGTCCCATCTGCTCATAAGGTGACATCACACCGAATACAACCCTCGGTTCACCCCAGTCGGGGCTCGCCAACTCACCATATCCATCATCCTTAACTTTGACATCATGCACAACCTGCAATGTGTTGGGAATAAAACCTTATTCCTAAAACCTGTAGGATGCGAAAATATAAAATATACAAGACACAAATATTTACGTGGAAAACCCTTTCTACTTGAAGGGAAAAACCATGTGACAAACTCGAAATAAATCCACTATTATAAAATTCAATTACAAAAGTTCTTCTCAAGTTTATGCCTAACTTGAGGTTATCACCAAATACAATAATATTCTCTCTAGGAATTAACACTCAACAAATTCTCTAGAGGAAACCCTAAATCCCTTTGTGTATTTCTCACGGCTAAAGAAAAATCTCTTAGTTTTTTCTTTGCTCTCACACACACTCACTGCTTCTTCGCAATTCTCAATTGCGGCACAGCTTGCTTGTGGCACCTTTTTCACTTGATGCAACACACCTTTTTGAATCACACACATATTGCTTATATAGCAATACTTTAACCGGCTGAGTTGTTCTATTTCTAATAGAACACAACTTCCTACTAACACACTACACTAGTACACTTCCAATTGTAATAGGATATCAACCACTTAAGTCTTCTATTTCTTATAGAATTACTTGACCTCCACACTTAATGAGTCATGCTCTTATGTGAATAGTGCCACCTCACTTTTTCTATTTCTAATAGAACACAAGTTCCTAGTTCTAATAGAAGTAGTCTTCTATACGTGTCCAGCAAGCTCATCAATTGAGCCCTTGCTTTGGTGTGGGCTGGAACATGGTGCTCACGTGCACCCAACACAATGGCCTCATGTCCTTCCCACGTTTCTATCCTCCTCTCATGGTTCTCAATCGTTGCCACAACCATGAGATCCAAGCCATAGTTGCTTTTGCAATCCATAGTGTCCTCCCAAGGATCGAGTTGTACAAAGTTTTCCAAGTTGACTAGACAGATGGTGCAATAGATGCCATAAAAACGGCACTAACAAGGCCCCATAAGGTGATGCCACATCAGCCTTAACCTTGCAGCCAGCCACATCAACATGTCATGTGTCGACAAAGGATCTTGTCATGTCAACCAGACGCTAGTATGCCACATCATTGCTACCACTTCAACATAGTTGCCACATTAGCCACCATGCACCGATAACATCTCACTCAAGTCCACTTGCCACATCTCTAACGTCATGTAAGCCCATGTGCCATCATGAGACCACATGCACTCGTATGCTCCAACATCTCAAATCACCCTGTGACCATGACCATTCCTAAGCCTTTTGAGGGTATACATATCCCATGAACCACATGTCTCACAAACACTAGCAATACTTTCCAACACACAATACTTCCATCTATTGACACAGTTTCCAGCAATTGGTGTTAGTCATAATCATAAAATGTGGTTGTTCGCTACCACCATCATCTATGTTACACACTTCCAGATTGGTCACATACATTCAAGACCTTACAAACTCAAGCTTTCACCTTAAGTTATTGTAAACTCATGTACTTGTAGTCTTATGATTAGTCTAGGACTAACTTATGGTTTTAAGGCGTCGTAACATCACCCCTTAATAATTATAATTAAGACAAATCCTTTCACATCTCCTTTTTGGTAATAAGGAAAAGAAAATAATATTTTCATTTATATATTTTATTTTTGTGAAAACGAGGATATCCAAAATTCTTTGAATTTCTAACTATTCGCATATTACAGAAAGGACACCAAACTTCTTTGGAAGTAGTCCCAAAATGTTGGTTAGATGAGAACAGATTTATTCATCTCACAAATTCTTATTCCAGTACGTGATAGGTCCAAGCCAGCACCCAAGCATTTCCAACATAATCTGTAAACCAAGAACAGGTGACAATCTATATACAGATAAAATTAGTCCATGCAAGTGGCATCAGTAATCAATAATTATGTAAGATGAATAAATCATCCCCACCTAATTGCATAAAGTTCACAGCTATCCCTCCCTTAACATGTTCACTGGGAATTATTGATGGAATCTTTGCTTTATAAAAGCCTACCAAAAGAGTAAAGCCGGAGCCACTTGCAGCAACAAATACAACACTTGTAAAGTTGACAAAAGCAAAACTTTGTTGATTTTCTCATGGAGTGAAAACATACCACTCCAGCCACAAATAATATAGTCAACTAACTTTGGTTGGCAAACTTGATTCCCTTCTCAATAGATGACTTGAGTTCGGGTTTCAGGCTTTCCAAGTTTTCTTTTTCATAGTCAGAGAGAGAGCCCAGCCCCAGAACCTCCTCCACACCATTCTTTCCAAGCCTCACCTACAAAATAGGTAAAAAGATGTTTTAGTACTAATGACCATAGAGCCTATAAGCCCTATACATACTTGTGCTGTTTCTAGTTTCAATCTGATGGTTTGTGTTTAGACATCAAGAATTCACATAACTGGAAATAATAAATAAAATAAATGTGTTCGGTAGATGGAGTGTGAGTTAATCAACAAAAAGGTTAATAACATATATGAGTAGTGACTATATAACAAGACAAGCAGCATAAAGCCTCAAAAATGCATAGAAAAATCCATCTCTAAAAGGAAATAGCAGTAGTAATCAGCAAAGTACTATCAATTGCTAACAATTCTCATTAACCCTTTCCGGCCTTTGCTTTCAAACTTCTGTTCCTCCCTCTTGTGTTCGCTTGGTAATCAACTAGTTATTACAAATGCAAGGCCATGCATTTTATAGCATGCCTTAGGAACAATCTGATTGGTTGTTGAATGAAGCCCTATGATTGGTTAGAAAGTGCTAGAAGCCCATTGGCTGACCTAATAACTAACCCTTAACAAACTAACCAACTCAGCCAAGTCTTCCTATTGGCTGCACATGGCTTAATTCTAAGTGGTTAACAAGAGACCAAGTACGAGGTTGTTAGTATTTTTGAGGCAGCAAGTACGAGGTTGTCTATAAACTAACTACAAGGCTGCAAAGCAATTAAAAGACTAGGCAAGATGCTCCTGCATCAGATTCTCTCTCTTAAGATCACTTGGCCCCAAATGGTCTCGGGTGCATGATAAATAGTCAAGTGCTTAACGTTGAATCTTTCTTGTATGAAAGTTTTTGACACAAAGAAAGAAGGATTAGGTGAAGAATACTTAGTTTTCTTCAATTGTTTGAGTGTGTACTTTTTTCCTCCCTTGGTCAAAGTGTATGAGTTGGTTCTGCCATCATGCAATGTGCCTCTATCAAATTGCCACAGTCTGCCAAGTAATAGGTGACAAGCATCCATCTTGACTACATCACGCATAACTACGTCTTGGAATTTCTTCCTGATGGAGAAACTCACCAAACATCTTGTGGTCACCTTGACGTCATTGCCTTTCTTAAGCCAAGACAATTTGTAAGGATTAGGATGATCCTTTTGCTACAATCTTAGCTTGTCCACCACTTCTTGAGAAATCACATTCTCACAAGAACCACCATCAATAATCAAGTTGCATACCCGATTTTTGATGGTACAAGTGGTGTGAAAAATATTGCTTCTAAGCCAATGTTCCTCGATATTCTATCTAGGAGCTAGCAAGATCTTTCTTGTCATAAGAACAAGACCTTCTTCTCCCTCAGAATCTCCACCAATATCCTCTACTGCATCTTTCACATCTATTTCTTGATCAACAACTCCTTCCTCCATTGATTCCACCATAAGTGCCTTATTCTTGACTTGCAACCCACTTTTCTTGCACTCATTGGCCTTGTGGCCTTGCTCACCACACTTATAACTCTGAAATGAAGAGTTAAAGGTGGTAGGCTTACTAACAATTGTACTCTTGGTGGCTACATTGCTAGAAGTAGATGCATAGGGTACATTCTTGGACTGCCAAGGCTGCTGACCATGATTGCTGGAACTGGCAGTAGCTTGGTTTCTCCCAAAGCTTTGGTACTATAATGCTTTTCTTGTCAATTGTTTCTCCATTGCCAAGGCCCTATTGTAAGCCTTGGAAATTGTTATGATAACAAGTAAGGATCAGGTAGGCTTCAAACCACTAATGTACCGTGCCACTATTTGCTCTTCATCTTCTTGGAGACTTACTCTTGCCATGAGTTCATAGAACCTCTTAGTGTAGTCATCAATAGACCCTACTTGCGTTAGATTATGCAAGTTTTTGTAAAGGGTTTGAAGATAGTTGAATGGTAGAAACTATTCTTGGAGCTTTTTCTTCATCTTGCTCCAATCTTGGATTTTCTTCTTTCCAAATTTGACTCATTGGGTTTGAATCTGCTCCCACCAAGTAGATGCTCTCCCATTGAAAGCTAAAGAACAAGGAAAATGCACAAAACAGATATTCTAAGGATCTCAAGCCCTGATACCAAATGATGTAGGCTCTCAGGTAGAAGGGCTTGTGTTTAGGAATGGGGTTGGAGTGTGAGTTAATTTGAGTAATAACTATGTAGCATAAAGCTTCTACATAGAGAAGTCCATCTCTAAAAGGAAATAGCACAAAAGGCTAACAATTCTCATTAACAAAATTCAACTAGTTATTACAAATGCAAGGCCATGCATTTTATAGCATGCCTTAGGTACAATCTGATTAGCTGTTGAATGAAGCCCTATGATTGGTTAGAATGTGCTAGAAGCCCATTGGCTGACCTAATAACCAACCCCTAACAAACTAACCAACATAGCCAAGCCTTTCTATTGGCTGCACATGGCTTAATTCTATGAAATGAAATGGAATAAATAAATTATAAAGGAATGGAATGGAATGGATTTAATGAATAGAAAAGAATGGAATAGAATGGAATAGAACAGAATGGAACTAAGTAATCAAGTTTGGATGTTTTAAAATAAAATAATAGAATGAAATGGAATGTAAGTAATCAATTTTGGATGTTTTAAAATAAAATAATAGAAAGAAATGGAATGTAAGTAACCTTGTTTAGGAGTAATATTAGAAGGAATGGAAATGAATCATTTTATAACAACATGATTAATATACCCTTCATCTTAATCTAGTTTAGACACAGTGAGAATAATGTTGTAGATTTACCATATAGTAGTAATATGATCCTGACAACTACTTTAGCCTTTGTGAACACAACAATGCACAACAAAATGAATATAAACTCACGTTAACTAGAGAGAAAAAAAATGATATATATATATATAAAGAATATTCGGTGCCTATTTAGTTTTTGTTAATTTTGCTATTGTGTTGATGGTATCCAAAAAAAAGGGAGAGAAAATACTCTCAAGTTTGAGATGAGAGCGGTAGCACAAGAAGATGTGAGAAGATGAAGATGAGAAATCAGGGATTATCTAGGATTTTAAAAAAATATTAAGGGCATTTTGGGGGTTCTGGTGAAAATTTCATTAAACAAAATTTCATTCCCTCCTATTCCTTCCAATTTTTGGGAGGAATGAAAATTTGGGATTAGGAGGGAATAGGGAGGAATAAGCGTTCCATTCCTTCTCATTCCCTCAAACTTAAACTTCCAAAAAGGAAAAGGAAAGCATATTCTTAAATTTATTTTTTTTTTTCCACCTCCCAAATGGAGTGTGAGTGGTTAACAAGAAAAGACCAAGTACGAGGTTGTCTCAAAACTAACTACAAGGTTGCAAAGCAATTAAAAGACTAGGCAAGATGCTCCTGCATCAGAAAGTACTTGAGAAAACAATGGGAGAATAGTTATGCCAGCATGACCACCAATAATTGGTACATTAACCTCTGCAAACAAATGCACAAAACTCAGGTCAGAATGGGAGCTATTGATAACTCACAGATTTAAGAGTAGATAAAAAGTGAAGGATAACAAGTTAATAACAAAAAATCAACTCTAAAATTACAAATATCATGTTTAGGACCCAACTATTGGAAGCCAGGAAGGAGATTGATGAAGATAGGCATAAAACAAGAAAAAATTGAGCTTGACCTTTGTACCAGCTTTAAGACTGCTTTGTGTAATTGTAATGTTGAGAAGATAGATTTGTTTGAGTGAACTATAGAATCTTTATTTAGATTTCCATCTAACCTGGGTAGTTGGGAAGACAAAGTGAAACACTTAAATCGAGAACAAGATTGAAGGGTTGTTATTGATCCTCCCTGGGAAGGTCCAAATTTGATTCCCTCAGGTGTTATGGTCGAAGCCATCAATGAGTCTTTGAAGCTCTAGAAGTAAGAGAGTGTGGCGTTTGGGTAATTCCGGTGAGAAAGGAGATCGCGTAAGAGAAGTGAGAGAAGACCACGTGAGAGAAGAGAATAAAATATGTTTTATTTTTATTTTTTTTAACGGCAGATGTTTAACAAGAGTAAATGGGAAGGACAGGCAAGGTGTCAATTTTTAAACCATGGGTAAGTAACTTGTAAATGGATCAAACCACATATAGGTAAAATGTACTTTCACCTTAGACATATTAGCATTTTCCGTTAATAAGATAACGACTATGGTAACATTGAAACCTAATCTACATGAACATGAACACTAACATTGACACGACACCACACGGAACACATCAATTCTTGAATAATTAGAACACGACACGGTGGGGATACGAGTATTACAATTAATTCATTAATATTTTATGTATGTTTTATGTTTTCAATTCCTTTTTTCAAAATAAATAACAATTATCGAAATCTTTAAAAACATATATAAAACAAAAGGAAATTTAGGACACGTATGCATGAGTCTTCCCGACTTGTCTGATGTGGTCATGTGTTCGTGTCAGACACATTGGGGGTTTTGGAGTGTCCACACTTCTTAGACCGAAATCATGTGAAAAAAGGAATTGACGAAATTGACAAAATTAAATTTCTAAAGACCAAACCAAAAGTGATTTTTATTATTATTGTTTTTTCCTAAAAAAAAAAATGTCTGATTATAGTTTGTTCAAGCACAGAACATCAATATTCATGAATTCATGTCATCAACTTCATCAAACAAGAATTTATGTTGGTGTTTCTCAATGCACCATTGCCCTAGCATGTAAAAAAGGTGGATTAAATCGTGGAACTGGAACTAATGGAATCGTATCCATGAAGAGGCAAATAATAAGAGAGGCCTGAGGGTATTACATGAAATTTGTAAAATATAAATGGGTATAATGGACATTTTGATCAAGATTTCATAAGTGGGAGACAACTTTTCCAAAATTTCTTTATGGAGAAATTGGAAATGCTTTTTTATTATTTTTTATAAACAATTGGCAATGCATTTAGTTTGACCACTAAGTTAAAGCAGGAGACAACTTTTCCAAAAGTGAATTAATTCTGTAATAATATGGCCAATCCAAATAGAATATGATCGCGACTCGCTAAACCATAGACTGGTGCAACATTACTTTTAGAAAAGTTTGATAAAGTTGGCTAAACTAAACCATAGACCGGTGCAACATTACTTTTAGAAAAGTATGATAAAGTTGGCTAAACTAAACCACAGACCGGTGCAAAACAATGTGCAATATTACTTTTAGAAAAGTATAATAAAGTTGTAGGCAATTGTATTGAAGTTTCTCAAACTTTCTCTCTTCTTCTAATCTGACAGCATAATTGTTTGGGCCATTGACCCAGTCATCATGTTACAACCAACTACGTGACAATTCATAAAATCTATCACGTGTACTTTAAATTGTATAACCTATTTAATGAATTATGTAACTTATTTAAATAATACATATGGATGGTATTATGAGTTGCCACATAGTGGGTTATATTTTTGACAATTGTTGCAAACCCGCGCGATGCTTAATATTTCAAGACTCATTCCAAAAATCAATTTTTGATATAAACCAACCAAAAAGAAATTCAAAAGAAGAAGAAGAAAAAAGAAAAGAAAAGAAGTAGGTTTGAGACAGAGAGAGAAAGAATATGCTAATTTTGTTTATACCTTTAGGATATTGGTGCCACGGGACGCAGCACTGAGTAGTATGGTGATGAACTCGTGGGGCTTGAGGTTCAGTTGAGCCTATAGAAAAAACCCCTTTTGATCTCTTTCGCAACCTAAAAAAAGAATGGGAATTTCTTACTGATAAGTCATGAAATATGACTTATTACACCCATTTTCTAAGGTTTTTAATAGAATTATTTTGTATATTATTTTTAGTTGTATGCAAATCATTGCATTTCTTTTATTTCATTACGTTGTATAAAAATAATTTATTTTATATGCATTATGTTAATTTTATTAAGTCTAAATTTTATGTTATGTTTTAAGGTACAAATAAATATTTGAACATAAAATGAACAAGAAGAAAAAGAAAGATAGTGCTGAAAAGAAACAAAAAGAAACCAAACTAAAGCAAAGCAAAAGAAAAGAAAGGAAAAGAAAGCAAGCTCACGTGGGAGTCTTGATGAAGTAGGAAGAGCTGGCGAAAGGCAGCAAAGGAAAAGAAAAGAAAGGAGGCCAACAAGGCCAGCAGGCCCAGCAAGCCCAGCACGCCAGCGAGCCCAGCAAGGCCTTTCTTACCCGCGATGCACTGGATTAATCCCTTCTTTTTGAGCCCTAAGGTTAAGCGTGTTTTATTCTCTTTCTTCAGACAGCAGCCGCCTGGTACAAAGACAGCCAGTAGAAAACTCTATTTTTCTTTATTGTTCTTCGTTTTTTCTCTAGTTTTTATCTGTAGATTTTATTTCTTTAGTTTATTTTTGTAATTTCTTGGCTATGGTCGGCTAGACAACTTGCTTGGGCTAAGGGGGAATCCGAATTTGTAAGGTAATCTAATTTATTTTAAATCCATTTTGAGTTTTAATGTTTAAGATTTATTCTTTGATTGTTCATCTTCTTATTATTTGTGGTTCTATGATTTGAATCTTTTCATGAGTTCAATCTTGTTTTTCTCATAGTTAGGTAAAGATTTTAGTTTCATTAAATCTAAAATTTCATTGGATATTACTTTTTACTGCACTGTGAGAGTGTCGATTTTAGGTTTTTCCAACGTAGTTATTGATTATGTGTTTAAATCAATGAACAATCAAATAGTATCTCTAATTTAGATTTTATTAAAAATGATTTTTATTGCAAATATTCCAATTGAGGGTTTGGGATGTGAAACCCCCAATTGTGTAATTCCATGGATTTAAATTGAATTAATTTATCTTAGTAAATTTGAGGAACCCAAAGCCCTAGCAATTTTTAGATTTGAGTTTCTTTACTTATTTAAATTGTGAGTTTTCAAAACAACTAAAACATTTTCTTAAATTAATTTCTACTGTTACGTGTTTATTTTGAAACCCCTCTCTCTGTGGTATGACAACCCACATTACCATATATATTACTATTTTACCTTATACATCCACACACATATTCATTCATATTAAATTTGATTAGACTTCATTAAAGAACGACATTTTGGAAGCCGATCACTTACTATTTTATTTATAGATGAAAAATAATAATTTATTTGGGAAAGTCTAAAATTTTGTTTCTAATTGCATACTTATGGGAAAACTATAAAATGTCTTCAAATATTCAAGTTCTACTTAAACAAAATTACAAAAAAAAAAAAATCTAAATTCATAAAAGTTCTGCTTTTGTAGTTACTATTCATCTACTTCATTTCTCATTCAATGTTCAAATAGCAAGCAATATCGAAAAATAAGTTACAGAGTCTTAATTTATACTTATGAGTTTTGGTGATGGAAATTTTGATTCAAGCATTTCATCGAACACTGTAAGGGAGCAGAAAACATAGGCCTCCAACACAATGTGATAGTGTTCATCTATTCTCTTCTTTGCAACCTAAATCCTCTAAATAATATAAGAATTGGCAAATATGTCTTCAAACAGCCAATTGTTGAACCTTATATTTATCAAATACAAATAGCTATTGATAACACAAAGCAACTAACCTTATATTTATATCAAATATGTCTTCGACAGCTAGTTGCTGAACCTTGATATAGTTAAACAAAAGGATAAATTACTCTAACACTCCATTCTTTTGAGGAAACTAGACTCATTACACCATATTTTAGAAAAATAACATTCCGCTCCCAAATTTGCAAAATAATAAACACTTCGTCCTTTTTTTCTTTTTCTTTTTTGAGGAATATTCCCACTTAAACTTAAAATAATTGAATATATATATTTTTTTTAACTATGGTTAGTTAGGTTAATTAGTAATTAAAAAATAATAAAAAATCTTGACTAAGCTAATTGCTTAATTTAGGGGTTAAAAAAAAAAAAAAAACCCTTGATTGGGGTACAGCCCACCCTACCTATAACGTGGCTACGCCACTGTACATGTTCCGTAGGGAATTGCTTATTTAAGAGCGAAAAACATTATTTAACTAAACAAGAGCAAAAACACATAGCTAATATAGACACAAGTTATGGCATCCCCTTTGTATAAGTTTTTTTACTTGCTTTCTTTTCTCTTAACGTTTCATGTCATAACGTTTTCTTCTGTGCAGCCTCTTTGCCGTGATCACGAAAGGTCTAACTTGTTGCAATTTAAGGAAAGCTTTGTCATCAACAAGTCTGCTTCCCGTCATTCTTGGGCTTATCCCAAGGTTGCATCCTGGACCTTAGAAGGAAACAACAGTGACTGCTGCTCATGGGATGGGGTAGAGTGTGATGAGGTCACGGGTCATGTGATTGGCCTTGACCTCAATAGCAGCTGTCTCTACGGTTCTATTGATTCCAACAGCAGCCTTTTCCATCTTGTTCATCTCCAAAGGCTAAATCTTGCTGACAATGATTTCAACTACTCTCAAATACCATCCACTATTTCCAATCTATCTAAACTAACATATCTCGATCTTTCCTCTTCTATGTTTTCTAGTCAAGTCCCATTAGAAGTTTCACAATTGTCCCAATTGTCATCCCTCAATTTGTCTTCTGAGAAATACACTTTGGAACTCAAGAAGCCCAGTCTAAAAAGTCTAGTTGAAAATTTAACCCATCTTGAAAAGCTTGATTTGAGTGGGGTGAACATAAACTCCTTGGTGCCTAATATCTTGGCAAATTTGTCTTCTTTGACATTCCTCCATCTCCGTCATTGTGGATTGCATGGGGAATTTCCAATAGGCATCTTTAAGCTTCCAAATTTGCGAGTTCTTGATGTGCGGTTCAATAAAGGTCTCACCGGCTATTTGCCTGACTTTCAACGGAGTAGTCCCCTCGAGAAAATGATGCTCGCAAACACAAGTTTCTCTGGTAAGCTACCGGCTTCAATGGGAAACCTTGGCTCCTTGACTAAAATTAATATGTGGAGTTGTAAGTTCTCTGGGTCCATTCCATCTTCAATTGGGAACCTCACGCATCTAAATGCTCTGAATCTTGCAGAAAACGCTTTTGAGAACCGCATTCCATCTTCCTTTGGAAACCTCATCCAACTTTCTTTTCTAAGCCTTAGCAGTAATAATTTGGCTGGTCCAATCCCTTTTGAGCTTGCAAACCTAACACAACTGACTTACCTCTCTCTATATTATAATTTACTTTAGTGGTCAGATCTCTTTTGGGCTTGCGAACCTCACACAATTAACTGTCTTGGAACTTGCGGGCAACAACCTTGCAGGCCAGATTCCAAGCTCAATCAATAACCTTAAGAATCTTGTAATGCTTGATCTTTCCAGGAACAACTTTAGTGGCACAGTGGAGTTTGACAAGATTGTTAAGCTCAAAAAATTAACTTTCTTGTATCTATCTTCTAATCAAGTTTCATTACTTAGTATTGAAACTAGTGGCAATACAACTCTTCAAAAGTTTCAAGACTTAGGGTTGCGTTCGTGCAACTTGAGCAAGTTTCCAGATTTCCTAGCAAACCAAGATGAATTGAAATGGCTAGACCTAGGCGACAACAACTTTCATGGTCAAGTACCAGGATGGTTTTGGAACGTGAGTAAAGAAAGTCTAGAGGTTATCGACCTTTCTGGCAACTTTCTTACTAGCCTCGGCCAACATCCAATTCTTCTTCCATGGACCCGTTTGGCCATTTTAGACCTTCATTCTAACAAGCTCCAAGGATCACTTCCAATTCCATCATTCTCCACCTTGCAATATGATGTATCACATAATTCATTGTCTGGAAAAATTCCGGAGTTAATTTGTAACATGAGTTCTCTTGAGTTCCTTGATTTGTCAAATAACAACTTAAGTGGTTCACTTCCTCAATGCTTGCACAACTTTGGTGATTCTTTGTTGATATTGGATATACGGAGGAACAAATTTGAAGGAAGAATCCCACAAACTTGGACAAAAGGAAGCAAATTAATGGTGATTAACTTCAGCCAAAACAAATTTCAAGGGTGGTTACCAAGATCTTTGGTCAAGTGTATAATGCTGAAGGCCCTTGATCTTAGTAATAACCAATTCAATGATACTTTCCCCTCCTGGTTAGGAAATCTTCCAAATTTGAAGGTTCTCATTTTGCGGTCCAACAAATTCTACGGCCCATTAAAGACTCTTAAAGCGAATTATAAGTTTCCCAACTTGCAAATCATTGACCTCTCATACAATAGTTTTACTGGAAGGTTGCCTTTAAAAAATTTTCAAAATTCGAGTTCTTTGAGATTTGATCGTGCAGAACACTTGATATATATTCAAGCATACTCATCTTTCACTATACATAACAAATATCATAGTTACAAATGGTATCTTGAGTATAGTTACTCAATGATAATGACAAACAAAGGAGTGGACACAGTTTACAGTAAGGTCCAAGAATTTTTCACAGCTATTGATTTCTCAAGTAATCAATTTGCAGGAGATATCTCAGAATCCATTGGAAATTTAATAGGCATTCGTTTGCTCAATCTTTCTGGAGGTGGGGAAATCTAAATATAAGACAGGCCCATAAATGAATAGCCCATATCAGGGAACAAAATATGAAGCTCGGCCCAGACCCGTATCAAAGGTCAAAATGTAAAACTCGGCCCAAGCCTGTATCAGGGAATAAGGTATAAAACTCGGCCCAAACTCTTATTAGAAGCCAAAGTATAAAGCTCGGCCCAAACCTACGACAAAAGCCAAAGTATAAGCTCGGCCCAGGCCTGTATCAAAGGTCAAAGTGTAAAGCTCGGCCCAAGCCTATATCAGAGGATGGGGACAACGGTTAAAGCACATAGAATATTGTACTTTTTAATAGAATCTTTGTACTTTATTGTACTTTATTGAATAGAGAATTGTCCCACATTGAGGAAAGGGAACAAAGTACAAAGTACTGTGTACTATAAATTCAAAAGTAAACATTAATAAAGAGGGTGGTTATTCTTGGAAAGTCTGACAAAAGTACTTCTTACTACTTTAAGAAATTAATTGTAGCACTGAAACTTACCCACTACAATTGGCGCCGTCTGTGGGAAAGTACTTTGACAGAAACAAAATTCCGAAGAAAATGACTAGCCGAATAAAAAAAGCGACCGAGTACTCAGACCGAGGAAAAGAAACAATGATCCCAGAAGAGGAAAATCCCTTAATAGAAACCGACCTCTCCTCCAACAACGACAAAAGGTGGCCCGAAGGTTCTCCTTCTGAAAAAGCACTCCGAGGCCGAAGAATCGTCATTAGATCGGAGGTCAGGAGAGAACAGAAACCTGAACCATCACACCGATATCGTGAACCCTCCAAAATGGACAGAAGATCGAGACTAACCGAAGAACCAAGAGCGGGTAGTTCGACTAGTGACCGAACCTGGGATGAATATAATGAAGACACAGTGGAGGCACTACAACAACAGGTTCTTGACTTGAAGAAGAAGTTGAAGAAAAATAAGCGGTCCAGAAGACCACAGCATTCTAGCCGATCGAAGACTAGAACCAGACATGCAAGATGTTTGTCATCTGAGAGCTCCAGCAGGTCAACCGCGGAAACTGATGAAGAAGAAAGCTCTGAAAGAAGAAATAAAGGGGGAAGAACTCTGGACAGAGGGTCCAGGGGCAACTGGTCCGAATCCCCCTCAACCGTAAGACAACCATACGGAGAAAGAATAGGGCGGGAAACGGTGTGGAAAGCCCTTCATCAAATATCACACTCTCCATTTTCTAAAGAAATAGAGAGCGCCCGTCTGCCACGAAACTTTTCAGCCCCGACCTACGTAATGTATGACGGCAAGGCCGACCCTGTCGGGCATATTAGCCATTATAGACAAAGCATGGCTATACACCTCGGCAACAATGCTTTGATGTGCCGAATGTTCCCATCAAGCTTGGGACCGATGTCCCTTCGATGGTTCAACCGCCTTCCACATTCCTCGATTTATTCTTGGAATGAATTAGCTGAGGCATTTGTATCCCGATTCATAACAAACAGTCGGAAACCTAAGGAGTTTGCCTCCCTAATGTCTATGAGAATGAAGGACTCAGAGTCACTAAAGAACTATTCAGCCAGATACTGGGAAGTCTATAACGAGGTAGACGGTGGTACAGAAGATATGGCCATGAAAACCTTTAAAGAGGGTTTGCACCCCGAATCCGAGTTAAGACACAGTCTCTCCAAAAGATCGGCTAGAAACATGCGAGACCTTATGTCGCGAATTGAACAGTACGTACGGGTGGAGGAAGACAGAGCTAGAACTGGGGCATTATCCGCACAAAGTCGACCCCAAAGAAGGCCCAACAATACGGAGCAAAAAAGGGCCGAAATACCGCCAAGGAATCCTGCCCGTTTTCCACGACCGAAAGAAGCAGGCGGGGTATATACGGTTTTTAATCAACCAATTTATCGTATCATGGGCGACATAAAAAATGAACCTTTCTTCATGTGGCCTGCACCCCTGGGTGGAGATCCAACTAGAGAGAGATCCCAATAAATACTGTTCCTATCACAGAGAAAAGGGCCATATGACCGAGAAATGTTTTACATTGAAAAAGCACCTAGATGATCTGGCTAAAGCCGGACACCTACGACGCTACATAAGTGATGGCCAGAGACAGCATTACCATGAAGGGCCAACGATCGTCCACAACACCAAACCAGCTGCAAGGGTCATAGAAACAATCCATACTTCTCGGTCGAATGGGCATTCATACGATCGACTAAAGTCCGACCTAAAGAAAGCTCAACACCTTCGAGAGGTTTTTCAAATACATGAAGGATCAGGTTATGTCCAAAAAACCGAGGATGGATTATCCAGAAAATGAACAGCAGATTTTCTTCTCCGACGAGGATTTGAGAGATGTCCAGACCCCACACGACGATCCATTAGTGATCAAATTAAGAATTGGGGACTCGGATGTCAAACGGGTACTAGTAGACCAAGGCAGTTGTTCTGAAATAATGTACCCAGACTTGTTTCACGGATTAGGTCTCAAACAGCCCGACCTCCAACCTTACGACGCACCTCTAGTTGGATTTTCAGGAGAAAGCATTCGGCCAATGGGCCGGATCACATTGAACGTCCATACCGGACCAATCAGTTTGGAAACCGAATTTGTGGTAATAGACGTGCCGTCCCCCTACACGGCAATTATGGGACGAAGATGGCTGCACAGGTTGAAAGCCGTGCCTTCCTCTTTCCATCAAAAACTCCGTTTCCCAACAGATTTCGGTATAATGGAGATTAAGGGCGACCAAGTTGCCTCCAAGCAGTGCATCATGGCGGCGGTCAAACAGAATCCCCCAGAATCAAAACAAAAGGGGAAAATGGTGTCACAATGCTCCAAGGGTTCATAGCAGTTAGAGAAGGCGAGGGATACCCGCACAGAGACATACTCGTCCTGTGAAGAATTAGATACGGTGATTTTCTCTTCTGATCCTGAGAAGTATTTTAAAATCGGCCGAGAACTCAGTCCAGGCAACCGAACCGAACTCATAGACTTCCTCGTAAGCAACGTGGACGTATTCGCTTGGGATCCCTACGAAGTACCAGGTGTAGATCCCAATTACATCGAACATCGGTTGAATACAGATCCTCACTCCAAACCAGTGCAACAGAAGGCAAGGAGATCAGCTCCGGTGCATGCAGAAGCAGTACAGAAGGAAGTAGAGAAGCTATTGCAGGCTGGAGCAATACGGGAAATCCAATATCCTACTTGGCTCTCTAACACAGTGGTAGTAAAAAAGAAAAACGGGAAGTGGAGAGTATGTGTAGACTTCACAAACCTCAACCAAGCATGCCCAAAGGACCCCTTCCCCTTACCCAAGATCGATCAGTTGGTGGACGCAACAGCCGGGCACGACCGAATGAGTTTTCTAGACGCCTTTCAAGGGTACCATCAGATTGCCCTGTCAGCTGAAGACCGAGAAAAAACCGCATTCATCACCCCACTGGGGATATACTGCTACAAAGTAATGTCGTTCGGTCTAAAAAACGCCGGCGCCACATATCAACGGATGGTCACTAAGATGTTCAAGGATCAAATAGGGAAGACAATGGAGATATACATTGATGATATGGTTGTAAAGAGCAGGTTGTCCCAAGACCATTTAAAGGATTTGACGGAGACATTCCGAGTATTAAGACTGCACAAACTACGATTGAACGCTTCAAAATGCGTATTTGGGGTCGGCTCTGGAAAATTCCTAGGTTTCATGGTATCACATAGAGGTATTGAGGTAAACCCAGATCAAATCAAGGTCATCCAAGAACTAAAAGCACCACGAACTCACAAAGAAGTCCAACGCCTAACAGGTATGACCGCAGCCTTGAGCAGATTCATTTCAAGATCCGCTGACAGATGCCAGCCCTTCTTTCAGCTCCTGAAAAAGAGCACTACTTTCAAATGGGACGACAAATGCGTTTCGGCCTTTGAAGATCTGAAGAGGTATCTTTCTTCCTCCTTGCTTTTGTCCAATCCCACACCAGGTGAACCACTTTTTCTGTATTTGGCCGTATCTGACCGAGCTGTAAGTGCCGTATTGATTCGAATCAAAGATACCGTCCAGTGTCCAGTATATTATGCAAGCAAAACTATGACGGAGGCAGAAACGCGCTATCCCCCTCTAGAGAAGGTCGGCCTAGCATTGATCACTGCGGCCGATAAGCTACCACAATATTTTCAAGCACACACCGTTTACTTGGTAACGCAATACCCGGTGCAAGCCATGTTTAACAAGGCCGACTTCACGGGACGGATTTGGAAATGGGGAGCGAAGATTAGTGCGTTAGGCGTAAAATATCTGCCAAGAACTGCCATAAAGGGGCAGGTGCTGGCCGATTTTGTTGCAGAATTCGCACCGACCTCGGAACAAAATAACTTAGGCGAATCAACGCCCCAAGAAGACTCGCCCGACCATACAGGGTGGTGGAAGGTGTATGTAGATGGAGCTTCCAATTCCAAAGGATCAGGAACCGGGGTGGTCATAATAACGCCGGATGAAACAGTGATTGAACAATCGATTCGTCTTAATTTTAAAACTTCTAACAATGAGGCCGAATATGAAGCAGTCCTGGCTGGATTGAAATCGGCAAAAACGTTGGGAGCCAGACGTCTGATCGTCTACTGCGATTCGTTGTTAGTAGCAAGTCAAATCAATGGGGAGTACATGGCTCGGGATGAGCGTATGTCGGCCTATCTGTTGAAAGTTCAGACGGCCATGACCGATTTCGAAACAGTAAGAATCGAACAGATCGGTCGAAACTTGAACAATCACGCGGATGCATTGGCAACGTTGGCATCTGTTCTGAGTGCAGATTTTAAACGTTTTATACCAATTGAGACCCTCACAACGCCCAGCATCGACCAACCTGCGAACTACATAAATGCTATTACAGTCGGTCCGTGTTGGATGGATCCCTATGTCACCTACCTTAAAGAGGGTGTTCTACCAGAACAGAAAAAGGAAGCCGAGATTATCAGAAGGAAAGCCGCGAGGTTCTGGTTGTCAAAGGACTTGAAGCTCTACAGACGGTCCTTCTCGGGACCCTATCTTTTATGCGTTCACCCTGACATCATCGAGGATTTACTATACGAGATACATGAAGGCATCTGTGGAAGTCATACTGGGGGCAGATCTCTGGCACACCGAGCTCTTACCCAGGGATATTGGTGGCCCTACATGCAGAAAGACGCCGTGGACTACGTCAGAAAGTGCGATAAATGTCAAAGATTCTCACATTCAGTTCATCAACCGGCCGGAGAGCTGCAGCCATTAGTAAGTCCGTGGCCATTCGCACAGTGGGGCATGGACCTGGTCGGACCCTTACCTAAAGCAACAGGTAATAGACGATGGTTGATTGTCGCTACAGACTATTTCACAAAATGGGTCGAGGCCGAACCTCTGGCAAACATCAGAGACAGAGATTCAATTAAGTTCGTCTGGAAGAATATTATAACCAGGTTCGGAATACCCAAGAACTATCATCTCTGATAATGGGACACAATTCACCAGTAAACCTTTCACGAAGTATTGCTCAGAACTCGGTATAAAAAACGTGTACAGTTCACCGGCATATCCTCAGAGTAATGGACAAGCCGAGGCCTCGAACAAAACCGTGTTAGACGGAATCAAGAAAAGGCTGGAAGATGCCAAGGGAAGATGGGTGGAAGAATTACCTAATGTCCTGTGGACTTTCAGAACCACTCCACGGAGATCAACAGGGGAGACCCCATTCTCATTAGCATATGGATCGGAAGCAGTCATCCCATTAGAAATCGGACTCCCCACTCTCAGAACGTCGGAATGGGAACCAACAAGGAATGATCTGGCTCAATCCCAAGCTCTAGACTTACTAGAAGAAAGAAGAGAACAAGCAATGATCAGGTTAGCCTCCTACCAGCAGCAACTGAAAAAGGGATACAACAAGAACATTCGACCGAGGTCCTTTCAACAAGGAGACCTGGTCCTCAGAAAAGTTTTGGGCAACACTAAAAACCCGACCGACGGTAAGCTGGGGCCGAACTGGGAAGGACCGTACAGGGTGCGATTTGTCACAGGAACAGGAGCCTATCACCTAGAAGACTTAAATTCCTTACCCTTGCCCCGGCCATGGAATGTCAGCAATCTTCGGAAGTATTTCCATTAGTTCATATCCCTTTCTTCCCTCAAAAAAAAAAAAAAAAAAAAAAAAAAAAAAAAAAAAAAAAAAAAAAAAAAAGGGTAGGTTTGGTATAGATGTTTAGCACAAGTTGTAAACCAATAATGAATAAGAAAAACAACTAGGTGGACGTAGGCCCCATTGGCCGAACCACGGTAAATCTGGTGTCCCTACCACTTCATTATCTTTGTTCATAAACACCTAAAAGTAAAAGGAAAACATAACTTGACTTAGGCTTCGGTCAACCGAAAAGGTTCCCAAGCACTGAGGCCCAGGGGGACTGGCAAGTTAAAAGTTAAAAAATAACTTGACTTAGGCTTCGGTCAACCCAAAAGGTTCCCAAGCACTGAGGCCCAGGGGGACTGGCAAGTTAAAAGTTAAAAAATAACTTGACTTAGGCTTCGGTCAACCGAAAAGGTTCCCAAGCACTGAGGCCCAGGGGGACTGGCAAGTTAAAAGTCTAAAAAATAACTTGACTTAGGCTTCGGTCAACCGAAAAGGTTCCCAAGCACTGAGGCCCAGGGGGACTGGCAAGTTAAAAGTTAAAAAATAACTTGACTTAGGCTTCGGTCAACCGAAAAGGTTCCCAAGCACTGAGGCCCAGGGGGACTGGCAAGTTAAAAGTTAAAAAATAACTTGACTTAGGCTTCGGTCAACCGAAAAGGTTCCCAAGCACTGAGGCCCAGGGGGACTGGCAAGTTAAAAGTTAAAAACTAAAAAATAACTTGACTTAGGCTTCGGTCAACCGAAAAGGTTCCCAAGCACTGAGGCCCAGGGGGACTGGCAAGTTAAAAGTTAAAAAATAACTTGACTTAGGCTTCGGTCAACCGAAAAGGTTCCCAAGCACTGAGGCCCAGGGGGACTGGCAAGTTAAAAGTTAAAAAATAACTTGACTTAGGCTTCGGTCAACCGAAAAGGTTCCCAAGCACTGAGGCCCAGGGGGACTGGCAAGTTAAAAGTTAAAAAATAACTTGACTTAGGCTTCGGTCAACCGAAAAGGTTCGCAAGCACTGAGGCCCAGGGGGACTGGCAAGTTAAAAGTTAAAAAATAACTTGACTTAGGCTTCGCTCAACCGAAAAGGTTCGCAAGCACTGAGGCCCAGGGGGACTGGCAAGTTAAAAGTTAAAATATAACTTGACTTAGGCTTCGGTCAACCGAAAAGGTTCCCAAGCACTGAGGCCCAGGGGGACTGGCAAGTTAAAAGTTAAAAAATAACTTGACTTAGGCTTCGCTCAACCGAAAAGGTTCGCAAGCACTGAGGCCCAGGGGGACTGGCAAGTTAAAAGTTAAAATATAACTTGACTTAGGCTTCGCTCAACCAAAAAGGTTCGCAAGCACTGAGGCCCAGGGGGACTGGCAAGTTAAAAGTTAAAAAATAACTTGACTTAGGCTTCGCTCAATCGAAAAGGTTCGCAAGCACTGAGGCCCAGGGAGACTGGCAAGTTAAAAGTTAAAATATAAATTGATTTAGGCTCCGGTCAACCTGAAGACTAATAGGATAAAAGTTGGAACGACCGACCCGGCTTAGGCCTCGGCCAAAACAAGACTTTCCAAATACTGAGCTCCTTAAAGAAAGTTAGAAAAACTAACTTGACTTTGGCTTTCCTCAACCTAAGGGATTCCAAGTGCTATAATCCAAGAAAACTAACAAGTTCAAAATGGAAACCAACTCAAAATTCAGTAAATTTAAACAAACCCATTCGGTATGCAAGGATATAAGTGGAAAACATGATCAAGCAAAAATAAGATTCACATAAAGGGCACTAGTCATAAAATAACAAAAGTTAACTGTACCATTCCCCTCTTCTTATGAAGGAAACAGGGAACACAAAAACAAATTGTATCATTCCCCCCTTCTTATGAAGGAAACAGGGAATACAAACATAATACAGTTCAAAAGTTAAGTATTAAAGCTAATCTACCACGTCAATGGTCTCGTCGACGTCCGAACCCTCTTCTCCTTCTTGAGATTCAGCAGCAGGGATTTGATCATCAGGCCTATCTTCGGCCGTCTTAGCATCATCAACCAGCACGGGCTCACTCAAGGCTTCATGGGACCCAGGAACTGTCGGATCTCCAGCGGCACCCTCACCAGCCTCCAACTCGTTTCCTTCCTCTGGCACAGGATCCTCATAAGGTTGGCGTGTATACGCCAAATCATATAAATCGGAGTCATCATCAACCCCGGCACTATCAAGGGCCTTGTGCCATCCTTGGACGAAATACTTGTTGCACTCGCCTTTGAGTTGGTCTCTTAAGGATTCGGATGCCTGGTTAAAACCTTGGTCGTAATAAGCCTGAGACCTCTGGTCAGCCTCTACGACCTTCGCTTCTTTGGCCTCCTCGGTCAGCGCATCTTTGAGCTGGCTATTCTCAATTCGGACTTGAGAGGCAGACTTATGTTCAGAGTCCAGCTTTCTCTGAAGCTCGGCCACTTGATTCTGCAAATTTAGCAGACCAGCTTCGGCACTCTTTTGGGCACTCTCAGCAGCACGAATTCTGACAGTTGCCGAGCTCTCAAGATCCTTAAGGCGCTTGATCTCTTCGGCAGACAGGTTAAGGCGACGCTCGGTCTCCAAAAGTCGGTTGCCGGCTTCAAATATGCCTTGAACGGCCTAAAAAAGAAACAAAGAGTAAGATAAAGTAAAAAACGAGTGTGTGTCTGAATAAGATAAAGACCACATTTAACATGCATAACGAAACAATGGAGTACTAAACTTACCAGGATAGAGTCACGTTTAAGATTCTCCAACATATGTTTGGATCTCTTCTGCTGCCAGACCTTCATGTCTTCTGGTAGGAGCAGAGCCTTTCCAACCGCTTCGGCCACTTCTCCTCCTCGAACCCCTCTTCCGCTCTTGAGGACCGAGTCTCCTTCGTCGACCGATCGATTCTCAAGAAGAAAAGAGCAGCTCCACGGTTGTTGCAAGTCGTCTTGACGCATACGACCTTGAGGAATTTGACCCGTGGCTTTCTGAAGAGCTCGGTCATTCTTATTCTTAGCCTTTTTAGGAGACTTAGCCTTTGAAAGTTGGAGAGTGGAGACGACCCCTCCTGACCGCAGCCGTCATCATCCTGCCTTTTCCTCTTTTCCTTTTCTTCCTCATGCACTCTCTCCTTTCCTCTTTTCCTTTTCTTCCTCATGACACTCTCTCCTTGAGAAAATCCAGGAGGAGGGAGGGGAGAAGCAGATGGAGAAGTCCGTGACGTCTCGGGAGCCGACGTCCTAAGCACGTCCGCTATATTGACTGTTCTTTTCTGGATCGGCATTTCTTCGGTCGATTTGGGATCGGGGTCAAAAATAGACGGAAACCGAATGATTGGAAGACCGGTTTCCGAAGACCCAATAGAAGGGATGAAGTTGGGATCACTAAGAGGTGGTACAAGCTGAGGTACTTGCACTCCTTTTCTAGCAGTTACAGGGACCGCTTGGATGATGTCCTCCTGATCCCTCCCAGGCCGCACGACCGTAACCTCTTCTTGTCTAAAATGTTTTACAACTGGACCTTTCTGGAAAGATTTGTATGAAGGCACGTAGTCCAGTAAGATGGATGCCGCCCGAGGCCGACCACCCGAATCAATGAAACAGGGCTTTTGTAAGAGGTGTTCGACCGTTCTCCTTTCCACAAGTTCTACCTTCTTAGCTGTGAATTCCTTGTCTGACAAGAAAAAAGAAACATCCAGTCAAGACGGACAAAAATAGACAAAAATGCATTGCATAAAAGACGTGAAACAGTTAGACATGAAACAGTTAAAACCTGGTACACCGGGCCTCAAACGGCAATTAATATCGGGGTGTTGCCAGTTCCCCGTGAACACCAAGAAATCTTCATCTCGGCCCTTGCTAGAGTCCGGAAGCCCGGTCACCAGTTTTCTATAAGCATTACGGGCAACTAAGGTGTATTGATCCCTACCGGTCGCTTGAAGACTATACACGTATGTTATATCATGTACAGTGAGGATCTAGGCCCAGTTTCTCCATGAGAACGGCCGTTCCCATTACTATCCTAAAAACGTTAGGGGCACACTAAAGGGGGGATAATCTAAAGTGAGCTAAAAACCAAAGTAAGAAAGTATGCATGGGTATTCTAACCCCTCCCTCGACTATTGCTACCATGGGAAGCACAAGGTCCTGATACAGGACAAGTGCAAGATCACCATAAGGAACATACCGAATGTGTACGTCCTCGGGAATCCCATAACGTTGTTTAAACTCTACGATTTTCTCTTCGGTATCTACGAGTTTGGCAAATTTACCCATAACGTAAAAAACTAATGGACCGAAGAGTACTACTAGGACGACGGAAGGAAAATACAAGAGTAGAAAAAGACTTACTGACGTGAAGACGGCACAGAAGAGTTAGGAAAGGTTGACTCAAAGGACTGAAGGAGATATTTTTTATCTCTAGAAGTGAAAGTAAAGAGTAAAAATGAAGTGGGGTCTTCCCCCTTTTATACAAGAGTTGATGGGCTACGGAGACCGGGACTTAGCCGGTCATGGGCCGGTAAAAACCAGAGAGCCAGTGAAATAACTTCTCTCGGCCCCCAAAAAACCCTCATAATGATTTGATGGCCTAGGGAACACATAACGGCGTAATAAATGACGCAAGCCGTCATTCATTTATTAGCCGAAAATCGAAAAGACGCCAACGTCAGATCTCCATTAATAAAAGAGTTGCTATACACTGAAACGGTGAAACTCTGCCTTCTCACTAATCATTTCAAAATCTGACCGATCTAGTGATTAATCCTATGGTCTTTGGACTACATTAGTTAAAGCAGTCTGATCAGACCGAACGCTCCCGCGGAGAACCTCAAGATCGGTATGAAGCATGTGTTGATCCATTTATCTCAATTCAAACAAAATACATCCAAAGTATATAGGCCGAGGATAATTCGGGGCAACGAAATAAACTCGGCCCTAGCGATAAACGAACTTGCCTTTACAAAGCAAAAGATAAAACAAACTCATGCATAACTCAATTCAGATCTATAACGAAGCAAAAGCTTTTATCCATAAACAAAACGGGGCAACCAATTACATCGTAGCACTTCTCCCCCTTCCTTAAAAAAAAAAAAAAAAAAAAAAAAAAAAAAAGAAAAGAAAAGAAAAGAAAAGGAAGAGGGGACAATTATATAGACAAACCCCCTTAATCACCCACGTTTACATTATCTTCTTTATCAGAGACACCTTTCTCCATATCTTCAACCTCTTCGGTCAACGTTCATTTCCCCTCGGTGGCAACAAACTTTCCAAAAGTTCTGTCGTTGGTGTACATGGAAACCTTTATGCTGATCTCAACAAACATTCTTACGAATCGAAGACCGAGAACCCCAAATGAATGGGATAATATGTCTGTTTGGTGCGATTTGCTTCAATGGAGAAATGAAATGTATAATGCGGTCATGGATGCATTCAAGGATCATAGGCAGATCCCCCTTGATCATCCACATTTACATTATCTTCTTTATCAGAGACACCTTTCTCCATATCTTGAACCTCTTCAACGACTTCGGCATTTTCCATGGCCGTAGGACCGTCAAAGGCTTCACAATCTCCCGAAACCTCAACATACGTTTCCTCAAGATTCTCAGGGGTTCCTGAATCATAAGGTCGATAACGTCGGCCCAAGACGTAAAGCTCAGACTCATCATCAACCGCAGCCTGTTCAAGAGCCAAAGCCCACCCTTTCAGGAAATTAATGTTACACTCCCTACGCAGTTGAAGCCTCAAAGATCCTTGAGCATCTGCGAAACCCCGGTCGTAGATGGCCTGAGCACCTCCTCCTCCTCCACCGGTGGAGACAAGGACTTTGGAGAGGTCAGAATCTCGGACAATGCCTGTGGATCCCAAGTTGAAACCTCCTGGTTATGGTCAGCTCGGTAGAACCACAATTCTGAAGAACCTAAAGCTAAGGATCCTGGCAAAAGGGATATGACTTATGAGGAGAAGCAGAGGCTCAGCTTAAACCTTCAGAGTTTGCCTTCAGATAAACTTGATAACATTGTCCAGATTATCAAGAAGAGGAATCCAACGCTTTTTCAACATGACGATGAGATTGAAGTGAACATAGCCAGTGTTGATCCTGAAACACTTTGGGAACTAGATAGATTTGTGACCAATTACAAAAATTTGAGCAAGAATAAGAGAAAAACAGAAATTGCTATTCAGTCAGAGGCAGAGGCAGAGGTGGAGGCACAGGTAGAGGCAGAGGTAGAGGTGGTAGAGGTAGAGGCAGAGGCAGAGGTAGAGGTGGTAGAGGCAGAGGTAGAGGCAGAGGCAGAGGCAGAGGCAGAGGTCGAGGTAGAGGTAGATTCAGAAACTGACCATGCTATCCCAGAGACAGTGAGACCCTGAAATACTTATTAGTTCACTCTTAGTTTCTTTACTACATGAAAGTGTAGTTGGCTAATACAAAATTCATTTTATTATCTTTGCAGAATCTGGCACCAGCCATGGGAGAGGCAACTATAGAAACTGAAGCAGGTAAATTTCTTGAATTCGCAAGGATCAGTGGTTCTTTGGTTTGAGTTTTCCATTGGGTTTTGAGGAAAATATAATTGTTATGTGCTGATATCATTCAAAACCTGTTGCATTGTAACCAGTTGAAAACAATGTTACTGAATTCAACCCTGTTCAAGAAGAAAAGCAAGGTGATAATGTGAGTGGATCGAGTAGTTCCAGCAGTTCTAGCAGTGGATCCGGATCATCTTCAAGTGGTAAATACTAAGTAGTTGATTTTTGGCTGTTACGGTGTTACCTTTTATCATAGTATGACTGCATGTGTTTTTGATTGTAGTGCCATCTAAGCCCATCTATAAATTAATGAATTTGCTCTGCTATTTTGCACGCAGATTCTGACACTGATAGTTCCTCTGCATCTGGATCAGATGCGGATCATTGATCTTGAACTTGAGAGGATCCAGTTGAGGTAGGAAGCATTATCTTTATATAAATTATATAACATTATCATAGTTACTGAACATCGTTGGTTTGGTAAGTTATGCACGCATCCAATAGGTTTTGAATCCACAATCTTACCCACCATCCCATTATTATGGGAGAAGGAAGTGCCAGTTGAGCTATAGCTCTTTGGCTTGTTGGTATACTGTTATTTGCATGACTTGTAATACTATTGCTATTCAAACTCTCTATTATATCTTTTCACCCCTAAAACTTAATGGTTCAGTCTGTGTCAGCAAGTCCATTATTGAATATCTTTTAAAACATGCGCAGGCATTGTATGGTGGTAGAAACATGCTATTACTGTGTGAAGACCTTGTTTTGTGCTGTCTGTTTGGTTGTAGCTGGATTAACAAAGCTTCTTTTGAGTCTGAAACAATTTAAATAGCATGGTGACGTGCCACTTGTCACAGCAAATTACCAAACTTGTCAAAGATAGGCAGAAACATCCAGTGGTATAGTAAACTAACAAATTGCTTTCAAGTCATGCATAGTTTTCCCGGATGCTTGTAGACCGAGTTTAATGTGTAGCAGATGCTTGGAATGCACTTTAGAAACTTTGGGTTTACTTTTCAATTTCTTTTCTAGTTACTTTTCTATACTCGTGGGAAACCTAATTTCGATTATATATGAGAGAGAGAGTTAGTTGATTCATTTCATCTTTTGAATTTCATTTTTTTTACTCATTGTTAATTTATTTTCTGGTTTTCTCCATATTATTTATTTATTTTTAAAAAATTTAAACTTTGCCTATATTTTACATGAATTGATTGGTTCTTGACTTGCATTTTAATGACTTAGAATTTTAGTATTTCTTCTTTCCATTACTAGTCTTTTAAGTTTTTTTTTTTTTTTGATAAGTTAGTCTTCTAAGTTTTTCTCACTATTCTTATGGTGATTGTTATTTGAAATATTGTTAAGGGCTGAATTGTTTGGTTGAATATTATTAACTATTAAGTATCTTAGGTTTTAATTTCTCTAAGTTCAAGTTAATCTTTTATTAGTTATTACATTATTAAGTTTTTAGTTTATTACGCAAAGTAGGAGTCCTAATACTACTACTAGTACAAGAAAGAGTTATTATATATATTTACACTCAATGTACTCAAAGAGGAGATAGAGTTTATCAATAAAATACTAAGTGTTTTGAGTATAAAGGCACTTTGACCTTACTGTTCTTTTTCCTCCCTTTCTCTTATCTTTTTTCTTCTTCTCTTTCGCACGCACTATTCATGTGTACTGTTTATGCATACTGTTCATGCACACAATTCATAGATTGTGGAGAAATTCGATTTCTGTTTCTTCTTACCGCTTTTCAACCCTAAATTAAATCTTTTCTTTTCCTTACAAAACCCTTCTTTAAAAAAGTTCTAAACCCTAAATCCACAAATCCTCCTAAACCATAACCCACCACAAGCACACATCAACAATACGTCATATATTTAAGAAAATACACAGTGGGCCAAGCCATTCATGACCAAACCCAAACCTGGTCTAGCCCCATAAGTGTAAGGTTTTGGTCCAAGCCCAAAGAACTTTGGGCTAGGCTGACTTGGCTGGACAGGCCACTAGGTACTTGACCACCCTAATTAATATGATTACCTTTGTCATCACTAATAATAAGCTGCTTGCAAATTTTTATTTATCAAAAAATAATAAGTTGAGTTTGAATGTGATTTAGGTAACAGATTTAGACTGAGCATGATTTTGAATAGGACAGAATGATGGAAAAAAATACATGTGTCCAACCCCAATTAGTCTGTTGAGGATCCATAGCCAACCCAAAAGTTTTGGAACTAGAGCTTTGTTGTTATTGTTGTCCTTTTAGTCTGATCATGTTATCAATCTCTAGAGCAGGAAAAAAAAAGAAAAAAAAGAAAAAAGAGAGATGCACAAAAAAGAAAGAAGGAAAGATTTGTCAGCTTGAGGATGAATATGGAAATTTGTTGCTTTGGATTATGTTCCTTTTGGGTTATTGTCGTTACCTAACACTTTTTTTTGATAAGTTTAATGTCGTTACTTAACACTACTTGAAGCTTAGCTTACTCTGTAAAATATAAGCTATAGTTTCTATAATTAAAGTACATGAATGGCTGGACTTTGCGCAGATGAAGTCTTTAATTTTCAAATATTTTAAATTAATGGAGCGCATCAATCCATGTCTTGGTTTCATTGAGGATGGATGTAATTTGATACATTCTAGCTTGTCTTTGTTAGTGCTATTATTTTTTCTTTGATAAATATCTTTGTTAGTGCTATTATGTGAACCAGACTCCCACATTACATATTTGCACAAGTATTTTCCTTTCACATGGATCTAGAGAGCAAATTTAGTGCTTTCTTCAGTCTTAAAGTTAAGTTATCCACATATTATACTGTCAAATATATTAAGAATAATTTCCAAGTCTGTTTTCTTTTTAGGTATTAGTGTTTATGTTTGGGAAGGATTTGAAATTTACCAAGGTTTTGGATGAGATTCAAATTTAAGTTTTTTTCTTTTTTCCTTTCGTTTTCTTTAATACCTTGATAATCAAAGGATTTTAGTAGATGGCAACATGAAAGATTGAGTTCAACTGTATTCTCAATTTGTAAGGTTAATATTTGTACCCCTACCAATTGGTTAGAATCTCAATAAATTTTCTGGCCAAGAAACAATGTTTTTTTTTTGTTACCTCAAAAATCCAAATAATTGCGAAATCATCTTTTAAAATGAAAATTCCACTTCTGCTAACTTGCATCCAAAACTTCCAACTTCTGGTGAAAATTGCCCTGGCCAATGGTTTTTGAAATTACTAAACTGGAGTGTTTTGGAATATTATTTTTCCTTTTTGTTAAAAAACTACAATGTTGCAAACTGGAAGTTTCTTCCCTCTGGGTAGTATCTAAACTGATTAATTTCTTTTTATGAGCTCCAATTGCATCGGAGGAATGACAAGGAAAGAAAAGACAAAGGATTCAAATAAAATTTATGGCAGAACTGAATACCCTAGTTTTTCTTTTCCTATGGATTTGTTAGTGTATGTGATTGATATAAATTAGCTAATGAGTGTTTTCACAAGGTAGTTCTCTGCAGTGAAATGTGAATATGTTGCAAAAAGCTTTTTAAGAATGTTCAATATATTGCTTTTTCCCTCAAATTTAGATTGAAGAACATTAGCATAGTTTGAATTCCATCTTGTCTTAAAAGTACATTGGCTATCCACTCCATTGACATGCTTACCAAACCTCTAACTTCAAAATGTTACTACTATGCCAGCACCATGAAAATCACCTCAACACCACTAAAACTACTGCTATCCTCACAATGCTGCCTCCACCTCCACTGCTACCACATTTCCCCCCTCCAATTTATGTTTTATTTTAGATAGAGGTGCAACCTGCATGATGCCTAGGAGTTGCTGAAACATAAATTTTTTTTTTTTTGAGTGTAGGGGAAAATCTTTAATAAGATATCAAAAAATATATTTATATGGACAAAAAAATAACACCGGTACGGCAAAAACCCCGCCGTACCCGTTCCTTGGGTACATTTTGCAAGATTTTCGGCCAAAATTTTTTTTTTCTCGGTTTTGGTATTGGTCGGTTCCGGTACGGGGCGAAGCCAAAACGGCGTCTTGTACTGAAGCTTCTCACCACTGTATTCTCATCTTCTCTGCAAACCGATTCTCTCTCCTCTGCTCTCTGTCTCTCACTTCCTCCACCGGTAGGGTTCCCTCTCCTTTGCTCTCTGTCTCTCACTTCCTCCAGCCGGTGATTTCCCTCTCCTCTGTCTCTGTCTCTCATCCTCCAGTGCCTCTCTTTCTCACCACTGTTTTCATCACTTCCTCACAAACTGAAGCTAGTTTATCTTGGATTTGTGGAAGGTGGGAAGAGAGGCTAGAGGAAGGATCTACATAAATTATTATCATATTTATTTTTAAGTCATTATTTAATTTTATAATAATATATAAAAATATATAATAAAAAAATACTTCTCATTTTGTTTTGGAAATTTTAAGCCTTTGTAGTTTTAAAAGAGTTGTAGATATTTTCAGAATCCACTTTCCTGATATCTATTCCCAACTTATGCCACCTGAAAAAAAGACTTGCATGGTGTGCATAAACATAAATTTAGTTTCTAGATTGGTTTCTTTTTATAGAAAGATGATTGATAAGGTGTGTGCGCATGCGTGTATGTGTGCATGCACGTGGAACTGTGATCAGTACCAGTTTTGAGATAATGAAACCCAAAGTTGACAAGCTTACTAATTTTGCTGCAGTTGTGAAGATGCAGATGTAAATTGATCTTCAATTGTGACACCTGACAATTCTTGAGAATGCATAGGATATGGTGGAGCTGCTTTGCTTTACGGATATGGTGGAGCTGCTTTGCTTTACGGCTGCATTATGAAATTCCTTTTGTTTGGAATATTTAAGGTGTATGACTTGCAGCTTATAGATAGGTGGTTCCTTGTAACCTTTTTGTATTTATATTTTATGGTGGTTCTGCTTTTTTATCCATTTTGTATGATAACGTTGGATATTGTAATGACAGGAAACCTTTTTGCGTGGCAAAAAGGTTAATTGCCACCAACTGCTAGTCATCCCTGATTTGAGAATGCTGATGCTAGGTTTTTCCTGTTTGTCCTTTCAACCAAATTGCATCAACACTGTTAGCCATTTAACTTGATAATGGGCAAGATAGGTCAGAGGTGGAAATGAATGAAATGTAAAGAATCATTTAAGAATGTTTCTTCCATTCCCTTTTTGAGAGTTTGATTAGGAGAGAATAGAAAGATGGTTCCTTGTTTGGAATTTTAAGTTTAAGTAAGAGCTCATTTTCCTCAAAAACTTAATTTTTTATTCCGCTCAAAATTGGGAAGAATTGGAAGTTGGAATGGAGTTTAATGAAATTTTAATTGAAATGCTCATAATATACATTTATATTTTACAAATTTCCCGTAGTAGAGAAACACAATAATGGGGTGATGATGGTGATTAAAAAATAAATTGAAATAAAAAAAACCTAACATTATTCACGTCCCTAAAAACATGTAAAAATAAAAATAAAAACAGACGGCCAAAGTTACGAAGTCAGGAAATTTAATCAAAGCCCTTTACTCAATGAAAATGAAATAAACAAACATCAAAGTGGTTCCAGTGAAAATAATATTGGCACATTATTCACCTAACCTAACTATGAACTCAAATCAATACATTTTGACAAGTTTTCCAAAGATGATGATAAAGAAAAAGAAAGTGCATATAACATATAAGAAAATTAGCAAGAGTTTTTATGACAATGATATTTACTGAAAATAATAATAATAATATAAGAACCAACTTCTTACCTTTTTATAAAATGAGGCGCATAATCATAGTTTTAAAAACCGGATCGAGGAGAGAACTAGAAAGAGGAGTGATTCCCATATCACTGGTCGAACTGGGATCGGACTAGTGGTTGAACCGGTGACGTTATAAATAGTTTAATTAATAATTTTAAAATTAAATAAATATATTATAGGTTTATAAATAAAAATATTTGCTGAAAATACATCTAAAACATTTTTAAAAAAATTTATGTGAGTTTTTATATCTAATGTTAAAAAAATAAAAACAATAAACTACAACCAAGCATATTAATATTACAAAATATAATGGGTACTCACAACTTGAGTTTAGCAAGTGGGCTTGGCGTGGGTTCAAAATGAAAAGAGCCTAGGCTTAAAGAAAATGAATTGTATGGGGCTTATGTAGAATAGTGGGCCAATGGTTTCTTTAGGTGGGGGGTAACGTGTAGTTCATTAAAAAAAAAAAAAAAATGGGGTAACCTGTACATCTTTAATGAAATCCCACTAGTCAATAAGATTTCATGGAATTCCCACTAGCCAATAAGAAAATGCCAACGCACCCTTATCTCCTCCTTTTCCTTTTTATCTTCTATTTCAAGGTTAATGCAATTCTTTGTAAACAACCATCAAAGCATCAGTAATTCAGGATGCTCTTCTGCTTCCCACATTGCTGAACACAAACACCATCTTTAATGGAATTAAAGAATCAATCTTACATAATATGTGTTGCAAATCCTTTTCACTGGCGACTTCCCTTCTCTGATTCTCTCTCTATCACTCTCTCACTTTTTCTTTCTTCACTTCGGTGCCATTTCTCCTTATCAAGATTTCTTCCACCATTACTTTTTCTCTTTCATTCCGTTCAACTTTAGAACTGGTTGGATCGGTTTTGGTTACCGGTTATCCCGATTCAACCGCCGGTCACCGGTTTTTTATGCTTTTTTGTGAATTTTCGGTTTTTGTAGATATCCAAACCGGTATGGTGACTGATTCACAATCAAACCGGTTGAATCGGCCAGTCCGATCTGGTTTTTAAAACCATAGGTATAATAATAATATTGGTATAAATTATTACTTTCTATTCATTTTACAGTGTTCAATTCCGTATACTCATTCGATTTCTCTATAAATTTCCAAACAAAGCCTAAGACCTTATACTTATGCAACACTAGGTGTAATTGATCTCCTAACATCTAATATCACCTCAACAATTTATTTCTAATTTATTTCTCAGACAGATATTTGTCCACATTTCTTTTCTGGTTTAAATCTGTTACCAGTAATAAAAATAATATTTCCATTTATTTATAGCTCTCTTCATTTTGGTATGACGCTTAAAGAAATGGTTTGGTTCTACCCTCATCAGAGGATGGAAATCACCATTCTACTAAAGTTTCAATTATAGAAGATAATCCTTTCCTAAGGATAAAGTGTTGCTCCAATTTGTTGGAGTCCCATTACTTAATAATCATGTGATTCATTTAAATGATTTAATGAATCATGTTTAAATTTGTTTATATGATTTAATACACATGAATGGATAATCTTCTGAACACCCCCATAATGAATTGGAAGAGATTCTTCGTTCTTCCCAAATCCAAACCAACCAAACTGGAGGAAAACTTTGTCCACTTCCTAATATGGCACTTAATTCCAGATTCTTTGGTTGACGTTAACACTGCCAGAACTTTTCTTTTTAAAAAATCAATTGTATTGTTCACCTTTCGAGTAAATCAGAACAGATTTATTTCTCACAAATTCCACTACATGATAGGTCCAAGCCAGCACCCAGGCATTTTCAACATAATCTGTAAACCAAGAACAGGTGACAATCTACAGATAAAATTAGTCCATGCAAGTGGCATCAGTAATCAATAATTATGTAAGATGAATAAATCATCCCCATCTAATTGCATAAAGTTCACAGCTATCCCTCCCTTAACATGTTCACTGGGAATTATTGATGGAATCTTTGCATTATAAAAGCCTACCAAAAGAGCAAAGACGGAGCCACTTGCAGCAACAAATACAACACTCGTAAAATGGGTAAAAAGATGTTTTAGTACTAACGACCATAGAGCCTATACAGGGGCGGAGGCAGAAAAAAATTTTAGGATGGACTAATTGCAAAAAAAAAATCTTGACTGGGCTATTTAGGTAATTTTTTTTTTATAAAAAAAAATATAAGTAAAAAAAAAAAAAAAAAACAAACCTTGACTGGGCTATAGCCCAGCCAAGGCTTGCCTTGGCTACGCCCCTGATCTATAGGCCCTATACATACTTGTGCTGGTTCTAGTTTCAGCTGACCACAGTGGCTACAGGTAGCCACGTTATAGGTAGGCCGGGCTTAAAGTGTTTATTTTTTTTACCTATATTTAAAAAAAAAAAAAAAAAACCCTAAATTAAGCAATTAGCCTATCAAGAATTTTTTTTTTTTTTTTTTTTTTGCAATTAGCCTAACTAACCATAGTAAAAAGAAAAATTATATTCTAATTATTTTAAGTTTAAGTAGGAATATTCCTTTAAAAATGGAAAAAAAAAAAGGGGGGAGGCGTAATGTTTATTATTTTGCAAATTTAGGAGCGGAATGTCATTTTTTCAAAATATGGTGTAACGAGTCTAGTTTCTCCAAAAGAATGGGGTATTAGTGTAATTTTTCCTTTTGTTTAACTACATCAAGGTTCAGCAACTGGCTGTCGAAGACATATTTGATATAAATATAACGTTAGTTGCTTTGTGTTATCAATAGCTATTTGTATTTGATAAATATAAGGTTCAACAATTGGCTATTTTATGATGGGTTTGAGAGCCGTGTGATGGGTGACTATCCAGCACGGTTCGGAGAGCACTTTTAGTCTGCGTTGGTGAATGGAAGCCCCCCCCTATCAAGCAAGAAAGAAGCGGCTCTTCCCACGGCGGAGTCACCATTGACTCTATTTATTATTATGGTAAATCAGTGTATCAAGATGTCAACCTGAGATCTTATTTCGGTTCGATACGTCCACCTACGAGACTCACCTTTGGCTTTCGTCTCGGTAGGTGTATTATTTTATACTGCTCCTTCTTTACCAGGTTCATATCTTTACTCGACTTCACATGTGGAGGGAAATCCTATAAACGGGGGAGTGACGGAGACGGAATAAAGGCTGATCTGGCAATCGATCTTGATGTCGCCTCGTCCCCTCAACTGCTTCATTAGCGGGTGATCAATCCGTCGAATCCGACTCAATTTCCCCAACCTTTCTGTTGGACCATTCATTGGATTGGTCTACCCGGCGCCCTCTCGGGGCGGCGGAAGGAAGGCTGGTTAAGAATCATGTCCTATGAAACTCGATCGGAGTAGACTGAACGGGAGCTAGAGAATTGCACTAGCACACAGTACGTGAGCGAGTGCCTGTGATCTTTGGGTAGGTGTTCAGTGGATAGAGAGGGGTATGTTATTTAGAGGATTTAGGTTGCAAAGAAGAGAATAGATGAACACTATCACATTGTGTTGGAGGCCTATGATTTCTGCTCCCTTACAGTGTTCGATGAAATGCTTGAATCAAACTTTCCATCACCAAAACTCATAAGTATAAATTAAAACTCTATAACTTATTTTTCGATATTGCTTGCTATTTGAACATTGAATGAGAAATGAAGTAGATGAATAGTAACTACAAAAGCAGAACTTTTATGAATTTAGAAGGTTTTTTTGTTTTTTTGTTTCTTTGTTTAAGTAGAACTTGAATATTTGAAGACATTTTATAGTTTTCCCATAAGTATGCAATTAGAAACAAAATTTTAGACTTTCCCTAATAAATTATTATTTTTCATCTATAAATAAAATAGTAAGAAATTCCCAATCTTTTTAGGTTGCGAAAGAGATCAAAAGGGTTTTTTTTCTATAGGCTCAACTGAACCTCAAGCCCCACGAGTTCATCACCATACTACTCAGTGCTGTCTCTTGTGGCACCAATATCCTAAAGGTATAAACAAAATTAGCATATTCTTTCTCTCCCTGTCTCAATGCTTCTTCTTTTCTTTTCTTTTTTCTTCTTTTTTCGAATTTCTTTTTGGTTGGTTTATATCAAAAATTGATTTTTGGAATGAGTCTTGAAATATTAAGCATCGCACGGGTTTGCGACAATTGTCAAAAATATAACATTCTATGTGACAACTCATAATACCATCCATATGTATTATTTAAATAAGTCACATGATTCATTAAATAGGTTATATAATTTAAAATACACGTGAATAATTTTATAAATTGTCATGCAGTTGGTTGTAACATTATGACTGGGTCAATGGTCCAAACAATTATACTATCAAATTAGAAGAAGAGAAAAAGTTTGAGAAACTTCAATACAATTGCCTATAACTTTATTATACTTCTACTATTTTATTAAAAAAAATCCAACTTTATTATACTTTCTAAAAGTAATATTGCACATGGGTTTGCACCGGTCCATGGTTTAGTTTAGCCAACATTATCATCCTTTTCTAAAAGTAATGTTGCACCGGTCTATGGTTTAGCGAGTCGCGATCATATTCTATTTGGATTGGCCATATTATTATAGAATTAATTCACTTTTGGAAAAGTTGCCTCCTGCTTTAACTTAGTGGTCAAACTAAATGCATTGCCAATTGTTTATAAAAAATAATAAAAAAGCATTGCCAATTTCTCCATAAAGAAATTTTGGAAAAGTTGTCTCCCACTTATGAAATCTTGATCAAAATGTCCATTATACCCATTTATATTTTACCAATTTCATGTAATACCCTCAGGTCTCTCTTATTATTTGCCTCTTCATGGGTACGATTCCATTACTTCCAGTTCCACGATTTAATCCACCTTTTTTACATGATAGGGCAATGGTGAATTGAGAAACACCAACATAAATTCTTGGTTGATGAAGTTGATGACATGAATTCATGAATATTGATGTTCTTTGCTTGATCAAACTATAATCAGGCTTTTTTTTCTTTTTTTTTAGGAAAAAACAATAATAATAAAAATCACTTTTGGTTTGGTCTTTAGAAATTTAATTTTGTCAATTTAAGGTCAATTCCTTTTTTCACATGATTTCGGTCTAAGAAGTGTGGACACTCCAAAACCCCCAATGTGTCTGACACGAACACATGACCACATCAGACAAGTCGGGAAGACTCATGCATACGTGTCCTAAATTTCCTTTTGTTTTATATATGTTTTTAAAGATTTTCGATAATTGTTATTTATTTTGAAAAAAGGAATTGAAAACATAAAACATATATAAAATATGAATGAATTAATTGTAATACTTGTATTCCTACTGTGTCATGTTCTAATGATTCAAGAATTGATGTGTTTCGTGTGGTGTCGTGTCAATGTTAGTGTTTGTGTTCATGTAGATTAGGTTTCAATGTTACCATTGTCATTATCTTATTAACGAAAAATGCTAATATGTCTAAAGTGAAAGTACATTTTACCTATATGTGGTTTGACCCATTTACAAATTATTTACATGTGATTTAAAAATTGACACCTTGCCATCCTTCCCGTTTACTCCTGTTAAACATCTGCCGTTAAAAAACAAAAACAAAACATATTTTATTCTTTTCTCTCACGTGGTCTTCTCTCACTTCTCTTACGCAATCTCCTTTCTCAAATTTGGACCTTCCCAAGGAGGATCAATAACAACCCTTCAATCTTGTTCTCGATTTAAGTGTTTCACTTTGTCTCCCCAAACACCCAGGTTAGATGGAAAACTAAATAAAGATTCTATAGTTCACTCAAACAAATCTATCTTCTCAACATTACAATTACACAAAGCAGTCTTAAAGCTGGTAGAAATGTCAAGCTCAATTTTTTCTTGTTTTATGCCCATCTTCATCAATCTCCTAGCTGGCTTCCAATACTTGGGTCCTAAACATGATATTTGTAATTTTAGAGTTGATTTTTTGTTATTAACTTGTTATCCTTCACTTTTTACCTACTCTTAAATCTGTATGTTATCGATAGTGATGATGAGGATCGGGTCCTCTTGGGCTAACTCGATCAGGAATGTCAAGTTTTCCAATTATTTCTTGCCTCCGTATACTTTCCTTCATCAGAAAGTACTTGAGAAAACAGTGGGAGAATAGTTATGCCAGCATGGCCACCAATAACTGGTACATTAACCTCTGCAAACAAATGCACAAAACTCAGATCAGCATCGTACCCATGAAGAGGCAAATAATAAGAGATGCCTGAGGGTATCACATGAAATTTGTAAAATACAAATGGGTATAATGGACATTTTGATCAAGATTTCATAAGTGGGAGACAACTTTTCCAAAATTTCTTTATGGAGAAATTGGCAATGCTTTTTTATTATTTTTTATAAACAATTGGCAATGCATTTAGTTTGACCACTAAGTTAAAGCAGGAGACAACTTTTCCAAAAGTGAATTAATTCTATAATAATATGGCCAATCCAAATAGAATATGATCGCGACTCGCTAAACCATAGACCGGTGCAACATTACTTTTAGAAAAGAATGATAAAGTTGGTTAAACTAAACCATAGACCGGTGCAATATTACTGTTAGAAAAGTATAATAAAGTTGTAGGCAATGGTATTGAAGTTTCTCAATCTTTTTCTCTTCTTCTAATCTAACATCATAATTGTTTGGGCCATTGACCCAGTCATCATGTTATAACTAACTACGTGTATTTTAAATTATATAACCTATTTAATGAATTATGTAACTTGTTTAAATAATACATATAGATAGTATTATGAGTTGCCACATAGTGGGTTATATTTTTTACAATTGTCGCAAACCCGTGCAATGCTTAATATTTCAAGATTCATTCCAAAAATCAATTTTTGAAATAAACCAACCAAAAAAAAAACATTGAGACAGAGAGAGAAAGAATATGCTAATTTTGTTTATACCTTTAGAATAATTACTCGTGGCTAAGTGCTTCATTATTTATTAAGATAGCAGATTGCAATTTCCTGATAATTGAAAGGAGGCACTTATAGTGCAATTTATCATTAAATTGTTAACATACAACTGACATACATCAAGGAAAAAGCAATCCTGGCCTGTATGTTTGAAGTTTCTCCGTCAATTCTCCCCTGTCAGGGAAGTGGTAAACTCAAAATCAAACTTTAGGCAACTCATTAATGAAAGATTAATGGAAGTTAAATATAAATTTTCAAAGAAGCTTAGATCAATAAATTCTTTACAATTTTGAGATATTCTACAGCTTACCTAAGATTTTGTTTTTCAGGTTGTAATGAAGTTTATAAATTTCTAGAAAAGTATACATTGAACAGAACTTAATAATCTTTCCCTAAATATTCTCTCTTGCTTCTTTTATTTTTTTCCCTTTTAAAAAAATAAAATAAAATAATGAAAGGTCATAACAAGTGTACAACAATCGGAGGGGACAGAGGTACACAAGTTTTCAAGGGAGCAGGAGGCAAACAGCTGAGAAATCAAATGAACTGCAGAAACAATGGAAATTTTGTAAGTGTAGATTTTATTCATAAAATCACTATTTTAGGTTTCACAAAGAAACAAAGAATTTAAACACGGGAAAGTTGTGTGTTACGATCTAAGTGTCTCACATTGATTTAAGTATGAACTTGATCATGTGTTTCTTAGCTACTAAGCACCCTTTTCTTGCAAATTGGTTTTCAGGGATGAGTTCTACCTAGAGGTTCGTATCTCTTGGTATCAGACCCAGCACCATGGTTCCCTAGCCGGGGTAGGGTCTCAAGGGTTGCAACCCACAACTTTGTAGTGTTTGGTTACAAAATCAACTTTATCATTTCACAGAAAAGTCCAGTCCCATGGTTCCTAGCCGGGGTAGGGTCTCAAGGGTTGCAACCCACATTTTTACAAAATTAACTTTATCATTTCACAGAAAAGTCTGGGTCTTTACAAAATTAATTTATTCATAGTCTGGGTTGCTCTCTTGTGGTGGTTGCAAAATTAAGTTATTCATTTCATGGAGAAGTCTGGGTCGTTCTCTTTTTATATTGGTAGAATTGCTTATTTAATTGGTACATGTCTGGTGGAATTGCTTATTTAATTGGTACAGGTCTGTAGGGAATTGCTTATTTAAGAGCGAAAAACATTATTTAGCTAAACAAGAGCAAAAAAACATAGTTCATATAGACACAAGTTATGGCATCCCCTTTGTATAAGTTTTTTTACTTGCTTTCTTTTCTCTTAACGTTTCATGTCATATCGTTTTCTTCTGTGCAGCCTCTTTGCCGTGATCACGAAAGGTCTAACTTGTTGCAATTTAAGGAAAGCTTTGTCATTGACCAGTCTGCTTCCATTGAGCCTACGGCTTATCCCAAGGTTGCATCCTGGACCTTAGAAGGAAACAACAGTGACTGCTGCTCATGGGATGGGGTAGAGTGTGATGAGGTCACGGGTCATGTGATTGGCCTTGACCTCAATAGCAGCTGTCTCTACGGTTCTATTAATTCCAACAGCAGCCTTTTCCATCTTGTTCATCTCCAAAGGCTGAATCTTGCTGACAATCATTTCAACTACTCTCAAATACCATCCACTGTTTCCAATCTATCTAAACTAACATATCTTGATCTTTCCTTCTCTATGTTTTCCAGTCAAGTCCCATTACAAGTTTCACAATTGTCCCAATTGTCATCCCTCAGTTTGTCTTCTAATCACTATTTGGAACTCAAGAAGCCCAGTCTAAGAAGTCTAGTTGAAAATTTAACCCATCTTGAAAAGCTTGATTTGAGTGGGGTGAACATAATCTCCTTGGTGCCTAATATCTTGGCAAATTTGTCTTCTTTAAAGTTCCTCCATCTCAGTGACTGCGGATTGCATGGGGAATTTCCAATAGGCATCTTTAAGCTTCCAAATTTACAAGTTCTTGATGTGCAGTACAATAAAGGTCTCACCGGCTATTTGCCTGACTTTCAACAGAGTAGTCCCCTTGAGGAAATGTTGCTCGCAAACACAAGTTTCTCTGGTAAGCTACCTGCTTCAATGGGAAACCTTGGCTCTCTGACTGCAATTGATACGTGGAATTGCAATTTTTCTGGGTCCATTCCATCTTCAATTGGGAACCTCACCCAACTTTCTTTTCCGCATTCCATCTTCCTTTGAAACCTTAGCAGTAATAAACTGACTGGTCAGATCCCTTTTGGGCTTACGAACCTCACACAATTAACTTTCTTGGAACTTGTGGGCAACAACCTTGCAGGCCAGATTCCAAGCTCAATCAATAACCTTAAGAATCTTGAATTTCTTGATCTTTCCTCGAACTACTTTAGTGGCACAGTGGAGTTCGACAAGTTTGTTAAGCTCAAAAAATTAACTACCTTGCATCTATCTTATAATGGAATTTCATTACTTACTAGTGAAACCAGTGGCAATACAACTCTTCAAAAGTTTCAAAACTTAGGGTTGTATTCGTGCAACTTGAGCAAGTTTCCAGATTTCCTAGCAAACCAAGATGAATTGCAGTGGCTAAACCTAGGCGACAACAACTTTCATGGTCAAGTACCAGGATGGTTTTGGAACGTGAGTAAAGAAAGTCTAGAGATTATCATCCTTTCTGACAACTTTCTTACTAGCCTCGGCCAACATCCAATTCTTCTTCCATGGACCCGTTTGGCCATTTTAGACCTTCGTTCTAACAAGCTCCAAGGATCACTTCCAATTCCATCATTCTCCACCTTGCGATTGTTGGGAATAAAACCTTATTCCTAAAACCTGTGGGATGCGGAAATAAAGAACAAGCACAATCACACACAAGAACACAAAGATTTACGTGGAAAAACCCTTTCTACTTGAAGGGAAAAAAAACCACGGGACAAACTCCGAATAAATCCACTATTATAATACGCAATTACAATAGTTCTTCTCAAGTTTTATACCTAACTTGAGGTCCTCACCAAATACAATAATAATCTCTCTAGGAATTAACACTCAACAAATTCTCTAGAGAAAACCCCAAATCCCTTTCGCAATTCTCAATTGCGGTTTGCTCTCTCAATATTGCGGCACTAGCTTCCTCACAACTGTTTCTCTCAATTGCGGCACCCTCAAAACCACATATAACATTAGTTATATATACTAATAACCTAGCCTCCTTAAGTCTTCTAATTCTAGAAGAAATAGGACACTGTGTGCACGTGGCTCACTTGGCCAACTCCAAGCCATCACATTAACTTAGGTATTAATTCAGTGTGGGCTGGACTCTTTACCCAACAATCTCCCCCTCCAGCCCACTATTGAGGGAGATCTTCAATCCAACTCATCAATTAGAATCCATGCCAGCCGGGCTGGCGCGAAGCTCAAGCTTCTTCATCATCTTCACCAAAAGTGAGAAAACCATATCAATGTCGATTCCTTTCATTCTCAAAGAATTAATTTCACCTTGGATATCCTTAATCCAATTCTCTGGCTCCCCCTCATCAGAAGACCATATATTCTTGAAATTATCCTTTCGACATTCTCCAGCAGACCTCTTCTCATTAGGCTCAACCATCTCTAGTGTAGGAGCTCGCTCCCCCTGCTCAAGATTCTTAGAATCTTTCACTTCATCATCATCACATATCACTCCTCCATCTGTAGCACTGTCAGGTAGAGAGAACTTTACTCTCTTAGGAGTAACACAATTAACGTTGACTCTCGACTGTGGAGTCTTCTCAATAGTTCCAACCGCATTGAACTTCTTCTTACAGGCCTTCACACGAGTCTTGTACAAGCCGCAGCAAATACGCCCTCTTGCAACAACCATAGGTCCTTTGGCAAGTTTCCATCTTCCATTGCCTAGGTGGTTACAATAACCCGCTCGATCCATAACTGGTGTTGAGATCAAATTAAAGCATAAATCTGGAACATGTCGCACGTTCTTCAGCATCACTGTGAAACCAACATTGGTTTTAATGCACACATCACCAATTCCCACAATCTTTGAGTAACTGGTATTGCCCATCTTCACAGTACCAAAGTCCCCTGCTTTGTACGTGGTGAACAACTCTTTTGTACGAACAACATGGTGGGTAGCCGCCGAATCAACAACCCACTCATCATCAATGTTATCAACATGCTCACACTTTTGCTCTTGAACTGAGAGCACTACAACTTCCTCATCATCCACAACAGCTGTAGTACCCTTCTCATCGTCATGCTTATGATCTTCATCTTCAGTTTGTTCTTTTCTCCAATGCTTACAATTTATTCTTATGTGGCCCTTTTTTCCACAATGGAAACATTCTCTAGTCTCCGTATGTTGAGATTTATCTCTTGACTTTGACCTGTCATTGAACGTAGCTCGATTATTACGCCATTTATTTCTACTTCTACCTCTGTTCTCTGTGACAAAAGCTTGACCTTCTGCATTGTCTATGCATGCATCTCTCCTGCGAACTTCCTCGCTCAAGATCAAATCTCGAATATCATCATATTTGAGTTTGCCTTTCCCTGCAGAATTGCTCACTGCCATTCTCATGGCTTCCCAACTGTTTGGCAAAGAAGCCAAAACAATCAACGCGCGGATCTCATCATCAAATTCAATCTCCACAGAGGATAATTGATTTGTGATTGTATTGAACTCATTCAGATGCTTCGCCACAGCTGCACCTTCAGCCATCTTCAAATTGAACAATTTCTTCATCAGATGCACCTTGTTGTTAGCCGACGGTTTTTCATACATACCAGACAAAGCCGTCATCAGACCCACTGTGGTCGTCTCCTTCACAACATTGTGCGCAACTGATCTTGACAGAGTTAATCTAATAACTCCTAGCACCTGTCTATCAAGAAGAGCCCATTCTGCATCTTCCATCTTATCAGGTTTCTTCCCTAAAAGAGGTAGGTGTAATTTCTTCCCATAGAGATAATCTTCAATCTGCATCTTCCAATACCCAAAGTCTGTGCCATCAAACTTCTCAATTCCTGACGTCTTTCCGTCTTCTCCGGTCATCGCTCCCACTCGAACCAAAGCTCTGATACCACTTGTTGGGAATAAAACCTTATTCCTAAAACCTGTGGGATGCGGAAATAAAGAACAAGCACAATCACACACAAGAACACAAAGATTTACGTGGAAAAACCCTTTCTACTTGAAGGGAAAAAAAACCACGGGACAAACTCCGAATAAATCCACTATTATAATACGCAATTACAATAGTTCTTCTCAAGTTTTATACCTAACTTGAGGTCCTCACCAAATACAATAATAATCTCTCTAGGAATTAACACTCAACAAATTCTCTAGAGAAAAACCCCAAATCCCTTTCGCAATTCTCAATTGCGGTTTGCTCTCTCAATATTGCGGCACTAGCTTCCTCACAACTGTTTCTCTCAATTGTGGCAGCCCTAACAAAACCACATATAACATTAGTTATATATACTAATAACCTAGCCTCCTTAAGTCTTCTAATTCTAGAAGAAATAGGACACTGTGTGCACGTGGCTCACTTGGCCAACTCCAAGCCATCACATTAACTTAGGTATTAATTCAGTGTGGGCTGGACTCTTTACCTGCGATATCTTGTATCAAACAATTCATTCTCTGGAAAAATTCCGGAGTTGATTTGTAACATGAGTTCTCTTGAGGTCCTTGATTTGTCAAATAACAACTTAAGTGGTTCACTTCCTCAATGCTCGCACAACTTTGGTGATTCTTTGTTGATATTGGATATACGGAGGAACAAATTTGAAGGAAGAATCCCACAAACTTGGACAAAAGGAAGCAAATTAATGGTGATTAACTTCAGCCAAAACAAATTTCAAGGGTGGTTACCAAGATCTTTGGCCAAGGGTAAAATGGTGAAGGCCCTTGATCTTAGTAATAACCAATTCAATGATACTTTCCCCTCTTGGTTAGGAAATCTTCCAAATTTGAAGGTTCTCATTTTGCGGTCCAACAAATTCTACGGCCCAATAAAGACTCCTAAAGCGAATCATAAGTTTCCCAACTTGCAAATCGTTGACCTCTCATACAATGGTTTTACTGGAAGGTTGCCATTAAAATTCTTTCAAAATTCGAATTCTTTGAGTTTTGATGGTGCAGAACACTTGACATATATTCAAGTAAACTCATCTATCAATCTACCAGACAATCAGGAGTACACATGGAATCTTGAGTATAGTTACTCAATGATAATGACAAACAAAGGAGTTGACACAGTTTATAGTAAGGTCCACGAATTTTTCACAGCTGTTGATTTCTCAAGTAATCAATTTGCAGGAGATATCTCAGAATCCATTGGAAATTTAATAGGCATTCATTTGCTCAATCTTTCCATTAACATTCTTACTGGCTGCATCCCACCATGTTTAGGAAAACTTGCAAAGTTGGAATCATTGGATCTTTCTCAAAACAAGCTTTTAGGGGAGATCCCACAACAGCTAACACAACTTACTTTCTTGGAATCCTTCAATGTTTCTCATAACAATCTCGTGGGACCTATACCACATGGAAAACAATTTGATACATTTCAAAGCAGTTCATTTGAAGGAAATTCAGGGGTTGTGTGGAAGCCCATTGACAAAGAAATGTGAGAACACCGATGCTTTACTATCTCCTCCTCCAAGCTCGAGTCAAGATTTGTGTTCTCCACTCCAATTTGGTTGGAAAATTGTTGTGATTGGGTATGGATTTGGACTAGTTGTTGGAGGGACTATTGGGCACATTGTGACTGCAAGGAATCATGATTGGTTAATGAAGACCTTCAGAATGAGGCAACTGGTAAGAAGAAAGGCGGGTTAATTTGGCCAGATGTCTTCCATGGATCGCATAAATATGTATATTCATTTTTTATATTGTGCTCTTTTCAACTTTTTTTTTTTTTTTTTTTTTTTTTTTTTTTTTTTTTTTTTTTTTAAGTTTTCCTTTTCTTTTCTCTTTTGGTGTGCAACGTGATCTTTTTTTTTTTTTTTTTTTCCTTTATCGTTTTGATGTATATTGGATTGGCTAGCATTAATGTATTGTATGTAAAAAGTGTTTTTTTTTTCTTTATCGTTTTGATGTATATTGAATTGGCTAGCATTAATGTATTGTATGTAAAAAGTGTTTTTTTTTTCTTTATCGTTTTGATGTATATTAGATTGGCTAGCATTAATTATTGTATGTAAAAACTGTTACAAAGATATTATGTCCCAAGAGTGTCCAAACTTATTGTAGGTTCATATACTTGTAGAGCAAACAAACTAACCTTAGGATCAGACTAGGATCCATCAGACTAGGGTTCTTTAGTACATCAACTTTTTTTCAATCTGTCTATCCAAACCAAGCCACAGTTGAGCCCTCACAATTACACCATCAAAACCCTCATGATGCCTATTCCAAAAATAAATAAATAAAAATTAGAATCCATACTCAAGCCACAGTACCATCCTTTATAGATTACTCAAGCATCTAAAGCTTCTTTAATTGCGAGCTTAATCTCAAATCCTGGCAAGACCTTCCACCACCACATCCAACATCACCTAAGCCGAGGCAAGATGGATGTAGTTCATCGATCTACACCAAACACAGCAACAGTGAAGGATGACTTCGCTCTCATTCTCGACCCATCTGCTCATAAGGTGACAGCACACCGAATACAACCTTCGGTTCATCCCAATCGGGGCTCGCCAACTCACCATATCCATCATCCTTAACTTTGACATCATGCACGACCTGCAATGTGTTGGAAATAAAACCTTATTCCTAAAACCTGTAGGATGCGAAAATATAAAATATGCAAGACATAAATATTTACGTGGAAAACCCTTTTTACTTGAAAGGAAAAACCACGTGACAAACTCCGAATAAATCCACTATTATAAAATTCAATTACAATAAGTTCTTCTCAAGTTTATGCCTAACTTGAGGTTCTCACCAAATACAATAATATTCTCTTAATACTCAACAAATTCTTTAGGGGAAATCCTAAATCCCTTTGTGTATTTCTCATGGCTAAAGAAAAATCTCTTAGTTTTTTCTTTGCTCTCACACACACTCACTGCTTCTTCGCAATTCTCAATTGCGGCACAGCCTTGCTTGCGGCACCTTTTTCACTTGATGCAACACACCTTTTTGAATCACACACATATTGCTTATATAGCAATACTTTAACCGGCTGAGTTGTTCTATTTCTAATAGAACACAACTTCCTACTAACACACTACACTAGTACACTTCCAATTGTAATAGGATATCAACCACTTAAGTCTTCTATTTCTTATAGAATTACTTGACCTCCACACTTAATGAATCATGCTCTTATGTGAATAGTGCCACCTCACTTGTTCTATTTCTAATAGAACACAAGTTTCCTACTTCTAATAGAAGTAGTCTTCTATACGTGTCCAGCAAGCTCATCAATTGAGCCTTGCTTTGGTGTGGGCTGGAACATGGTGCTCACGTGCACCCAACACAATGGCCTCATGTCCTTCCCACGTTTCTATCCTCCTCTCATGGTTCTCATTGTTGCCACAACCATGAGATCCAAGCCATAGTTGCTTGCAATCCATAGTGTCCTCCCAAGGACTGAGTTGTACAAAGTTTTCCAAGTTAACTAGATAGATGGTGCAATAGATGCCATAAAAACGGCACTAACAAGGCCTCATAAGGTGATGCCACATCAGCCTTAACCTTGCAGCTAGCCACATCAACATGTCACATGTCAATAAAGGATATTGCCATGTGTGAGAACCTCGCCCCTTTTCTCAAACCCGAAACGAAAACCCCAAAATTGGTTTCAAGTTTTTGGTTTCATGGAAATTAAATTGGTAGCGTGTCTCAAATGATGGGATGAAAAATTTTATGTTTTAATCCCCTCGAGGTTGAAGGTCGATGTGACTGTTGTTTGTGGAGTCGCCACTTAATTTATTTTAAAGGACAAATTAAGAAATTCAAAGACATCATTGCTGCCAAATAAAATTCTTCAACATAGTTGCCAGTTACAATCTATGTAAAAAGAAAATAAAATGTTGTTGTAAGGCCATGTATGCAAACCAAGGTTTTGGTTCGGAGGCTTGGTTACAAAATGGGAAGGTATTAGGCACCCCATTTTGCCCGATTTACACGGTCCTCTTATTTTAAAAATGGCCAAGCATGTTGTAATGTCAATGCACAAACAAATTAATTTTAATTGTCCACATCTCTAACGAACTTGTAAATATAAACACAAGAAATTAAAACATAATGTAAGAACAATAAATTAAAGCATAATGTAAGCACCCAAAAATTAAAGCATAAGGGTTAGAGAACTAACCGCATGCAAAACAAAATTAAAATCAAGTAGTGCTTCACAACTTGTGTGGTTGTGAGCTTTGTGATCAATGACTTTAAGGATGTGTATACAATTTGTAGGTTGTACGGGTAATCCTAAGAAGTGTTTGAGTATGTGGGTTGGTGGAAAAATAATTCCAAACCTAAGTAGTAAAGATAATGAAGGGTGAACAAAATCAAAATGATTTTTTCAACCTTCAAAACCTTTAAGACTTTTGGAAGGAATTTTGGTTTAAGAAAGCTTATGCAAATATTTTCTGTGACTAAAATATTTCTCAACCTTCAAGACTTTAGAACCTTGAAGAGGAGGGTTTGCTACAAAGAATTTTTCTGCTCAAAACACTCTTGAAAACTCTCCATATTTCTCTCTAATTTTTCTCTACACTTTCCAACCCCCTTGCCAGAAGACCATGGTTGTATTTATAGAGAAATGGGGGTGTGAAAGGGTCAAAGAGGGGTGGAAGGGGCTGCTTTTTTGCCCCCCACCAGCTGCCTCTCATGCATGCCAGCATGCCTTGTCCCCCTTTGCTGAAAAAAAGACAAAAAAAAGTGCAGAAATGGGTCCAGGTACACAGTGCCGGCCGGCACTGTGTTTTAAAATCCTAGTGCCGGCCGGCACTAGGATTAAATTTTTGAGTGCTGGCCTAAAAATTGGAGTGCCGGCCGGCACTGTTTTGAAAAATTAGAGTGCCGTCTGGCATTCCATTTTGGGTTATTTAAAACTTCTTTTTTTGACATTTTTCAACTTACCTTTTTGGCCATACATTGTGGAACGTGCAGGGCAGAAAAAACTGATTTTTCTGCCCTTCCAAAAGTATTTTTGGCATGCATGAGTGAGATATAATCCTATGTATGTATGTATATTTAAGCTAACGCGGACCCGAAGCGTTAAAACTCATTAGCGAAACTTTCCCGTTTGTGTCCGATTTGAGTGCATGACGCTAATTTTGATCGTGTTGATCAAAGACCATTTAAAATTATTTTGGTGTCATCGGACGTCCCGAGAAAAATGGGCCAAAACCCTAGAAATGCACAATTTCCGTGCCGAAACGCTCGGAGTCCAAATCGATGCAAGTGGTCGTTGTGACGTGTTGACCTACATCGTGTGAATGTATTTTTATATCAATCGATGCCCAGAACAAACTGGGACCAAAAACCCTAAATGTGCAAATTTCCGTGTCAGGGTCCGTTTTTTGGATTTTTAGCCGTAAAACTCCATCATGTTATAATTGAAATGTAGGTGGCAAAATGAGGTGTCTACACCATGTCAACCAGACGCTAGTAGCCACATTTTGTGCCACTTCAACTAGTTGCACATTAGCCACCAAGCACCTATAACTTCACTCAGTCCACCTGCCACATCTCCAACTTCATGAAGCCCATTGCCATCATGAGACCATATGCGCTCGTAGGCCACTCTCGAACACCCTTATATGACCATTCCTAAGCCTTTTAGGGTATACATATCCCGGAACCACATATCTCACAAACACTAGCAATCCATAACACACAATCTTCCACTATTGACATAGTTTCCAGCAATTGGTGTCAGCCATAATTAAAATGTGGTTGTTCGCTAACCATCATATGTTACACACTTCCAGATTGGTCAAATCAAGACCTTCACAAGCTCACCTTAAGTTATTGTAAACCTTTTTGTCTTATGTAGTCTAGGACTAACTTATGGTTTTAAGGCGTATAACATCACCCCTTAATAATTATAATTAAGAAAATCCCTTCAATCTCCTTTTTGGTATAAGGAATAGAAAATTATTTTCATTTATATATTTTATTTTTCTAAAAAAAATGAGGGTTCTTTGAATTTCTAACTATTCTGCATACTATTCAAAATTCTTTGAATTTTCTAACAGAAAGGTACTCCAAACTACTATTACAGAAAGGACTCCAAACTACTTGTGGAGTAGTCCCAAAAAGTTGGTTACAGGTTCCAAATCCATAACCGAATAGATCTCATGAGACCTTAGAAACCACTAGACCAAACCATTGAAGTTATATTTTTTATTATTTATAACTCTTTATTTATTTGGTGGAAAAGTCTGTAGGCACCAAATGGTGCACCCATTTTTTCACCGAAACGGTTGGTCAAATTGACATGAGTGTGAATTATACTGTGAAAAATTCTATGTATTTTGTTGTACCCTAATTTGAATCATTCTGCAACCTGCCCGGGCGAATGTCTATGAATCAGACCTGACAAACAATTAATGCATATTCAGGATCACCCTTGATTCAAATCACCATTCTATTATATATATAAAAGATAATTTCCTAATATGGCACTTAGTTCCAGTTTTTTTGTTGACGTTGGGAAAGCACCGCCGGAACTTCTTTTTGGTTAAAAAAAAAAAAATCATCAGTTTTGTATTTCACTTTTCGGGTAGATGAGAACAGATTTATTCATCTCACAAATTCTTATTCCAGTACGTGATAGGTCCAAGCCAGCACCCAAGCATTTTCAACATAATCTGTAAACCAAGAACAGGTGACAATCTACAGATAAAATTAGTCCATGCAAGTGGCATCAGTAATCAATAATTATGTAAGATGAATAAATCATCCCCACCTAATTGCATAAAGTTCACAGCTATCCCTCCCTTAACATGTTCACTGGGAATTATTGATGGAATCTTTGCTTTATAAAAGCCTACCAAAAGAGCAAAGCCGGAGCCACTTGCAGCAACAAATACAACACTTGTAAAGTTGACAAAAGCAAAACTTTGTTGATTTTCTCATGGAGTGAGAACATACCACTCCAGCCACAAATAATATAGTCAACTAACTTTGGTTGGCAAACTTGATTCCCTTCTCAATAGATGACTTGAGTTCGGGTTTCAGGCTTTCCAAGTTTTCTTTTTCATAGTCAGAGAGAGAGCCCAGCCCCAGAACCTCCTCCACACCATTCTTTCCAAGCCTCACCTGCAAAATAGGTAAAAAGATGTTTTAGTACTAATGACCATAGAGCCTATAGGCCCTACACATACTTGTTCTGTTTCTAGTTTCAACTGGCCAAGATATGAAACTAGACTGGCCATAACGTGTACATGTGAAGATTTCATTTTTCAAAGACATCAAGAGAAAAGAATTCACATAACTGGAAAAAATAAATAAAGTTAAAGTGTTCCCATGCACACTGCCGGCCCATTCATTAAGCCAAACAAGCAAATGCTTGAGGCCTCAAGCAAAAAGGTGCAAAAATAAAACATTCACAACCAATCACCCACCATCCCATTATTATGGGAGATAGGAATAGTACCAAGTTGAGCTATAGCTCTAACCCCATTGGCTTGGGTTGGTATACTGTATCAAAAAGAAAAGATTTGCAAATGACTTGTAATAGCTCAATGCTATTCAAACTCTACTATTATATGGCCTTTGTCAATAATCTCAAGTAAATTAAGCTGGTTTCAAGTCAAAACTGTTGACCAAAGCAGTAGTAATCAGCATTATTGCACAGTACTATCAATTTTAAAAACATGCTATTGACAATGTGTGAAGACCTTTGTTTTGTGTTCACAACTTCTGTCTGTGTTCGCTTGGTAAGTGCCTGGATTATCTGACAAAGCTTCTTTTGAGTCTGAAACAATTTAAATAGCCAATGGTAGCAAAGGTCTCCAACAATTGTAGCACAGCCAAATTACCAAGACTATGTCATATATATACTGGCCTAGAAACATCCAGAGATACAAGTTCAATACTAACAGACCATTGCTTTCAAGGACATACATAAGTGATTTCCCGGATGCTTGGTAGACCGAGTTTAATGTGTAGCAGATAGGGTTGGAATGCACTTTAGAAACTTTGGGTTTACTTTTCAATTTCTTTTCTAGTTACTTTTCTAATACTCGTGGGAAACCTAATTTTGATTATATATGAGAGAGAGAGTTAGTTGATTCATTTCATCTTTTGAATTTCATTTTTTTTTTTTTCTCATTGTTAATTTATTTTCTGGTTTTCTCCATATTATTTATTTATTTTTAAAAAATTTAAACTTTGCCTATATTTTACATGAATTGATTGGTTCTTGACTTGCATTTTAATGACTTTGAATTTTAGTATTTCTTCTTTCCATTACTAGTCTTTTAAGTTTTTTTTGTTTTTTTGATAAGTTAGTCTTCTAAGTTTTTCTCACTATTCTTATGGTGATTGTTATTTGAAATATTGTTAAGGCTGAATTGCTTGGTTGAATATTATTAACTATTAAGTATCTTAGGTTGTAATTTCTCTAAGTTCAAGTTAATCTTTTATTAGTTATTACATTATTAAGTTTTTAGTTTATTACGCAAAGTAGGAGTCCTAATACTAGTACAAGAAAGAGTTATTATATATATTTACACTCAATGTACTCAAAGAGGAGATAGAGTTTATCAATAAAATACTAAGTGTTTTGAGTATGAAGGCACTTTGGCCTTGCTGTTCTTTTTCCTCCCTTTCTCTTATCTTTTTTCTTCTTCTCTTTTACACGCACTATTCATGTGTACTGTTTATGCATACTGTTCATGCACACAATTCATAGATTGTGGAGAAATTCGATTTCTGTATCTTCTTATCGCTTTTCAACCCTAAATTAAATCTTTTCTTTTCCTTACAAAACCCTTCTTTAAAAAAGTTCTAAACCCTAAATCCACAAATCCTCCTAAACCATAACCCACCACAAGCACACATCAACAATACGTCATATATTTAAGAAAATACACAGTGGGCCAAGCCATTCATGACCAAACCCAAACCTGGTCTAGCCCCATAAGTGTAAGGTTTTGGTCCAAGCCCAAAGAACTTTGGGCTTGGCTGACTTGGCCCGACAGGCCACTAGGTACTTGACCACCCTAATTAATATGATTACCTTTGTCATCACTAATAATAAGCTGCTTGCAAATTGTTGAGTTTGAATGTGATTTAGGTAACAGATTTAGACTGAGCATGATTTTGAATAGGACAGAATGATGGAAAAAAATACATGTGTCCAACCCCAATTAGTCTGTTGAGGATCCATAGCCAACCCAAAAGTTTTGGAACTAGGGCTTTGTTGTTATTGTTGTCCTTTTAGTCTGATCATGTTATCAATCTCTAGAGCAGGAAAAAAAAAGAAAAAAAAGAAAAAAGAGAGATGCACAAAAAAGAAAGAAGGAAAGATTTGTCAGCTTGAGGATGAATATGGAAATTTGTTGCTTTGGATTATGTTCCTTTTGGGTTATTGTCGTTACCTAACACTTTTTTTTGATAAGTTTAATGTCGTTACTTAACACTACTTGAAGCTTAGCTTACTCTGTAAAATATAAGCTATAGTTTCTATAATTAAAGTACATGAATGGCTGGACTTTGCGCAGATGAAGTCTTTAATTTTCAAATATTTTAAATTAATGGAGCGCATCAATCCATGTCTTGGTTTCATTGAGGATGGATGTAATTTGATACATTCTAGCTTGTCTTTGTTAGTGCTATTATTTTTTCTTTGATAAATATCTTTGTTAGTGCTATTATGTGAACCAGACTCCCACATTACATTTTTGCACAAGTATTTTCCCTTCACATGGATCTAGAGAGCAAATTAGTGCTTTTTTCAGTCTTAAAGTTAAGTTATCCACATATTATACTGTCAAATATATTAAGAATAATTTCCAAGTCTGTTTTCTTTTTAGGTATTAGTGTTTATGTTTGGGAAGGATTTGAAATTTACCAAGGTTTTGGATGAGATTCAAATTTAAGTTTTTTTCTTTTTTCCTTTCGTTTTCTTTAATACCTTGATAATCAAAGGATTTTAGTAGATGGCAACATGAAAGATTGAGTTCAACTGTATTCTCAATTTGTAAGGTTAATATTTGTACCCCTACCAATTGGTTAGAATCTCAATAAATTTTCTGGCCAAGAAACAATGTTTTTTTTTTTTTACCTCAAAAATCCAAATAATTGCGAAATCATCTTTTAAAATGAAAATTCCACTTCTGCTAACTTGCATCCAAAACTTCCAACTTCTGGTGAAAATTGCCCTGGCCAATGGTTTTTGAAATTACTAAACTGGAGTGTTTTGGAATATTATTTTTCCTTTTTGTTAAAAAACTACAATGTTGCAAACTGGAAGTTTCTTCCCACTGGGTAATATCTAAACTGATTAATTTCTTTTTATGAGCTCCAATTGCATCGGGGGAATGACAAGGAAAGAAAAGACAAAGGATTCAAATAAAATTTATGGCAGAACTGAATACCCTAGTTTTTCTTTTCCTATGGATTTGTTAGTGTATGTGATTGATATAAATTAGCTAATGAGTGTTTTCACAAGGTAGTTCTCTGCAGTGAAATGTGAATATGTTGCAAAAAGCTTTTTAAGAATGTTCAATATATTGCTTTTTCCCTCAAATTTAGATTGAAGAACATTAGCATAGTTTGAATTCCATCTTGTCTTAAAAGTACATTGGCTATCCACTCCATTGACATGCTTACCAAACCTCTAACTTCAAAATGTTACTACTATGCCAGCACCATGAAAATCACCTCAACACCACTAAAACTACTGCTATCCTCACAATGCTGCCTCCACCTCCACTGCTACCACATTTCCCCCCTCCAATTTCTGTTTTATTTTAGATAGAGGTGCAACCTGCATGATGCCTAGGAGTTGCTGAAACATAAATTTTTTTTTTTTTGAGTGTAGGGGAAAATCTTTAATAAGATATCAAAAAATATATTTATATGGACAAAAAAATAACATATGTTCCTTCATTTTGCAAGATTTTTCTCATTGAAATCTTGTACCACCACTGTAATGCTACTGGTAGGAAGATTGTATCAGTGCCACCACTGTTTTGTAGTTTATCTTGGATTTGTGGAAGCTATCTACATAACATGTCATTATTTAATTTTCTTCTCATTTTGTTTTGGAAATTTTAAGCCTTTGTAGTTTTAAAAGAGTTGCAGATATTTTCAGAATCCTCCTTCCTGATATCTATTCCCAACTTATGCCACCTCAGAAAAAAGACTTGCATGGTGTGCATAACATAAGTTTAGTTTCTAGATTGGTTTCTTTGTATAGAAAGATGATTGATAAGGTGTGTGCGCTTGTGTGTATGTGTGCATGCATGTGGAACTGTGATCAGTACCAGTTTTGAGATAATGAAA
>OU015765.1:30806189-30844994 GCA_907173295.1 Fagus sylvatica | reverse complement strand
AAGCTTGACTGGATCCTCTTCATTTTAAGTGAAATGATGATAATTTATTTTACAGTGAAAATTTTATTTTTTGAATCTAACATGTATAGAGTGTTACATTATTTAAAATGTTATATAATATGACACTAGATACACTCTTCCACCTTTAAGTTTCTAACATTTTATTTGAACCATTAAATCAATTTATTTCAAATATGAAATATCATTCTCTCGAACCACAAGAGGGCAAACCTTTGGTCTCAAAGTTGAATTGATATAAACTTATTGTATGTGATTTTTGGCTACTAAATGTTTTTTTTTTCTCTCTCTCTCCATCTTTTAGTGTATTTCGCCGCTAAAATCATAGAAAAAGGTGGGCTAACCATTTAAACAATAGATATTATTATACTGTGGTTCCTCCCACTCATCATATACTCTTTGTTTAACGGCCAACTAGACCTCCACTTTGTTCATCTGGGCTGCACAAATACGTACAATAGTCTCAGCCAATCTGCTAACTTTTTAAAAGTAGACGCTCCAAAGGGACAAGGGCTAATGGAAAGAATTTTTAACAATTGAAAATAATTCATGTAGATTATTAAAAAACTGCAGACAAATCCATATAGTTTCTTATTTTAGTAAGATCCACAAATGGTTTAGTCACTACTTGACCCTTGTATTTCGAATTATCATGATGATGATAATGTGACAAAAAACAAAAACTTTAAACGTGTGGTATCAAAAGCAATTGTAAAATTCTGTCCTTGTTAAACTTGTCCAAATACTTGTTATCCTTACCAACTTCTTCTTAGCTCAACCTCTTTAATTTCGTGTTTATCTATTATTTATTTAAGTGGGATTTGCATAGTTGAACCTTGTATTAAATTGTAGATATTTACGGCTTGTGTGCCTTAAATGACCATCTTTCTTGTCATTGACTTTGGTTGAATTTTTCCCATTTGAAAATGTGTTATTGCAATTTCAACCATAAAGCAAGACCTCTAATTTCAATAGGATGATGATGGATAAATAAACAATTTGACTAGTGGGCATGTGTCTTATCATGACAAAATTGAGTCCTTCAACCCCAATGGTGGGTTGACATGGATCTTGACCCTCGTTGATGAAACATTCCTTCGGTCATCAATGGACCCCCACCTAGCTATCACAATTCACAACCTGATTAAAATCCTACAATATTTGAAGACTTTGTTTGAAAGCTATTTTATTGCCTGTCTGTGTACGCTTTGTTGAAAAACCATTCTATTATTTCCAACCTTTTGTCCTCTGCCAGTACTGTAATACTGTATATAAAAAGTTACTTTTTTTTTTTTCCTCGAGGAATAGCCAGTGAATTACCTAACTTTTAACATAAAATTTCCACAAAGTATATTATCATTAGTTTGATTCCTCCATTTTGTTTTTTTCAAATTTGGTTTATTATTACTAAATATTAGATTTTTTTTGTTTAATAATATTATTTTGCAAGATAATATTGTTTCAAAACAATTGAGGGAATTATTTTGCAAGATAATATTATTACTAAATATTAGATTTTTTTTGTTTAATAATATTATTTTGGAAAAGAAAATGTATACAATCATGAAATAGGTAATTCTCTTAATTGACTATTTCACACTGCTCAGTTGAACTCAATATCTGCATATTAGTATTCAACAAGATAAATGATTCTGGAGACCAATAAGGAATGCTTACATATGGATAAGTTTGAGCATATTGTTGTCTACGTATTGCTGGACTTGCGGTTAGCCACTAAATTTTTTCTATGATGATACTTCTGAGTAATATTCTGTCATTTTCAATGAATTTCTACTTTTCAAGCATCATGCAGATTTAGTGTATGTATTTATCTGAAGCCTGACAACACATCCTTCTTTATATATCATATGTAGGATATGCGTAGTACGGGGTTTTTTTTTTTTTTTTTTTTGCCTTTTTCCCATTTGATTATTCGAAATGTCACACCTGTCACATTATCTCTAATGGTTTAGGGAAACAGCTCTAAGTAAATCTGGTGCAGGTATGGAAGATAGATCATCTTTCAACTCTACTTCATTGGAAAATTATTTTACTTTCTAAATAAAGAAAGCCTTTCTATAGTACTTTGTAGTTCTTTCTTAGGATTTTTTTGGGCCCCCTTCCTTTTTGTCCTTGTATAATTGTAGATGTACCTGCTTATAAGATGATAAGAGTTTTATGTTTCATGTTGGCATTCTTGCTTCATTTGCCATAAAACCTCAAAATTTCAATGCTTTTGTTGCCCAAAAGCTGTTTGTGGACGCTGCATCTGTGATTCTGAGTTTGCATGTTTTAGAGGGAAGAAAGGATTTTGCAATCACTGTGTGCAACTTGCAAAACTTATAGAAGAAAATGTTGATGTCGACATTGATGGGGTATGGTCGACACAAATTTATTGTTTCTTGTATACAGGATTTGTTGCTTCTTCGAATATCTTCAAATTTATTTATCGAAAAATTTAGTTTAAGTTGGTTTAGTTATGAGCTTGCTGGAAAAAGAAAAGCTTAGGAAAAGTTTCTATGGTGAGCACTGGGTTTATCCATAGTTGATGTTGTAAAAGATTTTCTTAGATATGGTTTCTACTGATCTGTAATTGCAAAGGGCATTTGCTTTTTATTTTGGAAGATTTTGTTTTTGATAAATCAGTCCTTTGCAAGATAATACACTAAGGACTCTAATTTTAGATATCTAGAGCCTTAATCATTGGAAAGGTACATACCATTGGAATTTTCTTTCACATGGTAGCCATTATTTTTCTGAAGGTCTTGCCTTTTTTACTGTATATTATTGTTTAATGACAATGTTTTTGATAATATGCGCAGAATAAATGCCGGCCTAGACTATCATCAGCTGCTAGTTTTGTGAAAAAATTGCATGATCTTGCAAGTAAGTCTTGTTATGGTAGCCAAAGTTTTTTTTTACTGTTTCAGTTTTGTTGGAGGAAATCACAAGATTGATTTCTAAATGCTAATATCAAAAACATAAGCTCGAAATGTTTTGGTAGGAAGAAGTTTGAAAACATAAGCTCCCTTACATCTATTTAACATCTATGTGATAGGTAGCATCCTCCAATCAACTAGCAGAAGCTCGAAATGTGAGATCATTAACCTCCAAAGTCAAGGATCTTGAAGCAAATCTGGGGCCATTAGAAGTCCACATCATGAACAAGGATAGTGAAGAGAATGTAGAGATTTCAAATCTAACAAATGCCTTGGATGAAGCCCACATCAAGAACAAGGACAGTCAAGAGACAATGGAGACTTCAAATCTTGCAAATGCCTCAAGTGAAGTTCAAAGTTAAAGCTGGGCCTGGAAATTTTACTTTTTGTTTACAGATAATATTGTTCATCAAGAAATGAAAGTCTTTAGGTGCTATAGAAAATAATGCTATTGACATTTGAGGTGACAGTTTGTACCTTTAGGTGCTATAGAAAATAATGACAATTGATTTCTGGAATTGCTCAAGCTTTCAGCCCTACTGGAAAAAATAACCTACAGATTTGTAAACATCATTTTCTGGAATTGCTCTAGGCACATTCAATAAAAAAAAGAATAAGTAATTTTTATGGAGAGTCAAGTTCTTCGTCATCTAGTATATATTCTTCAATTTTTATTTTATTTTTGCAGATTCCTCATAAAATTTTAAAGAGGCATTTTCTAATCAGACAAAGAACAATGATCATACCCTTGAAATAATTTGTACTCTTTTTTATGTAACCCACTGGCATCAAATTTGTAACTATATTGTAAAGTACTAGCCTACTATTAATTTCATTGATTCGATGAAATGATGTAATTCTTAACCTGTATTGAGGAAAGAACCAACACTCTCTGGGGTAATTAGAAACTAGGGAACTTAATGTTGACGTTGCATTTGTCGCAATGAAGTACCTTACACAAAAAAACCAATAAAACATAGCTCATGAGATGATGAAATAAAAAACTCAATGCATAAAATCATAAATTAACTTATTTTATTTTAAACTTCTTGGCTTAACCTAGATATTTTTTATTTCAAACCTATTTAATTTATATATAGTTTACAACTTGTTGGGACAATAATAAATTAACGAAATAAAAAAACTTAAACTCACTAGATTCAATGTAGAAAATTATAAATTAACTTATTTTAATTTAAACTTCTTGGCTTAACTTACATATTTTTTAGTTCAAACATATTTAATTTATATATAGTTTACAGCTTGTGAATAGCCATATTTCAATGGCACGAGTTCCAGCCAAAAATTTTTTTTTTAAAAAAATGCCAAAAAAAAAAAAAAAAAAAAATAAAAAAACTGAAAGCCATATTTCAATGGAACTCGTCTCTTCTAGAGACGAGTTCCAGCCAAATTATTATTATTTTTTTTTAATAATATGCGCGAGCTTCTCTTCTTAATTTCAATGGAACTTGTCTTTAAAAGAGACGAGTTCCAACCAGATTAATTTTTTTAAAAAAAATCAATGTGTGCGTTCGCGCCAGAGGTAGGGGAATTTAAAAATTTTTGTGTAACTCGTCTCTACAAGAGACAAGTTCCAGCAGTTCAAATTTTTCCACGTCAAACAGCCACGCAATACAGTTTTTAATGCCACGCAATACTGTTTTTAATGGAACTCGTCTCTGGTAGAGACGAGGCTAAATATCTTATTAGTTTCAAAACAGTGTTTTTTTGCAAAATTGTTTTTAAAATCAACCTATTGAGCAAAATCCCTCCTAAATATTATCATTTTATACCACAATGTCATTCTAATGCCTCACCAACTAATGCTACCATTTTTTTAAAAAAAAAAAAACTAATGCTACCATTTTTTTAAAAAAAAAAAACTTAAGCCGCAGAAGAACACAAACTCAAATGCCTTTATATATGTGTGTGAAGATATATAATCAAACAATCATGAAGCATCTTGGCCGTAAATTTTGTTTTCCTTTATAAAGCATGTAACATGTAGAATCGACCTTAGAGCATTTTTTTGAGACTAAGCCACGTGGTTCAGACTGTAAGCCTTCTTGGCTAATAGGTGCACAGCATGACCTCATTTTTGCATCATAAAATTTGTTATGAATTTTTGAAAGTTTTAGTAATTACCATGCAAAAGCAATTTTGAGTTATTTTAAAAGTTTCATGATGGTAATATGAAGAAGAGAGGATAGATGGACCTACTCCTTACATTCCCTTTCTTCACTTGTCATGATTATAATTGAAGGCTGCCTCTTTCTATGCAAACCAGTCTTTGTTTCACAAGTAAATAAATGTATAAAAAATTCAACAAATTTAAAATATACATACGCTCCATCTAAAAGATTGAAAAAAAATTGAAACAAGGAAGACAAATGGGGCTAGTTGGTTCATTCATTGAGTGCCCCTATTTCAACAAGCGAGCGTGTAAAACAAATTAAGAAATTAATTCCCGGAACTAAATAATAGTCATATTACTAAACTAAATGTTTATTTAATCCATGTCGATAAATTTTACTAGGATTTTTTTGCATTAGCACATGTATGCTTAAGAATAATTAAAATTAGCTACATATAAAACTTCCATTATATGCCAACTCTTATAACGAAAAATTGTAAAAGATATAATTTATGTTAGCAAAATTATTATAATAAACCCAAGTGAAATGCACGTAACAACTTTATGTTAGCAAAATTGACAAAAAAAATGCACATAGAAGGGATAATTTCATCAATTTAAAAATCTTAGATTATTATATTGTAAAATTGAAACCCTAAGAATCAGTTTTCCAATAACCCAAAATCCAGACGATGATTATGCAACTTTGCCTTATTTTCAACTTGCTCAATCTAATGAATGGACTATAACTAAATAAACGAAATGGGCTCTCTAATGACCTTGTGATTCTAGTGGATGCTGAAGAGTTGAGAACAAGCCTGCCTGCCTTTTTTTTTCAGCACAGTTTAAATTGGGTTTTTAGTTTTTTCTATACATTTTCCCAAGTCCATTTCATGAATGCGTAGGCCGAGCTCAATATGGGGGTTTTACACTCAAAACCCAAAATTGTAGAATGAGGTATAGACTATTAAGCCCAACAATTTTTAGTCCTTGGGCCACTGGGCTTCTTGTTGTAATTTCTTGGGCCCTAAATTGTTGTCTTGTAAAGCCCAATTAATTGTGAAGGGAAACAATTATTAACACCAAACAATTATTAGCTCGCTCAAACTAAGAAGAGAGCGATGGATCTTCTTCACAACGCGTATTCCACTGCTTCAGACGATGAAGAAGAAGAAGAAGAAAACAAAGGAACGAAGCATCAAATCCTCGCAGTTTCTTCTTCGAAGCGATTTAAACCCGATTATTACCCGTATTCGACTACCAAACACCATTCTACGCCTCCGAACCAAACTCCGAACCTCCAAACAGAAGCTCCGGTTCCTGGTAGATACATTTCCAAAAGAGAGCGCGCACTCTTCGGTTCGACCCATGGACTTCCCGACCCGAACCCGCTTCCACCTTCCACCACATCATCCTCTGGTACTTGCTTTATTTCAAGTACAAAATTATTATAATCATATTATTTGCTTTCACTAATTAATCAAGGTTATAATCATGTGTTTCAAATAAGTGTGCTCTGTATTTCTATTTTAGATGTTTATTGCATTCAGCGTTTAAACTTGCATTTAGCCCGTCAGGGGTGAATGCCACTGGATTACCCGCTAACTAGTTCTGGCAGCTGAGGTCAGTCATTGTAGGTTTTAGTGACTAGAGACGAGTTCAGAAGATTCCTCTTTAGAAAAAGGGGTAAACTTGCATTTAGCCTGTCAGGGTTGAATGCTATTGGATTACCTGCTAACTGGTTCTGGCAGGTGAGGTCAATTGTTGTAGGTTTTACTTACTAGAGACAAGTTCAAAAGACTCTTCTTTAGAAAAAGGGGTAAACTTGCATTTAGCCTGTCAGGGGTGAACCGGTGAATACCCTTAGATTACTAATTAACTGATTCTGGCGAGTAGGGTTAGTTGTTCATAGGTTTTACTGACTAGAGATGAGTTCAAATGACTCTTCGTTAGAAAAATGGGTAAACTTGCATTTAGCCCGTCATGGGTGAATACCCTTAGATTACCAAGTAACTGATTATGGTAAGTGGGGTTAGTTGTTTGTAGGTTTTACTGACTAGAGACGAGTTCAAAAGTCTATTTTTTTTAAAAAAAATGGGTAAACTTGCATTTAGCCTGTCAGGGGTGAATACCCTTAATTTACCAAGTAATTGATTCTGGCAAGTAGGGTTAGTTGTTCGTAGGTTTTACTGACTAGAGATGAGTCCAAATGACTCTTTAGAAAAAGGGGTAAACTTGCATTTAGCCCGTCATGGGTGAATACCCTTAGATTACCAAGTAACTGATTATGACAAGTGGGGTTAGTTGTTTGTAGGTTTTACTGACTAGAGATGAGTTCAAAAGACTCTTCTTTAGAAAAAAGGGGTAAATTTGCATTTAGCCCGTCATTGGTGAATACCCTTAGATTACCAAGTAACTAATTCTGGCAAGTGAAGTTAGTTGTTCGTAGGTTTTTCAGACTAGAGATGAGTTCAAAAGACTCTTTTTTAGAAAAATGGGTAAACTTGCATTTAGCCCATCAGGGTGAATACCCTTAGATTACCAAGTAACTTATTCTGGCGAGTGGGGTTTAGTTGTTTGTAGATTTTACCACCTAGAAACGAGTCCAAAGGACTATTCTTTAAAAACGTTCCTTACGTTGAGGGTTAGATTGCATTTAGATTGAATTTGTTATTCATTGATAGAAATATGTTACTTTGGCTAGTCTAAGGTGTTCTGTTATTGTTCTCAGTTTTCGGGAGTATTTCAGATTCCAATTTACCACATGATATCATGTCATCATTGAGAAATCAAGCAGAGGACCGTGCACAGCTAGGCAGAATATCTGAGAGGCTAACTATAACTCTACGTGGCCATACAAAGGCTGTCAATGCTATACATTGGTCGCCAAGTCATGGTAAGTTCACTTGGTTGACAAGCTGTTGAATTAATAAATGCCCTATCTTCACTTTGTTATTGTATTTCTACCCTATAGTTTGGAGTTATAGCACCACTTTTGGCCTTTTTGAGGTCTACTAGTTCTAGTAGATAAGGATCTCAAGTACTAAATTTAGACTCAATAATATATTAGCATTCTAATTGTGTCATAAAACAGTGTGAAGTATTTTGGAATTTGATGTTATCATGTGTTTCTATGCAATATATCTCTAAAACCCCAGACACAAAAACCTTTAATTACATTCTATCTGTGTCAGTATAGCATTCTATGTAAGTCTTAAAACTAATGAAATATTTTCCAGTTAGATATGAAAACACTGTTTTTTTTGTGGGTAGGTACCCACTTAAATCTTAACCATTGATTTTTGCAAATTTATGCCGTATATTTTAATTAAATGTCTACCAGTCACCGGTTGAACAAGTTTTTAATTTTTTTCCCCTCTTCATTTGTCTTTTTTTGTTTTGTTTTTGTTTTTGTTTACGGTTCTTCATTCTCGTGTCAACACAGAGATTTTCCATTGGACTGGTAAAGCTCCCCTCTGGAAATTGTGTATCATAAATCTTATGACATGCTTGCTGGAAATTGATGACAGATATTTTATCATCTTCAAATTTAAATTTTGTGGGAAGCAAGTTGAAAAGAGTTTCGGCATTAATTTTGAGAGAACACGCATGAACCTATAAAGTGGCTGCAATGAACATTGACTTCATTGAACTATGGCAAAATTCTTTGCACTAAAGTACTAGATAGTAAGATGTGCTTCACACCCAAAAAAAAAAAAAAAAAAAACGATAGTAAGATGTGCTGCTTATATCAGTAAATTCTGTAGTTTGAGAATGTGGTATCCAATTATTAAATTACATTGTAAAATAAAATCTATGAATCTTGTATCTTAAATATGGAATTCTCTTTTTGATAAGATAACACCTGTTGCAGAGAAATAAGCTAGACCATGTTATAGTTTCATATACCAAATAACCTTCATTCAGTAGAGCTTCTAACAATCAGTTGGAAGAGGGTACTGACAATACCTAGTGTCCTTCATGCAGAGGAAGAACCTTTCATAAGCCAATGCCATCTTATTCGCTGTAAACATTGAAAGTGCATATTCCTTGCAGGCCATGCCTTTCCTCTGCAACAATTTAGGCCCATCTCTTATCACCATCTCCAAAGCGTCCACAAAAGACTTCACATTAGGTGAAAAGGTGTACCCAAATCCTTCATTTACAACTACAGTCCGAACAATGCTAGGATAATTTGGGGTCAAAACTGGCTTCCCACAATGCATTGCTTCAATCAATGTTAGATCGAGCCCCTGAGGCCTTAGTGTTGGGTTCACAAACACATCGAGAGCATTATAAAATTCAGACAGCTCCAAAGGCTCCAATGCGCCTAAAACCTTCACATTTGAGCCTAATTCAGCATACCTTGTTCTCCAAGGACCTGACCCTGCTACAAGTAAAAACACACCGGAATGTCGTTTAACAATTGATGAAAAGGCTTCATAGAGAAGTGGGTGTCCTTTGTCTCTAACCAAGCGCCCAGCCACTCCCATGACAAGGCTTGCATTGACAGGGACCCCATGTTTTCTTCTAAATCCTGCACCGGCTTCTGGATCTTGAGCAAATTTTGTATCGTCAACCCCATTTAGTATAACATGGACATTTCTTTGTGGTAATTGATAGATGTTAACTAGAACCTCACCAGCACTAATACTGATACAAATATGTTGCTTATAGCTTGAGAAAAATCTAATTTCATGGATTAGCCTTGGCATAGCTTCTTGGAGCTCTGTCATTGGGCCTGGAAGAGCCTCATTTGGGTTGGAAAGAAGCTCTTGGAACAACTTTGAGTGCATAATTTCATACCAAATGCCATGCCAAGTTACAGCCAGATTAGGCACCAGTTTCGCACGCCAATATGGCAATGAAACACTCTCTGTGTGCACATAATCAAACGCCCCATTTGCGTTTACCTTACTGAAAATTTCAAAAGCTAGAGAGCTATTCACTGAGCCATGATCATTTGCAGCAAAGTACACATGAAGGTTACCTTCATGGATGTCATGTTGGGGCCTTCTCTCGGAAGGCACAGTGAAGACATGAATTTCATGACCCCTTGCCGCCAAGGCATGGTATAGAGTTGAAGCGTGGCGCTCCATGCCTCCGGGGACTGCACCAACTGGCCATGCCTTGGAGAACACGGCAAGCTTGAGCTTCTCAAAGGTTGGTCCAAAACATAGCTTATTCCATGGAAATTTAGCATCTCTAAGGTCACCATGAAACCGACCTTGCCCTGCCCAAAGTAATGGTTCCCAGACGTGCCCAAGCGGTGTAAGGAAGAGGAAAAAGGAGGTAAAGACCAGAATTAAAGTGAGGAATGTTGAATATTTAAGGGAGAGGAATTTAGAACAAGAAGAATTGGGTTTATAAGGGTGGTGTTTCATGCCCATTGCTAGCTACAGCCTACAAGCCTACAATTCACAAAGGAGGTTTTGGTTCTTTATTACAATGGATCATTCTTATTTGACATTGATTTATTATATTTTTAGATTTGGATGACTTTTAGTACCGGTGTAGGGGTAGTCATATTAATGCTTTCAGCCATGTATACCGGATCTCCTCGAGCTTATGCAACCTTAATAAGCATTGCACATGGCATGTGACATTTTGTCAACTATTGAATATTGATAACCAGGCGAAGTGTGCTTTTAGGGGAAGGAAAAAAATAAAAATAAAAACAACAACAACAACCCGGAAAATGAGAGAAATTATTCATTCATCTTGTTGTATTTACACAAGGTCCTCTCAACCAATACAATAAATCATTGTGAGTTGGATAACTATGTGGTTATTTAAAATCAGAAATATATACAATGATTTACTTGTATTAATTGAGAGGACTACATGTACAAAAACAACAAAATGAATTAATAATTTCTTTTTCTCAAAGAGAAAGGTGGTCTTAGTTTTACTTTCCATGAAAAATAGTCAATAAATTGGAGGAAAGATAGAAACGTGGGGAGAGTGAGGAGAGACAGGCCTATACATATACTACGTGCAAACCATATAGAAGACGACTTTAATGCGTATTTATTTTAAAATCTATCAGCACACATCAACTCGTGGTCTTGGAATCCTTGCTTTCTCCATCAAAAAACTTGTTGAATTTGTTTAATGGAATTACTAATCAACTAAGAAAAAGTCTGAAAATTTTCTTTTTAAATAATGTTACAAACTAAGTCGGTCCATGATTTGTTAATTGTCCAATAGTCTCGACTAACATAATAAAAAATGTACTAGAAGAGCTTATGAAAATCCTATAACGGATATATATCTGGCTAACTCTTATTTTGTACCAATTTGATCAATATTCTACACTTGTCTTGATTCATACACACTATTTAGAGAAAAAGAAAAGAAAAGAGGAAATCCGACTTTCAAAGGGCTAACTGATGGCCCATGGGGAGAGTTTCTTGTGAGGGTCGAGCCCAACTCCCTCACAAAAATGGGCTCTCTTCCTTTATGCGGTTACCCGCACATGTCCAAGTTCGTAGGGCCCAAAACCCACGTCAACAACCACCTTAAAGAAATAAGAAGAAGAAAAAATGAGGAATGAGCTCGTAAGGTAATCCCTCTTGCACTGGATTTGATGGGAACTAAGGCCCCTATCTATGCAAACTTCGAGCTTATGGTGAAAAGCCCAAGTCCACTAGGTTATGAAATTGACCTATAAAATACTTTTATCTTTTTGACCTATAAAATACTTTTATCAAAGCTTGATGGAAGTGAATCTTTATAACTCTTCTATTAACCAAGAACTCTGGAGAGATTAATTGGAAAGTGGAGAGAATGACATCATGTCATAATTCGCGAGTGGGGGATATTCTTTGTAATATTTTATTGTGTAATAGATTTGGAATCACTAAGTCGTCTTCAATATCGTTTTTACTTTGAGTTCTTTGTTGTAATTATTAAGTCCATTATGATGGGTTGATTAAATAGATCCCACAGGCACAATCAAGTCAAGATGACACGTCTTAATCTTCCATATTAATATCTTTTCTGAATCTTATAATAGATTCATTTTAAATAAAATTGAAACAAGCATGACTTGAAAATTGAAAAAAAAAAAATACATCAACCACCAAATCATTTTGTACATTGAACAAACCTAAAGGAAATGGAGGACTCTAATCGAAATATTTACTTGCCTCGATCCATTTCCCTATAGTTCAAACTAAAAAATAATAATCAAAAACAGAAATAACCAAAAATAAATTTTGTAAGAATCACATATAGTAGTAAAGAATTTCAAAATATGTATATAATAATAATAACAACAAATTTGGACATTTCACTTTGTAAGAAAATCATATTTTGTTTCACACGAATCTGCCAAAAAAAAAAAAAAAACATTTCAAATGCCTGGCTCGTACTGGCTGATACCCTAAGTTAAAGATTCAAAACATTAAACCCACAAACACAGTAACCTTATCTGACGTGGCAGCACCGACCAATCTAGCTTCTCTCCGGTCACTCGCCCCTGCCGCGCGTGTTTCTCCCAACCTCAGTCCCACAGAGGCACGGATCAGTGAGAGAGTAATCTCTCTCTCAGTCACAGAGCGAAGCACAGAGCTCGGAAAATCTCCAACCCTTGCCTTGTACTTCTACCCCTTCCTTCTCTGCATCAAATTTCAAAACCCTTTTTTCAATTCGATTTTCCCACTTTGCTTCGCTGCTCAAAACCCTAACTTTTCCCCTAATTTTCTCTAAAATCCGTACACTACAAATTCCCCTAAAACCCTAAAAATCCCAGGGTTTTGAAAAAACCACACTAAAGATTTCATTTTTCCTCTTCTGGGAACTTTCCCAATTCCAATTCCGAAACCCTAAGCTTTAATTTGGGATTTTGAAATTAGGGATTTATATATATATTGGTTTTATATGTATTATTGTATGTATGGCTTCAGGGGTATTAGGCGGTGACGAAGCGAGAGAGAAGAAGCGAAGGTTTCCGGAGAGCAACAAGGTTTATTCTCGGAAGAATCCTAAGAAACCCAAGAATTCCCACCATGTTTCTCTCCCTCACCACCAAACCCTCACCACCGAAGATAACAACTTCGATGCGGTGGCGTCCGAAGACGATTCCTCGAGCCACAATCGCAACGCCTGTGAGCTCGACAATGGGAACACCGCCTTCTCGAGGTATAAGAGGATTGCGTTGGATTCGATGCGGAGGAGTGAGGTTGGTGAGCTTAGGAGGAAGCTTGTGAGTGAGCTAAACCAAGTGAGAGACTCAATGAAGAAGATTGAAGCTAAGGAGGTTCGATTCGCTGCCAATTCGGAGAGGTTACGGGGGCTTGGCGGATCTGTTGTGGCGGAGAATCATGATCAGCAACGGAGGATGCCCAAAGGCAATCCGAATATGGTGAAGGAGAAGGAGAAGAAGAAAAAGAAGTTGAAATCCAATGGTGATGGTGATGGTGATGAATTGGATTGGAATTCGAGTCCTGTGTTTAAGAGTAGTAGTGATTTGCTAATGAAATTGATGAGGCATAAGTTTGGTTGGGTGTTTAATAAGCCGGTGGATGCGAAGGGTTTGGGGCTTCATGATTACAATACCATTGTAAAGCATCCGATGGATTTGGGAACGGTGAAGACGAAGATGGATAAGAATTGGTATAAGTTGCCGAGAGAGTTTGCTGAGGATGTGAGACTTACGTTTAGTAATGCTATGTTGTATAACCCGAAAGGGCAGGATGTTCACTTCATGGCTGAGCAGTTGGCCAAGGTATTTGAAGATCAATGGAAGAATGTGGAGGCCGAGTTTAATCGTATTAGGAGAATTGAAATGGGTCGTGATGCAGGCTTGCCAACACCTGCTTCGAGAAAGACTCCAATGCTGGCTCGAGCTGAAATGGGTCGTGATGCAGGTTTGCCAACACCCGCTTCAAGAAAGACTCCAATGCTGCCAACACCCACTTCAAGAAAGACTCCAATTCCGGGTCGAGCTAAAACGGGTCGTGATGCAGGTTTGCCAACACCCACTTCAAGAAAGACTCCAATGCTGGCTCGAGCTGAAATGGGTCATGGTGCAGATTTTCCAACACCCACTTCAAGAAAGACACCAATGCTGGCTCGAGGTCCTACACCGGCTCCAGCTCCTGCTCAAGCTCAAGATCCTGCTCCTTCTCCGCCTCCTCCTCCTCCACCGGTGGAGACAAGGACTTTGGAGAGGTCAGAATCTCGGACAATGCCTGTGGATCCCAAGTTGAAACCTCCTGGTTATGGTCAGCTCGGTAGAACCACAATTCTGAAGAAACCTAAAGCTAAGGATCCTGACAAAAGGGATATGACTTATGAGGAGAAGCAGAGGCTCAGCTTAAACCTTCAGAGTTTGCCTTCAGATAAACTTGATAACATTGTCCAGATTATCAAGAAGAGGAATCCAACGCTTTTTCAACATGACGATGAGATTGAAGTGGACATAGCCAGTGTTGATCCTGAAACACTTTGGGAACTAGATAGATTTGTGACCAATTACAAAAAGAGTTTGAGCAAGAATAAGAGAAAAACAGAAATTGCTATTCAGTCAGAGGCAGAGGGAGAGGTAGAGGCAGAGGCAGAGGCAGAGGGAGAGGCACAGGTAGAGGCAGAGGTGGAGGCACAGGTAGAGGCAGAGGTAGAGGTGGTAGAGGTAGAGGCAGAGGCAGAGGTAGAGGTGGTAGAGGCAGAGGTAGAGGTAGAGGTAGAGGTAGAGGCAGAGGCAGAGGTAGAGGCAGAGGCAGAGGCAGAGGTAGAGGTCGAGGTAGAGGTAGATTCAGAAACTGACCATGCTATCCCAGAGACAGTGAGACCCTGAAATACTTATTAGTTCACTCTTAGTTTCTTTACTACATGAAAGTGTAGTTGGCTAATACAAAATTCATTTTATTATCTTTGCAGAATCTGGCACCAGCCATGGGAGAGGCAACTATAGAAACTGAAGCAGGTAAATTTCTTGAATTCGCAAGGATCAGTGGTTCTTTGGTTTGAGTTTTCCATTGGGTTTTGAGGAAAATATAATTGTTATGTGCTGATATCATTCAAAACCTGTTGCATTGTAACCAGTTGAAAACAATGTTACTGAATTCAACCCTGTTCAAGAAGAAAAGCAAGGTGATAATGTGAGTGGATCGAGTAGTTCCAGCAGTTCTAGCAGTGGATCCGGATCATCTTCAAGTGGTAAATACTAAGTAGTTGATTTTTGGCTGTTACGGTGTTACCTTTTATCATAGTATGACTGCATGTGTTTTTGATTGTAGTGCCATCTAAGCCCATCTATAAATTAATGAATTTGCTCTGCTATTTTGCACGCAGATTCTGACACTGATAGTTCCTCTGCATCTGGATCAGATGCGGATCATTGATCTTGAACTTGAGAGGATCCAGTTGAGGTAGGAAGCATTATCTTTATATAAATTATATAACATTATCATAGTTACTGAACATCGTTGGTTTGGTAAGTTATGCACGCATCCAATAGGTTTTGAATCCACAACCTCACCCACCATCCCATTATTATGGGAGAAGGAAGTGCCAGTTAAGCTATAGCTCTTTTGGCTTGTTGGTATACTGTTATTTGCATGACTTGTAATACTATTGCCATTCAAACTCTCTATTGTATCTTTTCACCCCTAAAACTTAATGGTTCAGTCTGTGTCAGCAAGTCCATTATTGAATATCTTTTAAAACATGCATAGGCATTGTATGGTGGTAGAAACATGCTATTACTGTGTGAAGACCTTGTTTTGTGCTGTCTGTTAACAAAGCTTCTTTTGAGTCTGAAACAATTTAAATTGCATGGTGACGTTCCACTTGTCACAGCAAATTACCAAACTTGTCAAAGATAGGCAGAAACATCCAGTGGTAAAGTAAACTAACAAATTGCTTTCAAGCTATACATAGTTTTCCCGGATGCTTGTAGACCGAGTTTAATGTGTAGCAGATCCTTGGAATGCACTTTAGAAACTTTGGGTTTACTTTTCAATTTCTTTTCTAGTTGCTTTTCTAATACTCGTGGGAAACCTAATTTTCGATTATATATGAGAGAGAGAGAGAGAGAGTTAGTTGATTCATTTCATCTTTTGAATTTTTTTTTTTTCTCATTGTTAATTTATTTTCTGGTTTTCTCCATATTATTTATTTATTTTTAAAAAATTTAAACTTTGCCTATACTTTACATGAATTGATTGGTTCTTGACTTGCATTTTAATGACTTAGAATTTTAGTATTTCTTCTTTCCATTACTAGTCTTTTAAGTTTTTTTTTTTGATAAGTTAGTCTTCTAAGTTTTTCTCACTATTCTTATGGTGATTGTTATTTGAAATATTGTTAAGGGCTGAATTGTTTGGTTGAATATTATTAACTATTAAGTATCTTAGGTTTTAATTTCTCTAAGTTCTTTTTTTTGATAAGTAATAATTTTATTGAAAAGAACCTAGTATACTAGCCGTATACTAGGCAAAAGAATACAAAGAATAAAAGGTCAAAAGCTACAAGAATCTATAAAATCCAGCAGCGTGGAGCAAGGATATAATCTAGTAGAAGTCATCCACTCAAAAAGGGTTCTCAAGAATAATAGTTTCAGCTCATCCACATGATGCTCACATCCCTCAAAGATCCGCAAATTACGCTCCCTCCAAAGGCACCACATCAAACAGTGAGGGACAGCTCTCCAAATCAAATGCTTCGGATGTTTACCCATCTTCCCTTGCCAACAAGCAAATAACTCTCCAACTCCACCAGGCATCACCCACAACATCCCAAACATGGCAAAAACCATATCCCAAATCTCCTTGGCATAGCTACAGTGGAGTAACAAATGATTCACAGTTTCTCCATCAGCTTTACACATACAGCACCAGCTAACTAAAATAACACGCCTACGCCTTAGATTATCCGCTGTTAAGATTCTCCCCAAAGCGGCTGTCCAAGAAAAGAAAGCAACCTGGGGGGGAACCTTAGCCTTCCAAATGCTCTGCCAAGGAAAATATTCTTCCCCTTTACAAGTAAGGGTAGCATAGTAAGATGATACCTGAAAATGTGAGATTTGGAGGGCTGCCAACACACCTTATCCTCCCCATTGCCAGTAATAGTGACTGCATAAAGAAGCTCCAGAAATGATAGGAAGGATTCCACCTCCCAATCCTGAGCCAACCGAGAAAAAGTCACCTCCCAATGAATAGAAGCTCCCAGTCGCTGAAAATTATCAGCCACACAAGCCTCTTTGTCTCTAGCAAGACAAAACAACTCTGGATACGCATCCCTTAGAGAACCATCAGTGCACCACACATCATCCCAAAAGCGAATTCGGGAACCATCCCCCACCTCAAACTTCAGCATCCTAGAAAATTTATCCCATCCAGAACTAATAAATTTCCATAACCCAACTCCATAAGGCCCCGTGGGCATTTTAGAACACCACCCACCCTCCAAGGAGCCATATTTTATCGCCACAACCTTTCTCCAAAGCGCCTCCCTCTCCACCCCGAATCTCCAAAGCCATTTCCCTAATAATGCTTCATTGAATCTTCGCAAATTGCGAATATTCAACCCTCCATTCGAGCAGGGAGTACAGATACGATCCCACCTCACCAGATGAAAATTGACCTCTTCAGAATTTTCCCATAAAAAATTTCTCTGAATTTTCTCAATTCTCTGAGCCACAGAAGCAGGAATAGAAAATAGGGACAAATAGTACGCAAAGTTAATCTTTTATTAGTTATTACATTATTAAATTTTTAGTTTATTACGCAAAGTAGGAGTCCTAATACTACTACTAGTACAAGAAAGAGTTATTATATATATTTACACTCAATGTACTCAAAGAGGAGATAGAGTTTATCAATAAAATACTAAGTGTTTTGAGTATAAAGGCACTTTGACCTTACTGTTCTTTTTCCTCCCTTTCTCTTATCTTTTTTCTTCTTCTCTTTCGCACGCACTATTCATGTGTACTGTTTATGCATACTGTTCATGCACACAATTCATAGATTGTGGAGAAATTCGATTTCTGTTTCTTCTTACCGCTTTTCAACCCTAAATTAAATCTTTTCTTTTCCTTACAAAACCCTTCTTTAAAAAAGTTCTAAACCCTAAATCCACAAATACTCCTAAACCATAACCCAACGCAAGCACTCATCAACAATACGTCATATATTTAAGAAAATACACAGTGGGCCAAGCCATTCATGACCAAACCCAAACCTGGTCTAGCCCCATAAGTGTAAGGTTTTGGTCCAAGCCCAAAGAACTTTGGGCTAGGCTGACTTGGCCGGACGGGCCACTAGGTACTTGACCACCCTAATTAATATTATTACCTTTGTCATCACTAATAATAAGCTGCTTGCACCCCAATCTTTTATTTATCAAAAAATAATAAGCTGCTTGCAAATTGTTGAGTTTGAATGTGATTTAGGTAACAGATTTAGACTGAGCATGATTTTGACTTGGACAGAATGATGGAAAAAAAATACAAGTGTCCAACCCCAATTAGTCTGTTGAGGATCCATAGCCAACCCAAAAGTTTTGGAACTAGAGCTTTGTTGTTATTGTTGTCCTTTTAGTCTGATCATGTTATCAATCTCTAGAGCAGGAAAAAAAAAGAAAAAAAAGAAAAAAGAGAGATGCACAAAAAAGAAAGAAGGAAAGATTTGTCAGCTTGAGGATGAATATGGAAATTTGTTGCTTTGGATTATGTTCCTTTTGGGTTATTGTCGTTACCTAACACTTTTTTTTGATAAGTTTAATGTCGTTACTTAACACTACTTGAAGCTTAGCTTACTCTGTAAAATATAAGCTATAGTTTCTATAATTAAAGTACATGAATGGCTGGACTTTGCGCAGATGAAGTCTTTAATTTTCAAATATTTTAAATTAATGGAGCGCATCAATCCATGTCTTGGTTTCATTGAGGATGGATGTAATTTGATACATTCTAGCTTGTCTTTGTTAGTGCTATTATTTTTTCTTTGATAAATATCTTTGTTAGTGCTATTATGTGAACCAGATTCCCACATTACATATTTGCACAAGTATTTTCTTTTCACATGGATCTAGAGAGCAAATTTAGTGCTTTCTTCAGTCTTAAAGTTAAGTTATCCACATATTATACTGTCAAATATATTAAGAATAATTTCCAAGTCTGTTTTCTTTTTAGGTATTAGTGTTTATGTTTGGGAAGGATTTGAAATTTACCAAGGTTTTGGATGAGATTCAAATTTTAGTTTTTTTTTTCTTTTTTCCTTTCGTTTTCTTTAATACCTTGATAATCAAAGGATTTTAGTAGATGGCAACACGAAAGATTGAGTTCAACTGTATTCTCAATTTGTAAGGTTAATATTTGTACCCCTACCAATTGGTTAGAATCTCAATAAATTTTCTGGCCAAGAAACAATGTTTTTTTTTTGTTACCTCAAAAATCCAAATAATTGCGAAATCATCTTTTAAAATGAAAATTCCACTTCTGCTAACTTGCATCCAAAACTTCCAACTTCTGGTGAAAATTGCCCTGGCCAATGGTTTTTGAAATTACTAAACTGGAGTGTTTTGGAATATTATTTTTCCTTTTTGTTAAAAAACAACAAAGTTGCAAACTGGAAGTTTCTTCCCTCTGGGTAGTATCTAAACTGATTAATTTCTTTTTATGAGCTCCAATTGCATCGGGGGAATGACAAGGAAAGAAAAGACAAAGGATTCAAATAAAATTTATGGCAGAACTGAATACCCTAGTTTTTCTTTTCCTATGGATTTGTTAGTGTATGTGATTGATATAAATTAGCTAATGAGTGTTTTCACAAGGTAGTTCTCTGCAGTGAAATGTGAATATGTAGCAAAAAGCTTTTTAAGAATGTTCAATATATTGCTTTTTCCCTCAAATTTAGATTGAAGAACATTATCATACTTTGAATTCCATCTTGTCTTAAAAGTACATTGGCTATCCACTCCATTGACATGCTTACCAAACCTCTAACTTCAAAATGTTACTACTATGCCAGCACCATGAAAATCACCTCAACACCACTAAAACTACTTCTATCCTCACAATGCTGCCTCCACCTCCACTGCTACCACATTTCCCCCCTCCAATTTCTGTTTTATTTTAGATAGAGGTGCCACCTGCATGATGCCTAGGAGTTGCTGAAACATAAATTTTTTTTTTTTTGAGTGTAGGGGAAAATCTTTAATAAGATATCAAAAAATATATTTATATGGACAAAAAAATAACATATGTTCCTTCATTTTGCAAGATTTTTCTCATTGAAATCTTGTACCACCACTGTAATGCTACTGGTAGGAAGATTGTATCAGTGCCACCACTGTTTTGTAGTTTATCTTGGATTTGTGGAAGCTATCTACATAACATGTCATTATTTAATTTTCTTCTCATTTTGTTTTGGAAATTTTAAGCCTTTGTAGTTTTAAAAGAGTTGCAGATTTTTTCAGAATCGTCCTTCCTGATATCTATTCCCAACTTATGCCACCTCAGAAAAAAGACTTGCATGGTGTGCATAACATAAGTTTAGTTTCTAGATTGGTTTCTTTGTATAGAAAGATGATTGATAAGGTGTGTGCGCTTGTGTGTATGTGTGCATGCACGTGGAACTGTGATCAGTACCAGTTTTGAGATAATGAAACCCAAAGTTGACAAGCTTACTAATTTTGCTGCAGTTGTGAAGATGCAGATGTAAATTGATCTTCAATTGTGACACCTGACAATTCTTGAGAATGCATAGGATATGGTGGAGCTGCTTTGCTTTACGGCTGCATTATGAAATTCCTTTTGTTTGGAATATTTAAGGTGTATGACTTGCAGCTTATAGATAGGTGGTTCCTTGTAACCTTTTTGTATTTATATTTTATGGTGGTTCTGCTTTTTTATCCATTTTGTATGATATCGTTGGATATTGTAATGACAGGAAACCTTTTTGTGTAGCAAAAAGGTTCATTGCCACCAACTGCTAGTCATCCCTGATTTGAGAATGCTGATGCTAGGTTTTTCCTGTTTGTACTTTCAACCAAATTGCATCAACACTGTAAGCCATTTAACTTGAAAATGGGCAAGACAGGTCAGAGATGATTTAAATCAGCCTGAATTTGGTAACACTAACAGCCCATTTGGGAGGGAGGAAGGAAAGAGGTGGAAATGAATGTCTTAAGAATATTCCTTTCTTTCATTTGTTTGGGAGTTTAATTAGGAGGGAAGGGAAAGACGGTTCTCTTGTTTGGAAGTTTAAGTAAGAGAGAATACTCATTCTTTTTATTTTCCTAAAAAACTCAATTTTCAATTCCTCTCAAAATTGAAAAAGAGCTGAGCATTGCACGGGGTTATAGTCTAGTTATAATAATAATGATGTAGTGGTTGGGTTATAGTCTAGTTATAATAATAATGATGTAGTGGTTGGAAAAAAAAAAGGGTGGGTAATAAAGCCAACAATGAGAAATGAGATGTGCCTCACGAGAGAAGAAAAAGTAAAAAAATGGAATTTGTAAAATCCTTCACTGATATTGATTCAATTCATTAAAAAGATTTTTACTAAGCCCAATAAGATATTTATAATTAGATCAATTAAGTTAAAAAGTTGATCAAGAAAAGACAAAAAAATAAATAAATTATAATAATAATGAAGTAGCGGTTGGAAAAAGAAAAGAAAAAAAGAAGAAAAAAAAAGTGGGTGATAAAGCCAACAATGAGAAATGAGATATCATATATGTGCCTCACGAGAAAAAGAAAAATAAGTAAAAAATTGGAGTAGTTGTAATGGGTGACAAACAAAAAGAAAATGGAGTCATGGAGAGACAAAGTGTATTGCAGCTAAGAGCCTAAGAATAAGAAAAAGTAAAAGAGAAGAAATTATTATTTACACCCTGTGGATATCTCTGGGTGTCCTCCCTACTCACACAAGATTGGACCCCACTTATTAATTAAGTGGATTGAGTTTATTAAGATCAGAGTGTTCAACACCTATACAATACTTATATAAATTATTATTATTATTATTATTTCCTTTGCTTTTAACACTAAATGCACACCCTCATCATTACATAGCGCCCCACCCGTAAGAGCCAAGACTTTTGCAACCATCACATGTGAAATGGTCATTTATGTACAACTACTGGGCAGAAAGTTATCTTTGTACTTTGTTTTAGTCTGAACTCTGAAGATTTGGTAACGGTGGAGTGTGGGAGATGAAGTGGTGAAAGATGAGATGTGAGAGAGAGAGAGTAAAAAAGAGGGTAGGATAACATGGACGTATGTGGGTGCAGGGATTATGACGTGGCGGTGTTTGAAGGAGAAAAAATTTTCTCTCTGCTTCAACTTTTAATTTAATTATAGATTATAGATATAATATATTGAAAGATGATAATTTATCATATTCCTTCCTTTATATTCATTAAAAAATTAATAAAATTGATATAATTAAATATTTTAATGTCTACATACTAAAAAATTCTTTATATATGTATGCACTAAAAAAAATTAATTGAGAATTTTTTGTGCATCGCACGGGTTTATGACTAGTGGAGTTAAAAGCACTAATATTGATATTCCATTAGATCAATCATGCTTCCAAAATATTAGGAATTCAATTCAAGATTGATAAAATAAAAATTAGAGTTGACTTATGAATCAAGTTTATAATCAGCTCAATTAGTTCCATTGCAAGTGGACAAGCCCACCTAGAATACATCCACGCAAATCTTTCCTGATACATAACAGTTTGTTCCATTGCAACATATGGTAATACTGTTGAGCAGTTAATAGTACATTTAACCAAGGATAATTTGTAAATCTTGTTGGTTATTTTTGAAAAATAAGTAAAGAAAGTTAGACCTTTTCAGAACTCCTTCCAGTGATAATATATTGTTAAATCATGACTAAGGGAATTGTTAACTGCACTAATGTAAGTAAAGGAAAAATAAGAGTAATTTGTAGGTTTACTACAATATTTCAACAAAGAAGTGTAATGTCAAAGCTGCATAACTAGAGACAATCAACATAATGTGGTTAACATACAATGGTGGAACGTAACAAATCATAAAACAAACAAGGATTGAATGACTAGGAAATTGATCAAGAAGTTTCCCATATAGGACTTTTGCCCTCTAGACTTTTCCATGTGTATATGAACCACATAATATTTATCCTTGCGAAGCTGGATGGATTGCTAGAGAGGATAAGACAGGACTTTTGCCCTCTAGACTTTTCCATGTGTATATGAACCACATGATATTACCCTTGTGAAGCTAAATGGTTTGCAAGAGAGGATAAGACAGGACTTTTGCCCTCTAGACTTTTCCATGTGTATATGAGCCACATAATATTCTCCTTGTGAAGCTGGATGGTTTGCTACATAATATTTATCCTTGCGAAGCTGGATAGATTGCTAGAGAGGATAAGACAGGACTTTTGCCCTCTAGACTTTTCCATGTGTATATGAACCACATGATATTACCATTGTGAAGCTAAATGGTTTGCAAGATAGGATAAGACAAGACTTTTGCCCTCTAGACTTTTCCATGTGTATATGAGCCACATAATATTCTCCTTGTGAAGCTGGATGGTTTGCTAGAGAGGATAAGACATGACTTTTCTCCTCTAGACTTTTCCATGTGTATATGAGCCACATAATATATATTATGAAAAAGGCAGATTGGAACAAGCAATTGAGAGAGAGCCAAATGCAAAACACATTGAGAACTATTTTATGTTAATACTAAAAAAAGTTTTAGTTTATATTTTTTTGGATGTCTAACTCCTAATGGGATTGTTGATTTAATATGTACTTTTTTCTTCTTATGATTGATTGTGTTTTTTTTTTTTTGGATTGAATTGGTTCATGTAAACGCCAATAGATAAGGAGCCCATGAATGTTGATAAAGCTTTTGTCCCTTGGTTTTATACTAAAAAAAGTTTTAGTTTATATTTTTTAGATTCAACAAATATATTAAAGACACAAATAACATTTGGTAGATATCTAAAAATGAGTAAGAATTATTAAGGCGGACTATTGCTTTTACCATATGAAAAAAAATCTGCGCATCGCACGGATCCGCAACTAGTATATATATATATATATTAAAGCAGAAGACGTTGCCATCTATCTGCCATTTGGCATGTATGGCAACGTCTTCTGCATGACACGTGGTAGCTTAGTTGGATAAATGTTGCCACGTATTTGCCATTTATCTATAATAAATGAAAAAAAAAAAAAAAAGTAATGCCCTTAAATGTGCAATATTAAATGTGAACTATTAATTCCACTAATTTCCTATATTCATACTTCAAAAATTATGTGGTTTCACCAAGGGAAAAAATAAAATAAAATAACTTATAAATAATGAAGCTTTAATAGTGTATATTATTGCTCCTTAATTGTCACGAGTTAATATGTGTCAATATCTATCTATATAATATATGGATAAGGATCCTCTCCATTTGAAATAAAATGGAGAGTTCCATTTCATGTCCAGATTAAATATCCAGATTAAGTGTACAAACTGCCACGTCATTTAAAATTTTAAATGACAAGGAGTCTTAATCGTTAGATTTGTGAAATAAAATCTTAACCATGAAATGGACAATGAGAGATTTCCAAATGGAGAAGATCTATATAATATATATGGCAATTAATTATTTGAAACATAAAAAATGTCCCTTCAAATTTCTTCTTCATATATATATATATATATATATATATATATATTAATTTTGAATTTCTCATTTGCAAATCAGTTTTCCAAATCATTCATATTCCATGACTTTGAAATTGCCAAAAATGTCAAATGACCTTATATATATTTTTTAACCCATTTATTTTAATCCTTAAACACAATAGTTATAATATGTTGTTTCAAATATGCATTTAAATTACAACTTGGACATTTGGCCCAGTGGTCATTTTTCTCCCCAAAAAGTCTCACCCTTCTGTGAGGGTGTGAGTTCAATTCCCGAGATCCACAAATCGTTTAGAATATAATTTTACGACGTATGTATATTTTACATTCAAAATATTTTTGCTTGGTTAAGTTGTAATCCTTTATTTTATGCAACCAAAAATGCCTTTTTTTTTTTTTTACAATTTCTGATACTATCTAATTGCATATAAAATTTAGTTTGACTTGATCTTTTTATTTTTATACAATTGGATATGCTAAATTGCGTGGTAAGTATATGTTTAATATATATTTTGGGGGGAAGTGTTAAGCATAAATTATATTTCATCACTCATATTGGAATTGATGAGGCAACATTCAAATTATCTTAGATTTAGGACATCAATGAACTATCATTTAGAGATAACCAAAAAAGGCAATTGTAAATTTGTTTTAGGGGCAGAGGAATAACATCTTAACATTTTTGTTCTCTGTGTTAAATTTTCCTAAGATACGTATTAGACTTAAGATGACATTGTCATTTTTATCTTCGTCGACCAATTTGTTATAGGATAGACTTCTAAGGTCACAAATATTGTTTCTAGATCTGTGATTATTAATAAGCAAGAAATTACCCAAAAAAAAAAGAGAAACAAAAAAAGTCAAAAAATGTATAGATGGGATAAATATGTGACAAATTGAAATAAGGAACCTCTGAATATTTGGAATCCCTGTATGTAACAATTAAGGTTCACCAAAGTGATTAAAATTCATAAAAGATGTGAAGTGAGTTTTTTTTTTTTCTTTTTCTAAGTGAATGTAACCCCGAGATATAAACCCCCATTGAAAGGAATTGATGCAACTAGGCTAAAAAGTTATTGGTAGTTATCTTTATAGCCTTAGTTTAATACATTTGATGAAATATAAGAAAAATCATTTCTATTTTTAAGCGCAAAAAAAAAAAAATTATTTACATTTTCTATTATACGCTTTTCTTTTCTTTCTTATTTTTTTTCCTTTTCATTATTGTTATTATTTCTTCCCTCTTCTTGGTTAAGTTGCTTTGTTAGGAATATATTTATAGAAAAACAATAAAAAAGAGCCGCGCATTGCGCGGGTTATAGTCTAGTATAAACTAAAACTCGGAGCAGGGAGAAACTTTTTTGGCTCTTCCAAATCCTGCCACATCAAACTCTCTAGATTAATCAATCACATTACCTTAATGACCTCTTAAATTTTCTCCTCCTCCTAATTGAATCAACATTTTTCCGTTATTCTACCAATTAATACCCCACCAATTAATATCCTGATTGTTTTGTAATCCACGTATTAATACCCCACCAATTAATATCCACCTATTAGTGATTGTTTTGGAATGCCATTAGTCAAATGAAATTTAATTATAGTGTGATTGAATGATATATTGTAGAAAATGAAATATATCTATAATCTACCCCACCAATTAATATCCACCTATTAGTAATTGTTTTGGAATGTCATTAGTCAAATGAAATTTAATTATAGTGTGATTGAATGATATATTGTAGAAAATGAAATATATCTATAATCTACCCCACCAATTAATATCCATCTATTAGTGATTGTTTTGGAATGTCATTAGTCAAATTAAATTTAATTATAATGTGATTGAATGATATATTGTAGAAAAGGAAATATATCTATAATCTATAATTTATAATCTAAACTAAAACTCGGAACAGAGAGAAACTTTTTTGGCTCCTCCAAATCCTACCACATCAGACTCTCTAGATTAATCCATCTCATTCCCTTAATGACCTCTTAAATTTTCTCATCCTCCTAATTGAATCAGCATTTTTCCGTTATTCCACCAATTAATATCCTGATTGTTTTGGAATCCACGTATTAATACCCCACCAATTAATATCCACCTATTAGTGATTGTTTTGGAATGCCATTAGTCAAATAAAATTTAATTATAGTGTGATTGAATGATATATTGTAGAAAATGAAATATATCTATAATCTACCCCACCAATTAATATCCATCTATTAGTGATTGTTTTGGAATGTCATTAGTCAAATTAAATTTAATTATAATGTGATTGAATGATATATTGTAGAAAAGGAAATATATCTATAATCTATAATTTATAATCTAAACTAAAACTCGGAACAGAGAGAAACTTTTTTGGCTTCTCCAAATCCTACCACATCAGACTCTCTAGATTAATCCATCTCATTCCCTTAATGACCTCTTAAATTTTCTCATCCTCCTAATTGAATCAGCATTTTTCCATTATTCTACCAATTAATATCCTGATTGTTTTGGAATCCACGTATTAATACCCCACCAATTAATATCCACCTATTAGTGATTGTTTTAGGAATGTCATTAGTCAAATGAAATTTAATTATAGTGTAATTGAATGATATATTGTAGAAAAGAAATATATCTATAATCTACCCCACCAATTAATATCCACCTATTAGTGATTGTTTTGGAATGTCATTAGTCAAATGAAATTTAATTATAGTGTGATTGAATGATATATTGTAGAAAATGAAATATATCTATAATCTACCCCACCAATTAATATCCATCTATTAGTGATTGTTTTTTAATGTCATTAGTCAAATTAAATTTAATTATAATGTGATTGAATGATATATTGTAGAAAAGGAAATATTATCTATAATCTATAATTTATAATCTAAACTAAAACTCGGAACAAAGAGAAACTTTTTTGGCTCCTCCAAATCCTACCACATCAGACTCTCTAAATTAATCCATCTCATTCCCTTAATGACCTCTTAAATTTTCTCATCCTACTAATTGAATCAGCATTTTTCCCTTATTCCACCAATTAATATCCTGATTGTTTTGGAATCCACGTATTAATACCCTACCAATTAATATCCACCTATTAGTGATTGTTTTGGAATGTCATTAGTCAAATGAAATTTAATTATAGTGTGATTGAATGATATATTGTAGAAAAGGAAATATATCTATAATCTACCCCCACCAATTGATATCCACCTATTAGTGATTGTTTTGGAATGTCATTAGTCAAATTAAATTTAATTATAGTGTGATTGAATGATATATTGTAGAAAAGGAAATATATCTATAATCTATAATTTATAATCTAAACTAAAACTCGGAATAGAGAGAAACTTTTTTGGCTCCTCCAAATCCTACCACATCAGACTCTCTAGATTAATCCATCTCATTCCCTTAATGACCTCTTAAATTTTCTCCTCCTCCTAATTGAATCAGCATTTTTCCGTTATTCCACCAATTAATACCCCACCAATTAATATCTTGATTGTTTTGGAATCCACGTATTAATACCCCACCAATTAATATCCACCTATTAGTGATTGTTTTGGAATGTCATTAGTCAAATAAAATTTAATTATATATAGTGTGATTGAATGATATATTGTAGAAAAGGAAATATATCTATAATCTATAATCTATACTATAATGTAAAGCTGAAGCTTTTTTGACTTTTGATTGACTTCATAATATTGCGCCACATAAGCTTTTAAAATCTCACAATTTTACACCTCATTATTTTAATATATATTTTCTAATTGAATATAAATTTTATTCTATAATTAAACCTTCCATTAGAATCTTGGACACATCATATTTTTCTTTAATATAAAAAATATATTATTCCATATATACAATACAATCATAATAAATGTCTAGATTTAATACTAAAATATATTCTATATATAAACACTATATCAATATCTTTTAATAATAATCATAATTATCAATTTTCATCAATAATTTTTTTTTCTTATGTATTTCATTTAATTTTTGTTGCTGGCAATGGAGAAAGATGGATGGATTTGTTATAATGAAACCATGTGAGCTTGAAATGAGTTATGAAAATTATTTAGATTTGATCATTTAATCATGTGCCTATGTATTTATTTGTCATTCTTCTTATTTTAAGTATCATTTATTTTATTTATTGATGGAAACATGATCCATATGGTAAATATAAACATGAATAGTATTTTATAAAAATTGGACTATATTCAACTTATGCAAAAAGAAAATATTATATTAAATTTTAATTATCCTTTGGTAAATATACTTTTTTAGCTATTTTTTTTAACCAAAAAGTAGGATCTATCATAAATATGATTCGTAAAGTCTCTTTCTCGATCTTGCCTACAACATTTTAAATTACAAAAAAGAAAAAAAAAATGCATATTCAACAAAAGAAGTAAAAGGAATCAAAATTAATTTAGATCTTATTTTCAATAATTTTCCTGTGCATCGCACGGGTTTACGACTAGTCTTATTAAAAGCACAACACTCCCATAGTTTTTATTTTATTTTTTCCTTTTATGTGTAGTTGTATACTAATAATTTTTTTTTTTTTTTAATGTCTACTATTTTTTTTTTTCTTCACTTATTGCCCCCATGGGGGTTGCCGTAGCCCTTGGGCTTGTGGGGCTTACCCCAGGGCCAGGCATGCATGTATGTAGGGAATTGCTTATTTAAGAGCGAAAAACATTATTTAGCTAAACAAGAGCAAAAAAACATAGTTCATATAGACACAAGTTATGGCATCCCCTTTGTATAAGTTTTTTTACTTGCTTTCTTTTCTCTTAACGTTTCATGTCATGTCGTTTTCTTCTGTGCAGCCTCTTTGCCGTGATCACGAAAGGTCTAACTTGTTGCAATTTAAGGAAAGCTTTGTCATCAACCAGTCTGCTTCCAGTGATCCTTCGGCTTATCCCAAGGTTGCATCCTGGACCTTAGAAGGAAACAACAGTGACTGCTGCTCATGGGATGGGGTAGAGTGTGATGAGGTCACGGGTCATGTGATTGGCCTTGACCTCAATAGCAGCTGTCTCTACGGTTCTATTAATTCCAACAGCAGCCTTTTCCATCTTGTTCATCTCCAAAGGCTGAATCTTGCTGACAATCATTTCAACTACTCTCAAATACCATCCACTGTTTCCAATCTATCTAAACTAACATATCTCGATCTTTCCTCTTCTATGTTTTCTAGTCAAATCCCATTACAAGTTTCACAATTGTCCCAATTGTCATCCCTCAAGTTTGTCTTCTAATCACTATTTGGAACTCAAGAAGCCCAGTCTAAGAAGTCTTGTTGAAAATTTGACCCGCCTAGAAAGGCTTGATTTGAGTGGGGTGAACATAAACTCTTTGGTGCCTAATATCTTGGCAAATTTGTCTTCTTTAATGTTCCTCCATCTCGGTGACTGCGGATTGCATGGGGAATTTCCTGTGGGCATCTTTAAGCTTCCAAATTTACAAGTTCTTGATGTGCAGTACAATAAAGGTCTCACCGGCTATTTGCCTGACTTTCAACAGAGTAGTCCCCTTGAGGAAATGTTGCTCTCAAACACGAATTTCTCTGGTAAGCTACCTGCTTCAATGGGAAACCTTGGCTCCCTGACTAAAATTAACGTGGAATGCAATTTTTCTGGTCCATTCCATCTTCAATTGGGAACCTCAGCATCTTTTCTGAATCTTGCAGAAAACACTTTTGAGGACCCATTCCATCTTCCTTTGGAAACCTCATCCAACTTTCTTTTCTAGACCTTTCTAGGAATATTTTGACTGGTCCAATCCCTTTTGAGCTTGCAAACCTAACACAACTGACTCGCCTCTATCTATATTCTAATTTCGTTAGTGGTCATATCCCTTTTGGGCTTACGAACCTCACACAATTAATTGTCTTGAACCTTGCGGACAACAACCTTGCAGGCCAGATTCCAAGCTCAATCATTAACCTTAAGAATCTTGAATTTCTTGATCTTTCCGTGAACAACTTTAGTGGCACAGTGGAGTTCGACAAGTTTGTTAAGCTCAAAAAATTAACTAGCTTGCATCTATCTTCTAATCGAGTTTCATTACTTATTAGTGAAACCAGTGGCAATACAACTCTTCCAAAGTTTCAAGAATTAGGGTTGTGTTTGTGCAACTTGAGCAAGTTTCCAGATTTCCTAGCAAACCAAGATGAATTGCAGTGGCTAGACCTAGGCGACAACAACTTTCATGGTCAAGTACCAGGATGGTTTTGGAACGTGAGTAAAGAAAGTCTAGAGGTTATCGACCTTTCTGACAACTTTCTTACTAGCCTCGGCCAACATCCAATTCTTCTTCCATGGACCCGTTTGGCCATTTTAGACCTTCATTCTAACAAGCTCCAAGGATCACTTCCAATTCCATCATTCTCCACCTTGCAATATCATGTATCAAACAATTCATTCTCTGGAAAAATTCCGGAGTTGATTTGTAACATGAGTTCTCTTGAGGTCCTTGATTTGTCAAATAACAACTTAAGTGGTTCACTTCCTCAATGCTCGCACAACTTTGGTGATTCTTTGTTGATATTGGATATACGGAGGAACAAATTTGAAGGAAGAATCCCACAAACTTGGACAAAAGGAAGCAAAAGGAAGAAAATTAATGGTGATTAACTTCAGCCAAAACAAATTTCAAGGGTGGTTACCAAGATCTTTGGCCAAGTGTATAATGCTGAAGGCCCTTGATCTTAGTAATAACCAATTCAATGATACTTTCCCCTCTTGGTTAGGAAATCTTCCAAATTTGAAGGTTCTCATTTTGCGGTCCAACAAATTCTACGGCCCAATAAAGGACTCCTAAAACGAATTGTAAGTTTCCCAACTTGCAAATCATTGACCTCTCATACAATAGTTTTACTGGAAGGTTGCCATTAAAATTCTTTCAAAATTCGAGTCCTTTGAGATTTGATCGTGCGGAACACTTAACATATATTCAAGTATACTCATCTTTCGATCTACAAAACAAATATCAGATTTTCACATGGTATTTTGAGTATAGTTACTCAATGATAATGACAAACAAAGGAGTGGACACAGTTTACAGTAAAGTCCAAGAATTTTTCACAGCTGTTGATCTCTCAAGTAATCAATTTGCAGGAGATATCTCAGAATCCATTGGAAATTTAATAGGCATTCGTTTGCTCAATCTTTCCAATAACATTCTCACTGGCTGCATCCCACCATGTTTAGGAAAACTTGCAAAGTTGGAATCATTGGATCTTTCTCAAAACAAGCTTTTAGGGGAGATCCCACAACAGCTAATGCAACTTACTTTCTTGGAATCCTTCAATGTTTCTCATAACAATCTCGTGGGACCTATACCACATGGAAAACAATTTGATACATTTCAAAGCAGTTCATTTGAAGGAAATTCAGGGTTGTGTGGAAGCCCATTGACAAAGAAATGTGAGAACACTGATGCTTTACTATCTCCTCCTCCAAGCTCGAGTCAAGATTTGTGTTCTCCACTCCAATTTGGTTGGAAAATTGTTGTGATTGGGTATGGATTTGGACTAGTTGTTGGAGGGACTATTGGGCACATTGTGACTGCAAGGAATCATGATTGGTTAATGAAGACCTTCAGAATGAGGCAACTGGTAAGAAGAAAGGCGGGTTAATTTGGCCAGATGTCTTCCATGGATCGCATAAATATGTATATTCATTTTTTATATTGTGCTCTTTTCAACTTTTTTTTTTTTAAGCTTTCCTTTTCTTTTCTCTTTTGGTGTGCAACGTGATCTTTCTTTTTTCTTTTTTCCTTTATTGTTTTGATGTATATTGGATTGGCTAGCGTTAATGTTATTGTATGTAAAAAGTGTTTTTTTTTTTCTTTATCGTTTTGATGTATATTGAATTGGCTAGCATTAATGTATTGTATGTAAAAAGTGTTTTTTTTTTTCTTTATCGTTTTGATGTATATTGGATTGGCTAGCATTAATTATTGTATGTAAAAACTGTTACAAAGATATTATGTCCCAAGAGTGTCCAAACTTATTGTAGGTTCATATACTTGTAGAGCAAACAAACTAACCTTAGGATCAGACTAGGATCCATCAGACTAGGGTTCTTTAGTACATCAACTTTTTTCAATCTGTCTATCCAAACCAAGCCACAGTTGAGCCCTCACAATTACACCATCAAAACCCTCATGATGCCTATTCCAAAAATAAATAAATAAAAATTGGAATCCATACTCAAGCCACAGTACCATCCTTTACAGATTACTCGAGCATCTGAAGCTTCTTTTAATCGCGCGCTTAATCTCAAATCCTGGCAAGACCTTCCACCACCACATCCAACATCACCTAAGCCGAGGCGAGATGGATGTAGTTCATCGATCTACACCATCACACAGCAACAGTGAAGGATGACTTTGCTCTCATTCTCGTCCCATCTGCTCATAAGGTGACATCACACCAAATACAACCCTCGGTTCACCCCAGTCGGGGCTCGCCAACTCACCATATCCATCATCCTTAACTTTGACATCATGCATGACCTGCAATGTGTTGGGAATAAAACCTTATTCCTAAAACCTGTAGGATGCGAAAATATAAAATATACAAGACACAAATATTTACGTGGAAAACCCTTTCTACTTGAAGGGAAAAACCACGTGACAAACTCCGAATAAATCCACTATTATAAAATTCAATTACAAAAGTTCTTCTCAAGTTTATGCCTAACTTGAGGTTCTCACCAAATACAATAATATTCTCTCTAGGAATTAACACTCAACAAATTCTCTAGAGAAAACCCAAAATCACTTTGTGTATGTCTCACGGCTAAAGAAAAATCTCTTAGTTTTTTCTTTGCTCTCACACACACTCACTGCTTCTTCGCAATTCTCAATTGCAGCACACCCTGCTTGCAGCACCTTTTTCACTTGATGCAACACACCTTTTTGAATCACACACATATTGCTTATATAGCAATACTTTAACCGGCTGAGTTGTTCTATTTATAATAGAACACAACTTCCTACTAACACACTACGCTAGTACACTTCCAATTGTAATAGGATATCAACCACTTAAGTCTTCTATTTCTTATAGAATTACTTGACATCCACACTTAATGAGTCATGCTCTTATGTGAATAGTGCCACCTCACTTTTCTATTTCTAATAGAACACAAGTTTCCTACTTCTAATAGAAGTAGTCTTTTATACGTGTCCAGCAAGCTCATCAATTGAGCCTTGCTTTGGTGTGGGCTGGAACATGGTGCTCACGTGCACCTAACACAATGGCCTCATGTCCTTCCCACATTTCTATTCTCCTCTCATGGTTCTCATCGTTGCCACAACCATGAGATCCAAGCCATAGTTGCTTGCAATCCATAGTGTCCTCCCAAGGACCGAGTTGTACAAAGTTTTCCAAGTTAACTAGACAGATGGTGCAATAGATGCCATAAAAACGGCACTAACAAGGCCTCATAAGGTGATGCCACATCAGCCTTAACCTTGCAGCCAGCCACATCAACATGTCACGTGTCGACAAAGGATCTTGTCATGTCAACCAGACGCTAGTATGCCACATCATTGCTGCCACTTCAACATAGTTGCCACATTAGCCACCATGCACCGATAACATCTCACTCAGGTCCACTTGCCACATCTCCTAACGTCATGTAAGCCCATGTGCCATCATGAGACCACATGCGCTCGTATGCTCCAACATCTCGAATCACCCTGTGACCATGACCATTCCTAAGCCTTTTGAGGGTATACGTATCCCGTGAACCACATGTCTCACAAACACTAGCAATACTATCCAACACACAATACTTCCATCTATTGACACAGTTTCCAGCAATTGGTGTCAGCCATAATCATAAAATGTGGTTGTTCGCTACCACCATCATCTATGTTACACACTTCCAGATTGGTCACATACATTCAAGACCTTACAAACTCAAGCTTTCACCTTAAGTTATTGTAAACTCATGTACTTGTAGTCTTATGATTAGTCTAGGACTAACTTATGGTTTTAAGGCGTCATAACATCACCCCTTAATAATTATAATTAAGACAGATCCCTTCACATCTCCTTTTTGGTAATAAGGAATAGAAAATAATATTTTCATTTATATATTTTATTTTTCGGAAAATGAGGGTATCCAAAATTCTTTGAATTTCTAACCATTCGCATATTACAGAAAAGACTCCAAATTACTTTGGAAGTAGTCCCAAAATGGGATAGGATCCTCTCCATTTCAAATGAAATGGAAGTCTCCAATGGTTAGATTAAATATCTCAGATCTAACAATATACTCCATTTAAAATTTTAAATGAGGATACTCTTAACCGTTAGATTTGTGAAATAAAATCTCCATGAAATGAACCATTTGAATAGATCCTATTCCCAAAATGTTGGTTAGAGGCCTTAGAAACCACTAGACCAAACCATTGAGGTTATATTTTTTATTTATTTATAACTCTTTATTTATTTGGTGGAAAAGTCTGTAGGCACCAAATGGTGCACCCATTTTTTCATCGAAACGGTTGGTCCAATTGAGATGAGTGTGGGAGAGGAGTGTGAATTATACTGTGAAAAATTCGATGTATTTTGTTGTACCCTCATTTGAATCATTCTGCAACCTGCCCGGGCGAATGTCTATGAATCAGAGGATGCAAATCACCATTCTATTATATTATAAAAGATAATTTCCTAATATGGCACTTAGTTCCAGTTTTTTTGTTGACGTTGGGAAAGCACCGCCGGAACTTCTTTTTGGTTAAAAAAAATCAGCTTTGTATTTCACTTTTCGTGTAGATGAGAACAGATTTATTCATTTCACAAATTCTTATTCCAGTACGTGATAGGTCCAAGCCAGCACCCAAGCATTTTCAACATAATCTGTAAACCAAGAACAGGTGACAATCTACAGATAAAATTAGTCCATGCAAGTGGCATCAGTAATCAATAATTATGTAAGATGAATAAATCATCCCCACCTAATTGCATAAAGTTCACAGCTATCCCTCCCTTAACATGTTCACTGGGAATTATTGATGGAATCTTTGCTTTATAAAAGCCTACCAAAAGAGCAAAGCCGGAGCCACTTGCAGCAACAAATACAACACTTGTAAAGTTGACAAAAGCAAAACTTTGTTGATTTTCTCATGGAGTGAGAACATACCACTCCAGCCACAAATAATATAGTCAACTAACTTTGGTTGGCAAACTTGATTCCCTTCTCAATAGATGACTTGAGTTCGGGTTTCAGGCTTTCCAAGTTTTCTTTTTCATAGTCAGAGAGAGAGCCCAGCCCCAGAACCTCCTCCACACCATTCTTTCCAAGCCTCACCTGCAAAATAGGTAAAAAGAGGTTTTAGTACTAATGACCATAAAGCCTATACATACTTGTGCTGTTTCTAGTTTCAACTGGCCAAGATATGAAACTAGACTGGCCATAACGTGTACATGTGAATTCATTTTTCAAAGACATCAAGAGAAAGGAATTCACATAACTGGAAATAATAAATTAATTAAATGTGTTCCCATGCATCAGATAGATGTTACTGAGTAACATCTGATCAAAAATACGAGGATGATTCATGACTCAACAAAAAGGTGCAAAACATAATAACATATATGAAACCAATGACATTATTCCACTAATATATTCAATACTGAGTAATATATATATATATATATATATACATTTTAACCCCAAGCCAATGAGCTCTGGCTCTAACCCCATTGGGTGGGCGTGTAACTTATCAAAAAGAAAAAATGATAACGAGACAAACAAGCAGCAGCTCAATGCACACAAAAAGTTCAAATGTACATTAAAAAATGGTGGCCTTTGTTCAAGTAAAAAATGTACAAAATTAAAAAATGGCAATGCACAGTACTATCAATTGCCTAACAAGTAACATGTTTTTTTTAATGGGTTTTGAACCCACAACCTCACTCTCTCCGCCCTTATAGAGGAGGGAAGTCATTTAAGCCAAAGCTCATGTAATAAAATAAAAAAGAACTGTGACAAGTTCAAGATATAAGCAAAAAACTATAAAAATATATAAATGAGTTCAGGTTAATCACTGGGAAGCAAAGAAAGGAAGCTCAGTGAGTTTATTGCACATATGAACATTCCATCATCTGGAACCCCATTAAGTCCCTTCAGGCAAGCATCACAAATATGGTCCACTAGCTACAAGAAACATGGGAAGTTAGTCCAGAATAACCCATATCTACAGAAAACCAATGGTAGGTACATAACTTACGCCATTGACAATGTTGCAGATCCCTTTCCGGCCTTTGCTTTCACAACTTCTGTTCCTCCCTCTTGTGTTCGCTTGGTAAGAGCCTTGATATCTTCATCTGACAAATTGGCTTTTGGTGTGGCCTATTAAAAACAAAAAAACTCCAAATTAGCAAAGGTCTCCAACAATAGAGTAGCAAACCAGATTTTACAAGAATATATATATATATACTGTCCTATATTCAACAGAGATACAATTCAATATAAGAGACCATGAGGGAGCTTGAAGGACAAAGTAAGTACTTGAGAAAACAGTGGGAGAATAGTTATGCCGGCATGGCCACCAATAACTGGTACATTAACCTCTGCAAACAAATGCACAAAACTCAGGTCAGCATGGGAGCTATTGATAACACAAGATTTAACATTCAAGGCTAGGTAAAAAGTTAAGGATAACAAGTTAACAACCAAAAATCAACTCTTAAATTACAAATATCATGTTTAAGACCCAATAGAAAATGAAATCCTCAACTCAACCAAGACTTGTACGAGCATCTTGCCCCATTGAACTGAACTATAATTCTTTAGAAAGCCAAACCGAAATATGATCTATAACCATTTAGCAACTAAAAAGAGAGTTACAACAAAAAACAAGAAATAATTTATATAATAGCCCATCAGTCATACCTGAAACGTTCACATTCGCCTTTCCAGCATAGAATGTCTTAGCCCGAACCACATCAAGGGTAGTTACACCAAACAACATCTTCTCATCATATGTTCCTGCTTTCTTGAAAACCTCAGCAGCAATAGGAACCGTTGAGTTCACAGGGTTGCTTATCATATTAACAAGTGCCTGATCCCACACATCAAATCAACCAAACAATCATATTAAAAAAAAAAAAAAAAAACATTTGTATCTATATACAGCATTTTATTCACATTTTGATAAACTCAATGCGAAATATAAATGGGTTTGCATTTCTACTAAAAACCCAATTCAATGTAATCAATTCCCAATGCAGAGAGAGCAAAAAGATAGAGACTTTACATGAGGGCAGTACTTGGCAATAGCAGTGCACAGAGATTTAACGATTCCGGCATTGATGTTGAAGAGATCGTCACGGGTCATACCGGGCTTTCTGGGCACACCGGCCGGGATGATAACGATATCAGATCCCTCCAAAGCTTTCGCCAGCTCCTCTTCACCAGCGTAACCAGATACCTATTTATCAATCACAACTCATTCAGTTAAGTATTCAAGTAAAACCCTCTAACACAAACCATAAATTTACAAACTTTATGAACTTTATCAATCTAACTAAATCTAAAAAAAAAAAGTTAAAAATAAAAAAATCAACATGAAAATTAAAGGAAACAACGGTGGAGATCAGGCTAAATTAAAGTCCAATTTGATCAAATGCGAGATCAATACAAAACAAAGCCCTAGAAATGAAATAGGAATTTCGAAGAGAGAGGGAGAGAAAGTCAGACCTCAGATCTGATGTTGATGTGGCTGACATCGGCAGCGACACCGGGAGTTCCAGCGATATCGTAAAGAGCGAGCCTGGAAACAAGAGGGTTAAGCTTCATCAACAAAGCCAGAGGCTGACCGATCCCGCCAGCGGCACCGAGCACGGCAACCTTGCGTTCAGGGACGGACTCCGACGAGTAGCTACGCCTACTCACAAAGCCACTGCTTCTGGCTATAGCGGATTGTACGGATCTCACCATTGAAGTCCTCATTTTTTTTCAACACAAAACGCAGAGAATTGAGAGAGGAAAAAATGAGACTTT
>OU015765.1:30693809-30806089 GCA_907173295.1 Fagus sylvatica | reverse complement strand
GTGGAGGTGGATTCTTACAGAAGGAGCCTGAAGATGCTATGGACTACTTGGATGAGATAGCTGAGAATTCCAACACATGGAATGGACCAAGTCCCTTAGATTCCACAGACCGGAACAGAAGTAGTACTACCACATCTGGTGGTAGTGTTTTCAGACTAAGGGAAGAGGACAACATGAATGCCAAGATCAGTTTGTTGACTAAAGAGATAGAGGCACTCAAGCTGAAGGGAAGTAGAGGTGTAAATGCTGTCTACAGAGAGGATCCTATGGAGGCATGCCGGATTTGCCAAGAGATAGATCATACCACAAGTGCCTGTAAGTCTCTATCTCAGTTCCTAAATGTGCCAGAAGAACAGGTGTGTGCATTCAATCAGTATAGGCCAAATAATTCTTCATATTCGAACAATTATAATCCAAATATGAGAAATCATCCATATTTGAGTTATAAGAGTGAGAATGTGTTGAATCCCACTGGTCCAAGGAACTTTGACACCTCACATACTACTTCATCATCATCTAGACTGCCTTTGGAGGATGTGCTTTACACATTCATACAGAAACAAGGTGAGCAAAATCAAAGGTTTGATACCATATTTACAAGAATTGATGAAGAGATGAGAGAGACCAAGAGCCAAGTAGCTAGACTCACAGAGGCATTGAGTAGGACTGAAAGAGGGAAGCTTCCTTCCCAAACTCAACCTAATCCCAATAATCAGACTGCAAAGGTTATCAACACAGACAAATTTGAAGGAAGTGCAAGTCTATTACCATGTTGAGAAGTGGTAAGGAAATTGGAAAGGATGCTCCTAAAGCTAATGAGAAATCCAAGGAGACCCCAGCTGAAAAGGATGAGAGTGGGACACCTAAAGTCAAGGAAGCTGAACCGTGTCTAATTCCCACTCCTTTCCCACAAGCTTTGAGACTACCTAAGAATTTGGATGTGACAACTGAGATCTTGGGGCATCTACATCAAGTCAAGGTTAATTTGCCCTTATTGCACATCATAAAGCAGATGCCTGCCTATGCTAAGGTAATCAAGGACCTGTGCACTGTAAAGAGGAAGCATCACTTGAAGAAGACTGCATTTTTGACTGAACAAGTGAGTGCTATCATCCAACACAAGGTCCCACCCAAGTACAAAGATCCAGGTTGCCCCACAATATCTTGTACCATTGGTGAGTACTTGGTTGAGCGTGCTTTGCTCGACCTTGGAGCTAGCATTAACCTACTCCCATTCACTGTCTATCAACAAATGGGACTTGGTGATTTGAAGCCCACTTCAATGACATTGCAACTAGCTGACCGTTCAGTAAGGACACCTAAAGGGATGGTTGAGGATGTGCTTATCAAGATAGAGAATTTTTACTACCCTGTGGATTTCATCATTCTAGACACTGAACCTACATTGCATCCTGATAACGGTATTCCTATCATTCTGGGTAGACCTTTCCTTGCCACAGCTAATGCTTTAATTAATTGCAGGAATGGAAGAATGAAGATCACATTTGGATCCATGACAGCTGAGCTCAACATATTCAATGTGAACCCACAACAATTGGTGGATGAAGAGTGTGAATATGTGAACTTCATTGAGGCAACACCTCAAGAAGAGTTTAATAAAAATTGTCTCTCTAACTCTTTTGAAACTCTTCCTGTTAATTCTATTGTTTTTAATGAATTAAAACCTGCTGCTAAACTATTTGATTCTTCTTTATTGGATTCTTTGCAGATTTTGGAAGAAGAACAAGTAATTGAAGCTAAGAATCCTCCAAGAAGTAAGAAGAAATCCTTACTTGCATATTCAGATGCACCAAAGCTAAGGTTAAAGAAAACACCAAAAGGTTTACCACTTGCATCCATTGAACCACATGCCACTACTATTGTGGAAGTTTATTCAAAGGAGAGTGTAGATCAGGAAGTTGAGAAGGCAGGTGAGAAAACCAAGTTCTTTGAGAGGCATAAAACGAAGAGGAAAGTATTTCAAGATACAAGACTGTCAAAGAAATTGCTGAATAGTTCCGAAGGAGTGGCTTTGCATGTTTCATTAAGGAAAATAATTCCTCTCACAAGAGGAAAGAGGGATTTGGGGGTGGTGGTTGCCATGGGAGTCGGTGAAGAAGATAGAGAGAGAAAAAAGTGATTTTGATTGTGTGGTAAATTTTTTTGTTTTAGTTGCAAAGTGCCTACGTGGCAAGTCCGGATGGGAGAGTTTTACACCGCATCCGTATTGAATTTAATCTCTTCAGCAAAAATATATATATATAATATATATATAATATATAAAAATAAAAATAAAAACATTAATGCTATGTTTGGTTTGGAAAGAAGTGAAAGAAAAATAAAAGAAATGATGTAATTCTTTGGTTGGTTAAGATGAAAGAGAGGAGAGATTGGAAAAGTAGAAGGATCCAATTTACATGGATCCCACAAATTTTGTACTTTTTACTTTCCCTCCAATTTGGAAAGAAAAGTGAAGGAGTACTTTTTGTATAAAATTACTTTTATGCCCTTGTAAAAGTGTATAATTTTTTTTTTTAATTTTTTATTTTTTTTAAGTAAAATTAGAGCAGCTTCTCTAAATCTTTTTTTCTCACTTTGTAGAAAGTGAAACCAAAAGATGTTGCATCAAATTACCTCCAGGCTCTTTAAATCCTCAAAATGCTACAGTAAATTTTTACACCAAGAGAGTCACGGTAGCTCTCTATCCCCTTAAAAAATAATTTCACCTCTATTATTTTATTAAATTCCTTCACTCCTCTCTCTCTCTCTCCTCCTTCATTTCCGCACCTTCATGTCACTGTCTCAATCTCTCACCTCCATCACTTCAACAAAGCTCTCTCTCTCTCTCTCTCTCTCTCTCTCTCTCTCTCTCACACACACACACACACACATACACACACACATTTGGCTATTTAAATTGAAGACCCACAACCACCAAACTGAGCAGCATGGTTTGGGTTTAAAGGTGGAGCGATCCCGAGTGGTAGCACCGAGTGGCAGCCTCAATAGAGGTCATTATGGATTGGTGTTTAGCAGCTTAAGCTTTGTCTGCCATTAGTGAGGTTCAGAAGCTTTGATAACTCGCCAAAGCTTTGCCAGCCATTTTGGGGCTTTGGGTATCAAAATCTCTTAAAAAATTCTATGTAAAGTTCAGATTCTCGAAAGGGTATTGCTTGAAAAAAGAATTTTGTGAACAACTTTGTTTTTTGTGCTTCGCCTTGTTTTCTTGAAGAAGGGAAAATTGTAATGGAGGTTTTGATTAAAAAGAAGGAAGTCATTGAAATGATAAATAATGAATAAAAAAAATATTAAAATGGGATAGAAGATTAAAGAAATTATATTTAAATGGAGTAGAGAAAGAATATAAAGTTTGTTGGAGATTTTTTTTTGTTTTTGTTTGCTGAATAAAAAAGACTTTATTGGCAACAAAAAAAATTACAAAGTAAAGTCTCAAACCCTACAACGAGGGTGCCAAAAAATGACATGTGTCATGGCCCCGGACCCTATAACAAGGGTGGTGTTGGAGAATGTATTTGATAAAGTAAATAGATAGTGAGTTTTTTCTTCATATGTAGGTGAAAAAGTAAAGAATCTCTTGGAGATGCTCTTACTTTTATAACTTTTTAATAAAGGGAAATGTTATTTCTGCACCATTGGTGCGGAAATCCACCCTTAATAAATTATTATTTATAACTTACAAGAAAAAAAAAAAAGTAAAATAATTTGCTATGCTCTTCCACTCAACATCAAAACACAAGTATGGAAACTCGGAAATGCGTTTTCTTTTATTTTCCCTTTCTCTTCCCTTACTCTTTTTGCGTGGCCCAAGCAAAATCGAGCCATGTCAGCCAGATCCAACCCATTGCATACCCTAAAGAAAATTATCGTGTCCATTTCAGAGGAATCATCCTCTCTTTTTATTTCATTTTTTATCTAATTATATAAATCTTAGGGAAAATTACACTTTACCACCCTAAACTATCACCCATTTTTCACTTCACCCCCTAAACTTTAAAAAGTAACAATTGACCCCTAAACTATTAAAATTGCACTGCCGTTACCCCATGATGCCAAAATCCAGTTAAAATAGACGGAATGGAGCAACACATGACACGCACGTGCTCCTGAGCCCACCAGAATAACTTTACCAAATTCATTTTTTTCAAAACCCCGAATTGCTCTTACCCCCCTTAACCAAAGTAAACATTCGAATAAAATTTGTTAGTCTTCACAAATATGTTTCAATAAGTAATAACTGAACTGAACTGGTTGTTAAAAAAAAGAGTAATAATTGAAATGATTTTATTTAGGTTAATTAGATAAATAATTTTTATCTCTGAACTTATAAAAAATATATTCAACAACCTTTTATTATTAAAATTTATATATAATTTTACTACAAAATTATATTTTGAATAAGTTTTAACCAAGAACAATTTGATATCTTTGAACTTTCTTTCTTTTTTTTCTTTTGCTAGGAGATATCTTTGAACTTATTTAAATAGATATGTATAAAACTATAAATAAACAAACATTAACCAACTTAAATCCTAACCGAGCCTTAGTTGTTGATCAGCATTAAACAAGTTAGTTACCGGAGCCCTAATTGTGAGAAAACAAAACAGAGAGAAAGAGAATCGGAAAATGGTGGCGATATCGCTATACAGAGGGAATCTTCATAGGGTCCCCGACGTGCCTCGTTGATGGCTTATGCCAATCCCTAAAATCTCTCTCAAAGACTTCAAGTCCCTCCTTGACCGTCGCTCCAAAGCCCTTAATTGAACGATCCTCCCATCAAAACCCTTCACCTAGACACCCACCCCTCAAAAAATCCAACCTCAATTGAATGATTTTAGCTAATTAAATATGAGATTTGAAGCAAGCATTAATTCAAAAAAAAAATCCCAATCGACCATTACCGTGAACAACCTTAATCGACCTCTACATCACCATGAAAAAACCCAATTCATACCATAAACAACCTTCAAGGGTCCCAAACCCAAGATAAAAATCGCCTAAACAATGTTGTGAGTAGATCGGCCATAACAATCTTCACTGTTCCACTAGTTCGAAGGAAGAGAGGGAGGTAGTGTTGAGTGGAACTCAATTTAGCCATGGTGGGTCGGTGCACCATTGCAAGCCAGTTTAGCCATTAAGATCAAGATGACCTAAAAATTTCCGTCGAAACCCATTATTTAGAAACCCCAAATCGCCGCTGTAGACAACCCCTGTGAAACCCCAAACTGTCGACGCAAACCACAAGATTTTACCAAAATGGGTTTGATTGACGCTGTAAAAAATCTCTTCCTCTCATCTGTGGTTGAAGGTGTTCCTTTGTTTTTATCTCAGATTTGGTTAAGGGGGTAAGGACAATTCGGGGTTTTGAAAAAAATGAATTTGGTAAAGTTATTCTGGTGGGCTCGGGAGCACATGCGTCACTTGTTGCTCCATTTCGTCTATTTTAACTGGATTTTGGTATCAGGGGTAACGGCCGTGCAATTTTAATAGTTTAGGGGGTCAATTATTATTTTTTAAAGTTTAGGGGGTGAAATGAAAAAGGGGTGATAGTTTAGGGTGGTAAAGTATAATTTTCCCTAAATCTTAAGAAAGATTGAACCTGCACCTAATTGGATGGATTATGATCCTCTCCATTTGAAAATGAAATGGAAAGAGTCTAATTCATGGTCTAGATTAAATATTATAGATCTAACAGTGTACAGATTGCCAAATCATTTAAAATTATAAATGACATGACAATATATACACTGTTAGATCTATAAAATTAAATCTAAACCATGAAATAGATAAATAAAGAGATTTCTAAACGAAGAAGTTTCTAAAAGGAGAATATTCTATTCAAACGGAATAAGGAAGCCAAATAATCTCTTTAGATGATAATCTCTCTAGATGATGTTAATCCAACGTGTCAAAATCAGAACCAATAACAAATAACATCAACCGTAGGACACATGTCCGCCATATCCGCACGCACACACTACCTCTCTCTCTCTCAACTCAATTCAAAGAAAAAATGGCATTACCAATGCCACGTCACATGCTTACTCACTCCTCTGTATTCCGCCTCTCTCACCGAACACTCCACTTAGCTCCCCCAACTACAAACCCTTCTTCTCTCCGCCACCGCTTCCTCTCCGTCTCAGCCACCATGGCCTCCGCTGCTAAAAAGGTATCCACATTCTCAATTACTTTGTTGTTATTATTCATTGAATTTCTAATACGCCTGATTTTGTTTATATAGGTTTTGGTCCCAATTGCAAATGGCACCGAACCAATAGAGGCGGTGATTACGATCGACGTTCTACGACGATCTGGAGCTGATGTCACGGTGGCTTCCGTGGAGAATCAACACCGTGTCGATGCTGGCCACGCTGTCAAGATCGTCGCCGATGCTTTGATTTCTGTTGTGAAAATTAACTGTTTGCGCAAGATTAAAGAAAAGAGAAAGAGATCAAACACATAAATAAAGAACACAAGAATTTACGTGGTTCGGCAATATGCCTACATCCACTGGCGACGACAGGGAGAAAGTTTCACTAAGAAAATAAGGAGATTACAACAGTGGTACCAGGACTCTTTCAAAGAACCCAAACCCCAATTACACCCTAACCTTTCTCTCACCAAGAATAAACCTAGAGAAACCCTTCTCTAATTATTCTATATTGTGACACACAAATAAGACCTAAAGCCTTATATATATAGCAAGGGGTTTTGCTGAATCCTACCAAAACAAGGACTTTGCATAAAGTTGCCGTGAGTCATAGGTCATTGAGTAATTCTAATACCACTAGAATAACACAAGGGTGGTGGACTATAGAATTCTAATTCAAGCCAACTTCAACAAATCTCCACCTTGACTTGAATTGGTCAAGCCTCACGAACTTCTCCTCCATCACCGCCACCATAGCCCCAAAGGGCTATCACAAGCTGCTAACATTGACCAAGTCCAAGCAATGCTTGAACTTGGCTGTGGTAACTGGCTTCGTCAACATATCAGCTGCATTCTCTGAAGTGTGCACCTTCTCCAGAACAATATCTCCTGTAACAATCAACTCTCTTATCTTGTGGAACCTAACATCGATGTGTTTCGTCCTAGCATGATAAACCTGATTCTTAGCCAAGTAAATGGCACTCTGACTGTCACAATGCATCTGAACTCCACCTTGATTCAAACCAAGTTCTTTGACTAGCCCCTTTAACCACAATGCTTCCTTTGCAGCTTCAGCTACAGCCATGTATTCAGCTTCTGTAGTGGACATGGCTACTATGGATTGTAATGTAGATTTCCAACAAATAGGTCCTCCTGATAGTGTAAACACATAACCTGTAGTAGACCTCTGTCATCCACCTCACCTGCATAGTCTGCATCCACATACCCTACAACTGAATTAGTCCCTGGCTGTCTTGAAAATAAGATCTCATGTTCCGCAGTGCCTTTCAAGTATCTGAAAATCCACTTCACTGCATTCCAGTGCTCTCTCCCTGGGTTCGCCATGTACCTGCTAACAGTACTCACTGCATGAGCCAAATCCGGCCTGGTGCAGACCATTGCATACATTAAGCATCCCACTGCACTAGCATATGGAACCTTTGACATATTTTCAATTTCTTCCTCATTCTTTGGACACTGACTACTAGATAATCTGAAGTGATTCGCCAATGGTGTGCTCACAGGCTTAGCATCCAACATGCTAAATTTTTCAAGCACCTTCCTGATGTAGTTTTTCTGAGACAACCACAGCTTTCTTGCCCCTCTGTCTCTGTGAATCTCCATACCCAGAATTTTCTTAGCAGCACCCAAGTCTTTCATTTCAAACTCTTTGTGTAGCAAAGATTTTAACCTGTTAACCTCACACATGCTCTTAGCAGCAATTAACATATCGTCCACATACAGTAGCAGAAAAATATAAGAACCATCTTCAAGTATACGAACATATACACAACAATCATATTCACAACGGGTATAACCAATCTGGATCATATACGAATCAAACCTTTTGTACCACTGTCTAGGAGACTGCTTGAGTCCATAAAGTGACTTCTTCAATCTGCAGACAAGATTCTCTGTACCAGGTTGCTTGAACCCCTCTGGTTGTTCCATGAAAATCTCTTCCTCCAAATTCCCATGAAGGAAAGCCGTCTTCACATCCAGTTGTTCCAATTCCAGATCCTGATCTGCTACCAAAGCCAATACTGCTCTAATAGATGTATGCCTGACTACAGGTGAAAATACCTCATCGTAGTCAATCCCATGTCTCTGTGAATATCCCTTTGCTACCAATCGTGCCTTGAATCTTTCCCCTTCTTTTTCTGATACTGCTTCCTTCTTCTTGAACACCCACTTGCAACCTATAGGTTTCTTTCCTTTTGGAAGTTCCGTTAACTCCCAAGTTTTGTTCTTGCTCAAAGACTCATTCTCCTCCACCATAGCTTCCATCCACTTATCCTTTTCAGAGCTTTCAATTGCTTCCTGAAATGTAGAAGGATCCTCGCTACTGGTAAGTAGAGCATAAGACACAAGATCCTCAAAACCATACCTGACTGGTGGTCTTTTGTTGCGTTTAGGCCTATCTGATCTGGTGCTATCCTGTTCTTGATCATTACTGTGAGGTTCCTCATTTGACTGAGACTCCAATTCATCAAGCTCCACTTGCACTGTTGATCTACCAATGTTATTACTGCTTTCCGCTGCTTGAGACTTCTCTTCCTTGAATGCTTTTGTCATTGACTTCTCATCAAACACTACATCCCTGCTGATCACCACCTTCTGTGCAACTGGATCCCAAAGCTTGTACCCTTTTACCCCTTTCTTAAAACCAAGAAAGATGCACTTCTTTGATTTTGGATCGAGTTTTGACCTGTCTTCACCTGAGATATGAACATATGCGGGACACCCGAATATTCTCATGAAAGAGTAATCAACTTCTTGTCCTGTCCATACTTCTTCAGCGACTTTCCCATCAAGTGCAACTCTAGGTGATCGATTGATGATATAACAAGCCATATCCACTGCTTCCACCCAAAAAATTTTAGGAAGCTCAGCATTCAACCTTAAACATCTAGCTGTTTCTGTGATGGTCCTGTTAAGTCTCTCAGCCACCCCATTTTGTTGAGGAGTTTTCCGTACTGTGAAGTGTCTCTTGATACCATGCTCTTCGCAGAACTTCAAGAAATCACCATCCCTGTACTCAGTGCCATTATCAGTCCTAAGGCACTTTATCTTCCTTCCAGTCTGATTTTCCACTTCTGCTTTCCAAATCTTAAATTTAGCAAAAGCCTCAGACTTGTTCTTCAAGAAATAAACCCAAGCTTTTCTGGAATAATCATCAATGAAGCTCATAAAATATTGAGCTCCTCCTTTCGAAAGAGTTCTCACTGGCCCCCAAATATCTGAATGCACGTAGTCCAATATACCCTTTGTCTTGTGTGTGGCAGTTTTAAATCGCACCCTACACTGCTTTCCCATAATACAATATTTGCAGAAATCTAATTTGCATGACTTAATCCCAGTCAACAGATTTCTTTTGTGCAATTCCCTCATACCACGCTCACTTATATGCCCTAGCCGCATATGCCACAAGAGTGTATCATCATCCTCAGACTCAGCTACTGCAGCAACTCCACCTAGAATGGTATTTCCTAGCAATTTATAAACATTGCTACTTATTTTCTGACCTGTCATCACAACCATAGCACCATTTGAAACTTTCATTATCCCATTCTCAGACTTATAGCTATAGCCTTTTGAGTCTAGGGTTCCTAATGAAATCAAATTCTTTCTCATATCTGGGATATGTCTAACCTCTTCTAATGTTCTCACCACACCATCGGACATCTTAATTTTAATTGTTCCCATTCCAATAATTGTGCATGCAGCATCATTACCCATTCGAACAGAACCACAATTAATTGACCTATAAGTGTCGAACCAGTTCCTGTAGGGAGTCACGTGAAAAGAACATGCGGAATCCAGAAGCCAAGAATTGTTCAAACCGTCAGTGCTTGATGAAACAGAAAGCATGTCGCCATCAGATTCCGAGTCTGCTACTACGTTGACAGATGTAGAGGACTCTTCCTTCCCCTTATTCCATTCTGGACATTCTCGCTTCATATGCCCCTTCTTTTGGCATTTGAAGCACTTTACTGTCTTGCTCTTGGATTTAGATCTTCCCCTAGTAGATTTGTCATCCTTGTCTTTCTTCCTTCCACGATCTTGATAACCCTTTACTACTAACCCTTCACCAGAACTCTCAACTGAATCCTTATGTTTCCGTTGGTAGTGATCCAACAGGGCTCCTGAAACTTCTTCTAATTCCAGAGTTTCTTTTCCGTAAAGTAGGGTCGTCACCAGGTGTTCGTAGGAAGCCGGGAGGGAGGTTAGGAGCATCATCGCCTTATCTTCATCCTCGAATTTTATATCAATTCGCAACATATCACTAATGATTTGTTTGAAGGTATTGATGTGCTGTCTCAGGTCCGCACCCTCTGTCATCTTAAGCCCATACAACTTTTGCTTTAGATGCAGTTTGTTCATGAGGGATTTGGACATATATCTTTTCTCTAGATTCAACCAAATCCCTGCAGTTGAGTTCTCCTCCATGACATCGTACATGACTTCGTCTGCCAGTAATAGCCGAATTGTACTCACCGCCTTCATGTCTAGTTCTTCCCATTCATCGTCTGTCATCTTCTCTGGTTTCTTTGTCTTCCCGTACAAAGCCTTCACCAAACCTTGCTGCACTAACAGATCCTTCACCCTTCTTTGCCATAGCCCAAAGTTACCAGTCCCGTCGAACTTAACTAGGCCTACCGTCGCAATAGAAGCATTAATTGCCATTGTTTCGACCAACAGCTCTGATACCAATTGTTGTGAAAATTAACTGTTTGCGCAAGATTAAAGAAAAGAGAAAGAGATCAAACACATAAATAAAGAACACAAGAATTTACGTGGTTCGGCAATATGCCTACATCCACCGGCGACGACAGGGAGAAAGTTTCACTAAGAAAATAAGGAGATTACAACAGTGGTACCAGGACTCTCTCAAAGAACCCAAACCCCAATTACACCCTAACCTCTCTCTCACCAAGAATAAACCTAGAGAAACCCTTCTCTAATTATTCTATATTGTGACACACAAATAAGACCTAAAGCCTTATATATATAGCAAGGGGTTTTGCTGAATCCTACCAAAACAAGGACTTTGCATAAAGTTGCCGTGAGTCATAGGTCATTGAGTAATTCTAATACCACTAGAATAACACAAGGGTGGTGGACTATAGAATTCTAATTCAAGCCAACTTCAACAATTTCCGATTGCGCTAACACCGTCTTCGATCTCATCACTCTACCCGTACAATTCTCTCTCTATATCTCTTTCGATTGTATTTTGAAAAAAAGTTGAATAATTTGGTTTGTTTTGCTATAGGGAGGAATTCCGGGTGCTAAGAATCTCAGAGACTAGTGACAACAGATGGGAGGCTTTATGCTGCAGTTTGTGCTTCGCCTGCTGTGGCGCTTGCGCCATGGGGTGTGTTGAAGGGATTGAAAGTATGTTTCGTTATCGATTTTTAACTTGAATTGATGGTTATGTTATTGCTTAGAATGAATTGGTTTTGGGGGTTTTTTTTTTTTTAATAGGCAACTTGTTATCCATCATTTATGGAGCAATTAGCTCCAAATGCAATTGCTGTTGAATCAAGAGTGCAAGTGGATGGAAAAGTCGTGACGAGTCGTGGACCCGGCACTACCATGGAGTATGCTGTTGCGTTGGTTGAGCAATTGTATGGGAAAGAGAAAGCTAAAGAAGTTTCTGACCCGTTGGTATTTACTTTTTTCTCTACTACAATGCTAATGACTTAGTTTTGAAGTGGAAAAAATCAAGTCTGAATTTGGTTAAAGAATCTCTTTTTTTACAAAAATGAAATGCTAATGACTGGAATGTACGGCTCGATGGTTTTTTGATATATAGCTACTTGTTGGAGTAAGTTAGAGTTAGAGCACTAGAGGAGACTATCAATTAAGAATTGAGGCAAAAGACTATGTTAGGTTCTAGTGAGGGGAACTCCAATACTATTAATGATAACTAGATACTTGAATAGTAAAGACAAGCAAATAAAAAGCTTCTTGGTAGAAGAAAGCCTAGTTTTGATCTTTACATTTGATGTTAGGTTCAGAGGGCTTATTTTCTTAAGTTCCATGATTAGTTTTTTTTTTTTAAGTATTGGTTTCAACAATTGGTTAGTCATATTTATTTCAATATGTTATCCAAAGAGGATATAAGAAGGTGGCTACAGTTTGGAGGTGCTAGGTAGGTTGAATTTGTGATAAAATAAAACATACATGGGAAGTTACTTACAGTGACTGCAGAGTCCATGTGAACTATTTGCACTATGCCTTTTTTCCTTCCTTGGGTTTGTGTATCACTGTTTTCTCATTTTCAGGTTATGCGTTCCAACCATGCAGATGAATATGTCATAACTGAGCTAAATCCAGTGGAGTGGACATTTGATGATTGCCCCAAGGTGAAGTTGGTTTTGATGCATACTCTTGCTGTCTCAGTCATACATACTTTCAGGGGCGGCTCTACGTTGAAGGCAGGGTGTGCAGTTGCTCACCCTGACTTTTTGAAAAATCAAAGGAAATTTTTTTTTTTTTTATATAGATGTTCTCAACTTAAATAAAATTCTACACACCCTCAAATAAAAATTTTGTTCATCCTCGAATAATTTGTGAACACCCTGATCTAATAAATCCAATTTACCATACCCAAAAAATAAAAAGTCCAAATAACAAAAAATAAATAATAAAAAAATAACTCAAATAACACCCACAATAACAAAATAAGCCCAAATAACAACACTTGTTTAAGCCCATAATAACAAAATAAGCCCAAATAATAACACTTATTTAAGCCCGTAATACAAAATAAGCCCAAATAACAACTTGTTTAAGCCCAAATGTTTGAACCAGCCGGTCCAGTCCATTGATTAAATTTATTCTATTCAAAAAAAAAAAAAAAAATCCAAACATACCGTGTGCGTGTGCGGTGTGCTTATCCAAGAAAAAGATCCCAAATTTGTATTTTGTTCTTTTGCAAGTTGCAGAGAGTTAGAGAGAGAAAACCCAAAAAAGCTAAAACCAAACCCCTGCTGCCGTGCTGCGAACTGCGAAGCTGCGAAGGCCACCACCGCCAGACGCCCAGACCGGTCGGCCTCACGCCTGCTGCTGCCGCCGCCCTCAGCCCCTCATCTCACTCGGTCACCACGCCAGACGCCCAGACTGGTTCCGCCATTCCGGGAGTCTCAGATCTGGTAATTTTTTTTTTTTCTTTTACTCTCTTATTTTGTTCTTATCTACTGCTTGTTAGTTGTTACTTACTTACTTTGTTAATTTGTTAGTTGTTTAGAGTTTAGGCAGTTTAGTTACTTAATGTCTTAATTACTTTGATAGTTTGACCAAATCATGGTTTTTAATATAATATTATTCTTTATTCTTTTTTCATTTATTTGATAATTTATATTTTATGTTTTTAGTTTTTACTGTATATTTGTCTAATGATCACTGATAATGTGTTATTTGTTTAATTGTTTGTTTGGAATTTTGATTAATCTATCTATTTGTGATTTGTCTAATTGTCTTATAGTTACTTTATTTGTTTGGATTTAATTAATTTATCTATTTGATTAATTTATTTTATTTTTATTCTTTTGCTAATTGCTAATACAATGGATAAATTTCTGATAAGGAAACCGCAAGAATGTACTACGCAATCGAATGGGAGATCAATGGATGAATGATTGCTTGGTTACGTATATTGAAAGTGATGTATTTGATAGCATTGATAATGAAGCTATCATGCAACGATATCAAACTATGAAGACTCGTAGGAGGATTTTATAGAACTTCATGTATTTGTTTTTTTTTTTAGTGATGTTATATTCGAAGACTTGTAGAAGGATTGTATAAAACTTTATGTAATTTTTTTTTTTAGTGATGTTATATTCAAGTTTTATAATGCTCACCCTGGAAAAATTTCCTGGAGCCGCCACTGCATACTTTTATCTTTTTTTTTTTCATCTTCAGATTATATTCGCACCATTTATAAAATATTAGAATTGAATACAGTATGTATGAATTGCTAAGTTCCTGTAACACGTTAGACAGGATTTGCATAGCTTTTAGCTATATTATATGGTCCTGTGGAGCAAGATGGAACTATGAAGATATGTTTCAAGATAATTTAGCCTTCAATAGACATTTATTATGATATAAATGGGGCCAGGTTTATATCTAATAAAACTGTAGACATTATACTCCTCCCATTTACTGTCAACTTACTGACAATGCGGGGTAGATGGAAGTTTACTTCCTTCTGTAATTGTTTGAGGTTTTCATATTGTAAAAAAAAAAAAAAAACCTGTCAAACATTTTGTGTTTAATAGTTTTTAATATATATTTTAGTAATGATCATATCCTTGTTTGCAGTTGCCTGGTTATTATCCTTTGCCCTTATAATGCAAGAGAACTTAGTTGAGATATTTATTTTTAAATTTTACGGCACTGATATCTGGTCTCCCATATCCTGTCCTTGAGCATCTGCATCTGCATTTACTTTTCTTTTCAGATTCTTGTACCAATTGCTAATGGCACCGAGGAAATGGAAGCTGTGATCATCATTGATATTCTTCGACGAGCGAAAGCAAATGTTGTGGTGGCCTCTGTTGATGATAAACTAGAAATTCTTGCTTCTCGTAAAGTTAAACTGGTGGCAGATGTGCTCCTTGATGAGGCTGCTAAATTTTCATATGATCTAATAGTCTTGCCAGTAAGTTGGGGAATCTAGCTTTTACTTGGCCATAAACAATTGTTTAGCATAACTACATTCTGCATATTTGTAGGGTGGAATTGGTGGTGCCCAAGCATTTGCAAATTCCGAAAAACTAGTGAACCTGCTAAAGCAGCAGAGGGAAGCAAATAAACCTTTTGGAGCAATATGTGCATCCCCAGCTTTAGTCTTGGAGCCCCATGGCTTACTCAAGGTATTGCTTCAACATGTCTGGATCACACTTACCTTCTTATTCAAACCACTTCCACCAAAATGTTGAAGAAAGATAATAAATAATAAATTTTGTAAAAGAAAACCATTGACTTAAATAAGTGCACATAGACTGCAAAGCCCAAGTTCATCAGAGACTCCAATCGTTATATTATTATTGAAGTTCTTGTGACTTATATTCTGATTATCCAATGCCTTTTTTAATGATATTCCCTAATTCTATGGTCCTTTGTAACAAAAACTCTTGAATTTTATATTGTAAATGTTTCTTCCATTCATATTTTCTGCATTTTAGTGCTTCGATTGACAAGTATGAACTGCGTTACTCCAGGGTAAAAAGGCTACAGCTTTTCCTGCATTGAGCAACAAGCTGTCAGATCAGAGTGAAGCTGAAAACAGAGTTGTGGTCGATGGCAATCTCATCACTAGCCGAGGGCCAGGAACTACCATCGAATTTGCTCTTGCAATTGTGGAGAAGCTATTCGGACGCACAAAAGCGCTGGAAATTGCAAGAACAACGCTTTTCATTAGCCCATAGAGCTTGTACAAGTATGTGTTGACCTTGTATGAACATCTATAGAGACAAAATATGGCGGGTTGAATTCATATTTGAATATGAATTGACTTTGCAGTTATGTACGACAGTTTTGTGTATAAATAAATGAGTATTAAAGACTACCTCTTTTTGTACCCCATGATCAATTCACAAAGTCATCTCCCCCATTTTTGTCACATACAGTCAGTACTTGGCTCTTAAAACAAACAGCAAAAATGTTGCATTGTGACTAGATTGTGAAAGAAACATTTTGAAATTAGTTTTATTGTTATGATTTAAGCCTCTTAGTTATTTGGCCTTGACTCCCTGTGTAAGCACTTGAGCTTTGGCCGTAACTCCCTGCGTAAGCAAATTGGAGGATGAGAGTGAGAGTTTACATGGAGGAAGGGCTGGGTACAATGACGGCACACATGGGTGCCCAAGAAAGTAATATGAACCGGGAGCTTGAGCCTAGGCTGGAGTCAAGCAAATGCACATTGCACTACAATGTGCATATATGTGTGTGTGTGTGTGTGTGGTTAAGTAAGGAGAAGCGGAGGAGTAGATTAAGGTTTTATAAGTGTAAGCTTCAAGTTCATCTCAAAAGGAGTAGCTTAACTCCGAAGGTAGATTAGAGACTCCTAAAGTCAATATCCAACTCTCCTTAGTAAGAATGTAACAAGAGTATAAATAATCTTTAAAGTGGTTGGTATCTTCTTTTTTATTTTTTATTTTTATACATTAGAAGCAAATGTATTCATATGTGCTTTTTGGAGGATGTCAAATTGTAATAGGGCCTAAAAGCTAAACCAAGAATATAAATAATCTTTAAAGTGGTTGGTATCTTCTTTTTTATTTTTTATTTTTATACATTAGAAGCAAATGTATTCATATTTGCTTTTTGGAGGATGTCAAATTGTAATAGGACCTAAAAGCTAAACCAATTGTATATTTGACCTAACCCATTTAAGTTAGGTCCAATTACTTTTGTACCCCCTCTCCCTCTTTTTCTCATGTAACCTATATAAAGACCTCCCCTCTTTATTGTAAAGAGGGCCAATTATAGTAAGAAAACACGAGATGAATGTAAGCACTATTGGCCGAACCATGGTAAATCCGATATTGCTTTTTCCTCTCTTCCTTCCCATACATGCTAGAACCCATTTATGCAGTTCCAACCCTAGAAATAGATTGGAGGAGCTAATTTGACCTCTACACTTTTGAAGACAGATTCGCAAGAGTTTTGACTTTTGTAATTCAGTTAGCAATAGCACCCTAGTCCCTATTATATGTACAACCGAAATACAATACTATAAAGTTATAAATCCTCGAGATTGCCTCAAGGCTAGAACAAGATGTAGCCTTGAAGCTACATTGAAGTGCAAATTTTCCATTGAATAAACACCAGGGCCAGCTCAACCCCTTAGGCAATGAGGCAATCGCCTAAGGCCCCAAAATGAAAAAAGGCCACTAATTTTTTAACCAATAAGACCCTTTTATCTGTAGAAGTTTTAGTTAAGACTCAATTATTAGCCAATAGATATATATATATATAATATATAATATATAAAAATATATATAAATCTCTTTGTGGGTTTTGCTGTCTAATTATTGGTTTCCTCTCTAAGTAGGAGTTCTAAAGTCTAGAACTCATAAATTTTAATCTCCCACACACACAAAAACCAAGAAATAAATCTATTTCCCTCTCTTTTATCTCTACAACCAAAAGCAAAATGAAATTTATATTTTAATATTAGGCCAAATTGCATAATCACCCCCTGGGGTTTGGCTCAGTTGCAAACAGACCCCCTGTGGTTTTGATTTTGCAATATAACCACCTTAGGTTTTTAAATTGGTGAAATTGACCCCTCTAAGTATATTTTTTGTCAATTTTGCTAACAAAATTTGTCATATGCATTACACTTGGGTTTATAATAATGAATTTTTTTATTATAAAGTGGTCACATATAATGCATATGACAAATTTTGTTAACAAAATTGACAAAAAATATACTTAGAGGAGTCAATTACTCCAATTTAAAAACCCCAGGTGGTTATATTGCAAAATCAAAACCCCAGGGGGTCTGTTTGCAACAGAGCCAAACCCCAGGGGGTGATTATGCATTTTAGCCTATATTATGATATAAAAAATTATATTAATTAATATTTTAATAAAAAAATCTCATTTTAATTATAAAAAGGCCTCATTTTAATAGTCGCCTTAAGCTCCAAAATACATTGAGCCAGTCCTGATAAACACACTTGCTGCAAGAACTATAAGTGATTTAAGTTTGCACAAAATCCTGGTCCAGTGACACTGTTTGACTTGCGCAGTCTTTTCAAAAAGCTTATACAAATTTCTTCCTTAGCATGATTTTTTATTAAGATTAAATGGGTATACATCATATCTTTCCTTGTTCATCATCTTATTAGCTGCTATGTACGTTTCTAGAAGTTCAACTAAACAATCATGCAATATCTTTTCCGTGTCACGGAAAGTAAGATTACCTTTTGTCCTTTTGCCTATGTAGTGGGCAATCAAGAGTTCCCCAAAAACCACGGCAATGGCAACGGAAACTAGTGCTATCACTATCACGTTCCTCTTTTGCTTGTCTTTCAGGTTGACTTGGCAATAGAAAAGAAAATATATATAAGATGCAGCAGACTTTAAAACAGATGGAAACAAAGATTTAACTTTAATGACACATCAAAATACAAAGTACAGTGATGTTAGGAATACTATAAATTTTAGGTTTATTTACACATTTAGTTGTTAACTTTTGCCCTATGTTTCAATATGGTCTCTATCCTATAAGTGTTTTAGTTTAGTCTTTAACCTTTATGTCATGTTTCAATTAGGTCTGTATCGTTAACTATTCGATTAAAAAAAGGTAATTGAAAGAGGTTCGTTGAAGCGAGAAGGAACCAATTTGACACAAACATAAAAGTATACGGACTAAAATGAAAACATTTACTAGGATATGGACTATTTTGAAACATAAGACAAAGGCTGACAACTAAACGTGTAATTAAACCTAAATTTTAATTCATATGTTTTACAAACTGATGTGTTATCAATAAGAAAAATGTAATTTAGATATTCATTTATTATGTTGTTATCAATCAAAAACATTTACTATCCGGTTGGTTTATGTAGTAATTTTGTAGTAATTTTTGCATTTTCCAAATACGAATTAAGGAGCAACAAAAAATATTGAATTGAGGAGCAACAAGGAATATAGGCACATACCTTGGTCCGAAGCAGGCATTCAAATATATACATCCTGCCCATTAGCATCATGCCCGTTAGCTGAAATTTGTCTAATATCAATTAGATCCCCATACCAGATGGCGCAGCCACTTCCACCTTCACTGATATTTGAGTTTGAATAAGCCATACACGAACAGTTGTTCAAACATTTGACTCTGCATTCCTCAAGATTCATACTTCCGTTCACCCAAGAATGCGTGGTATCTGGCAATTTGAGCCCAACAAATTTTTCAAACCCAATTTTATCTTTATCCTGGCAGCTCAACTGTGTTGTGCGTACGCATCCCTTAGACCACTCATTTGGATTCCATGTTTCTTCTGATTTTGGCTTGAATCCTTCTAAACATTGACAGATAGGAGACTCACCAATCATACAATTTCCATAAACACCACATAAATTATAATTGTCACATTTGTCTTTTGGATAAGATGAATACACGCTGAATTTGTTATCTGCTTCGACCCACCTCTCAAGCACGTATTTGGTTTGGTTCAAAACTAGTATTGAGATTACAAACTTATTTATCATGTGGAATATGTAATATACCTCATCTTTATTGGAGACCAAATTGTATTTGAAAACCTGGTTGGGCTTCAACTCTGGTACACCACTGTGACCATGGCCATTCCATGGGCCGGTTCTGAAGTACTTCACCGAGCCTTTCTTCATGGCTACCTTGGGGTAATTATTGTGTTCAATCCCATAACTCAGTTCTCCAGGAGATGGATCATCTGGACTCTTCCATGCAGATAGGCGCCATTCTAAACTAGTCCTTAAGTCCCATCCCATCTTCATCCTTGGTAGCAATGTATCACAAGGATAATTAAAGCTTTGCCACAAATAGGTTTCTGGGTTTTGTTCTTCTTCATCTCTTACTAATAGATTTCCTGAATCTAAAAGCTATACTATTGGATTCGAGGCCACTTTTGTTGAATTTGCTGACCAAGCAACAATGCTCTTCTGACTGAGAAGAACAAGACTACTTGTGCTTTTTACCATCATCACGCTAGACAAGTCTTTGATTGGGTTGTTCCGGTTTGCTACCCTAACAATTGTTCTAGCTGGGTTATTGACATTGTTGTACCAAATTCCCAAGTAGCGGTTAGTGGACTTACCTGGAGTGAAGAACCCCAGTACAAAGCTTCCATCTTTAGAGACCAAGGACATGTTCTCACTGAGGCACTGGGATTGAGTAATACTGTCAGCAGCATCCGAGAATCCAGAGAGGAAAACAAGACAACATGAACTCATAAACAGAAAAGTAAAAATGTCCATGGCTTTCTGTTCTTAGAGCTCTTAGCCAACATGTTAACCAGAGCAAAGACTAAAACTTAAAGGTGATTGAGTAAAGCTCATAACTCTTCTGTCTAACTAGCATTGTTAGAAAATTTTAGATCTTGGTGTGAACAATAAGTCCCTATATGGTTATTTAGAGGCCGCATGATTTGTTGTTTGTCTTGGTACCGACTATTTATGAACTAGAATGTTAAATGTCGACAAAGCAATGGAAAGGTCAGCACAAGGATTGGAAATTACATATTAGGATTAACGAACATTTTTTTATTGGAATAGAGAAGAAACCTGCCCCACATATTTAAATGGGAACCAGATTTTTGTCTTTTTTATTTTTACTTCTGTATTTAATGGGAACTGGGCTGAAACTTTGACTCGGTATGCAGTTTGATCCACGCTTATAGACAAAGGAGAGACTAGTGAGGAAAAGAAGTGTTAGAAGTTAGAACAACTAGTCGCAGATCCGCGCGATGCGCGAAATATGTTGCATCATTGTGTTGTATTTACTAATTGCAATCCACATTTAAACTGCTCAATAGGTGGATGAACCATTATAGAATTTACCGATTGCAAAAGCCCTTTTTAAATAAAAGAAAATAAAAAGTGATTAATAGGTGGTTGATTCCAAGCAATGGGTCTAATATTCGAAAAAGTTTAGTTCATACCATGACTTCCTGAAAGGTCATGACTTAGGAAGTCATTATAGAGCAATCTTAAACATAATCTTCTACATGCCACAATTTTGCAGATGCAATGCCTGTGAAGATCCCAAGTGAGTATGTTCAACCATTCACATTCAAAGCAACTAAACTACAAATAATCTAATCCTAGCTGAGATAGTGTAAATTTTCAAACCACAATTTCTTCACACATTTTTCTTATTCTAACTTTTCAGCCATACCAACATGGCTATCAACAAAAGTGAGACAAAAATTCTGCAGCTACACCAATAAATTTTTGAACATTAACATTCATGCTCATAAATATTGAGAGTTTATTACAAAAAAAATAAATAAATATTGAGAGTTTAAAAGTTATTATGTAAAATCTTATTCCTTTTGGAAATTTTTGTCCAACTTCAAATAAGAGCTCCAAGTCCCCCAACGAAAATCAAGAAATATATAAGCAAACATCTCCAAAACAGCTAAAAATATATGAAATTGGCGGCACCTATCTGATTTCTACCTACAAACCTTATTAGTATTTGGATAAGTACCTACAAACCTTATATGTGAAAGTAATTGCCATCTAACAAAGCTATTAGTCCATCCATTGACGCATATCTAACCATCTACAATCAATTTCAAGGTTATTACTAAAAGGAAACCACTAATTTAAATTCAAAGACAAAAATTAGAACCAAATGCACATCATAAGAAAAGGGCATGAACATATCTTATCATGCAAATATTATCACATCTCATCTTACCAATTGGTCCTCTGCTGGTCATACACATCTTTTTAGTAAATAGTAAATTATGTTAGAAGAGCTTAACAGGTGATAAAAAGAAAGATGAGCCAAAGAAGGAAAATGATAAAAAGAAAGAGCCTCCTAAGGATTATATGGCTGAACCATATGAAGGCTTAACAGATAGGCTATAATCCTTACATGACACATCATTATGTTAGAAGCACAGAAGACTATCCTAATAGAAAGGAAAATATAAGAATTAGGAAGAAGAAACTTAGCCAACTTGAACTCAAGAAGAAAGAAAAGAAAAGGAGTGGATTATAAACATAGCTGATGAAAAACACGATCATACTAAAATGAACATTCAAAGGGGTATTAAAATATATCAATACACAAAATTCTATTATGCTCTATTCACAGTGGAAGTGCCTCATTCTGGTAGCTGTAGTAATTACAGAAGCAATATCAGTCCCATACAAGCTCAAATATTGAAGCAAAGCACAAAACCAGGTGTTTGTTCTTCCTGAACTACTACCAAAGATTCACTCTTAGCGGCATCCATGTAAATGTAGTTTCGTGTTCCATATGGGGTCAGGACTAAGTAACAATGAAGATTATATAGAAACCTAGGTGACAATTGCAAAAAAAGCAAGGAAATGGCCCTGATCCACCTAATTTGCATATCCATGCCAGTTGAAGAACTCCAGAGCCAATAACAGCATAATGAATGAGCTATGCAACCCCACAAGGTTCCTGATTGAGATGCCCACAAAAGGCACTGAATTCAACACTGAATTGGAGTGAGAATCGACTATTCAACTGTAACAAACATTTATGGACTATATAGTAATACAAACTTTTATTCATTACATATAACTACAACTACTTGGTCACAGTATTCGAGGGGGTGAGCAACATAAGTCTAAAGGGTGATTTCATAATTTGAATACCATTGCAATAATAAAAGCTGGTGATTGACTGCAACATTGACTGCAATGTTACTGGAATAGGAGCATGTTCAAGGGAAATAATCAGTCCAGTATACTTGAACCTATTCCAGCTTTCTAGAATTTATAACTGCATGATAATTGCCTCTTGCAGTATTCATGGTACTTTCAATTTAATATACACAATTGCAAACTTATTCTCTGTATCTCTTGGCAGTATAAGGGTGGAAAAGGACATGAATACAAAAGACCACACAATCGGCCAATATATAAATTCATTAGCATGCAATTCAAGAATCCTAAAAGTCAATCATGCTTGATATAGGTAGGAATTTAAAAAATTATTTAAAGAAACAACATTTGGAAACACAAATCTCTATGTCCAACCCAAGACCCTTTTTAAGTGTGTCTCAGACCATTTGTCGAACACTTTGAGGGCTGATTTCCATTATTTCTTTATTCTAGCATTCTACCAACAAAAATCTCATACCTGCACAAACACCTCTTTCTAAACACACCTCTCTGATAATGACTCCAAACACTTTACTAAGAAGAGCATCCAGCCAATGAAATAACTCACATGCCGTCTGTGATGAACAGGTCCAAAACTCTACCATCTGGGTTGGCATCACTGCAGATCACCTTAGTAATATCTACATATATGCAAAACAACACATCAGTTTTTTAACAGAGAACGTCACTGACCTTGGTCAATGCAAATAACCCAGGAAAAAAAAAAAAGTACCTATACCATAGAAGGGGGAAAAAATTCTGAGGAAAAAAATTGAGGAGAAGCTGACCTTACCTTGGTGTGGGTGAGCAGATGAGTTGAGAAGCTTAAATAGAGATGCTGTAACAGTCAAAGGAACGAAGAGCCGCAAGGGGAATAAATTGGAGGGTTAACGGCTGAAGATGAGGGGGTGAGAGGCGGCTGGAGATGAGGAGGGAGGGAGAGAGAGAGAAAAGAGGGAGGTGATGAGGCGTACGTGGAACAGAGAGAGATGTGAAACAGAGAGAGAGGGTGGAGAACGTGTGAGAGAGAAAACATTAAATAGAGGAAGGATGACCTAAACTTCTGTGGGTGTGGGTGTGGATGCAAGAATTCTGACGTGGTAGTGTTTGGAGGAGCACAAAAATTTTCTCTCTGCTTCAAGTTTTAGTTTATACTAGTCGCTAACCCGTGCGATACACGGAATAATTTAATAAAAATTACATATATTTATTTTGCTTGAAGGTACAATGACTTAAAAATGAATGAAGATAAGAAAATTTAGCTCAAAATAAAGGTTCAAATTTATATATTAAATAAGATTGGTAAAAAAAAAAAAATCTTCATCTCACAATGCTACTTAGGAATAAACTTTGATCATCATATATAATTAAGGCAAGAATTACAATTAGGGAGAGATCATTAATCAACCTAACTCAATTCATCTAAAATCAATGAACTTGAAACAAATGAGTTACTACACAATAGATAACATTTGTATAAAGGAATTTACGTGCTTGGAAAAGCTCTTACTGTACATGCTTGTGAAGATTCTCAAATTGTTGGATGAATATAATAATATTCTGAATTTGCTCAATAAAAGCTCCGTGAAATAGGAAGTGCCCTATAGATCTTGAACTGAAGCTGTCATAACCCCATTTTTACCCCCGGGATTTTCTCGGGTGTCGACACGCAAAACGAGGCAGCCCGAACCAAGTCGGCCTGTTCCGACAAGGGCTCATCACCTCAAATACTCCCAAAAAGAAGGTCCGGGACACATTTCCCAAGGTTTGACCAAGTTTGACTAGGGTTGACCAAGTTTGACTAGGGTTGACCAAAGTTTGACCGAGGTTTGACCGAGCCGTTTCCAACCCGACTAGGACCCACCATGCCCAGAAATCCTCAAAACGTGGTCCGGGATACATTTCCCGGAGTTTGGAGAGCTTTGACCAAATTCGACCAAGTTTGACCAAGGTTGACCAAGTTTGACCAAGGTTTGACCGGACCATTGACCAGACCGAAAACTGAATCGAACTGACCGCTCCTTGACCATTCTGAAGAAATGATGAGAGCTTCGATTCGACACTTTACGGGCCAAAAACGGACGAGAAACGAGGGAGTTATGGTCAAAACTGTGAAAAAACGGTCCAACACTTAGCCAAATTTTGCTAAGTGTTGTTGACAAAACAGCCTATTTGGGAGGCAACGTTTGCGCAAAGATTCTCTCCGACCCGCTGCAACTTGGTCCGCGAGCCAAGACCCTTAGGCAAGAGGTTCACTTCAGCTGCCACACGCAACTTTCGGATCGTCAAGAGCTCCTCCGGTCAAGCCGGAATCTCAGCCAGAAGATGACCCCTTGGCATGAGGAACACTCCAACGGCCTCTGTTCGCAAGATCATATCTTGCGAACCCAAGCTCGCCTCTGTGCAAGGCCTGTACCATTAAAAAATAGGTAGCATAAGCTTTCCGACGATACCAAGATCGTCGAAATCCGACATCGGGAGCTATGTCTACCACGCGCATGAAAATGGGTCGACGAAATAAGGTTTTGCTGAAAACTCCGGAATTTTCCCACCGACGTTGCCACGCTTGCGCGCAGAGTCTTCCTGACTCGCAACGAGTTGATCCGCGAGCCCGGGCACGTTGGAAAGAAGACACATTCATGCATGACGTGGAACTCTCGGATCGCCAAGATTTTACCGGGTCTAGCCGGAATCACGATCGGAAAACTGTCCTCAAACGGACCAAAAACACCCCGCGGCCCCTGTTCGTGGAACCATATCTCGCGGACCCAAGGTCGGATTCCCATAAATCCGGAACCTTGCAAAAGTAGGCAGCGCAAGCTTTCCGACGGTACCTGGAACGTCAAAATCCGACATCGGGAGCTAGGTCAAATACGCGCGCGAACTGGGACAAAAATAAGGAAAATGCGCTGAAAATCTGACGTGATTTTCCTCCCGGACAGTCGCCTTCGCGCACAGAGTCTTTCCTACTCGCAGCAAGTTGACGTGCGGGCCCGGGTGCGTTGGAAAGATGACGACTCCGGCTACGACGTGCAACTCTCGGTTCGCCGGTGGCATCCCCCGTTTGACCGGAATGTTCGCCGGAAAAACACACAAAAACAGCTCAGACGACCCAACTTCCGGGAGCCATAACTTTTTCGTCCGAACTCCGATTTGTGCAAGCTTTATATCATTGGAAAGTAGACATCTGGGGCTTTCCAACGGTATGCTGCATGACCCATTTTGAGTACTGGAAGGCCTCCAAAATCGCCCTTGAAAATCGGGTCCGAAAATCGTGCGCTGCGCGAATTTCCATCGAGTGGATAAGATCGCCACGTGGCGGTTACTGTAGCTCGCGCAGCACAGTACTGCGCGGCGCAGTATGGTACTGCGCGAAACGTGCAAATCCGTCTATAAAACGCACCCCCCTCCCTTCAGCGCTGGGTCCGAAACTTAGAGCGTTTTTTGAGTTTCTTAGTTAGTTTTAGGTAGTTTGTAGGCATAGAATAGGGGTTTGGGGTTTGGGTTTTTCTTTGGGGGGTTTTTGGGGAGTTTTTAGAGTGAGAAGCATCTATTAGGTGCTTCTCTCTCTAACCTCTCCTCATCCTCCCCCCCTCTCTCTCTCTCTAAGCTCTTTCTCTCTCTAAACTCTTTCTTTAATGGGGTTTTTGGGGAGTTTTTAGGGTGAGAGGCTTCTACTTAGGTGCCTCTCTCTCTAACCTCTCCTCATCCTCCCCCTTCTCTCTTTTTCTTTCTTTTTGTTTATTTATTGTTTTATTTATGTTCTTTTAGTTCATTTATGTTCTATTTATGCTTTTTAGTTCATTTATAGTCTATTTATTGCTTTATTTATTTTTCCTAGTCATTTATTGCTTTATTTACATTTTCTAGTCATTTACCGCTTTATTTACATTTTCTAGTCATTTACCGCTTTATTTACATTTATAGTCTATTTATTGCTTTATTTACATTTCTAGTCATTTATCGCTTTATTTACATTTCTAGTCATTTATCGCTTTATTTACATTTTATACGCACTTGTGAATATTTGTTGTGATTACCCCCCTCCCCCGGTGTGTTTTAGTACGGCAATATTGAGTGGCTTTGGCGGCTCGCGTAAGTCCTCTAACAAAGGCCGTGACAACCATGTTAGCCCACGAGGTCTTGACCCGAAAAATACACCGGTTTCCTCGTGTTTTAGTACGGCAAATATTGAGTAGCTTTGGCTCAGTTGCGTAAGACCTCTAACGAGGCCGTAACAACCTTGTTAGCCTACGAGGTATTTGACCCGAAAAATACATCCCCATGTGTTAAATAACGTCATTTATCGCTTTATTTACATTTACTACGTTGTAAATATTATATTGTGAATATTGTCATTTTCCCATTTTTTCCTTTGTGATTTGGGCGTGATAATCCCGATTGGTCGTGGTGGACTATGTAAGACCTCAAAGAGGCATTAACCACCACGTAATTCCATAGGCATTGGACCCATGAAAATCCCGTGTTTTTAAGTCCATTATTTGCTTTAAATTTATTTATCGCTTTCCGCAATGCTTTAAATACATTTATCGCTTTATTTACTTTTACGCGCTTGTGAATATATTGCGTTGTTATTATCTCCGTTTCCCATAAAAATGGGCGTGATAATCCCGATTGGTCGTGGTGGACTATTTAAGACCTCAAAGAGGCATTATCCACCATGTAATTCCATAGGAATTGGACCCACGAAAATCCTTTGTTTAAACCCCGTTATTTTCATTATTTACTACGTTGTTGTAAATATTGTCCATTTTTCATTATTTTGATTTGGGCATGAAAATACCAAACGGTGTTGGCGGTTTTAGGTAAGTCTTTCAATAGCACTAAACCCCATGTAAATCCATGAGGCGTTGGACCCGTAAATTGCAAACCCCATATTTTCAAATAGATTTTCTCATTTAAGTCCTATTTGGCATCGAAGGTTTGGATAAGTCTTTCAATAGCACCAACCCTTCGTGTAAGCCCGAAAAGGCATTGAAACCCCATTTTCAAATAGATTTTCTCATTTAAGTCCTATTTGGCATCGAAGGTTTAGGTAAGTCTTTCAATAGCACTAACCCTTTGTGTAAGCCCGAAAAGGCATTGAAACCCCTTTCCAAATGATTTTCTCATTTAAGTCCTATTTGGCATCGAAGGTTTAGGTAAGTCTTTCAATAGCACTAACCCTTTGTGTAAGCCCGAAAAGGCATTGAAACCCCATTTTCAAAATAGATTTTCTCATTTAAGTCCTATTTGGCGTCGAAGGTTTGGATAAGTCTTTCAATAGCACCAACCCTTCGTGTAAGCCCGAAAAGGCATTGAAACCCCATTTTCAAAATAGATTTTCTCATTTAAGTCCTATTTGGCGTCGAAGGTTTGGATAAGTCTTTCAATAGCACCAACCCTTCGTGTAAGCCCGAAAAGGCATTGAAACCCCGTTTTCAAATGATTTTCCTCATATAAGTCCTATTTGGCGTCGAAGGTTTGGATAAGTCTTTCAATAGCACCAACCCTTCGTGTAAGCCCGAAAAGGCATTGAAACCCCATTTTCAAATAGATTTTCACCATATAAGTCCTATTTGGCGTCGAAGGTTTGGATAAGTCTTTCAATAGCACCAACCCTTCGTGTAAGCCCGAAAAGGCATTGAAACCCCGTTTTCAAAATAGATTTTCTCATTATAAGTCCTATTTGGCGTCGAAGGTTTGGATAAGTCTTTCAATAGCACCAACCCTTCGTGTAAGCCCGAAAAGGCATTGAAACCCCGTTTTCAAATAGATTTTCTCATATAAGTCCTATTTGGCGTCGAAGGTTTGGATAAGTCTTTCAATAGCACCTACCCTTCGTGTAAGCCCGAAAAGGCATTGAAACCCTCTTTTTAGATTGTTTTGTTTATTCATGTAAATCCTATGGTGGTGTCGGGATCCGAGTAAGTCTTTCAATAGCATCGAATCCCGACCCCACGAGGTCTTGACCCTTTCCTTAAAAATTCTTGTGTCATAATAAATTGCACTTTGCATGCCATAATCATCCCATACTTGTCATTTTATAATTCATGCCGTGATTACTCATACTTCTTATGATTTATGTGCTGCAAACATGCCGTGATCTTCATCATTCATTCATGTGCTGCGAACATGCCGTGATTATTTGATTGAATGTTTTACCACTTTGATGCCATGCTCATTCTTGTGATTTATGTGCTGCGAACATGCCGTGATTACTTGCTTGATTGTTTATTGCTTTGATATAAAAATGTGATTAAAATACACTTTGCCATGAAAACTTTAAAAAGAGTAAACATGGTAATGTGGGCGTAGAAACGAAGTTGGTGCAATCCAAGGGTTACGGCTCGCCCTGGCTTTTGGAAGGTATGAGTCCTTTACACGGGGGCGTGGCTGGTACGTGCTTTCGTGTAAGAGGATTCTACACGTTCTAACTCCCATAGGATCATGGTCTAAAATTCCCCAAAGTGTGAATTAATCATCCAAAACCCCGCCATTTGACGGACCGCTTTACTCTTGGAAATCAAGGGTAAAGAGATCCCGAATATGGCACCAAAAACATTAATTGTTTGTCCCGGCACTAGGTGTTAGGATTTCAAGTATATCCTACCACCGAAATGCCCGGAAATTTAAAAGATACAAAGATAAAAGGGATGGTGAAATAAAGAGTCTAATCAAAACCGAACGAAGTCATATTACGTTTGCCATTTTTGGTATATCGTACGACGGAAATCGGGACATTTGTACATAATAAAAACCAACAAACTTAGGCTTAGCAAATAAAAGAAAACATTAGGAAGGAGGTAACCGTTTTCTTAAACGGATGTCGTGGGGTGCCTAACACCTTCCCCACGCATAAGCAAACCCCCGAACCTATCTCTGGTTCAAGACCATTTAGTTGTAGATGTCTAAATAGGGTAAAATCTATTAGACATAGGTGCCCAATCACACCTTAAAATTTCCCATGATTGGTGGCGACTCCAAATTTGTGCTCACACGCACACACGTACACAAGTTCCCACACACACACAACTCGTATCTCGAAACGGAAAAGAGATAGAGGAACACACACAACACTCGCCAAATGGGGGTCGGTATCTAGGAAAATAAAAAGAAAAATACTTAGAAATTTTCCGCCGGTGTCGACAGAAGCCATACAAAAGTATTAGAACAAAATCATTGATTTAAGAAAAAATGTCATAATATGAATCTAAAATACTGCAGACAAAAAGAAGTTCATTAGAGTCCCACCTTAAAGCATAAGAACTTGTCCCATAAGCACGTAACGAAGTAACAATATATATATAAATGTTTATATCCCACAAAGAGAAAAAAATTATACCTTTCCAAAATGCAGTTGGTATTTGGCTTAAGATATCTCTAAAATTAACCTTTGCAGCTTCAAGCAGAGCTGAAACAGTATCATAGAAAACTTAAAATAGCCACAATTTCATGGCTCAAATATTGTCAAAATCATAAATGGTCTGGATAACCAACCAACTCGACAAAGCCTTATCAAATATATCAGGGGCAATTTCATTAACTGTTTTTCACCGATACAAATGACTTTCATCATAAGGGTTCTGCTCAAGTTGTCATACTAAATATGAGAAAATGGGTGCAAGCATAAAACAATATAAGGAAATCAACATGCAAGATGCTACTCATGCAAATCAATTCTACATAGTCTTGATAAATTGATTAAGAGAAGATTCATAACTGTTTTTCACTAAAATGGTAATATTTTTTATAAGAGTTCTGTTTATGACCTTGAGTTTGTTGGTTTTGTTATTCATAAGAATAATTTTTATTAAATTATAAGGCATCATCCTGTTTCACAACCTCCAACATGTTCTTTTTGGCCTTCCTATCAACTCTGTGGTGTCTACAACTTGAACCATAGAAATTCATTTAGATGCCTTATAATTGGTTCTTGTCCCAAAAGACAACATCCTCATTAAAATTCTAGTAGTCTTATTGTCTCATTTCTTTTGTAGTCATTTGATTCTATTAAAACGCAAGAAGAAATCCCTCCAAATAGAACCTGACTCAGAAAGGAAGAGCACAAAATACAACATTATTCATATGGAAGGGAAGAAAGGAAGAGAAGAGGCAAGCAGTACGTCAATGTCAAAATCAGCTAAAAGGATGGCTGCCTTCATTAGAAATGTGCAAACCTAACTCCTCAATAATGTTAGTGTCAGCTTGTCTATTGTCCAGCATTGCATTATTTCCATGGACAATGAAAAATCACAACCAATCTCTTCCCCTAAAATACACTGATCTGCCAAGCCTAACTTAAGTCATATTCAAAAAATAAAAAGGCCCTTATTTTGTGAGATTTAACATCCTCATCTTTTTAAAACAAATATTTTGAGTAGGCAAACAGATAATTTGTTAGCAGAAACTATAAATACCCAATATTGGTCATTACAAATTAGCAAAAACTGTTACCTTTTTCATGTGTTTGTGGTAATGTTGAGCAGATTTAACTTTAGATCAAAGATAGAAAGCTAAAAAGACATTGTATATTAGATACATATTGAGATTCACCACAACACATGTCTCAATGGAATTTCAGCAAACACATTGAGTGTGACAATAACCAAGCCAATAAATGTAATAAGCACAGATTTTGAAGAATTTGACAGAAAAACAAAAAAAAACACATTGTATATTAGATACATATTGAGATTCACTACAACACATGTCTCAATGGAATTTCAGCAAACACATAGTGTGCGACAATAACCAAACCAATAAATGTAATAATTCTATAACCAAAACCACACACTCTCTCTGGAACACACACACAACCCGTTTCAGCAAACAACTGAAACATGGAGCACACAGATAACCCGTTTCAGCAAACAACTAAAACGTGGAACACACACAGAGACCCATTGACAGTAAAAAAAAACAAAAAATAAAAATAAAAATCAGGGAGGAAGATAGATTAATAACTCACCTTGGGTTCCTACAAGCAATTGAGGGGAGTGAGATGTGATCTATTTAAAACAATTTCAACTGAAGCAAAGAAAGGGCAAAAAATAAGGAATAGTAACAGTAGAATTCGGGACTCCAAAAGGGGCAGAAATCAATCCGTTTCAGTTGGTTGCCGACTTGCCGTTTCAAAAAGATGAAGCACAGATTTATTGGTAAGGCAGTCCGTTTCAGTTGGTTGCCGTTTCAAAAAGAAGAAGCCTAGATTTAATAAGGAGGGGAAAAAGGAAAAAAAATAAGAAGGAACATGTAGATTGTAGGAAGGAGATGAGCAGTCAAGATTTAATGAATCGTGGGGGAGGGAGAGAAGAAGGCGAGAAGGCAGAAGAATTCTGAATCTGAAACAGGAGGTGGAGATAGAGAGTCTACACAAAGACGTGTGAGAGAGAGGGTGGAAATATGAAGGCGGCTGCCGACGGGGAGAATGCGGGAGATCGACCGGTGACTCGACTGGGTCTGAGTGGACTGAAGATTTCAAGCCTTGGCCTGGGCTTGGATGAAAGTGAAGAAGAAGAAGAAGAAGAAGGGAAGAAAGAGAAAGAATGAGAGAGGGGAGGCCTTCGAGAATGAGAGCATAAGAGAGAAGAGTATCGGGTAGAAACTAATATTCAAATTAGAGGTTAAAATTTTATTAAAAAATCAATATTGTCGTGTAAAATTGTGGGAGTGTAAAAGCTGATGTGTTCAATTTTAATTTTTATTAAGTCAAACAAAAAAGGAAAAAAATAAAAAAAGCTTCGATTTTACATATAGTATATAGATTTGTTTTTTAAAAAAAAAATATATACTAGTCGCAAACCCGTGCGATGCACAGGAAAATTATTGAAAATAAGATCTAAATTAATTTTGATTCCTTTTACTTCTTTTGTTGAATATGTATTTTTTTTTTCTTTTTTGTAGTTCGAAATGTTGTAGGCAAGATCGATAAAGAGACTTTACGATCGGATTTAGGATAGATCCTACTTTTTGGTTTAAAAAAATAACTAAGAAATATTTACCATAGGATAATTAAAATTTAATATAATGTAATTTTTTTTTGGCATAAGTTGAATATAGTCCAATTTTTATAAAACACGATTCATGTTTATATTTACCATATGGATCATGTTTCAAAAATAAAATAAATGATACTTAAAATAAGAAGAATGACAAATAAATACATAGGCACATGATTAAATGATCAAACCTAAATAATTTTCACAACTCATTTCAAGCTCACATGGTTTCATTATAACAAATCCATCCATCTTTCTCCATTGCCAGTAACAAAATTAAATGAAATACATAAGAAAAAAAAACTTGATGAAAATTGATAATTATGATTATTATTAAAAGATATTTATAATGTGTTTATATATGGAATATATTTTAGTATTAGATATTTATTATGATTGTGTTGTATATATGGAATAATATATTCTTTATATTAAAGAAAAATATGATGTGTCAAGATTCTAATGGAATGTTTAATTATAGAATAAAATTTATATTCAATTAGAAAATATATATTAAAATAATAAGGTGTAAAATTAAGAGATTTCAAAAGCTTGTGGCGCAATATTATGTGGTCAACCAAAAGTTAAAAAAAGTTTTGGTTTTACATTATAGTATAGTTTATAGATTGGGTTTTCATTGTGTTCCGTTGGTTATCTTTGAGCCAAGTATTTGATTGGTTTTATCTTTGAGCCAAAATGTGTGAATTACAAGTCATTTGAAGTAGGTCCAAGTTGGGCCGTGTTATGCTCCATAAGGAGAATAACATGGGCTTGGGTTTGTACACATTTAGTTATTAACCTTTGCCGATGTTTTAAAATGGAGTACCCAACCCAAAATGGGTTTGAGCATCTAACATTGTGTTGGTTATGCGTTTTGGTCCTAAGGGACATCCCACTTTTTTGGAAGAGGGAGAACCTATCCAAGTGGGCTTCTACCACACACACACACACGTGCGGGGGCACCTAGCCCACCCGGGTTTTTAATACATTTTAATCTAAGAATAGTGACCGTTTGCTTTGTTGTATTTTAGAATAGTATTTTGGACAAAATTGAGCCAACAATACACACTATAATTAATGTTGTCCAAAAGTCTCAAAACACCACTTTCAGGGATGAAATTTATCTAACATAGTGTTAAACACTAGCCTTCTATCGATTTTTTGGTTTTATTTATTCACACATCAAACATTTTTTATTCAGTTTGTTGCTTTGTGAATCATGATTCACGACACTTTATATATATATATATTTTAAGTTTGAAGAACCCATTATGAGGAGCTCTCAACCACATGTTAAAATTACATATTTTCTGTTCTTAGAGCTCTCAACCAACATGTTAAAATTAGACCCATTATAAGGAGCACTGGTGTAAAGACTAAAGACTTGGACTTAAAAAAGTTTAGAATTTTCTAACAAAAGACTCTTGAGTCAATGCATGAACTTCTAAGCTTGGTAAGTTGGAAAAGCATCCTCTTTATTTGAAATGAAATGGAGAGGATCCTATTCTTCCTTGTAGGTTTGGAATAGTATATTCCCCATTTCATTGGAAACTAGTCACAAACCCGTGCGATGTACGAAAAAATTACTTAAAATGAAATCTAAAGAATTATTGGTCGAAATATAATTTTTTCTATCTTTTAGATTTTGTCTAAATATGAAAATTGATAATTATTAAAAGAAATTTATTATTATTGTATTTATATATAAAATATATTATAATATTGCATTTATTATGATTGTGTTTATATATGGAACTATATATTGTTTCTATTAAAGAAAATATAATGTGTCAAGATTCTAATGAGATGTTTACTTATAGAATAAAATTTAAATTCAATTAAAAAATATATATTAAAATAATGAGGTGTAAAATTGTGAACCTAAAGCTTATGTGGCGCAATATTATGAGGTCAACCAAAAGTCAAATAAGTTTCAGTTTTACATTATACTAGTCGCAAACCTGTGCGATGCACAGGAAAATTATTGAAAATAAAATCTAAATTAATTTTGATTCCTTTTACTTTTGTTGAATATTTTTTTTTTTTTTTTTTTTTTTTTTTTTTTTTTTTAGTTCAAAATGTTGTAGGCAATATCGATAAAGAGACTTTACGATCGGATTTAGATAGATCCTACTTTTTGGTTTAAAAAAATAACTAAGAAAGTATTTACATAGGATAATTAAAATTTAATATAATGTAATTTTTCTTTTGGCATAAGTTGAATATAGTCCAATTTTTATAAAACATGATTCATGTTTATATTTACCATATGGATCATGTTTCCATCCAAAAATAAAATAAATGATACTTAAAATAAATACATGAACACATGATTATATGATCAAACCTAAATAATTTTCATAACTCATTTCAAGCTCACATGGTTTCATTATAACAAATCCATCCATCTTTCTCCATTGCCAGCAACAAAATTAAATGAAATACATAAGAAAAAAAAAAGAACTCTAAAAATCTTGATGAAAATTGATAATTATGATTATTATTAAAAGATATTTATATTGTGTTTATATATGGAATATATTTTAGTATTAGATATTAATTATGATTGTGTTTTATATATGGAATAATATATTCTTATATTAAAGAAAATATGATGTGTCAAAATTCTAATGGAAGGTTTAATAATAGAATAAAATTGAAATTCAATTAGAAAATATATATTAAAATAATGAGGTGTAAAATTGTGAGATTTCAAAAGCTTATGTGGCGCAACATGATGAGGTCAACCAAAAGTCAAAAAGCTTCGGTTTTATGTTATAGTATAGATTAAGAAGTTGTTAGCAGGGCTGGCCCTACACCTTAGGGCCTTTTTTTTTTTGGGCTATAAAAAAAATGACCATTTTTTACTATAGACCTTTTTATAATATTGTTTAAGGATATTTTATTTATACATAAAAGGATAAGACAAAACTTCACTTTTAAACAACCCAAGACAATGGATGGATAACTATGAATTTTTTTGGTGCCGTTGTTGACTTTGTCCTATGGCTTTGATAATGAGATGGCTGTGGTCCAGATTAGACTAATTCATGATAGGTAAGAGGTGGAATATCTTTTATGGTTATGCATCCAGAATCACAACTTGGATTGTGGAAATTGTATTCCTTAGATTCTAGTCTCGGGCTAGTTGTCGTGCACACATTCGGTTCTCACCCCTTTTGTTTGAATGCAATAATTGGATTGCGACAAGTTGTGATGCACAAATGTAGACTTTGTTCAGGCTAACACCAGGAGAAAGTGGATGCAAGATATTTCCCAGAAGGTGGATGGATCTTGAGGTGCAACTACAAGGTTGGCTTCAAATGTTTTAACTTTAACTAACGTTACATCACTATTAATGAGAATTAGTCGCAAACCCGTGCGATGCACGGGAAATATATCTAATCTAATTAATCTAATGTTGTACAACATCAATATAAACAGAAAAACGAATAAAGTCAAGACAACAATTAGAACATTGCTGGAGAAAAGCTTAGGAACTACAAAATTATAAAACCAACGGAACAAAGAACACCAAAAGCCAAAAAATAAAAATATTGAGCTGAGCAGAAAAACCAAATAAATAAATAAATAAAAGCATGAAATCTGGCAAAGCCAATCAGAAACCAAAGGGGAAAGAACACACCTTTGAAACTCAAACAACAATAGAACTATAGGGACCACATGGAGACTAAAAAAAAATCTCAACATAGGATTTAAATAGGAAATTGGGGGTGCAATTAATTGGGGAAATGAAGAGGTCAGGGAGTTCAAGAGGTGAGAGTGAGAGAGAGGTAGATGAAAAGGTGAGGTAATTTATTGAGGAGATGAAGAGGTCAGGGAGTTCAAGAGGTGAGAGAGAGAGAGAGAGAGAGAGAGATGAAAATGTGAAGTAATTAATTGAGGAGATGAAAAGGTCAGGGTGTTCAAAAGGTGAGAGGTAGATGAAGAGGTGAGGTAGAGGAACAGCCATGAGAGAGAGAATTTATTTTTGAATAAAAGTGTGAGAGAGAATTAAATAGAGGGAAGGGGAAGGTGGAAGTGTGTGGGAGTAGCAAATCTGACGTGGCGGTATTTGGGGAAGCCTAATAGAGTAGATCCTACTTTTTGGTTTAAAAAAATAACTAAGAAAGTATTTACTATAGGATAATTAAAATTTAATATAATGTAATTTTTCTTTTGGCATAAGTTGAATATAGTCCAATTTTTATAAAACATGATTCATATTTATATTTACTATATGGATCATGTCTCCATCCAAAAATAAAATAAAGGATACTTAAAATAAAGAAGGACAAATAAATACATGACACATAATTATATGATCAAACCTAAATAATTTTCATAACTCATTTCAAGCTCACATGGTTTCATTATAATAAATCCATCCATCTTTCTCCATTGCCAGCAACAAAATTAAATGAAATACATAAGAAAAAAAAAAGAACTTAAAAATCTTGATGAAAATTGATAATTATGATTATTATTAAAAGATATTTATATTGTGTTTATATATGTTAGTATTAGACATTAATTATGATTGTGTTTTATATATGGAATAATATATTCTTATATTAAAGAAAATATGATGTGTCAAAATTCTAATGGAAGGTTTAATAATAGAATAAAATTTAAATTCAATTAGAAAATATATATTAAAATAATGAGGTATAAAATTATGAGATTTCAAAAGCTTATATGACGCAACATGATGAGGTCAACTAAAAGTCAAAAAGCTTTGGTTTTACATTATAGTATAGATAGATGAATTGAATCCATTTTAGGGCAGTATACAGAGTGCTAAGTTAAGCGTATGACTTGTTAGAAAATTCTCGAATTTGTTGTGACCAATAATTTCCGGTATGGTTATTTCCTTTTCCAGATGTCGCATTTTTTGTTGCTTGTCTTGGTCCTGACTCCTGACTATATAGGCACTAGGATGTGAAATGTCGACAAAGGAATGGAAATGTGAGCACTGGATTTGAAATTATATAGCAGAATTAACTTCCACGAAAAAGTATCGGTGGGAGCACTCTTAGCACTTCACCAAGCTTGTTTTGTGGGACAATCTAATAAATCAGTGATCTAGGATAGAATATACAATCTAATAAATCAGTGACATAGGCACAAAACAGACATATCGCCAATTGATCTAGGATAGAATATACAATTTATTTTTTTGGAATTTTCTAGAATGTACAATAATTTTTTTTTTTTTAATAATTTTTTTGGATTTTTCTAAAATATGGTTTCCTTATTTTAAAAGGGCAGTCACATAAAAGAATGGAAAACATTGTATCATGTAAAAGTTATTTTAAGAAAAGGTAAAGGGAGTTGCTTACATTCTCTTTATCTTTCTTTCTCTCTTTGTTGGACACTAAAATTTTGCTGTGTAATATTTAGATATTATTATTTTTTTTTTTCCATTCTCAAACCACATATCTGTTAACTGGATGGCCCTCTGCTCCAACTTCAATTCATTTTGGTCAAACTTCCAATCAGGGCTATTCAAAACTAGCTCCACGCATTAAATCACTGATAGCATTGGTCCATAAGTGAAAATAATTTAAGGTCTTTACATTCCAATTGAATTGTCCTAGCTTACTCGAGTGTAGGAATACAGTTTACAGATTATATCGTTGACTAGTTCTTTATCAACAATATTGTATCAATTGCATTAGTAGCAAAATTCTTAGCGAGCCTCCAATAGTGTGTTTGTTATTTCATTGATTGAAGACGATTCTTGCTTACTTGAGAAACCATGTGCTTCATTTGACTTTTTTTCCAAAAAGAAACCAGGTTTTTTAGGCTGAGGCAATGCACTCTCACTGCCAAAGTAACGATTCTTGGAACTACTAGGATTGAAGAAACCCAGTTCAAACCTCCCATTTTTAGAGACCAATGGCACGTTATCTCTCAGAGATTGGGATTGAGTAATGCTGTCAGTGGCATATGAGAAATCAGAGAGGAAAACAAGAGAAACAGAACTCATAAACAGAAAAGCAAAAATGTCCATGGCTTTCAGTTCTTAGAGCTCTCAACCAACATGTAAAACTTAGACCCATAATAAGGAGCACTGGTGTAAAGACTTTGACTTAGAGGAAAATGTAGAATTTTCTAACAAGAGACTTGTTTGAGTCAAGGATAAGGATCCTCTCCTCATTTCATGGTTGAGATTCATTTCAAATAAATGAAGGGCTACTCATTAAAAGACAATAATTAATGCTAAAAAAGATTAGATGGGGCGTTACTTTCTAAACTATCGTTAGAGAGAGACCGAATTAAATCAAAACACCAAGTGAGGATGGAGGCTTCTCTGGCTGGGCTCTTCAACACCAATTCCGTAACGGGGTGGAGGATATGAGGACAAAGACAAAATGTTAACGGAGTTGAGTGAGATGAAATGGAGAGGATCCTTATCCTTGAGTCAATGCATGCATGAACTTCTAAGCTTGGTAGGTTTGGAATAATATATTCCCCATTTCATTGGAAATGAAATGAATCCATTTTGGGGCAATATACAAAGCGCTAAGTCAAGCGTATGACTTGTTAGAAAATTCTCCAATTTGTTGTGAGTAAAGTGGTATGGTTATTTCGTTTTCTAGATGTCGCATTTTTTTGTTGTTTGTCTGGGTCCTGACTCCTGACTATATATGCACTAGGATGTGAAATATTGACAAAGGAATGGAAATATGAGCACTGGGATTTGAAATTATATAGCAGAATTAATTACAATTGATAGAGGATAGAATATACAACTTCATAGGATGCACTAGGATGTGAAATATTGACAAAGGAATGGAAATATGAGCACTTGGATTTGAAATTATATAACAGAATTAACTACAATTGATAGAGGATAGAATATACAACTTCAATTGATATAGGATAGAATTGAAGTGGGAGCACACTTCGTGGGACAATCTAATAAATCAGTGATAGGGGCACAAAATAGACACATTGCCAATTGATATAGGATAGAATATACAATTTATTTTTTATTTTTTGGAATTTTCTAGAATATACGATAATTTTTTTTTTTATAACTTTTTTGGATTTTTCAAAAATACGGTTTCCTTATTTTAAAAGGGCAGTCACATAAAAGAATGGAAAAAATAGTGTATCATGTAAAAGTTATTTTAGGAAAAGGTAAAGGGAGTTGCTTACATTCTCTCTATCTTTCTTTCTCTGTTGGACACTAAAATTTTGCTGTGTAATATTTAGATATTATTATTTTTTTTTTCCCATTCTCAAACCACATATATGTGGATTAGGATCCTGTCCATTTCATTTGAAATAGAGAGTCTCCATTTAAATAAGTAGATTAATATTACAGATCTAACGGTGTATAAAATGCAACATCATTTAAAATTTTAAATAACGTGACAGTATGTATACTGTTGAATCCATGAGATAAAATCTCAACTATGAAATGGACAAATGGAGAGGATCATATGGCCCTCTGCTCCAACTTCAATTCATTTTGGTCAAACTTCCAATCAGGGCTCTTCAAAACTAGCTCCACGCATTAAATCACTGATAGCATTGGTCCATAAGTGAAAATAATTTAAGGTCTTTACATTCCAATTGAATTGTCCAAGCTTACTTGAGTATAGGAATACAGTTTACAGATTATATTGTTGACTAGTTCTGTATCAACAATATTGTATCAATTGCAATAGTAGCAAAATTCTTAGCGAGCCTCCAATAGTGTATTTGTTATTTCATTGATTGAAGGTGATTCTTGCTTACTTGAGAAACCATGTGCTTCATTTGACTTTTTTTCCAAAAAGAAACCAGGTTTTTTGGGCTGAGGCAATGCACTCTCACTGCCTAACACCACAACCACGGATGATATGCTTGGTCTATCCTCTGGACATTGTTGTACACATAAGAGGCTAAGATGGATACAACGAGCACTTCTGACAATGGGCATGATTTTTCTAAACATTCATCAATCAACTCTAGAGGCTTGCCCTCATTCCAAAGTATCCATGCCTGAAAATATCAAAACATAATTTTTCATTCATCTGTCCAATATATCTAGATAAAGAAATCTAACTATTTGAAACTTACACTTCCAATAAGGTTATTGGTGTGGTCTGGATGATAAAACCCTCTACTTCTTTTCCCGCTAATGATCTCCAACAATAAAATCCCAAAGCTAAATACGTCGGATTTTGTTGAAAATTGTCCATCAAAAGCATATTCTGATGTCATATAACCACTGTAGAAAATCATTAGTTTTAAGCGAAAAAAGATTAACTAGAGAATTCAGTAGATTGACATGAAGACCATGTGAATAATACTTACTAAGTTCCAACCACTCTATTTGTGTTTCCTTCTAATTGATCTCCTCCAAAAGTTCTATCCAAGCCATAGCAATTGGTTCCCATTTATTGCGTGAGATCTCAATCCTAAAAAAGATAAAGACCAAAATATTGTTTTCATATTTAAACTATACTTGAGTTTCGTTTTTCGTTTCTGAACTTTGAAAAGTTTGTTTTTAACTTTAAAAAAGTTTATTTTTACACATGAATTTCGTCATTTTATAAAAAAGTCCAAAAGACAAAATTCATTTATAAAAATGAACTTTTTTAAAATTTAAAAATAAAAAAGAATTTTTTAAAGTCTGATACAAAAAATGATTTTTAAAACAAAAATAATAGTTTAACCATGATAAATATTATTTTAACACGCGAAATGTCTGCAATTTTCCTAAAAGTGAGAGAATATTATCTGCCCAAAATTATAGCGCATCGAACCTAACCCAACACCGTTTTTTTTTTTTTTTTGTGCACACACCCTGCACTCGGCAACAAGTGGGCCACCACCACGTATGGAAAATAATACAGCATCGAAAACAGACAACCTACCTAACCAAAGACTTCTACACATCCCTATGCACTCGGCAACAAGTGGGCCCCACCACGTATGGAAAATAATACAGCATCGAAAACAGACAACCTACCTAACCAAAGACTTCTACACATCCCTATGCACTCGGCAACAAGTGGGCCCCACCACGTATGGAAAATGGAAAATAATACCGCACCGAAACTTCACACACCATACAAGAAAAAGTAAACACGGCCCTCGCAACCAGTGCGCCCCACCACGTAGGAAAAATGATACCGCGCCGAAACTTCACACACCATACAAGAAAAAGTAAACACGGCCCTCGCAACCAGTGGGCCCCACCACGTTGGAACTCTCATACGAGGTCTGACCACAGAAGTGGGTCCCATCAGGTTTAGATATGATCATATGACAAAGTAAATTCAACTTTTTTTTACAAAAAAAAAAAAAAAAAAAAAATTCAACTTTAAAAATTGAGTACTTCAATACAATTCATAATTTATAATTTGAATTTTTTATTTTAATTTATAATATTTGATAAAAACTGATTTATAGTCAATTTATTATAATTTACTATTTATCAGGATCATCCACATATATTATTTAAAGAAATTGCATTACTCATTAAATAGGTCATGTGATTAAACAACACATGAATAATCTTATTAATTGATACGTAATGGATTATAGTAAGCTGATTTTTAGTCAAACCCGGTCTTTTTTTTCTTACTAGTCGGTAACCTGTGCAATGCACGGGAAAATTTAACATAATATATTTTTTCTCTCTTTTATTTTTTGTCTAAATATAAAAATTGATAATTATGATAATTATTAAAAACATATATGCATTATATATAGAATATAATCTTATAAACATTTATTATGATTATGTTTATATAAAGAAAAATATATTTTTAGGCAGAAATACACTTGTCCCATGTTTAGGGGGTGTTTTCAATTTGGTCCTGTGATTTAAAACCATTCAATTGGGTCCCTGTTTTAAGCCGTTATCAATTTTATCCTTGGAGTCAACTCCGTTAGAAATCTGCCTACGTGGCAGACGGAATTGCTGACATGGCTAACTATATCATTTAAAAATAATAAAAAATAATTTAATCAAGCCACGTCAGCATTTATTTTTATTATTTTTTTCTTTTCTTTTCTTTTTTATTTTTCTCTTTTCTCTTTTCTTTTTTCTTTTCTCTCTCCTCTCTTCTTCTTCCTCCCCCAGATCTCTTTGGAGCTTCTAGAACCCTCCCTCTCTCTCTCTCTGCCCAAACAAAGCCACCGCCAACATCTCTGCCGATATTTGAGTACTGGTTTGGCACTGGAAATTTTTGTTACGTCAGACGCAAGAAGCTTCAAAGAACTAGATAAGTCGCTAGCTTGCGGAGAAGTTGATATCGACGTCGCCGTCTAAATCTCCCCGTAAAATCGCAACGATTGACGTGAGGAGGTTTTTCCGTCGTCGTTTAGTCTTCCTTCGCTGTCGCCGTTCAATCACAAGTGAGATTCAAAGTTTCAAACAGATCCAGATGGCTTCTCAGTTCTCTTCAGGCCAAAGTTTCAAGAGATATAGTCAGACCAGATCTGGTCTCTCTCTCCCAAGCTCGCACGATCTTCAATCGGAGCAGACTTGCCGGTCGTCCTCCACTGGCGCCGATCTTCACCAACGTTTCGGAATAGAGGAGCTCACCGCACCGATCTTCCACTTGGATGGTATTTGCTTTTTGCGCCGATCTTCACTCGAGTTTGCTGATGGGTTTGCGCCGGCCGATCTTCACTCGAGTTTGCTGATGGGTTTGTGTCGATCTGCACTCGAATTTGTTAATGGGTTTGCGCCGATCTTCACTCTAGTTTGCTAATGGGTTTGTGACGATCTTCACTCGGATTTGCTTTTTGTGCCAATCAACAAATTAATTAGCGACGGGATTTTTTAGAGATGTTGGCACTGGTTTGGTCTGTGTAGAGAGAGAGTGTGGTGAACGGCGAAGCTTGAAGAGTTGCGGTGGCTTTGTTTGAGCAGAGAGAGAGAGAGAGGGAGGGTTCTAGAAGCTCCAAAAGATCTGGGGAGGAAGAAGAAGAGAGAGAGAGAGAAAAGAAAAGAGAAAAGAGAAAAGGAAAAATAAAAAAATAAAAAAGAAAAGAAAAGAAAAAAATAATAAAAATAAATGCTGACGTGGCTTAATTAAATTATTTTTTATTATTTTTAAATGATATAGTTAGCCATGTCAGCAATTCCGTCTGCCACGTAGGCAGATTTTTAACGGAGTTAACTCCAAGGGTAAAATTGATAACAACTTAAAAATACTGGGACCCAATTGAATGGTTTTAAATCACAAGGACCAAATTGAAAACACCCCTAAACATAGGGACCAAAAGTGTATTTTTGCCTTTTTTTCTATTAAGAAAAATATATATTAAAATAATGAGACATAAAATTGTGATAATTATATCTACTATGAAAATATCTACTATTAAACAACTTTTTTTAATATATATACACCCAAGTATCTTTTTTTTCTGATCTTATGACCAAGATTTTGCGCAGTTAACGTTGATAGACGTAAGTAATTGGTGATGACTTGTTTCTCTTTCTGTTTTACAAAAAAAGAAGCTTCCTTACCTAAACAAACATTTGGAGCTAATGAAGGTACACATTTTAACAAATTTTTATTTTTTTTTTTTGTTTTATAATTTTTTGCTAAGACAATTTTATTGTTTTGTTCATATAATTAACTTATCCGCTGAGAAAGGCCATATATACATGGATAACTTGTACATATACTTGATCAACACATTTCTATCCAGATATGGTCTGTGCCAATGTTGATTACTTGGAAAAATTCCAGTTATATATTTGCTGCTCTCTACCATGATATAGTATAAGGCTTCTCTTAAATTCATAAAGTAGATTTTTCAAATCCCATGTAGCATTTTGTAATCTGGTTGAGGCTATCTTCTTATAAGTATCACTTTGATTTCTGAACCAGTTTAAAGTCTAAAACAACTCAAAGGCAACCATAACAACTTACGGTTCAAATGCTCAATAGTCATTCTCCAATTGGTTATGTATAACTAGACCTCTTTTTAACATCTTGACAACCTCTGACCTCTCACCAAGATCATATAACCATACAGAATATAGTTTCATTATCTTTAGTCAGATAGACTGATTTGCTTATTGGAGCTTGAGTTTGTCTCTCTAATAGGGTATGGAATTGCATTTTTACTTTTACTTCAAATATTTCTAGCTGGGATGATGTACGAAGAGGATTACATTTGTTTGGTTTATTGTAGTTTCCCTTGACATACTTTGTTTAGATGAATTTGTGTAATTTGTTAAACTTACCTGCCACTCAGTTGGCTTGATAGTATGTCTTTGAATAACTCCAGTTATGTCATTTTTGTTCTAGTAAGAAGTTAACCCTTTTCTTCTGAATTCTTAAACTATCTAAATTTCTTATACAAAGTCTTTGATTATCTCATGTGTTCTCTGGAGCATGAGCAGTTATTATGCAAAACAGACATGCAATTTGACATCCTACCAATTCTTTGTGTATATATTTGGAAATGCTTTTGTATGTCAAAGCTTCTAATTGGTTCATATGTCTATAGAGCTTTCAGGCATCAAGAATATCAATCTGTACACTTACAAGGAATTGCGGTTTGCCACTGATAACTTTAGTCATGACAATAAAATTGGGGAGGGAGGTTTTGGTTCCGTCTATAAGGTGATTGCACATTGTATATGATTTTATCCACAGTTTCTAAGGAATACCTGGTCATTACCAATTTACTATGTTATTCATGCTTTTAATGACTGATTTCCTTTTCCAAAATTCTTGTAAATGAATAGGGAACGCTAAAAGATGGCACTGTGGCTGCTCTAAAGGTATTGTCAAGTGACTCAAAGCAAGGGGTGCGGGAATTTTTGACAGAAATAAAGGTGATCTCAGAAGTAGAGCATGATAACCTGGTCAAGTTGTATGGTTGCTGTGCGGAAGGATACCATAGGATATTGGTATATGGCTATCTCGAGAATAATAGCCTTGCGCAAACACTTCTTGGTAATTCACTTGTATTTTTCATTGTAACCCATTAAAATGTACAGGCAATGACTTAGTACCCCTTTTCTACTTTTTAGGTAGAGGCCACAGTAGCATCCAATTCAATTGGCAAACACGGCGTAAAATTTGCATTGGTGTTGCGCGGGGGCTTGCATTCCTTCATGAAGAAGTCCACCCACATATTATTCACAGAGACATCAAAGCGAGCAATATTCTCCTTGATAAAGACTTAATGCCCAATTTTGGCCTTGAGTTTTTCTAAGACCCATATTACACGCGTCGCTGGAACAGCGTAAGTTTGCAAATTCATTTCTAAGTTCTAACCTCTTCAATTGTGCATGTAATTTTCTAATTCTGCAAAGGGAATTATAATTGTAGGGTGCTAGATGGGTTGTATAAGTTTAATGTAAAGACATTGTTTGGGTTGTTTTCCTATAATAATGTAGTACACGCGTCGTCTAGGAACAGTCCAATTCCATAATTATCATTCTCTGAATGAGATGGTAATCTTTTTTTGTCTTTCATGTAATATATCTTCTTCTTACCAAAAATACAATATATCTCTATGGTGGATTCTATTATTTGCACCCTAAGACCTCCATATTCTAACTGAGGTTTAAAAATTGTTATGGATCTCTGAAGCTACACTGAGGGCCTCTTTGTATAGATTTTGTCAGTGAAGTCTAAAAATTTGATTAAGTCTGTTTTCCTTTTTTCAACATCAAAGTATTTTTTGGTTAACCCAAAGATGAGATAAAAATCATTTCCATTGAAATCAATAGAGTTACAGTCAGGTGGGATTTATTTTATTTTATTTTTAAGTGGAATATGAGAGATATTACATGAAAAATTAATGTTTGGTTAACCCAAAGCTAAGATGAGATAAAAATTGTTTGGATTGAAATTGATAGAGTCACAATCAAGTGGGATAATGATTTATGTATTTTTTTTAAACCAAATGCAGGATAATGAGACATGTTACATGATTTTTTTTTTTTTTTTGTCATTGCTAATCAAACAACTATGTAAAAATTGATCAATGCCAAACCTACCTATATTGTATGACATAAAAGGTTTTTTACTTGTATAGCCGTCAAGCATGTGATTGCTGTCAATATGGAAAGTTTATTTTATTTTTCCCAAATTCTCAATTTTCTTTAAATTATGTTTATAAATTTAAGTGGCTTTGTATGGTTTCTGTAGAGGTTATCTGGCACCTGAATATGCAATACGAGGTCAAGTGACAAGGAAATCAGATATTTATAGTTTTGGTGTTCTGCTCTTAGAAATTGTTAGTGGGAGGTGTAACACAAACAGGCGGTTACCTGCTGAAGAACAATATCTTCTTGAAAAAGTAAGATATTTTGGCTTCCTTTTTTTTCCCAATTTTTTCCAGTATCATGAAGTCTTAAATGATAAATTGATAGCCGTAACTATACTGTTTTTGAACAAGTAGTCTTTTGCATGCATACAACATACATGCATGGCTTCTAAAGCAAGTGACACATCTAATAGGAGTGAGGACTGAAGATCCACTCCATTATTATTATTATTTTTTTTTAAGTAAAAATTCTTATTAGAAAGGAAAAGAGTAAGACACATAATCAAGGTGTAGAAGTCCTACATGAAGGTATTATATAATCTTTTCATTCGAGGAAGTCCAGAAGGGCTGGAAACCACTCCATATCCTTTTGTGTCACTGTAAAAGCTTCTCCAAAACTAAGGAAAGGAAATGTTGTCTTTAAGACTTTTGTTTGTGACTACTCCAGTTGTCTTTTTGTTCCTGACGACTGAGTCAAGCTTCCCTAGATGCTGCTTTTAGCAGAAAGCCCTCAGTGCTAACTTTAAGGTTCATCCCTTTATTTACTCTCTTTAGTGTTGTCATTTTAATCTTCAGAATAAGATATTGCATTTTTTTTTTTTCTGCATATTAATTTTGATCATTTAGTTAAACCCTTGGAACATCATTACTTTGAACGTAAACCCATAATCTCCTTTTTGGTGGACTGTGTTTCCTTTCTTAAGATCTAGAATCTTCACCATCAGCTAGCTAGGAAGAAAGCCACATCCTTGCTATAAACTGCCAAACTTTCTAAGCGTCTTTTAGAGTTATCTAGCCTTCATTCTTTCTTATGGAACCCTCTGCTGTAGCCAAAGCATCCTTATTTCAGAATCCATTCTTCCATACTTTATTATGCTATACTTTAGAATTCTTAATTGAAGTTTCATTTAAAAAAAAACAAAAGAAAAATGAGTCAAATCAAACATAAGGAAAGACTAGCTTACCTGTTCAGCAAGGCTAGGACCCTTGTTGACCAGGAATTCCTAACACAAAATTTACTAGAGAATGAGATTTCATGTGAGATATGGGCCATATGTCTGTTTCATTTCCTGTAATGAAAGGGATGAAGTATAAACATGTCAAAACAGTACTTCCAGAGTTCCAGTTTTTGTTCTGTGTATTAGAACAGATTCAATGGTCTCAAGTGGCCTAGGTCAACTATTTTTGGTCTGTATTTCATCATTTGATTTGATGTCTATTTATGTAGGTTTCTTCTTCTTTCAACCACCATCCAAATGAGGGTGTTGGTCTTTTACTTGATGTCAGTTAAAGTTTTAAACAGGAAATGGGGCATCATCATCAAGTTTTAGCACATTCTGTCATGATAAAGAGAATGAATCCAGAAGGGAAATGTTTTGTTCTTAAATGAGAACAGGCAACTAAGGGCGGCTTAATTGGTTTCATATCTTTCTACTCCTAGTCTAAAACACTTTTTTTTTTTGGTAATTAAATTGAGAAAAAAATATTACATAAATAAGGGAAAAGAAAAATTGGAAAAATATATGCCTAGAATAAGTATTACTCCTATTTTCTGGAATTCTAAGAAAGTAGTGCATGGTGTGAATATAATAATTGGAAATTAATACTCTTGGAAGTATTATTGTATATTAAAGACCTTGCAACATTTAGTTCCTTGAAAGGAGGCTTGCGTTTGGGTATTGGGAACCTCCCTCTCACACAGAGCAGGAGCGTCTCCTCACTAGATATTGTTCTCTTTGGCAGCGGAAGCAACCTCAAGATTTTGTCCCCCTCACACAGAGCAGGCACGTCCCCCATGTGTAGAACCTTGGACCCTTAAGTCCATTGAATTCTATATATATAGCCTAATGGTACTCATGTATAGAATTCAATGGACTTAAGGGTCCAATGCTCTACACATGGGGGACGCTCTTTGGGGAATTGCTGTGTGTCTTTCCCCAGGGACAAAACCTTAAGGCACTACTGTGTGTCTTTCCCAAAGAGGACAGTATTGAGTAGTGCTATGAATCTCTCAAGTTTTCAACAACATTGCCCAAATAAATAGATTAATGATTTTGTCTCTTTTTCTCCAATCAAATTGCATTTTGAATTGTTATGGCTGTTGAAAGAAAAAGAAAAAAAAATGCATCCATTCCTCATCATTGTTATCTAGAAGTAAAGTTAGAATTGTGACAAACTTATTAAAGAGATACGCCTATTTTGCAGACATGGGTAATGTTCAAGAGTGGAGAATTACTGAGATTGGTGGATGCATCATTGGATGAGGATTTCATTGAGGAGGCTTGCAAATTTCTAAAGATTGGTCTTCTTTGCACCCAAGACATGCCAAAGCTTCGACCAACCATGTCCATTGTTGTCAGTATGCTACTGGGTGAAGTACATGTAAATGACAAGGATATAACAAAACCAGGCCTACTTTCTGATCTCATGCATCCAAAAGCTAAAGATAACAAAGGCCAGAAATATAAGGCCGAAATGAAGAATTCGTCTGACACGGCATCTACAGGCTTAGGAAAGCTGTACAATTCATCATCTTCATCATCAGGACACATGACCACCTCAGTTGCTACCATGACCTTCAACTCAATATATGACCGGACCATTTAATTGGAGTAAAACATATTATTAGGTATTGTTTAGACAGCTCTTTCAATGTTCTTTTCTTGATTTCTCTGTAGTAAAATCAATATATACATATATTTTTCCAAAATCAATTAAAGGACTTTTAAAGTGCTAACTAAACATCTACTTAATTTCTTTTTTGACATTTTATGGCGTAAATATTTTCTTAAATAAATTATATTGTTTACTTTATTATCATTATTATTATTATGAGGTTTTTTTTTTTTTTTTTTTTTTTTTTTTTTTTTTTTAAGAAAAATATATATTTTGAATTAAATTTGTAATGGTCGTAGGGGTTTTTTTGTTATATAAATTAAAATTTCAAGGGATGGAGTGTCATTATATAAAAATAAAAGGGGTTTCTGACATTTTCCCAAACTTCAAGGGAGTTTATTGTAATTTTCCTCTTATATATATATATATATATTTATTAAGTGGGAAGAAGAGGAGATTCAAATCCGGGATGTTGTGTTGAAAACAAAAAGAAATGTGCTCTTTGCTTGAGGCTGTTGATGTAAGTAAAATGATGTAGTTTTGATTATCTTATAAAAGAAAACTCTTATTATTTAATATTGTGAATATTGATGAATCTTTTGAGTCTCTTGACTTGAGGCTTAAGTATCCATTAAAAATAAAAATAAAATTAAATAACAACAAATGTGATATATAGTACTAATCACATGAATTTTCAAGGCGCTGCAAGTAGAATGGATGATGATATCTTGTGGTAAGCTTTCATTCACTATTGATGTGCAGTATATCTTTTTCTTTTTAAGATTTGAATCCTAGATTTGTCCCAACCCATATCACTTGTTTCTAGCTCAGGGGTTCATGCTTCTGCACTGATCACTTTTTATTTGGGTCTGTTGGTATAGAGAATGTCCAATTCCCATCAAACTGCTATATGCTCCATTTCTTACAGCGTATTATAATTGGGCAGGGCAATTTTATTAACTACTACTTGATTTAGTATTACAATAGTTGAGGCAACCTTTGACTATGTGCCACCAGGCATGTGTACTTATTGTGGATGTTGATTCTTCTCTTTAGCTTTGGTGTAACCGTTGCTAGCTTTTGTGATCCATTTTCTAAACACCATTGACATGAAAACCAAGCAATACTTGGTACAATCTCTCATCAGATTTACCCAAAAGAAAGAAGAAAGAAAAAAAAAATCCATTATCAGATGTTCAGAGTTGGATGGTGGCATGTAATAATGTCACCCTTAGCCCCACAAACCCTGCACATATATGGTGGTTTTAATCCCAAGTCTCCAAGGAGAAACAATTATGGTTGCAGGCATGTGAAAATCATAAACTTTGGACATTTGTGTGTCAATATTCAAAAAAAAAATACCCTCACCTTCATCTACAAAATGAACTTTTTGAAACAAAGGCATCCCAATTTAGTTTTGACAACTGAAGTGGTTTGGGGAAATATAAATCCTGTTTCATATATTAACATTCAAGTTCAAGTGATAGAGTCATAGAGATCGTAGATATGGAAGTGTCCAGAACAATTATTTGACTTGTATTGAAGCTGATAGTTTGTATTAGACATGATGAAAAGGATTAAGTGATAGGTATCATAAGTAATCTCATATACAAATAATAAACATGTTATATCTATAAAGTTGATACATTATTTTGACCATTCTAATGAAATGGGAAAAAGAATGGGAAAAATAAGAATAAAGAGCTGAAACAAATTGTAGAGTTAATCTAGCTTCTGGTTTTGTAACATCTGCACCACAAAATGAAAAAGCAAAGCACTCTATACCCAATGATGAAACCCAACATCACAGCTAAATTGCTCCACTTTTGTGACTCTTTCAGATCTCTCTGTCGTAGGAACCCATTTGCATACAAACTGCATTGTCCTTCCACAACTTGTATGCACTTTGTCCACCCTTGTTCTCCTCCATACTCATTTATCAAAAAACACTCAAAAGGGTACCTGAACAAACTCAAGTAATGCATGAAAATCCAGTAACTAGGTATGTTTTCCTTTGATATGAAGTACCCAGAAAAGAGAAAGAAAGAGCCCATTAGCCCTGAAATCACTGAGGTACCCATGATGAAGTTTGGCACTAGAGCACTGAAACATGCTACAAAAGAATTGGACATTAATAGAACCATCCAAACCACCATAGAAAAGTAAAGGAATGCATTGATGTCCTTCTTTAAACCAATTAGCCAATAAACTGGTGTTGTGTAGAGAAGACAAACCATTAAAAGGAAAGGAAGAAAGACGAGGGTGTTTGCGATAATGTAAGAGGATACCCGATAAGCTCCTCTTGAAATCTCATTCATCAAAATTCTTCTCTCTTGCAAGAAAATTGGCAGGCCTTCTGTTGTGGAAGATAGCAAGAAGGTGAGGCTGAAGGCGAAAAACCCAATTCGTGTTTGTAAGGCCGCACTCCCTTGTTCTCTGGCAACATTCATGAAAATGGTCCCCAGTACAAAACCAGCCACCAAAGATTGGATGACTCTTGTGGTAAAGAGTTGCTTGGTTCTGAATATGTTGTTGGAAAATCTTTGTCCTAGTATCAAAACCTCCTCAAGTCGAGAATTCTGGTAGAAGAGAAGGTTTTCTTCTCCAATGTTGGTGGGGTAAGCAACATTCCTCATGTGATGAACTTCATCTTTGTATTCTTCAAGATTACTTTGGTCATTGAGAGTTTCTGAAGTATGAATAACCAAGCTTTCTATGGCATCAATAGCAAATTCAAGCACATTGACATGTGGGGGAATGCCATGGCCAGCCAACTTAAGCCTCTCTTCAAGAAGGTTCAATGATCCATTATGCATGACAAATCCATTTGAAAGCAAAACAATGCGATCAAACAGCTGAAGGATTCGAAAACCAGGTTGGTGAATGGTTAAGACAATTGTCTTACCTTGATTTACCACCATTGCTCTAAGCAATGAAAGCACATGAAGAGCTGAGGCTGAATCCAATCCGGAAGTTGGTTCATCGATCAAAAGAACAGCCGGGTCATGAACTAAATCAACTCCAATAGAAACTCTACGCCTTTCCCCACCCTGAAATGCCACGATTTGATTTCCCACCAATCCTGGAACCTGCAACATGATCCAACCCAAGCTCCTTCATCAGCTCTTTTACTCTAATCGCAGCCTCATTTCTTCCACCCCTTCGCCTTAGCAGTGCACTATACATGAGTGTTTCTTGCACTGTAAGTAATGGAAACAATGCATCATCTTGTGTGACATATCCTGAAATTCGCCGAAAACTTTTAGCTTCTATAGGCCAATCATTCACCAATACCTGACCTGACACATTCCTTGGTGATATCTTCCCAGCTAGAATCTCTAGCAGTGTGGTTTTTCCAGCTCCACTAGGACCGGCAATTGCTGTGATCTCTCCAGGCCTTGCTTCACAATTTACATCACTCAAAATGAATTTAGGAGCTCTCTTTGGAGTTTCAAAACACACCCAATTCAGTTCATCAAATAGGCCACATAATTTGTATGACACATTTTTGGTTTCTATTCTATATGGAATTCTCTTGCCACTTGAAACAGGCAATTCCATTGAGAGAGACAAAACAAGAGTGTGAGAGAAAGAAAAATGTAAAATGGGATCTGTTAGATGGGATATATGTGAAGAAGAGGAGGAGATGAGCTAACACACCAAACTATGTGTTACAAACGTATAAGTTAAAAAGCCTAAGTAGCCAATATAGATATATTTGTCATGCATTGAGCTTTACACAGTATGAGCATGAGCTTGACATAATTTTGCATTCTATGTGGGACTTTTGGTGGGGTTTGGAAAGTTGAGAGAGTGCTTCAAGAAAACTAAAGAAGGAAAGAAAAGGGTTTGGGTTACTTGTGATGGGAAGCTTTTCCAGTTGAACCTACTATTGACTGAGCCAGGGTTGGTGTTGGTTGCCTCACCATCTTCCCCACCATTAAACTCACATCTCAGCAGTTGAGTAGGTTGGAAAACATGACCTATATGACTAGGCGATTTCTATGCTCCAAACTCCATGGCCCAAAATGGCACATTTGTATTAAGTATGACTATATGAATTATATGGGAATGGGTTGGCAAAGTATCATGATAATGATAAGTAAGTTGATTATTTTACTCTAATAAAGCTTAGAAGAAGATTGCGTATGTCAATACTTTTTTATTGATTATTTTACTATGATAAAGCCTAGAAGCAGATTGCTTATCCATATATTTTAAGCAGAATTATATGTCAACACTTTTTTTTTTTTTTTTTAATGGACCATATATCCAATACTTAACCTAGAATAATAAAGTGTTTATTTGACATCTTGTTTTGAAATCGCACTTTTTTCAGAGTACAGTTTTTTTTTTTTTTAAACCTTAATTTTTGTAGATATAACTTTTTTTTTTTTTTATATTCAAAAAACTGAAGAAATAAGTTATACCATATCTTACTTAACATATAGATTTTTTTTTTTTTGAATTGCTTAACATATAGATTAAATAAGTATGATATATATAATAAAATGACTCATTTAAGAATTAATATTATAAGATTCAAATTCAAACGGCTTGTTTTTTACCAAAATTTACGTATTTAATGAGACTTCCAAACTTGTGGATTTAAATATTGTACATACATGGTTGTTTCATTGAAACTTGGCAAACTTCACCATCACCAAGAAGTTGATCATCTGCTTCCGTTAGTTTCAACCAAACCTTCCTTTATTTGGAGTGAGTCAAAATTATGAACTAAACGCTAAAGTAGGTTTGCTTGACCCAGGCCCAGAAGGAGAATTTTTTTTGATGAAACAGGCCCAGAAGGAGAATTACGTAAGCTTGGGGAATGGGGATAGACATGTAATAATCTAATGTACTCTTTTAACATTTCTTATTCACATTTTGGGAAGGGTATACTGGGGACCAATTATGGGTTTTTGGATTATATGGTAAAATTATCCACAAACTTCTTTATAATAATTGACATCACTGATACACGACATGTCCAACAAATCATATCATAATCTTATCCCAGTCGTTATAAGCATTTAATATATTAGGTTAAAAGACTAACAAGGTTTATGGAAAGAGTAACGTCAGAGACCGGTATACACCATTTTTCATAACTATTGAGATGATTTGTTGTGATTGAAGTAACATCACGTTTACTTAAGTTTATAACTTACACTGTTTTTTTTTAAGGTACCAATCATAGCAGAGCATGTTAGCAGTTATGAAAAATGTTATATCTTTGAACTTATTGTTATAAAATGATGGTATTATTTTATTGCTTATTTTATTTACTCCACCCTAATCTTTTACCCATTTTTTAATGTCCTCAAACTTTCGATTGTAATAATTTACCCCTCAATTATACAGAATTACACGTCCATTATCCCCTCTATCTAAATTGGGGTTAAATTGGTGAAAAATTCAGCAATGTGCAAGGGTAGTGAATAGATTTTGGGAATTCACTTTTCTCAATGAGAGTGTTTTCGGAAATTTAATTTTATTATAGCCCCACGAGTCATTTTTTCGTCCAATTTACCCTAATTTAGATAGGGTACTGGGCGTGCAATTTTGTCCAATCAGAGGGTAAATAGGTACAATCAAAAGGTTGGGGGGAAATTGAAAAATGGGTAAAAGATTAGGATGAAAAAGTATAATTTGTTCCATTTTATATATAAGTAAAAAAAATGATGGAAACATTTGTTATTTTAGATAATGAAACCATTCCATTACTACCAACCCAAAGAAATACGACCTCTCACCTCTTGGGCTACTTCGTGCTAGGTCCTAATCTTCTCACAACAGATGTTGCTTTGGTGACACAGTTCAGTTGGTGAGAAAACAATCCTTATGTCTGCATGCCCAAGAGCCTGCTCCCAAAAGTTCTTAGTTTTACCACGTTGGCCGTCACCAAGCTAGAATATGATTAGTTTTTTTTTTTTTTTTAGGCCACTCATTAAGAGTGGTGATAAAAATTCATAACTTACCTAATCTAAGTGTGTGTGTGTGAGGGTTTAAACCCACACTCTCAAAGAGGAATGAGGATCAAGTAGGGGAAGGGAGACAGTAATTAGACCATGATTAGTTAAATTAATTAAATTGATACATTATAATAATGACACATTAGAATTATTATGTAATTGTATTTTTTATTCATTCATTAATTTTATATCACAAAAGATAACTAAAACTATCATGCACTTTTGTCTGGTTAAAAAGTGAATAAAAGAATATGATAATAGTTTAAAAAAAAAAAAAAAAAAAAAAAATGAAGTAAGGAAGAAGATATTATGCATGGTGGAAAACTGAAACACCCATACACCCACTTTTCTTTTTTCCCCCCTCTCCCATGTGAACCAAACAAACGAAATCACCCATTTTCCTTTTGTGCTTTTTCATCCACCTTTCACCTTAATCAAACAAACTTTGAAAAAAATTAAGTGTTACTCTTACTCTCACTTTTAGTAAGCACTATTAATAATAAATAAATGTATTCCGCACAAGGTGCGGGTCATTGTCTAGTGCAGGATACATTTATTTATTATTAATAATAACTAAAAATGTAAAATATGTTAATTTGTAGGTATAGTAGCTAAATGATCAAAATCAAACAGATACTTGATCTTTTAATTCAAAATTAAAACCTCTAAAATTTGATAAGTCCTCAATTTGCTCATTTTGTCTAAATTTTCATAACATTTTTGTTTCATTTTAAAATTCCTTATTCCTTTCGACTGCCTCGAACTTTCTTGAACATGTTGAAAATTTCATTTTAGAATAAAAAATATTTTTAAAGCAGTCAACATACAAGATGCTCAAACATTTGTTTAGAGGAAATAAGGTTAATGATTTAATTGGAACAAAATTTATCGAAGTAACAAAGAATTTAGATATTTGTCTCATCAGAGAGAATATTCGTGTTAGAAGACTTTGGATATAAAAGGAATTATAATCTAATCGAGTAGTATGGAGGTTTGATCTCTTGGTATTTGTAACTTGTAAGAGAAAAGATAAGTGGGACAAATCATGCATTGGTTTTGTGTGTAACAAAAATAAATCCATTACCTAGTTTCTTAGATAATTCTTCCCCATCATTTCCAAATATTAAAACCATTAAATTAATTCTCAAAAAGTGCATTCCATGGGAAAACTACAATACCGTCAAACTCTTAATATCCAATTTTTCTAGTCACTCCTCAAACAAAGTCAAATTGTTGTTTGTCTAAGCAATATCCATATTCTTATAAACCCTAGGCTAATACCTTCATTATCCAATATTAAGTAGATAACTAAATTACTTAAACCTCAAGCTGAAAGGGATAAAGTTAAAAATTCAACTCTTCTAATCACTTTGGCATCTTCATCCAATTTTTCTAGTCACTCCTCAAACAAAGTCAAATTGTTGTTTGTCTAAGCAATATCCATATTCTTATAAACCCTACACTAATACCTTCATTATCCAATATTATTAAGTAGATAACTAAATTACTTAAACCTCAAGCTGAAAGGGATAAAGTTAAAAATTCAACTCTTCTAATCACTTTGGCATCTTCATAATAAACAACCCCCTAAAGGGTACCATTGGCACCTTCAAAAAATGATTATTGATTGCGTAAAAGATTGGAGATCCAACTAAATTCCAATCAATTTTTATATACACTAAAAAACATTATAAACATATGCCATGCAAAATGTTTGAGCAAGTTAACTTACAATTAATTGGAAAAATTATTGCATAAAATTTGAAAAATGATCTGATCGAAGTAAAGAATATTTATTTGTCTTATGTCGTTAGATTATGTGCGCAACACTATCAACCCCAATCTCATTGCACAACTTGGACACACCTACAAATAAATATCCATTTGATGAGGAAAATTAAGCTTTAATAATCACCACTCAACGAATTCTCATATAACAGATCTTTGGGTCAGATTTAAATATACATGAATCCTGACTCATACATCATGATAAATATGCTTGTACTTTCAATCCAAATCACAACATTACTCTAGAAGACATCAAATCATTAGGAATGGATAAAGCAAATAAAACTTAATAAGATATAACAAAGGAGCCAAAAAAAAAGATATAGAGGATTGAGAAGAAAAAAAGAAAAGAAAAGAAGGAGGTAAATTGCAGCAAGAAACATAAGAAAAATTACCAAAAAGGAAAAAAAAATAAAAAATAAAAAGGAAGATAATTAAGACACATATATTTGTATAAATCAAGCCATTCTCACAAAATTCAAAATTTTAATTATCTTTTTGTTAAACTTTCTCTGGTGACCAAATGGATCATTAAGAAATGAACCAACAAAATAGAATAGCAAGAAGTTTGCCTTCACCAATTATATTGTTCAAAATAAACGAATAGCAGTTAGAAAATTGCAAATGCAAGCATATAACAGTAAAAAAATAATTTTGCGAAAGATAATTATTTTCATAAAGAATTTTCATTAGTCTTAATAGAATTATTAAATGGTCTAAAGGAAAATAATTCACAACAAAATTTTCAATATATTTTACAATTATATATTTGTAAACAAAAACACACCAAGAATATTCACCATACATGCAAACTCAATAAAAATCCTATGATCATCACTACCAAGAGCTCTTAGAGTCAATACAAAATACTAAATTAGCTAGATTGACTCCAAGTTAGCTCCACAACATTGTAACATCCAAAAATACTCAAATCAATCCTAAAAATATATGACAAAAAAAGAAGAAGTAGGGTTGTTAGGTAAAGAAAACTTGAACCAATTGAGAGGTACAATACGAATTAGAATTTAGATCTCCAACAATTTCATAAAAAATAAATAAATAAAAAAAGACTAAATCAGCTAGGTTCAACAATGCTCTCCACAATGCTTATAGTTGTTCAATTGCTCATATGCTCTAAATAGAAAGGACAATGTTGCAAAGACAGAGAGGTAAAAACAAATGAAGAAAAGAATTTTTAATAAGAACTTCTCTATCTTTTTTTGTATATTTTTTGGTAGTGGTATTCACAAATGAGATTGACTGGAAATTCTTTGGTTCCATCTAGCATTCTTTTGAGCTTTTAGTGCAAATCCAAAGTTATTGTTATCATGAACAAAATGGTACAGCTTGTATTTTGTTCCCACCCTTTCAAACATAGAGTCAACTTACTCCAATTAGTACATATATCCTCAACTCTTGCTTAATTTCAAACTTTGTGAAAGTGACATAAACTCTAAGATTCATGGAAAGTGAAAGAGTGGGGTAGAGTTGGATATGTTAGTTTTAACAGTTGTTCAATCTACAATTTAGTTAAGTAAAAAATTTACTACCTGAATAAATATTTTTGATAGGTAATTATGTGATTAATTACATCCTATATGCCAAACATTCAACATTAAATAGTTCCAAAATGCAGTGATTAATATATCATATTATGAGCCAAGCCAAGTTTATAAAGCTAAAGGAATCAAATGAATTTCAAAGAATGGAACGCATAGAAATTTAATGTAATATAAATTTAATGTAGCAGAAGAAGAAAAAGTGACATCTCGCTAAAGCTTGCAGAAAGTGCTTTAATTTCCTTGCCTGTTAACAATTGCCATTTTCAACTTTGCAACATTTGGGTTATTACAATAGATATATAGTCAGAAGAAGAAAAAAAATGTTATTCAAATGTGACCAATGAAAATCATAAACTCTCAACACTCACTGTCAGAGGCCACCAATTAAACTTCCAACAACAAACAAAAGAATGAGATTTCTATTCTAAAGCAAAGGCTGATGAATCAAAAGTGAAGGTTGAAAAATCACCTGAAAACTTTCCAATGATGTGCTTCCTCAAGGACTGATAAAGAGGTGAAAAAGAAAAAACAATCGACTATTTAGCTGCCATTGAATTTAAAGAATCGATTTGAAACCCTTGAAAACCCCAAATTCGAAACCGTGGAATATTGGTGTAGGAGAAGATGAGAAGATGCAGCCTTGGATTAAATGGAGAGTGAGGTTACGGTTTTGTTGGAAGAAAATGAAGGGGGCTCTCAACTCTCAAGTATCAAACACGTTAATTTTAAACCTAAAGTCTCTCAAGCATGCAGCGTGCCTCTCATAATGAATCAAAATAACGACGTCGTTTTGGGAACATTAACTTTTATTTTATTTTTTTCCTTTTTGGGTCCTTTTAAAATCTGAGCTATCTTCCCTTTTATAAAGTCATTTTTTATTTTATTTACATTTTTAAATGCCTAATTTAATTATTAAGTGTTTATTTTTTTAGGTTTTATTTAATAGCACAGTAGAATATTCAATAATTACATAACTTAGAGTTAATAGTGAAAACATATTTTTAATTATTTATATTTATTATTGACACATGTTTCTATAATTAATATTGACAGGTGGACAAAAATTAGACACATTTGGACAAATTTATGTCATAGGCAAATATGTGACACACATGTGTCGATCAGAAGATGTTGCCATACATGGCACATGGCAGACATTCAGCAACGTCTTCTGATTTAATTCATATATATATAGAGAGTAATGTTAGAGATACAACTAATTTTACAACCAAACCTTTACAAACTGACATTGCATCCTAAGTGGAAGATGCCACATCAGCCCTTAAAACAACATATTTACAGGTTAGATAAGGTAATTAAAATAAAAAACACAACATAAAAAACCCTAGCCTCCTCTCTCATGTTGCCTCCAAGCTGCCTCCTCCAAAGCCGCCGCCCCTTCCTCCAAGCCTGCTGCCTACATCGTTGCCTCCACGCGATCATCCTCTCTGAGATCGCTCCTTCATCTGCTTCTTCGGGATTGACTTCGTCCACTCCTCCATCTCCATGCCGCTGCCACTATGCCTCCGTCTCCACATCGTCCCTCCACGCCTCTTGGGTTGTCCATCTCCAACAAAATCACCTGCCCCTTGAACCTAGATCTATCATCTGAAAACATTGCAAAGTTTTCCTTTTTTATTTTTCATCGGTGCTTTGGTATTTCGATTTTCCAATGAAAAGAAAAAACCTGGGTGTGGGTGTTTTGGTGTTCACGATCAATTTAGATTTTTGCCGGCGTTTTCACAATGGTGGGTGATTCCTATGGGTGGTGGAGACAACGGAGGTTTAGAAAGAAAAGAAAAAGTTTGATCTGAAATTTTTATATTATTTATTACATGATAATGAGGTGTAAATTTAAGTGTTAAATTAATGATATGGCATCCTCCACTTAAGATGCCACGTCAGTTTGTAAAGGTTTGGTTGTAAAATTAGTTGTATCTTTAGCATTACTCATATATATATATATATGGATGAGAGACTACTTATTCCGTTTCCTTTCTATTAAATTTCTAATTAAATGAATTGATGAAATATTCTTTTAAAAAAAATATTTTCAGTTAATTTCACTCTATTCTTATTTTATAATAATAATAATAATAATAAAAGGAGATAATAAGCCTAAATGACTTCCCTACATAATTGGATTCGGCCTGCAAACAAGAGATCCCGTTAATCATATATGTTATCCCAAACCACTTATAAGAGTAGCAACATTAATCACTAGATTTTCATTCCATTCATTTTCTTTTATACAATCCAATTACAATATAGTTAAGGCGGCAACATTTTCATAATATTGATTTAGGCTCCGTTTGTTTCGACGTAAAATATTTTTCGTAAAATGTTTTCATCATTTGCGGGTGTTTGTTTTGCTGTAAAATCAAAGTCAATAGGAAAACATTTGTTGTTGACTGGAAAATCCTTAAGGAAATTTAGGAAAATGGTTTACGAATTTTTTTTTCCGTAAACCATTTTCCTAAAGACGCGTTCTGCTCTCTCCTCTCTGCTTCATTCTCTGCTCTTTCTCTCTACTCTTTCTCTCTACTTTTTCTCAACTCTCTCTCTGTGCTGCCCCAGATCCGGACCCGACGAGGCGGTTGATGAGGTTCGGTGAGCTCGAGGGTGGCACAGTGGGACTCGAGAACCCTCCCTAGATTGAAGCCGACGAGAACCGGTCTGCGATCGAAGTTGCCCCAGATCGGGACCCGACGTGAACCAGTGTGCTCGTGCTCGTGCTCTCGATCGCCAAGAATCAGTGTGCTCGTGCTCATGCCACTCTCTGACATGCTCGTGCGCCAAGAACTGGTGTTGCTCATGATTGTGATGATTTGTGGGTTTTGATTTGTTTGTTTTGGTTTGTTCTTGGTTTTGATTGAGTGGGTTTTGCTGTGATGGTGGGTTTGTAGGTTGTTTTATGGTGGTTTGCGGTGGATTGCAGTGGTGGGATTGCGGTTTCTGAATTTTTTTTTTTTTTTTTTTTTTTTTTTTTTTTTTTTTACGTTGCTCCAAACACTGTAAAATATTTTTCAGATTATTTTCCAAAATACAACCAAACACAGGAAAAAAATTATTTTCCCTGAAATAATTTACATTTGTAAATATTTTACAGTAAAAAATAATTTACAGCGAAATAAACAAAACCTTAGTGAAAAACTATAAACAATAAATACTAAAATTATGGTAGCCGTGGATCAATACCAAAACAAACAATATCAATAATTATATTTTTTATTTTTATTTTTTTGAAATAATTAGATGGAAGTGCTTGAAAGGACTTTTATCTCAAAACAAAGAAAAAAGATAAGTTGAAAGGGACTTTTATGCCATTATCTTTATAGTCGAGCAAAACCCAAAAGGGCAAAAAAAAAAAAAATTTATAATTATTCCATACCTAAAACCCTTGTCTCTAGGGTTTTCTTACTCTCTAGAAATATCCCTAAACCCATCGCTCTGTCTCCCTCTGCAACCATGGCGATCCACTCTCTCTCTCGCTCTCTCCCCAGAACCCTAACCCTAGCTTCCCTCCTCTCCCGCTCTTTCACCACCACCACCACAACCACCGTCACCTCCTCTCGCTCTGCTATCTCCTCCCTCTCTCTCCTCCGCCCCCTCGCCGCTGCAGGATTTTCACTCCGCCGTGTATCTCCGGCTACTTCGGCTCGAGGGTTGTCGACTCGTGCTACGTCGTCCTCGCTCAACGACCCGAGCCCGAACTGGTCGAACCGGCCACCGAAGGAGACGATCTTGCTCGATGGCTGCGATTACGAGCACTGGCTCGTCGTCATGGACAAGCCCGAGGGGGACCCCACCAGGGACGAAATCATCGATAGCTACATCAAAACCCTAGCCAAGATCGTCGGAAGGTCAAACCCTTTTCCCTTCTCTCTGTGTGTGTCGCTTTTTAGGTTCTGTTTGGTTCAAAAATGTGTGTTTTACATTCATTCTTTAGTTCTACATTGTATGATATGTAAAACATTACTAGGTGGATTTTTTTTAGTTGTGGAAAATGTTAATAGAATCATAGATTGAAAACCCAACTTACAAATAAATAAATAAATAAATTTAATTTATTTAATTGGCATTGCCTTTGTTTGAAAACCCAACTTACATTCATTCTTAAGTTCTAGATTGTATGATAATGTAAATATCCCTTAGTTGATTTTTATTTATTTATTTTTAGTTGGTGGAAAATGTTAATAGAATCATAGATTGAAAACCCAACTTACAAATAAATAAATTGAAATTATTTAAGTGGGACAATTGTTCTCCATTTACAATTTGAAGATGGATTGTCTTTTGTTGTGTGTTGTATGTGTCTCACAGTGAGGAAGAAGCAAGGATGAAGATATACTCGGTTTCAACTAGATGCTACTTTGCATTTGGGGCTCTTGTATCTGAAGAACTTTCATACAAGATCAAAGGTTGATCATCTTTAAATTGCTCTACTTCTGTTGTTACTTAATAAGTGTTAATGTTCATGGAGATGTTTTGTAGCTGGAAATTTTCATGAGTTTTCTTTTTTGAATGTTTCAGAATTGCCTGGAGTCAGATGGGTTCTTCCTGATTCATATTTGGATGTTAAGAACAAAGATTATGGAGGTAAGAGAGTGCATGTTTTATTATTTGGAATTTGAAACTTATTAAAAGGAGGTCTGTGGTTTAATATTTGAGTGATAATTTCCTTGCCTATTGAATTTGATTGAATCGACTCGCTATTATTGCAATTTATACTTTTTCCTAATTTCGAGAAGCAAACTTACTTCGGTGGCCCCGTTCTCATTATTTTAAAATTTCCTTCATTTCTTCCTTCTATTCAATTGGACCCTGTGTCTTTTTTATGTGATGATGTAAAACATTTTGGTAGTTGTTGACTACCATCTTAAGTGGAACCATAAGAAATAGAAGGCTGCAAAGTGGCTTTGAAGAAATGTACTGTTAATCATTACATAATACATGATTTCTGCTTGCTGATATTTGCTTTGATTTTTGCAGGTGAACCTTTCATTAATGGGCAAGCCGTTCCTTATGACCCTAAGTACCATGATGAATGGATAAGAAACAATGCTCGAGCAAATGAGAGAAATAGGCGCAATGACAGACCTCGTAACAATGATAGATCAAGAAATTTTAACAGGAGGGAAAATGTCCAGAATCAAAATTTTCAAAACAGGCCTCCTCCTATGCCTAATCAGACTATGCAGAATCCAGGGCCCAATCAGACTATGCAGAATCCTGGGCCCAATATGGCTGGAACTCATCCCAACATGGCAGGAGTGCCTCCCAACAACATGGGAATGCCTTCCAACATTTCTGGAATGCCCCCGAACAACAATATGGCTGGAGTCCCCCTGAACAACTTTGGCAATGCCCCACCTAACAACTATAATGGGATGTCGCCCAACAACTATATGCCACCCAACTACAGAGGGGCTCTGCCGAACAACATGGGAGGGGTGCCACCAAACATGGGAGGAGCACCGCCAAACATGGGAGGGGTGCCACCAAACATGGGAGGAGCACCGCCAAACATGGGAGGAGCACCGCCAAATCCAGGATGGGCGCCACCAAACAACATGGGAGGAGCACCACCTAATCAAGGATGGTCTAATAACATGCCTAACAGAGAATACCAGAATGGCTACCCTCCAAACAGGGACATGGGGCCTGGTGGAAACCCTTACACATCTTGAAATATGCCCAGAAAAGTGATAGCCGTAGCCCCCAAGCTGAGTCTTGTTGGCATGCTGTAGATAAGTAAGAAGGCTTCTTGGTACTGCCAAACAACATGGGAGGAGGACTGTTTCTTTTTTTGATAATTATTCCTATTTCACTTGGCATTGCCTTTGTTTCTTTTGGATCAATGTAATTTGTCTTGCTATTTACGCTGGTCACTGGTTTTATAGAGTTATTCGTTTATGGTCATGTTAATTGGTTTATCAGTCGGATTTTTCTTTGTTTTGGGCTGTAGTTAGTTCTGTCATTAAATTCTACAATATTCTCAATCTTGAGAACAATGGAAATTAGAAGGGGGCTGTGCAATGCACTTATTCTTTTTTTGGCACAAGTTATTTTAAGCATTTGCTTTGACTATTTTCAGAGGTGCACAAGCCTTCTGCAAGGAGTAGTTTTCCGCAAGTACCTCTCAGATAATTCAAAGGACACGTAAATTCTCCCAATCCAATGGCCACAATGGGGTAATGGCTACTTGAACCCAAGACATTCGAATTTACGGCTCATCCCATAGTCCATAGTTGATTGTCCAATACGCCAACTCCCTTATGGTTGGCAGTGCACCCTTAGCAAGTTTGTTTACTTATCCCTTGTAGCTTTGATATTACAGAATCACACATCCTCATGGCAGTGATGTTGCTTCCTATGATTATGATTGAAAGTAAAAATATTTTTGAATTGATTGTGAGTTTTTCGTCCAAAGGTGTTGAGTTTAGTGGCTAGTGATAATATGTGATCTTATTAGCATTTTTAGCAGATAAAGGTGTTGAATTGAAAGTTCTAATTACTCAAGGAAGGTTGAAAAGATTATAACGAGCTAATAATTCTCACGAGTGGGAAGTCCACAAGTCACACGATTAAGCACATCTGCAAGAATTACGATGTTTTAAGCATTTGGATTGAATTGACTGACTTTATTGCTCGCGGTGAACTTTGCTTTGCTACTTTAGGACTTTTCTTATTGAAGTGATTGTCCAATGTGTTACACGAGAGGTAGTGGAAAATTCTAAATTTTGAAAAATGTAGATTTTTTAGGGAAATTACAGAATAAAGACACCATGTTTCATGCAATTACATAGATGATGAAATTCAGCTCCTGAAGTGTCCCCTAACCCATTGTACTATCAGAAATTCATTTCAATTTCAACTGGAACCCTGACCTCAGAGGCTCAGAATGGTTGCATCCCAATTGAACTCAGTTTGCCATCAATCCAAGGGTAGTTGCATCATTAGTACATATGCCAAAGAAAGCAGATGTAATACATAAGCATATACAAACAAAACGATATAGAGAAAGAAGAATTTTGTTTTTGCTTTGTTTGGGAAAAGAAGAATTGATGCAAGAGAGAAGAAAATGAGAATTAGAATCTTACAACTAATTAAAATAGGAGTGACTATTGTAAATTCTTGTTATCTCTTCCAAGTAATAACCATCAACAATTGAACAATGCACAAGGTATAACTGAGACAAGAAAACGATCAAAATTCGAAAGAGTGGTCACCTTCTCTTCCGTACATCGTAGATTTATTGTTTGTGCAAACAGTGGAAACCTAAGCTCATTCCTCAGAATTTTTATTGGATCGGTAATCAGACGAGGATGCTGCGAGAGGTTCTCTAACCATGGATTCAGATTTTTTTATTCTGGCAGCTTGGATCTGATCAGCAAGTGAAACTTCTCTTCGCATTTTTTCTCTCCTTACAAGTTCTATGTCCAATTTGTCTAAACCTCCGAAATGTGAAACCAGTGTGTCCCCCCGACCGGTGGCTTGAACATTTATGGATTTCTTTATGTGGACCTGAAGAAAGACAGAAAATAGATTAATACAAACAAAATAACACTGGAATAACATTAGAGAATTACATAATTTAGATACAATTTTTTGGCCACTCTCAGAGATGAAAAGAATTTGTTCTCCTTCTCAATTTCTGTCTTTCCTACTCTCTTTTTTTCTTCCTTTTTAACTAAATCAAGGCACTTCAGGTGAATGTTGGAGCAAACTTTTTTCCATTTAATTACCAGTCCTAAAAACAATTACTCTACCTCTGTATCCACCTGCAACCATGACAAGCTTGATGGCATACCTATTACGGGCTCTAAATGGTGAACTGTATTATTCTTGACAATCATAATTCAAATTCATGAAGTCCCTTAGGTTATTACCTTTGTTAGTTTCTGCTTAAGTTTTGACAGTTGGGGAACTGCTAAGTCTTCTTTGTCTTCCTTTAACTTCCTGCGCGTCTTTCTTTTAGTCTCTCCTCTTGTTCTTGTCTTGTCTTCGCATTCTTTTCTCTTTTGAGCAAGCCTTGATCTTATCTTCTTTTTCATCTCCTTTGCCTTTGTCTTTTCTGCAGTCCACTGAAGCTGTTGGAGAACCATTTCTTGTTTTATCTTATTGTAACTATCCCAATCTAGCTTTTGTTGGCCACTACCTCCTTTCTTAGCTGCTTTTGCTATACTTTCTGCCCATGAAAGAATGAGTCTCTCTGCTCTGGCCTTTGCCATCCTCTTTGCCTTTGCCTTTTCTACAACCCTCTTTGTCTTTGCCTTTTCTGCAACCCACTGAAGCTCTTGGACAACTGTTTCTTGTTTCAGCCTATCATAGCTATCCCATTCTAGCTCTTGCTGGTTGATGCCACCTTTCTTAGCTGCTTTCGCTATGCTATCTGCCCATGACCAAAAGAATCTTTCCCTTAAATATTTCACTTTCAAACGCTTTTGCCAAACACATTTAAGCGAAGAGCTTATTTTTGCCTTGATATGATCACTGCAAAAAGTTCAATTGTGTTGACTTCAGTATGGCAACCATTCAAGCTAGAGGTCAAGAAAACTTAAGTTGTAGGACACCTATCAAGCATGGATGAGCCAGTGATTCAAAATGTGACCTCAAATTCAGGCATCTCTTTAAGCCTAAGGTGAGCCTATAATGAAGGAAGATTGAATTCTACTAGTCACAAGAAGTTTCTGTTGACCATGAGACAGAAAATTGATCATGATTGAAAAGAACTTGCTTTCCAAGCTGAGACAAGTCCTACAACTTTTCTTTCTTTGTTTGTCTTTCTATTTGTCCTTAATTAATGAAATGTTTAAAACAAAATTTTCACAGCTAAGAAAGTGTCTTGGAGACCCATCTAAGAGGTACCAAATGAATTCTTTGTTTACAGTTCAAAGCTCGATCCTTTTAATGTTTTCAGAGTTCTCACATAAAAGAGTTCTATGGGCTCTCATTCCATATAGATACGTTTCCACAAACATATTAAATCCTGTTGTTAAACAAATCACTTTATTTCATTTAAGTCACACAAACAGTTCCAATAGGGGTAAAAAACACACACACACAAACAGACTTAACGTACAAATCCAATGCCCATGTACAAAGGTGTTTAATCTGGCAAGTAGCAACTACTAGAACTTCAGTATTATTTCTTAGTGTCCCCAAAAACATGATATGGCAGTTATAAGACACCTATCGTCCTTATAATTGTTCCAATGCCCTTATGTCTAGTTACCAAATTTCCTTCCGTAAAAATCACTTTTGAAGTGACTCAAGTTTAATACGAAGTCATTTTTTCTTTCTATTTTCAGCCTATCTATACTTCAATACAGAACTCAGTAGCATATCCTTCCTTCTCCAAAGTAAATTTTGTGTCCCATATATAATGAATATCAACAAAAAAGAATGTTTAAAACCAGCATAGTCATACTTGGTTGTAAGCTTTTAAGAGTTTATCTTTATCCACTTCACATCCCACAAAACCAAAGCAGAACCCAATATTTAATTTTCAGTATAGTAACTTTTAGCATCTTTGTTGAGTAAAATATGTATGAAAAAGATTTTGAGCCTACAGCGATTACCTATGAGGACGTGGATGTTCAGACATCTTCTTCCTAACCTGAAAATTGTTAGGGAAGAAAATGGGAAAAAAGTGTTAGGAAAGAAAAAGAATTAATTAATAGAAATAAAAACAAAGGAAAAAAATGTAAGGTGTGTGTACCTATTAACAAATATAGAATTAAGGAAGCAAGAAAATGAGATCCAAAACGGTTTCATTTTGATTGTAATGCAGCAAGAATAGGCTTGCTCTTTACACTGAAAAATACTGCAAAATATTTTGGCAAAACAAAAATCCAAAAATCTGCAGAAACAATTCTATGGTTCTGGTTTTTGATATGCACGTTACCTACTATTTAAACGTCCTGTGCAAAAGAAAAAGATCGTAAAGTTAACTGAACCTTACATGACATCACCTTGGGGTCTCTCAAGGCTTCTAATGTTCTTTGCTTGATACGGTCTCGGGTCTCTGATTACAAAGTATATTAGTACTCGGAATTAATAAAAAATTTACCTTCAGTAAGATCAAATATGATAATAAAATTAACATTCTGAATGTAGTTACCAGCAGTATGTTTCTTGCCTTTGTTCCATGGAACTCTTCCCTTGTTTGCTAACCCTATCTTTCTTCGCCTTTGCCTTTCCTTATGATCTTCAATAGTGTCTTCAGAGTCACTGCTAACTACTCGATTCTCCCCATTTAAAGTTCGGTTCTCAGAAACTTTTGACTGGTGACACTCGCCAGAATCAGATGCATCTCCCACATCAACACTGATTTGTAAGGCTCCAAAAGCATGAACTCTTGGAAAAGAGCTAACAAAGGTTAATGAGGGAGACATGTTCTTCACCATAGCTACATGATGACTAAAGTGCACTGTGTTTGAGTGGCATTGAGTGTCTTCCACCAAATAACCAGAAAGCGGCCATGAAAATGTAGTTGGAACATTATTTGGAGGGTAGTGTAGCAAGGACAACCTCCTAATAGAAGTTCAAATCAGTGGTTAAAAAGAAACCTTTATCACAAACTATAAAATATGCAACAACCTGATGCTTGGTTAAGTTTTCTTGTTAGCATTCAAATTATTCTTTGATAAATATTTATAAACCTATTTATCAATCAATCTAAGCCCCTTTTTGTGTCATAAAAGAAAATAATAGACATGAGTTCAAGGTATTAATGCATTTTTATGTGTTTCCTGCCTTCCAGAACTTCACTCAAATGTCATACTGTAGTAGTACTTCATAGATGTAGAATTTCCCAGCCATATTTGTGTCATAAAAACAAATAATATCCATGAGTTCAAGGGATTAATACATTTTTATGCAACATCAAGGTCCAAATTTGAGCTAGACGGCATTACCAAGATGACTCTGATACCAAGGACTAGTCAAATTACGATTAGATATCCTCATAATCACTCATATAGTTCAGCTTGACCCAGTATGTGCATGATATGAGACTCAGCACACGCCCGCACAACGAATTCAAAGTCCAAATCCACAAATAAATCCAAAAAATCTGGGGTATCACAAAAAGAGATGTATATGCTTCCAAAATTGGAAACTGATGAACAAACTTTTCCTTTAAATGCAGGTGGTGATAATAACCTCACATGAATCATATAAATTGGTATGATGTATAGGCACCATTAGTAAGGTGGAAAAGCAACAACATAGCGTATGCTCCTCAATGTCAACCTAAACGGTTCGCTTATCAATGGACTCAGATACATTAGTCAAAATTGGTTGTATAATTGCAACTAGATTTCATTCCATACGATAAACATATTAAATATCAGATGATTCATGAAATTCTACCATCTACTGCCAACACTCTCCTCTTAAAAGTAGAGGAATTTTTTTAACTCTTTTTTGGGGGGTTGGGGCATAAGTAATTAGGGATTTTCACCATCTGTGGAATTCTATAGAGCTTCACTATTCTAACTACATAGTAAAATCATCAAATCAATATTATCAAACATTTAATCTACTGAACACAACAAGTCCCATGATGGGTTCAAATCCATTTCTTTATGATAACATAAAATTCTGTATTGAATCTTGGCCTTCCTCTTATAGAATACCCTTCATGTCATGCATTATAAGTTAAGTAAGAAAAGAAGATAGTAATCCTAAAGCAAGTGGCAAAGCTTAAACCCAAGCTAAACCCATGAATGGAAAGAAGCTAAAACTCGAAGCTCAGAAGACTGAACTTAATATTAGGCTCACTGGAGAGTGGATATGGGTTTTTCATTTTCTTTTGCTTCTGGGTTTTGCAGCAAAAGTAACATAAGAACGAAATGGGATGGAAACTTTTTTCTTTCTTTCTATATTTCTTCAAATCACTCAGCAATTACAGTAATGCTCTCATTTTGAACACAATTCTTAACTATACTTTATTAGAGCAAACCCAGTTCCAGAAATGGAGAGAGAGAGAGAGAGAGAGAGAGAGAGAGAGAGAGAGAGACTTACAAGTGAAAGTATGGCATTTGAGAGAGGCTGATAAGGTGTAGACTCGCTTGCAACCAAACATGGAGCAGCAGCAGAGCTTTGCCTTTTTGGATACTTTCATACACCCAAATGGGTATCTATCCATCTCTTTACCTCCAAAGTAAAATGGGTTTTACTCAAATTTACTAAATTTTACTCCAAGCTCAAACCACCCAATATATTTATTAATGGTTTATAGTGATATTTGTTTTTTGTTTTTTATTTTTGTTAACCAGATCAGAACTCTTCGAGCATTTGACTATTTTAAATCGGGTGTGTGTAGCCTTCCGGTTCCACACATATTAGATAATTATATGGAGGAATCCCTTGAGAATTGTTCCAAGATTTTGGCCAAGAATTTTCGAATTTAAGACCTCATGGATCTCACGAGTCACGAGTCCTTAAAAATCATTAGACCAATCAATTAAGTTTCAAATTTTACCTTATAAGGCAATAAACCTTACAAACTTACAGAATGTGTATTCAGACATTCCTTTGTTATATTAAAATAATACCAATCACATTCATTGTCACGTTAATTTATAAGTTTTTTTCTTAATAGTAAATTTGATAATATCCTTAACATTTTTTAACAATAAATAATTTTTTAAAAAAAAATTATGAGGCCTAGGCCAAAATGTTGGAAAAAAAATTGGCTTAACATTAATCCAAGATCAATAGGAGAAAAAAAAAATGATTTGCTAAATCACTTTAAAAAGGCTGGTTGACTTTTAAAAAATATTTATCCAACCATCATATTAATATATATATGTGTTCAGTCTAGAAAATTATTAGCATAAGTTGTTGTCTATTTAGAGATAGGTCACGATTACTTGGTCAATTTCAAGAAAGGCTCATCTCTTTACTCAGCCTGGTTATGTCCTTTTTTACTATTATAAAATACTTACTTAACGCGGTCCCTTTACAATTATTCAAATTCTTTAATCCAATTTAAAATCTAAAATGTTACATCCTAAAAAAATAAAAATAAAAATTGTCAAACAAAAAAAATGTTACACCAATGCAATGCATTCTCAAATCTCAAAGTTTGTATAATTCGTGTATTGACTGTTTGCTTGCTTAGCAAGCAATTGACAATCACTCTATTTATAAAAGCAGTCCACGGTTAGAGTTTTAGAGGCTTGTAGCAACAAAGGAAATGGGTTACGATGCTGTTCCAACCGAAGCACCCACCACCAACATGCCCTCCTCTGAATCATTGGTGTTCATCAACAAAAAGAAAAAGAAAAGTTGTAAGTTTTTCTCTAAGAAATCTTTCTGGATTTGTTGCTCAAATGTGGAGTTAGGTAAAGGGGGCCAACAGGAAAAAGATAAGGAGAAGAAGGATAAAGTTGGTTTGAATTTGAAGCATAAGAAGAAGAATTTATTCATGTGTTGCTCAAATGTGGAGTTTGAGACACAGGATGAGAAAGAGCAAGTACTTTCCTATTTGGAGAATAATACAAAGAAATCTTGTGTGATGATGTGTTTTAGCAATGTTGGGGTGGGCCCAAAGAGTGGTATTGGGCATCATGAAACTCCTAAATAAGGTATTGCTTGGTGTTTTGAGAGTACTACCATTTTCTCAAAGCAAAAATTGGATTAGTTTTTGTATTTAGGGAAATAATGGTACTTTCAAATCCCCAATTTAAGTGGTTTATAGGAGTATGGGTATTGTTTATGTATTGGGTTTTGTAATAAAGTTATGAATAATTGGGGGTATGGATCTTTAAAATCTCAAAATCATGCATGTTTGGTATATGGGATTTTAGTATTGTAAGAATTAAGATTATGTATTGGTGTATTGGTTTTCTTTTCGCATAATTCTATGTTGGGTGATATATATTGAGAATTTTGTTGTAATGAATTAGGTATGTATGTGTGTGTATATATAGATGGACTTGACTAAAGTTTGGTTTCTATATTTGATGCAAGTAATTTCAATTCCAACAGTAAAGTTTTCTGTATTTAGAATCTTTTTTTATTTATTTATTTAATATATATCTAGTAAGCAATAACGAAGTGGAAGTAGTCATCCACACAATTAAGGTCTGAAGTTGACTAAGTTAAAAGTAAATATTTGGAAATTCGGTTGCTAGTTTAAAAGTTGATATATTAATTTTATTAAACAAGGTGTCAATATGTTCTAGTTGTACCATGACTCAACATAAATAGTACATGTTGTACATCATACTTTTTACATTATGGAATACTATAAGTATGCAAAAATAATTTGATTAAAAGTTTTAAGAAAGATATAGAAATTTTATTATTTATTTTTAATTATTTTAATAATTTATCATAACTTTAGATTTTGGGAAAAACTTTGGTCATCCCAACTACGGGGGTTCGATTTGGTACGAAATATATAAATGATAAATTGAAACCCTAAGTTAACAAGGGATTGCTGATTCTCATAATATAAATAAATAAATAAAACCGTAATGCTTGCCAAGCATGTTCCTACCAAAAAAATTAACTTGAGTAAAAATGAAAACCATTTATTTCCTTTTAACTTTTCTACCCTCCCTTTATTTTTATCCCTCATTTTTTCAATTAATCTGGTTCAAACGTAATGGCAAAGGGATGAGTTTTTACTTTCTAGTACGTAGTCCTACTCCTCACAAAGAGAAATCGATATTCTCAAGTTATGTTGTTATTGAGTCGGTGTTGACTGAAATGAAAGATTGAGAAAATTTAATTTAAAACAAAAAATGAAAACATACTAATTTCTAATCTATGAGAGAGTTGAATGAAAATGAATCAATTACAGGCTTGGCTCTACTATTTATAGATCAGTACCTTAGCACAACATGTGCTATCTGACAGCTAAACAAGCTTCTAATAACAAACTCTCTAACAACCTTATTAACTAATTAATCATAAATTACAGGCTATGCACTTTCAAAATCAATGTATTTATAAAGCATCCATGGTTAGAGTTTGACGTAGTGTGTAGCAACAAATTAAGGAAATGGGTCATGATGAAGTTCCAGCTGAAGTGCCCTCTCCTGACAAAAACATAATATCAAATTTTTTCCACAAGAAGTTCTTGATTTGTTTCTCAAACCTGGAGTTTGGTATTGGGAGCCAACAGGAGAAAGAGAAGGATAAGGAGGAGGAGGAGAAGAAGGAGAAAGTTGGTTTGAATTTGAAGCATAAGAAGAACAATTTTTTGATGTGCTGCACAAACGTGGAGTTTGAGAACGAGGAGGAGAAAGAGCAAGTCCTTTCCTATTTGGAGAATAATACAAAGATCAATCGTGTGATAGTGTGTTTTGGCTACTTTGTGAGCCCATAACATTTTTTTAGGCATGAAATTCCAAAATAAGGTATTGGTTGGTGTTTTGAGAGTACTACCATTTCTCTCAAAGCAAAAATTGGATTAGTTTTTGTATTTAGGGAAATAATGGTACTTTCAAATTCCCAATTTAAGTAGTTTTATAGGAGTATGACTATTGTTTATGTATTTGGTTTTGTAATAAAGTTATGAATGATTGGGGGTATGGATCTTTGAAATTTCAAAATCATACATGTTTTGGTATATGGGATTTTAGTATTGTAAGATTATGTATTGGTGTATTAGTTTTTATTTAGCAAAATTCTATGTTGGGTGATATGAGATTTTTGTTGTAATAATTAGATATGTATATGCGTATATGTTATCAAGTTTGATTTCTATATTTGATGCAAGTAATTTCAGTTCCAGCAATCAAGTTTTCTGTATTTAGAATCTTTGTTCTTCTGATCTAGCAAGCAATAAGAATTAAGAAGTGGAAGTATTCATCCACACACAAAAAAAGAAAAAAAGAATAAGAAAAAGATAGACATAGTTTTCAATTTTGAGGTTAAGCCGTTAAGGTCTAAAGTTGGCTAAGTTAAAAGTAAATATTTGGAAAATTCGGTTGCTAGTTTAGAATTTGCTATATTAATGCCTTGATAGCTGACATAGGGTTTGGAATTTTTTTTTTTGATAACTTTGGGTGTTCGGGTCAGCTTACGCGCACCTCGACTAATCTCATGGGATCCGTGCATTGCTTGCTTTTCAGGGGGGGTGTGGCCCTAAGGAATTGTTTGCATCCAAGAGGTGATGAACCTTGGACCTTGAAGGGAGTATACCTCTAAGACCAAAATCTTCACCACTTGGGTTAACCCCTTGGGCATATAGGATTTGGATTTATCATTTATATACTTGGAATGAAATTATCCCCGGATGACAAAGTTTTTACCAAAACCTAAAGTTATGATAAATTATTAAGATAATTAAATAAATAATGAAATTTCTATTATCTTTCTTAAAACTTTTAATAATTAAGTTTCGAACCAAATAGCTATTATCACATTATTTTAGTATATTTATAGTATTCCATATTGTATATTTTTTGTTTGCTAAATCATATTGTAAAAATATGATGTATGGCATACAATACTTGGGTCAAATTACAAATTATACCTTATAAGTTTGGTCAAACTCCAATTCATTTCTCGAAGTTTTGACCGTTTCAACTCAGTCTTCTAAGTTTGATTATGTTTCAATTAAGTTTTTCCATCCATTTTCCAGTATTTGGTCATTTAACTTTAATTTATTGTGGGATTGTGTAGCTGACTCTTTAAATTAAAACACATGATATTTTTTTATTTGATAGTAGACGAATGACATGGTTCACCTGGTGGATTGAATAATTTATCCAGCTACACAGTCCCACAACAAATAAAAGTTAAATGACCAAATACCCATCAGATCTGACTTTTAAGTTTCAACCACACATCTCAATCAACTACTCAGGCAACGAACAGAACAAAGTCGCCGGAGATATAGAGTCTTTATTCAATTATATACAAAACCCAGAGACAAAATAACATGTGGAGAAAATAATAAGAAAAGTATAATCTTACATAGAAAATTAAACAAGACTTCAAAAAGCTGTACACAATCAAATAAACTAAAAAGTTAAAAATAAAAACTATTTGCAAACAAACACTTAATAGGATTTGGTAAGAGTTTGGTTACTTCAAAAAATCGTTTTTCATACCAAAACCCAATCAATTATCATTCCTAACAACAATTTTTATTATTTTATTCCCTAAATACTCCAGATTTTTCCTTCCTTTTTTATTCATTTTACATAAGAAAATACCTTCAATTTGAGCTTCCTTTTGTTTTCCCCATTCAATGTTCTCTAGTTTGTTTGGTTGGGGTGAAAAGGTAAAAAACGTATAAGGGGGCAATGATTTCCCACCTAGGCAAATAGAAGAAAAAATTGACTGTAAGTAATAAATTTCCAAAATTACCCTCATTACCTCTATTGTTAATAATTTAATTTCCACCCTTTCACCTTTACAAACATGAGTAAAAATAAAAATCATTTCTTTAAAAAAGGGTAACCAAGATTCTCAAGGTATGAACAAAGGGTCATTGAGTCATTTTCCTTTTGGACATTTTTTGAGGTGGGTATTGAGTGAGCGTTGACTGAAAATGGAAGATAGAGATAAGCAAATTTGGAAAAAAAGAAAAAAAGAAAAAAAAGAAAGAAAGAAATCTCTAATCTAATCTAATCTAATCTAATCTAATCTAAGTAAGCAAGCAAGCAAGCCCAACCCATCGGAAACCCTACTAAAGTAGTAGTATAAAAGTATAACGGAACCACAACACAAACCCTTCACGTACACACCTTTAGCTGCGTTTACTTGGGAGTCTTGCAGTGAAGCAGTTCTCACATTCTGCGTGTTAGGGTTAGGGTTAGGGTTTAGCTCTCACAGATTCTCTTTCTTTCTTTCCTTCCAAATGGACCCGACTAAGAAGCGAAAGCTCGAAGAAAACGGTGCCTCCGACATCGACTCCTCCGTCCCCAAACTCACACCAGAAGACGTTCGCAAGATCGTCGACCGCGTCGTTGATAAAGAGAAACTCATCGACATCGTCGCCGACGCCGCTTCACGCCACGTCGACGTTCTCGACGCTCTCCGATCGTTGGCGGATTCCTGATGCTTCCCAGCGTAAGCTGTTCATCCGTGGACTTGGTTGGGATACCACCTACCGATGGTCTCCGTAGTCTCTTCTCCACCTACGGCGAGCTCGAGGAGGCCGTGGTGATTCTCGATAAGCAGACTGGTAAATCCAAGGGTTATGGCTTTGTTACCTTCAAACACGTCGATGGTGCGCTCCTCGCTCTTAAAGAGCCGAGTAAACGCATCGATGGACGCGTCACGGTTACGCAGCTCGCTGCGGCGGGTAATTCCACCACGAATTCGAACTCTGCCGATGTGTCGTTGCGTAAGATCTACGTCTGGGAGGTTCCTCACGACATGTCTCCCGATAAGCTTCTTTCGCACTTTTTGGCCTATGGAGAGATCGAAGAGGGTCCGTTGGGATTCGATAGGTTCACCGGAAAATCCAAGGGTTTTGCGCTTTTCGTGTACAAGACTCCCGAGGGGGCACAGGCTGCGTTGGCTAATCCGGTTAAGATTATCGAAGGGAAGCAATTGAATTGCAAATTGGCCAACGTTGATGGTAAGAAAGGGAAGCAAGGTGGGCCTGACGGGGTTCAGGTTCAGGGTCCGGTTGGTGGGGGTACTGGAAATGATGGTATTGGCATGGGTATGGGAATGGGGATGACTCAGGGTTCAATTCCCGGGTCGCAGTATGGTAATCCGGGGGGAATTGGATCGTATGGTGGTTTCCATGGTGGGCCGCCGCCTCCTATAGGTCATCATCATCCGTTGAACTCGTCTTCGGTTAATAATCAGGCGCCTTCGTCTTTGGGTGGGAGTGGTGGGTATGGTGGTGGACTAGGTGGGCCGTATGGTGGGTATGGTGGTATTGGTGCGACTGGTGGTGCTGGAGTTGGATTAAGTGGCGCCGGTGGTGGTTCTGGTGGTGTGGGTGGTGGGACTTCTTCGTTGTATAGATTGCCGCCCAGTTCGGTGGGAATACCCTCTGGTGGGTATCCGGATAGTGGGCATTATAATTTGTCGTCATCTGCTGGGTATCCCAGTCAGCATCACCAGCCAGGGGCAGGGACCTCGCCGGTGCCAAGGGTTCCACCTGGTGCTGGGGGAATGTACCCGAGTGTCCCGCATTACTTCTGAGGTAAAAATAAAAATATCCTTTGTTTTAGTTCTTTTTCCATGTTCTATCTGCTGTGCTTGTATTCATTTTTGCTTCATTTGCTGCTTTCGTAGACTGATTTGCTGTAATGTAATGTTTGCGCTTGTTGCCTCTTGTTACAGCTGTTTGTTTGCTATGAAATTTGTTCTGGGTTTTCTTTTTGGGTTGTGTGTATATGTGTTATTTGTGTGAGTTTTTGCTGCTGTTTGTTTTGTATGATTTGCCAGTAGTCTAAGTGGTTTGTTTGGTACCTGAAGTGTTTTGTGAGTGATAAGTATTGGTCAGGTATTTTTCTATGGGATTCTACTGGGGTGATTCTAGCTGACTTTGTATGTACTTTTGTAACTGTGGTGGTTGACATTGTTCAAAAAGATTGTGTGTATGGGCAGTTTTTTGGGTTTTGGTCCTGTGGATAAAGTTTTATTGTAAAAATTGGCTTATCTATGGTGTTTGGCTGGCAGATTATCCACTTGATTGTTGGCTTTATAGAGCATGATTCACAATGCTTCTATATTCGCTAATTGGAGTCCTGGTTTGGAAGTCTGATTACTGAAATTTTGTAGGTCAAGGTGTATATTAGACTTAGTTGTTCTTTTATACCAATTATTTGTGATTCCAATATCTTGCTTCCTGTGAGGTGGTTCATCAGACATCTTAGCTGTAATTAGGTTGTGGCGGTTAATTTTATAGACGTGTGCAGATTTTGGCTCTGTCACTGTTGAAATTCAGTGTATTGTTGTTCTCTTAAGTTTGCCTTTATTTTTTGGACATCATCTGATTTTCGAAGTGGGCTGGGCTTGAAACCTACTTATAATTGACCTGAATTGTCTTGTGTTTGTGTGTAATTAGGCATAGGAATATTTGTGTACTGCAAATGGGGGGTTTAAGAGTTTCACATTGATTGGTCTACTAGAGCAGGGATGATCTTCTTGAGTGTGTTTTTTTCTTCTCTTGACTGTTTCTAGGTGTGTTTTTTTCCCATTAAAATGATCATATTGTTATGCTGAGATTGTATTAATTTAATGAAAAATATATAAAGAAAAAGCTTTGCAGATTAAAGCTGGTGTAGTTAAATAGTTGGACGCAAGATCATACGAACAAATGATTGATGGAAAAAGAATAGCAAAATTCCCTATGTTGACTGGCCTATCTTTTTCAATATCTAATTATGCTCTCATCAATACACATCCATATTTGTCCTTACCCATGCTTTTGGAATATAATTTCCGCTTCTAATTATGCATTAATTCATTGAAAATTAAATATAGTTACTGATATGATTGGTCATCTGTGTTAATCATGATATTCTTTGTTTGTCATTGGAATTTAAATATAATTGGCTAATATGTTTGTTGATTTTCCAGTTGTAACTTTTTCAAAGAGATGATGGAATTCACCTTCTGATGTATTTCCGTTATTTTTCGTTCTAACATCATGATCCTATCTTGTTTTATTGTATTCCCGTTTATTTTTTTAGTTATGATTGTGGCTGCTTTGTTTGCCTGGTAGTTTCTTTTAAATTGTTTTGAATTCTGCATCACACCGTCTTTGTTTTTATTTGTGGTTAGGAAAGACATATGAGCTGTTTCTTTTAGTGGTGCTCCAAAAAGGTATAATATTGTTTTGTAGTTTGTTTTGATTATTTGCTTTGAGTTAGAATGAACTTTGTTTTGCATGATGGATGTTGAATGATATATTGACTTATCAAAAAAAAAATGTTGAATGATATATTGAGTTGTGAATGGATGTTTGATTCAGGTGTATGACAGCTTATTGGGCGCTGATGCTTTATGTGGTTCTGGTGATTGCGTGATTGCAGAGTGTGATGAATGTATTAGCTGTTCCTTTACAGCTCCTTCGTCTGCACTTTTTATATTGTGCTCTGCTTTTCTGAGTGCTTGTAGTCAAAGCAACTGAGTTAGACTAGTTATGTACTTCTATCAGGAACCAATGTGCCATCCTGGCTTTTTTTATCAATAATAGTCTTAGTAATACAAGTAATGACTGCTGCTTTTGCTCTTCTTTACTAATGTGTATGCTTGGTTTTTATATTTTAAGTGTAAGTTTTCCTCCATTTTGATATGGCTTGTCCTTTACCCATATTTAGTTATTTAATTGGCTCAACAATGCTTATAAATACAACTAAATATGTGATGGATGTATTATGTATGTATGCATGGTATTACAGATTATTAACAAAAAGGTCATTTATACTTATAAAAAAAGGGTCATTTACACTTTTCCTACTTGTGGTATGGAGCAAATTCGGTTTGCCAACCTGCGGGTTATAAAGTGACTACCCACATGAGGTTAACAAAATCTTCCATCAAAACTTGCATGTGCAAATCACATAGCTCAAGAAAAAGTGAAAAGTTACCCACCTGTGATTGGAGAAGTAACATTTTTCCCATGTGTGATCTAGAAAAATGGCACTCTGCCTACCTATGTTTTTCTTTTTTTCTTTTTGTATTTGTTGGTTGTACTGTGTTTTTTAATGGCATAATTAACTAATGGTAATCTCAGGTCGGTTAATTGTCGCTGTTGAACTGCATGCTGGCAAATTGAAATGGTACTATGCCATAGGGGGGAGAAGTGTGCAGTTAACCCTAAAAAAATGATAGTTACTTATCAACAAAAAAAAACCATAAAAAAATGATAGTATGTTTGGTTCTGAATAAGTCTGCTGGTGAAGGTATTAATACCTGCTTGATGAAATACGATCTGTTGTGTGGGGCTGATCATTTGCCTAGTGGGGATCCAAGCTGTTTTGACCATAGTATTTGCATGTGTTGTTTTGACTTATAAAATTTTTAAGTGGGTATTTGCTGACCCTTGTGGGATTTTCCTTTATCCCCGCCATTCCGTCTTTGAAATGATATTTCTTTCTATAAATTGATTTAGATACTCCGTTCATCTTAACGTGTCTAAGTTTAGTATTATGGATTTGTTTTGGTCGGTGTTGGAATTGTGGTGGGATCATCTTGTCTTATAAAATCTTTAAGTGGGTGTTTGCTGACCCTTGTGGGATTTTCCTTTATCCCCGCCGTTCCATCTTTGAAATGATATTTCTTTTTATAAATTGCTTACTCCGTTCATCTTATCTAAGTTTAGTATTATGGATTTGTTTTGGTCGGTGTTGGAATTGTGGTGGGATCATCTTGTTGGATCAGCAGCCTCATTATGTATGCCAGTGGTTAATTCTATTTTTTTTTTTTTTTTAATTTGCTTGTGGTGGTGATTGTGGAAGTTTGATTGTTCTAAACAAGGTGCCTGCTATATCAATATAGATGCTTGTGATCCTTTTCATTGGAATTTACATGCATTGGCTGTATGATACCCAAGGGATCTGTAGTTGATGCTTGTTGACTGAATGTTGTGACCTAATAAATGTGATTTAGTCTTTGCTGATTCAGTGCTGTGATGAGAGTCCTTGAGTGCCTATGCATGGCTAGCTTTGCTCTTGCTTTTTGCTTCTTCTCAATGGTCAATGATCTATTTTACATGTAGGGTTAAAAAAGGCTTGCATTGTTTTCAGGCTTCAAGCCTTGGGACAATACTCTTCATCCAAGTGTCTGCTTAAGGGATATATTGTGCTGTGGCCTGTTGTTTTTGCTTTGAGGCCACTCCTATGTGCTCCATGTATTTTTTACATCTTCATTTTGCCTGAGTTCTCTCTCTTCCTCTCTTGGTGGTAGTAATCTTGAGGTCCTATATGGAAGAGTATTTAGCTTCCAAGATGCTAATTGTACTTGTGTGTTCCTCCCCCCCCCCCCCCCCCCCCCCGGTGCCCCCTCCTTTGTCTGTTGTGATTTGCTTGCAAATAGTTATCAAAGTTTAAATTTCTGCGGAGTGGTTATGAAATCTGTAGTGTACAACTTTCTGAAGTTACTCGAACAGAGGGAGTGCTGGCTGCTCTTTTGTACAAGATCTTGATATTGAACCAGATGTTAACTGTTGCTAGAAAAATTTCTGATCACTATAAATACCATACATGGATTTATGATTGTCATAGGTTGTGTTCCAAATGATTAAATTTGTTTTTTGTGAAGTATTGAACATACTTTAAATTCAGTATGTTGTTGCATACCACTTCCTCGATCTATACTTTAAATTTTGAGTTCATAACTTGCTTGAGTTTGTGCATCAATTGAGGGGGAAAAAAAAGACTCGCATGGCTATTACAAGCATTTTGTTAAAGCCAATAATTTTATTCAGACTTATACAGAAAGGGACCATGTTGAAATGGTTTTATATTCTAGCTGTGATTCGCCCCTTTTCTTTGCGAAGTGTTACTTGGGACTTTGTGGTCTTAAATTGAAGAATTTGTTCTCTTTTGTTTCTTGTGATTTCTTTGGGGGAGGGGTGTTAGCCAACTTTTGTATGAGATGGCCGAACTTTTTTACTGCTAACTAGGAGGACGTTTTATGAGGGTTTTATGAGGGATAACGGTATTATGTGTCAAATGTTTGGGTTGGCTCCCACCAAATTTGCTAGTAGTTGACACTAATGGTCGTTTATTACTTCAAGGTTGTTAAAACGTGATCATTCTGTCTCTTTTGTTTTATCATGAATTGCTTTAATAAGTGAACTGAACTCTACAATGGTATTGTGTGGTATGAAACATGAGATGAAACCAAATTGTCTGGATAACTACGTCCTGGTTTCTTTATTTTTTTTTGATCTTTGGTTGTTTTGCGTGTCTGTGTTCCTCTTATTGTGCACGTTATGTGAGGTAAACAAGCGAGGATTAAGAGGGAAGCTGGCTGGCTTGCTGCCCCATAAATTTGGAGTTGGGTTCTGAAGCTTTTATCAGATGTCAAACTGCACTCAAACCTGTAGCATCTCAAATTACAGTTTGGTGGAACTGGTCTCGAATTGATGAAGGGCCACACTTTATTTTACAGCATCACTCTCCTGGCCCTGTAGCAAGAGGAGCTCATTGGGACGCTCATCCTCTTTTACTTCTAATTGTTCGCTTAGAAAGATTACATGTATGAATGTTCTAAAAATTTAGTATAAACCATTTGGAGGCTGGAGCTGTGTCAATAATCATTTTCCATTTGGAAGCCCACTACAATTTTGGTATATGCCTTGTGCTTGTGACCCACTGCCCTTTTAAAACTTCCTTTACAATAGAAACGTATGCAATAAGAATGAAGGCATCTTTAGAAAGATACCCTTATATTATCAGACTTTATGGTTTTCTGTTTCGCTTTCATCATTCTCTTTCTTATCGAATGATGGGAGAATAACCTTTTAATTTACAATCCATGACCCAAAAAATAAATTATTTTGTCCCATTTTTAACTTTCTATTTTATTTATGTTCCACCAATTGCAGCTGGTAATATCCTGTTATTTTTGGACTGATTTGTCTGATACTAATCATACGTTTCTATTTCTAAGAGTCACCGTTTCGATTTGTGCTAAAAAAGGAAAAAGAACCATTATGGTAAAAATAAAGATGCTAAAGAGGTAGGGGGGACATGTTTCCTAAAACAGTAAAAAAGAAAGAACAAAAACTTGAGCTCTTACTTTTTAGCAATTGTGGCCACCATGAAAAAATATGTGCAAGAAAAGCGAAGGCACTCTTATTTATTTATTTATTTATTTTTTTGTGATAATGAACAAAGGCACTCTTTTATAATGTTGAAAGCCTTTCAATTGTATTAAATTTGATTCCTAACGAATAGGATTAACATTCTAGTTTGCTTGTTTCGATAACAATCGTTTTTGTTTCAACTCAAATAAATAATTGTTCTATGATTCAATGGAACACACTTGGGCCCAACGAGGTCTTACCATCTTCTTGATTATTCTTTGATTATTTGAGTCTTTGGAGTTAAATTCCGTGCCAAGAATTTGTGCATATGGGCTAGCCGGCTAGGTGAATACATTGCCTTCGGTATAATATTTGATAATAAAGTTGCTAAATACGCTTAGATATTATTATTACTATTATTTTTCCTAAACTCTTAACTCACAAAAAACACCAAAGTTGTTGCTTTTATCATAATTTGGATAAAGAAAAAGTCAATGGAAAATAGGAAAAGTTAGTCATAGACTATCTCACAAGATTTGTTAATTTGTTGTTAAATAACTTTAAATGGAAACAAAGATTATGGATAAAGTGTAAAACTTTTTTTTTTTTTTTTTAGTTCAAATGTTTCAACATGTGGAGAGGGGGATTTGAACTTTGGTTATTCTCAGGACGATGATCAAACAATGTCACTAAGTTACATGACTTTGAATAAGTTTTAAATTATTGGAACAATTGAAAAAATGGTTAATTACTAAAGAGAGAAACACTTCTCTTTTTTTTTAGAAAAAAAATTTAAGTAATTTTTTTTTTCCTTAAGGTTATCTAAACAATTAATTTGTTAATTCATGAAAAAATATTAATAAGAAATAATCACTATAACAATTAAAAATGGTCTTATAAGTTTTGCACTTCTATTTTTAATGAGTTTCAAATAGTTTAAATGATAATTTTTTTTTTTTTTTTTTTTTTTTTTAAGAGACAAAAAATTGGAATCTGATCCTGTAAGTACCAAACAAAAATATTTAAGGACATGTAAAGCTAAAAAGGGTTATACAGTATGGGTAGCACCATATAATGAAATAAAAAAAACAGTAAGAGTTAAAACGGCGCCGTTTAGTCCCATAATTACGGATTTTCAATTAAAACTAAACAAGTAGTTAAGTAATTAATGCCTTACAACTCGCGGAGTTTTTAACTATTAAACCCTCGCCTTCTCTACAAAACCTCACTCTCTCTCTCTCTCCACCAACCTCACCACCACTCACTACTTCATTTTAATCTCCACCACCGATCACCACCTGCTACAGCTTTCCGGTAATCCTCTCCTCCTTCCACTTCATCATCATCATCATCATCATCATCATCATCACCAATTCACCATCACCATCATCATCTTTACGTTTTCTGTGCTGAATTCAATAGGGGTTGGTAGAGTTTATAAATTTTAATTTTGTTTATGAAAATATATTGCTTCATTGTTTTGTTTCATGGGAACTACTGGGTTCTGTACATACACATACATACATGTATGTATGTGTATGTAACTGTTTTTCTTTTTTGTTGTTTTGTGTATTAATAATTATTGGATTATAGACTATAGTGTGCATTGGGTGTTGAGATTAAATTTAATTGATTATGATTGAAAGAATGGAATCAATTAAATTAATTTCCATATTTGGAATTTTATTTTGTGGTCAAAGCTGTAAACTTTTTTTTTGGATGAGTGATCAAAGCTGTAAACTTTTTGTTTGATAACTGATCAAAGCTGGAAACTTTTTTCTTTTTTATAAGTGATCAAAGCTGTAAACTTTAATTATTGCTTTGGTGTGAAGCGCCTTGTAACTCAATTGGACACCTCTTGATGTCTCCAACTATCGAATTATAAAAAAAAAATTACAGCTTTGGTTCTGTCATGATGTGTAAAATTCAAGTCTTTGATCAAAAAAAGGCTGTGACTTATCTACAGCCAAAAGTTGGGTTTTCTTGTAAGTTTTCACTTTGGGTGAGTTTTTTGTTGTTTAAATTTGAATCTTTTTTGAAGTTTTTAAATTGCAAAATTGTATATTTACAGTGTGGCCTTGCAACTCTATTTGATCTGGTAAAAGGTTGGGGACTTGGGAGTGTTTCTAAAAAAATTTTCTATCTTTGACAATCTTGAAGGTTGTGCAATGTTTTTTGAGGATGGAAAGAGATAACCATCATTTATCTTTTTCTTTAAAGATAACCATCACTTGTTTGTCTTGTTCTTCCTAGCTTGTTTCAATCATCCTCTGTACATCTTATTGGGGGGAGAGGGGGGTCCCATTCCCTTTTGCTCATTGCCCTGCATGATAATCTGTAAACATTATTGAGAGTTTTCTGTTTTGTTTCAAAAACAAAGGAAAAAAGGCTTATACTTTGTTATATCCGACCAGAATCAAATGCCCTTTGTTATGCAGAGTTTTAGATAATTATGGTGATTGAGCACTCAAATATTTTTTTGTTATTGAATTCTCATGAATGATCAGGTTTGATAGTAATAGTACTTTATTCAGATCACATAGTAAATGTTTGCTAACATCACACTAACTACATGACTGCTAGGCACCATGTCACTCAACATCTAAGTTAGGCGTAATTCATGTTAATACCTTAAAAAACATCAGTTTGTTTGCTCAAAGCTCCCACTTCCTTGATTTGGTTAGTCTAAACCTAAGGAACAGGAACTTATCTTAATTGATTGGTCTGGGTTTTCACTTAAGTTGTCAGCACTGTTTTCGCTCTCCGAAACCACTCTGATTTAGACCAGCTTGGTCCTTGATCTTGTTGGATTGACTCCAAGTGTACCATTTTATTTATCTGTCTTTGGCTTTTATATCCTTGTTATCGTTGCCTTTCTAGAACATTCTGGTTGCTCCATCTCCCATCAAATTTTCGTCTTGCTGATAATATGACAACGTTGTTATGTATGCTTAGATATTTACTTCTTGAAATATTCTTGAGTGATGGTTTCTTGTGAGATTTATGGTGTAAGTATTTGTAAACTTTGAAGTGCACTCTCTACCATAGATAATATGCTGCCTATTGTCTAGTACTTCAGGTTGTAAAATTGGGGTTTATGCCTGTTAAGAGAATTGTATGATACACTCTCTTTTCCTTTGTTAGTGCTGCTGCAATATTATACTAGAAGTGATTGAGCTATTTTCTCAATTGGATGATGAGTTAGAGACTCTCTGACACCTTGGCTTTTCTATGACTCTTTTCCACTTAATTTGTTTTTATTATCTTGCACTAGATTAATCCTAAATGCACTTAGGTTGCCTATTTTGGTAGCTTGAGGGACAGGAAAAGTTCCTCGTCTTGTATATCTATTTTCCTTTTTCACAATGTTCCATTTAAGTACTTGATTTATGCTTCTATACAGTTTCTATGAATAAGAAGTGTTCTACAAAATGAGTCATGTGAATCTTGACTATTTTGTTTGAAAGTCTGCAGGTAAATTTTATCATCATTGAATAAGAATAATTCCTCGTGCCTTTTACAAGGATTGAGATATCTAAAACATTGGTTTCAGAAATATAGCACATGTCCACAATGGATCTGAATCATAAAGGTATAACCTGGGTTGGAAATCTTTACCAGAAGTTTGAAGCTGTGTGCCAAGAGGTGGATGATATTGTGAGCAAGGTATCGTCAATTCTATTTTTCCTTTTTCCACAAGCTCTTCCTATTTTTTTTGGTGCCCTTTAACTGATTCTCTCATAAGACGAGCATTTTTGCTGTTTTCATTGGATATAATTTGGTAGGCATGTGTGTGTAAAATATAACTTTGTTAGATGCACTGACGTATCTGGGGTTCAACCCCCCATCCTCCCCAACACACACACACACAAAAAGAAAAAAAACTAATTATAGTAAAGAAAGGATTGAATTGAGGCCCATCTTCAATTTAATTTTCGAATACTGCAGACATGTCCTCTCAAAATTATGGATTGCTTTTATGTACAGGACACAGTTAAATATGTTGGAAACCAGTTGCAATATGTGGGTGGAAGTGTGAAGAAATTCTATTCTTCAATTTAATTTTGAATACTGCAGACATTTCCTCTCAAAATTATGAATTGCTTTTATGTACAGGACACAGTTAAATATGTTGGAAACCAGTTGCAAAATGTGGGTGGAAGTGTGAAGAAATTCTATTCTGATGTAGTCCAAGATGTACTTCCTCCTATAGTGGATCCTGTAAAGCGTGAAGCTCAATCTGTGGCTCTGAAAAGCAATACTGCTATTAACACCTATTTGAAGTCAATGATAGGTGGTGAAGAAATGCAGGTTGATACTGTCATTAAGCAATCACATTTGGAGCCCAAAGCAGTTGATCATGTGAAGAACCAGCTGCCAGATGCATCAAATGGGCCTCACCTTGTAAATCAAACTCCTCCAACTTCTGGGAGATTCCCTTGAGGAGGCAGAGACTGACTCAACTCTGCAAAAGGTTGATGATATTTCGACAAATGAAAATCCAAATGAGAGCACTGAAGAATATGTGATAGAGGAGTCTGCACCTGAGGTATTGGAGTTAATTTCTCCAGGTGATAAAGAATCCTGTGAAGTGTTAACTGAAGAAAATGTGATAGAGGAGTCTGCATCTGAGGTATTGGAGTTAATTTCTCCAGGTGATAAAGAATCCTGTGAAGCGTTAATTTCTAGCAAGTTCAATGATGATAATCATGAAAATGCATTTGGAGTTCTAGCTGAGGTTTCACCAGCATCTTCATTTCATAGTATGGAGTTCCAGTCTTCCCCAAAAATGGGAACAGTTTGTGATAGCCTTGAAGATATCACTGAGGTTGTTTCTGATGTTTCAAGTATTCTTACTTCTTCTGAAACAGCAGAGATGAGCCCTTTATCCTCCAGCAGTTCCCTGTTAGCAGAATCTTTTAGTCTGTCTGGAAAATCACCTGACAACTCCCCGAGTGCAGTATCTTGTAATAATCCTGGCGATTGTGTTTGTGATAGTTCCAGCACGGTCTGTTCTTCTACACCAGCCCCAGTTATCTCTTGTAAGAACAAGTCAGTTGAGTCAGGACTTGCTTCCTCCAGCAGCAGTATCCTATCATTGGAATCCATTGGTTGGTACTTTTTCTCTACAATATAAAAACTTTTCTATGTTTCCCAATACAATTGGTGTCATTAACTTATATTTTGGCAGAGAAAGACACGTCCAGAATTAAGGAAATTCTGTCATTAACTTTCTTTAAATGGTAAGTAACACATGCATCCAGTGAATCGCACGACCTTACCCTCCATTCCATCCTTATGGGAAAAGGAAGTGCCATTTGAGCAAGAGCTCATTGGCCTTTCCTCTGATTCCTTTTGGAAGTCATAAATAAATGGGTATGATTATTGCTAATCTTTTCAGCCCTGAAGAATCTTAACCATAGTTTTGTACTATAGCATTTTACCAGTTCCATTCCTTAGGTGCTGTTTTATCATTTTTCTGATTGCATTTAGGTTGATTCCAAAGTCTTTGTAGGGTATCGAAGGCATGAATTAGAGTTACATAATACACTACTACCCTAGCAAACTACATCTTAGATTACTCAATCCCAAATGCGGTAACAATTTCATTACAATACACTAATTTTGGTGGTCTGAAGATTTCATCTTTTTCTTCCCTTATTTATGCTTTTAAAAGATGGTAAAGTAATATTTGAATGTTATATTGCAAGACTAGTTAATTAACTTAGTTGTGTATAAGCCTATTCTCATCATTTCACAGGATGTGTATACTACCACGTTCATGCACCTGTACCATGTACCACAATGGTCCTTCATCTAGGTAATTTAGGGCTTGATTGTTCTTTAACAACATTAGTTCTGATGACGCAGAGCTTACTTGATATTCAGGAGCTGAAATTATGTTCTTTTTTCAAATTTACTACATTATTCTAGCAGAACCTTGTGTGCTAGGCTGATATGTGTATACCACGTTCATGCACCTGTTCCATGTACTACAATGGTCCTTCGTCTAGGTAATTTAGGGCTTGATTGTTCCTTAAATAACATTAGTTCTGATGACGCAGAACTTACTTGATATTCAGGAGCTCATCATTCTAGCAGAACCTTGTGTGCTAGGCTGACAATATATGTTATTTATGGTAAATCATTGTTTTTTAATTAAGCAGGTTTTCTATACATAATTCTTTGCACCCTTGTTTACTTCTCATGTCATGTAGTGATAATTATGTCTTCATATTTTGTAGCCTTTGATTCATCTATCAGTCAGTTACCATTCAGATGTGATTCTTTGAATCTCAGGACTATTAAATGATGGGCTCGGTTTGAGTACTATTGATTTGCTTTCTTGACCCAACTTATATGAAACATCACAGTAGCAATAAACTTATTTTGGATTGAAACATTTATTCCACTCTTTTAGCTTTTTTGTTTTGTTTTTTGGCATGTGGACCTAGGTTTAGGGCCAAAGGTACATAGTTTTAGCTAGAGGTCTAGGTGTAGGTTTTGATTGTGTGTCCCTGGGAGTTGGATTTGTCCAGCTTCCATATGTTCCGCTTAGGATTTAGCTATTCTGACTGGCCCTTTAGTGTTGGACATTATATATAATGTTTACCTCTTTGGGTAAAAATTCCTTTTTACTTGGGCATGGTCCTATGCATTCTGTTTCATAGTTATGTCAATTTAATGTTGAAAATTGTATAAATGAGGTGAAGACTACAGCAGTTTATGTATCATACACCTTTGCTACCAGAGGGATTGATAGTCATTCTATGTGTTGAATATAGTTGTAGCTACTCTGATTCTCTCACTATTTTTGTCTTTGACATGATGACTGGCATGTCCTTTGGGCCACTTTTGCAAGGTGGGGTGTCCAACGTCTACAATATCTTTTGGTGTTACCTTATCAGTTATCACTAAGACAGCTTTTTTTACAGGATTTTCAGATGACTTGAACTATGATATTAATGATCCTGGAATGGAAACCATTGAATTGTGTGACGAGGTGAAGCTTGATGAAAGCTGTGTCATTGTAGAACCTAGTGAACTTTATGCTGTATCTCACAGAGCACGAAAGTTCAGATCATACAGGGTACTCCCTTCTCTGATTAAACTGTTCTTGTTGTATTTGTTTGAATGCTAACATAATAAAAATGGGTAGGAACGCACTGTCTAACATGCCCTATTAAACAAATCCTTTTAATTGAACATTTTCCGGATTTATTTTGAAGATTTTTCACTTCATTGCCCAAATGCATTTTCTGTTAAGAGAAAAAGCTATATGGACCAAATCTGGTTGGCTTTATATACTTGATCTGTCAAAGTGAAGCATCATATGGTGAGTCCTATTCCTTTTTCTCATGTTGAAAGGGCACATTTGCTTGGAATTTCAACATATACATAGAACTTACTTAAGTCACACCTATTTGGAACATGTATCTTGGAGTCATTATGGCTTTTGAAAACAATAATTTTCTTTTGTAAACTTAGTGTCCATTTTGTATAGCTTATTTTTTAGCTTTTTGAAAATGGAGTTGTTTGAAAAGGTTGTACTTAGAAAAAGTGAGGTTTAAAAAAGTTGTTAGGTTTGAAACCGCGTTACCAAGCAAACACGAGCATGAAGGAAATCTGTTTTTAGGAAACTATATTAGAATCTTGTGCGCCTTATATTTATTTATTTATTTACTTTTCATTGAAGAGTTTAGCTGCTGAATCCTTTTTTTTTTTTTCCCTTATTTTATTTACTCCCCACATTAGAAAAAGATTCAAGATGCTTTTGGTTCAAGGAAGAGATTGGTGAAGGAATATGAACAGCTAGCTATTTGGTACGGAGGCATTGATATGGGGTCTAGCAAAGATGGATCACAACCTCTTTTGCCATCTATCCCTGCAAAACCATTAGACTCAAAGGATTTGCAATTAGAGCCTTCATATGACAATGAATGGGAGCTTCTGTAGATAAACAATAAACCTCTGTATATAGCTGCAATTAGACTGGTCAGAGAGCGTCTTTCCTGTGCAGATGGATGTGTTGGAGATATGCCATTGTGTGAAAAATCACTGATGACGTTCTCACTTTCAATTTACACAAGCAAAAATAAGGTAGTTGAATGACTGTTTCAGTTATAGACTGAATGGTATTCTTTTCTGGTTAAGTTGCGAAATACTGCAATACCTTTGTGGTACAATTTCTACAGAGGTAAATATACTCTTTTGCTAATAATGCAGACATTAGTAGTTGTGGATGTAGTTTGGTTTTCCTCCCTATTTTGAGCTTTGCGGCTTTTCTTTTTTTGAGAGAAAAAATCTCCCACTTACAAAAAATTGATAACAAGATTGCAATTTTGAATCCTCCGTATCAACATGTAGATGTGTCCCTCCAAATTTTATGGAGGGTTACATCACATTTCTTGTTGTGGTTTAAATTACAAAAAACTCTGATAATTTTTCAACAAATATGCATACAAAATCTCATTCCATGTATCAGGTACTCCTGGTAAACACCAATGAATGCAATCTGCAAAATTTTTGGGATCAGATCTCTGTTCCTTTGTCAAGAGCTTGCCCTTGTGTTCCCCATAAATTGATGTGTGAGCATCCTTTCGAAACTCTGACAATTGTGTAATATTCAGAAGTGTTACATTGACTTTTAATTGTTGTAATGTGTCATGTACTATGTCCATTATCTTGAGGCTTGAACCAGTGCCCCAGTATGGACCTTGGATTGGGTATGACTCATTGAAGCAGTTTCCATCACTTCCAGTTCCAGGCTTCCATTCCCAGTTCCTACAACAGAAAAAAAAAGTAAGTGATGTTTTCAAAATGGGCGCAAAAACTTTGTGCCCTTGTAGAAGCTGTGGTCCAATTATGCTTCAACTTTGGGCTTTATTCTGTTGGATGATTGAGGAACTCAGCTCACCCTAGCATGTTGGAAGCATGTCATTCTGTCCTGTCGAAACTTTGATATAGCACTTAGTCTAGCAGAACTGAAATCTCTTGCATTTGTTCTAGAATTCTAAAATCAAATCTAGGTCCTTTACCAGTGATAGGGGAGTGTAAGACACCAGAAAACACAAAAAAAGATAGGGGAGTTTCAAAGGGTTAGAGAAGGTTATAAATAAGTGAAAACTCACCATAGGTGTGTTGGAGACAAACTCATGAAAAACACCTTTTGAGTATGAGGATTGATCTTGGTGTCTATCCAATTTGCCCAAGTTTCTAAAGCCAGTCTGTAGGCAGTGGTCACGTTATATTCTTTAACATCAAATGGAGATCCATATCTGAAAACAGAAAACCACAAAAAGGCAGGCGAAACTCAGTCTCCACTAAATATAGTTCATTCATAGGATAAACTGAAATGCAAGTAAGCTGTACAAAATAAGTCATGGGAGAAGTTTGGCAGACCCTTTTTTTCAAAAAGCAAAGATCCTGTCAACTAACAACAATAATTGACTCTATTTTATTAAAACAAAGATTCTGTGAGTTAACTTCCTTTACAAAAAGTAAAGATGTTTAATAGTTTGTCGGTTTTATCCTTTATTCCTCTTCTGTAAAGAACATCAAGTATTTAAGAATTAGATGTAGGGTCCGTTTGTTAACCTAGTGACATGCTACACTTTTGACAATAATCACGGTTTGGAAATGAAACTTTGAGGTCCAGTGGCATTTCACGCTTTTTAAGAAAATTACATTATGCACTTTTTAGTTTTTACCTAATGCATAAAACTCCAATACAAATGGTAAAAACACTGGGTTACCAAACAGGGCATGTAATATGTTGAGTTTGGGTGTCCCTTTTGTGACTGGTGGGAGAGTTGCTTGTTGAAAGGTTAAGGAAATGTTATTCTCTTCCATTTTCACAACTTTGTTTATATGCACGGGACCAACCCAATGCAATGAAACATACAAACACTCTTGAGAATATTGGCAGTCTAGTGATCAATTGCCAAAGATAAGTTGATTACATGGTTAACACAATCCTTAACCAGCCAACCAGTTTATGTTTAACCAGAAAATGATATACAAAAAGCTACATTGGTTTTAATTAGTGAGTTATAGAATCAGATACTCACGTTGCATTGATAAGAGGCTTATACATCCACCAGACATAGCTCTCAAATACCAGCACATCAACTCCTTCCCACTCTTTGCCATGCTTAGCTATGGAGTCAAGCTTGACCGACCGCTTTTTTACAGTATGATTTGTTGCATGATCCGAGTTAGACTCAACAATAAAGGGAGCCCAGTAGTACTCAATGGATGCATCATATTCCTAAACAAAAAAATCCAAATTTTAATAGAGTGCTCCTAAGTTTATCATATTAGTCACAGTTTTAAACTTGACAAGTTATACTTGTTTTGACCAAGTTATATCAAAAGTGACCACATATACCATATTTGGCTTTATTTTTTTTATTTTGAGACTAAGACTTGATTGTTGTTATTATATATATATATTAGAGTAATTATCAGAGAATAGGCAAATTGGGTACGGTACCTCGATTGTGAAGATCTTCCTGGGAGGAACTCTACGAAGTGACTTCTTTCCTTTAGGAATTACAGATTGTACTAAACAAACCATTGATTCAAATTGGGCCCTCTGTACTGAGTCTCCTACAAACATTAGTCTCTTACCCCTCAAGATTTGCAACAACTTTAATGGATCGAACCTGAGAGGTCAAAAACCATTTAAAATATTTTATCACCCATAATAATAGTGGTATGATATGACAAAGTCTCCCTCACTAATTATAACTAGTCTTTCAAACCTTCCGTTTTGGCATTTTGTTTTTTTAAAAGCACAAGTTTTTTTAACAATCCATTTTCTCAAATAAGTTGTACCTGGACACAAAAGCCAAGTGAAATGACAAAAAGATGGTAATGAAATATAAACACAAAAATGAATCATTTCACTAAATGGAATTCATTTCCATACCTCACCAAATAGATGCATGTGAAAAGCAACATTAAATAACATGTTGACATTTTGTTTGGTTAGCATTTTAGAGGTGCTTCTGTATCACTTTATAAATCAGTGATGATCAACCTGATTTTCACTTTTTAAAGTAGGAAAAGTGCTTTAAGAATGATAACAATTTGACATCCAAATAGTGTTTACCTTGGGAGATTGCATTCATTAGGCTGCCACCTCCAATTCTTATAAAAGGAATCAGGCCTCCCATTCCTCTGGCAAGTAACCTGTTTAACCAAGAAAGGGCAGCTCTCTTCTGTATAATGAGGATATGACACATTGTCCCACACCCATTTCCCTTCAAACACATTGCATCCTTCATCAATCCGGTCCTTGGGAGAAATAACAATTGGCAACCTATGCTTTTCACCTCTTGGCCAGCCATATAGCCGGAAAACCCGGCTGTCGTTGCTCTGCAAGTTATCTAGAACTAGTCGTGCAGTTCCTATGATTAGAAGAGAAGCCAATGCAATAGGGAAGAGGGATTGGATCCGCCGATCAAGAGAGAGTGGCTTCATCATTTAGAGTAGGTTGATGAAAGCTGAAATGGCTTGTGTTGTGTCTTTGCCCTTGTAAATGACGAGACAAAGTTACATCAAAAGTAAGTGTATTTGAAGGAATATCTTTAGTTCTAAGCATCTGAGCAATGCTACATCCAACCACCAGTTGGTTGGTTCTAAGTTTAGGTAGTTTGTTGAGTATGACTATGAGCATGGCCCTTTCATTGGAACTTGGAAGTATGTCATTTATTAAATTTATTTGCATTCCTTTTGTTTTGTTTTGGTTTTCATGCCATAAGAAAGGTGGTGTATCAAGCTCAAAGTGGACAAACTGTAGTTCAAGTCTTTGAAGTTGAACAGTTAAAATTGTGTTTCACTCTACTCAGGATCTTAATTAAGTCTTTATCCAGTACATGTCGAAGGGAACTCATTCAATGGTCGTGGGCTTGTAGCCAATTGCTCTTGGTCATAAATCTTTGGCTAGTTTATGATAATTACTTTCTACCTTAAAAAAAAAAATGATTAACCTTTCAAGTTTCAACCATATTATGCAGTGGTATATACATTAGGGTGATTTGTTACTTCACACCAAATTCACAATTTGTTAAAATGGTAAATTATGAGTAATTAAACATCATTATTATTGGGTCCACTATTGGAATTGTCTTGATTTTGTGATATTTTTCACCGATCACAATCTGTCACTTCAGGAGGTTGTGAATTTGAACATGTTCCTAGAGTTTTTTTTATTTTTTATTTTTATTTTTTTTGGTTGGAAAAATGCGAGGCTGATAATAGCATATTGTAAAAGTGGAAATAGATTAAGAAGGAAATCAATAAAAAAAATTAACCCAAATAAGAAAAAAAAGAAAAAATAAAAAGAACAAATTGCATCATCACCCCCTAGGTTTGGGTCATTTAAATTGGTGAAATTAACCTCTTTAGGTAATTTCTTTTGTCAATTTTACTAATAGAAATTTGTTATGTTTATTTCACTTGAATTTATAATAATGAAATTTTTAGAAGTAAAATGGTTACAGGTAGTGCATGTTACAAATTTTTGTTAGAAAATCGACAAAAATGTATTTAGAAGGGACAATTTCAACAATTTAAAAACCTCGTGTGGTTATATTATAAAATTAAAAACTCAAGAATTAATTTGCAAATAACCTAAACCAGGAGTTTCGACTATGTAATTTGGCCAATGAAAAAGGAAGAAAAAAAAAAAAAAAAAAAAAAAAGGGTGCTCAATGACCTTAATTAATTAGTAATCCGTGGATAATGATATACCTTGTAGCATCCAAACACTGACGTTAAGAAATATCTTAACTGAACTGAACTGAACTGAACTGAACTGCTTGCCGTAGCCGAACACAAAAATCTAAAACCCATTCTCTCGTACTCTCTTTACGAACTGAGAAGTCTCTAACTATTTATCATTGTCTGAACCAAAAATGCTGAGTGGAGCGTGTGGCCTCCGCACGTGTTACCTTCCCTACTCCCCTCTCCTCCGCCGCGCCGCTTCCTTTTCCTCCCCCTTCACTCGTCGCCGTCGCTTCTTCTCCACCGCCTGCGTTAAAAAGGAGAAGGTTATAGTCATTTCCGGGCCCACCGGCGCCGGTAAGAGCCGCCTTGCACTCGAACTCGCCAAGCGCCTCAATGGCGAAATCATCAGCGCCGACTCTGTCCAGGTTTTCTCGAATTCATATTTTCATTTTTTTAATTACATTATTAGCCTTTGTAAAACATTGTGTAATTGCATTTTCAGGTGTATCGAGGTCTCGATGTCGGTTCCGCCAAGCCTTCAACGAGTGAGAGAAAGGTGAGAGAGATAAAGAAAACATTATGATATTGCTATGTGTTTTTATTTCTGATAATTCATGATTCATTATCACTAAGAGAGGTTAAAGATATTGATCATAATGTTTAGAAATCATTCAATGTTTGTATCCCTTTAAATATCCAATTTTGTTAGGTGTAGCATAAAAATGTGTTGACTACCATCTAAGTCGCATCATGGCGTTTAATGCTTTCGTTCATTGAATTAAATGTGTTGTTGCGAAGTACCTTAATCATTGCTCGCGAAATTAGTAGACAAATGCTACTATGTGCAATCAATATTGAAAGACAATATCTTTCACATGTGATTAGGTCGCGAATATAATAGAGAAATGGATTAATTATTCCAATTCTCTTTCAAATATCAATATTTTGTATTAGAATGACAAAACGAGTCATATTTTCTGAAAATTCAAATCAAGTTTTTATCAACCTCCGTGAAAATTTGAATTTCAAACCATGCCTAATCTATTTATGTTTGCCATGCTCAACGCAATACATAACCATGTCTTTTGATTCTTCTGTTTCTTGCTTCCACTATGCTTCTATCTGCTTTATGTTCTACCCTTTTTTGACAAAGATATTACTCATCAAGACAATAATAATTTTACAAAACTTAATTTCTTTTTTTCTTCTTTTTATCTTTTTTAAGGAGGTACCACATCATCTGGTTGATATATTGCACCCATCCGAAGGTATGTTACCAGTGGCATATGTCGTAATGTTCATAGCATGTAAGATTTGGAAGTTATGATGCAAAATCGGCTTCTACTAGATAATGTTGGTTGTCAATTGCTAGTTCTTTGAACATTTATTTTCTACCAATTTAAAATTTACTGTAATATTATTTCAGAGTATTCTGTTGGGCAATTTTTTGAGGATGCAAGGCAGGCTACAAGAAGTATTCTTGACAATGGCCGTGTTCCCATAGTTGTTGGTGGGACTGGATTGTACTTGCGATGGTATTTTCCCATGAATCCTTTTGTATGGATGATCCTTGTAAAAATTGTTTCTTCTATTTTATGTGAAAACTTAAATGAATACACAAAAAGTGTCTCTTAAACATGACATCTTATCTTTTTTATTTTATTTATAAATTTATACCATTTGCAATGGGCTTCATACTTTGTAGTTCATTGTTGATCCGATCTTGGCACCATAGAATAAGTTGCTTAAAATTGATTACGAATTCTAAAATCTCTGTGGTATGGCTTAGAAGCCTGCCAAATACAACATCAGTTAGAAACACAACTTTTGGGGGAGCAGAAGAAACTTTATCCAAAGTAATGGCATGACAACTCATGATCAAAAGGTGAAACAAAAATCAAACTGCTAAACATGGCTTACTTGTACTCAAGTTCAGCACATTAGCTTTATTTGTAATAACATAGCCTTCAGCTCCCCAAGGTAGACTTTTAGTAATGGGAATGGATAGGAATTTTTGTTATCAAAACCCTAGTTGGTAAAATGATTTGTTATATAAAAATGGCCAATGAGTTGTAGCTTAAATAGCACCTACTCCATAAGAATTATATGGAAGGTGAGGTTGTGGGTTCAAGACTCAATGGGCACATGTGTAACTTATCAATAAAAATAATATATACTTATTCGTTAATAAAGTGTGTTGTTGTCACAGCCCTGAAGTAGTAAATGGCAATAACAGTATATGTACTGTATATAAATAGATGCCACATATGCATTTTATAATACTCTATTTCTGTATTCAAAATACAAATATCTAAATGCTGACCAGCAAAGGTTGTTTAGCTTTATTATGTCTTCTGTTGTTGCTATTATAATACATCAGCAAAAATACCCTGTGAAGAAGTTTCTACTCTTCACAAGCAAGGGGGAGGGGGTGAAGAAGAAGGAAAGATTGGTGGTTGGATGTTACCTTCTATAAATGAGTCATATGCTTTGAGCCCTGGAAAGCATTACAGATATGCTCTGAAATGTCTCATACTTTTGTGCTACAAACATATCGTGCATATTTACCTTGTTAATCAATTGGAAAAATTACTATCTACAAGGGCCTGCAGCCAAATGCTGGAAAAAATTTTATAGTATCTATGTGAAGGAATTTCACTAGGTTGCATAAATGTTAACACCCTTTGGTTAGCAGCTAAAGTTCTTTTTAGTTTTAGTTTTAGCAGCTGTAGGTAACGGTTGCAACATCTGAAACTTTTGGAGCTTTATTTAATATATTAATATTACACCACTATTGAAGTCACAAGAAATGATGCTGATGTTATTTGGGGCAGATAATTTTGTATGTGTACTTCTATCATAGATGTTTTGTGATGTTGCATTTGCATGTAAATGACATTTATTTTGTTTCAAATATAAGGTTCATTTATGGAAAGCCAGACGTTCCAAAAGCCTCTCCTGAGATTTCCTCTGAGGTATATTCAGAGTTAGCAGATTTACAGAGAAATGAAGACTGGGATGCTGCTGTGCAGTTGGTGGTCAAGGCAGGTGATCCAAAGGCCCAATTAGTAGCTGTCAATGATTGGTATCGGTTACGGCGTAGCCTTGAGATTATAAAGGTTAGTTTGTGGTGTTTTCTGGTTTTATTTGTGAACGTTGGACTCTCTCTATCTGTCTCTCTCTGCTCAGAAACTAAAACACAAAGCTACAAAATGGTCATTTATGAAGATCAAATATTGATTTGCTGCAAAAGCTACAGAAGTTTGGGTTCCTAAACCTAGGCTTGTTTACTAGCAATCTAATCATACCAGGATAATGTTCTGTATATTTAGATGGTCTTCTGTGGATTTGCTTTCACTGATTTGATAAAATACTTTTGGAGATATTATTAACTATATGTGTTCACTGTTTCAATATTTTTTTGGAATGGCAGTCTAGTGGATCACCTCCATCTGCTTTTCAAGTACCATACCATTCTTTCAGGGAACAAGGCGGTAGTGTAACAGACAGCTCTGATGATGTCAACTATTCTGCTGATTCACTGGAGGAAAATAAATCAAAGGATTTGGATTATGATTTTAATTGTTTTTTCCTCTCTAGCCAAAGAGTTGATCTCTATAGGCTTATTGACTATCGGTGTGAAGATATGCTTTCAGGTAGATCTTGCTACTAAACATCACTATGTTTTTAGTTTTCTGCCACCTGAAAATCTCAAATTCTTTGTAGTGCACACCCAGCCATCTACATTTCAATTGTCATTTATGATTCTATATGATAGTGACGATTATTTTTTGTTAAAATGTTACTATATTATATCTTTATTGATACCCACTACAGCATCTAAAGTTTCTTTCTTGACATTTTTGCTTTGTATTGTATTTTTCAACTCTTTGGTTGTATTCATTTGGGATGGTGGTTTTGCTTGTAGGAAGTGATGGGATTTTGTCTGAGGCCAGATGGCTTCTTGATACTGGTCTTCTACCCAATTCAAATTCTGCAACTCGAGCAATTGGTTATAGACAAGTATACCTTTGATATTTTCTTCTGTTCTGTTTATCATTTTTCTAATTTGCAAGCAACATTTTGTTGTCCTTGTGATTTGTTGTAATCCTGAAATTGGATTATCCTACCAACCTTTTCTTTCATGAGTTTAGTTTTGATATGATTCATGAAGGAAGGCCCATCACTTGACTGTTAGGCTTGTTGATTGTTTGTGCATTATAATAAATTATCTTCAAATGTTTTGGCTAAGTCTTGTTTGGTATCTCATTTCCTGGAATCCATAACTTTATCGTAGCTGTACCTTTTTTTTTTTTTTTTTTTTTTTTTAAATAGACTTTCTTGTTGCTGAATTTTCTTTTAGTTCCAAGTTAGAATTTTGTTTCCTCTTGACCTATTTTGTATTGAATGTTGTTACATCTTTTAACCTTACAACTATGACTTCTTTATACCATTCTGATCCATGTTTCAGACTTCATGTTTATACAATCCTCTATTCATTTAGAAAATCAATTATTATTAAACATTTGGTTTTTACATCATGTTATCTTGCCTTCTCTGTCCTTGACTTTGCCATAATTTATTTTTTCAACTGATTTTGGCTAGCGGTTTATTCTATTTTAGACGGTTATATGAAGGTTCATTTGATTTGTGTTATTTACTAATTTCAGGCTATGGAGTACTTATTACACTGTAGGGGAGCAAGGAGGTAGTTCTCCCAGAGAGTTTTTCACCTTTTTATCTGAATTTCAGAAAGCATCTAGGTAATGCATTTCTGTCATTAGAGTCCTATGCATACAAGGATGTTTCTGTTGTGTATTTGAGCAATGCCAATGTTAATTTTTGGTAGTGGATAATTGCTTAAAAGAAAGGGAAAAAGAGTTCCTTTTTTTTTTTTTTTAGCTGAATAATGGATTAGAAAAGAGAATCACTAGGGATATTTTCTTTTCGGTAATCTAGACATTTATTGGGTCCATTGTCTGGTGCAATGGTAAAAGACTAGGGCTACCAAGCGCAATTGTGGGGATTCGAATTTGGAGAGTGGTCATTTATGCAATATGTTGAAGGGTAGGACCATCTGCAAGCCACCCTCCCAGGACCCCACGTAAGTGGGACCAACACTGAGTAAGGACCCTTAATATAGATGTTTATCAAAGAAATCAAGTGATATGATGAGGCAAAGCAACACCCTAAACTCTCCAGTAATGATCAGGCATCAGCTTCTCTATAGATGTGTCTGATTTCAACACCTTTGTTTTTCTAAAACATTTTAGTTTCCTGTACTAAGACACTTTCTCCAAGACACTTAATTCCTTAGATGCATCAGTTACCAACTACGCTCAATATGACTTCTTTTAATATTGTGCTGCCAATCCTAACAGAAGTCCATCCATTACGCTGCTATATTGCAGTACAAAGATAAATGTTTGACCTATTGCATTAATGGTGCCAAGAATTCCCTGCCAATCACAAAGAATGGAACTCGATGTAACTCTGTTCCCATAATCTCTCATAACATCCTTCAGATTGATCTTCCAATTACAGAAACAGGAGGGCGTTGAATGAGCTTGGCCAAATTTTGGGACACAGAGTTAGCAGGGAATACTCCAACTTGTATCTACACAGGATCCATAATAAAATGATTAAATTTTATGTCAGCCGTCAACCTACCACAACCCTCCCTACTTTTTTCCAAGCTATGAGCTGAATATATAACACTAAGCACTAATACAAGTGGAGTTACTTGTGTAACTTATCTATTAAAAAAAGGCTTGGTGGTGGTAGCTTAGACTTTATAACCTTGTCTAATGGATTGTGGATTACATGTCTATTTAATTGTGCTTCATTTTTTAGGGCAAAGCTTAATTCTGCATTTCCTGCTTGAGTACTCCTTGTACCATTTTAGAGTTTGATGTTCTTATTCATTATATTCAATCCAGCAATTGTAAATTTATTGGTGCAGAAATTTTGCAAAAAGGCAATTGACATGGTTTCGTAATGAGCATATATATCATTGGCTTGATGCTTCAAAGCCCCTGGTATGTCACTTGCATTCTTTACTAGTTACTAAATCTATCTTGACAACTGCTTTTTGTTCTTCTCACCTTTGAGTACATGAGTTCATTCAGATGTAATTGTATACCTATTGTCTTGTAATTGTCAATAATGGTTATTCTTGTTATTCTTGCATTGCTCGTATTCTTATTTTTTCCACTTGATTTTTTTTCTGTTGAACTTTGAGCATGTTTCTTCTCCATACAGATTCTATAGAGGAATTCTTCTGACCATGTCAAAGGCTTATTATTTAATACTACTATTTTTTTTTTATAATTATAAGTAATAAAAATGTTTATTGCATTAAAAAGGCGGAGGCCCAAATACACAGGGAGTATACAAAGGACATCCCAAGAAGAAATATTTAAACAATGCATAAATCAAGTAAATCAAGGGTAGTAGAGACAGAAAACAGTCCTGTCGCAACCATCCAATCCAATAAAGTATGAAGAAACAACACCTTCATATCCAATATATGGCGTTCTCTCCCCTCAAAACAACGATCATTCTGCTCCCTCCAAAGACACCAAAGCAGGCAATGGGGTACCGCTTCCCAAATCACCAAGTTCCGAGTACTTCCAAAACCAGCCTACCAACTCAAGTAGATTCATAACCCCACGAGGCATAACCCACTGAACACTGAATAGGCTGAAAATCATCCAACATAGCTCCTGAGCAACTGGACAGTGGAGGAGTAAGAGATCAATTAAATCACTGCCCAATTGCACATACAACACCAATCCACCACAAGAACTCTCTGCTTTTGCTGATTGTCAATGGTAAGAATTCTACCCATAGTTGCAGTGCACACAAAAAAAGCGCCCCGCAGAGGAACTTTTGGTTTGCATATCGCTTTCCAAGGTACAGCCCTCCCACTATTAGTGAGTAAATCCTTATACTAGGACCTCACAGCAAAACCTTTTGGAGTAGATGTATGCCAACACATACGATCTACCCCATGCCCCTTAGCCGAGGATGCGTACAATAAGTCCAGGAAAGAAGTGATAGATTCTAACAGTCTTGGCTAGGAGTTCTGAAATGATAACGAAAAGCTGTAGGTTAACTTATTTCTGCTTACAAATTAAGTAGTCTTAGTTGCTGTAATTACAGTTGCGAGACCATCGTAAACATAAGTTTCTTAGATACTGATTTATGTGAGCTTCTTGATGTATTGGCACGAAAGGACAAATGTTAAATTGTTTCAGACCCTTAAGTTCTGTTGCTTAAATCAGTGACAATTTTGCAGGACCAGGTGCTGGACTTCATTTATAATTCATACCATGAAGAAAGTGGAGTTTTGGTGGTGCCTGAATCACTAAGAATGAAGAAAGATATTTTGAGACACCGAGAAGCTTCCAAACTTAAAGCCTATCGCACTAAAAATAGGTACGAAATAGTTATATTCGATATCATGTTGTTGTGGTGTTTTATTGCAAAGGGCTAAAAGGTTCTCTTTAAATGTGAAGGCATTTTGTCAGCCGTGAAGATTGTTCTGATATTTTGGACTGGATAAGGAGAACCCAAGGGTCAAGCAATGAATCTATATATTCATTAACATGAACCTAATTCGTTATGACCTCTACAGAATCGGAAATGAAAGAATTTCCCCCCCTCCATAGGTATGTTTTCAAGGTCCTTGCTTTATTATAGCATATTTCTACCCTTACCAGCTTTGATCAAGGCCTTTGAGCATTCATCTTCTTTGCAGAGACTCATGGACTCCAGCTAATCACCTATTTGAGCATTCATCTTTATATATTGAAAGCCAAATTGAGTTCTTCCGATAAAGGAGGGTTTTGATAATGAGATCAGTGTATGTATTTGTAATCAATAGTGTCTACTGCCACATTCATTTTCTGTTTAAGATGTAGTTTAAGATGTAGTATATTTAATAAGTTAAAAAACTTAATACAGAATCAAAACGGAATAAGACTCTGTGTAACTGTTACCCCAATTTTGATATTATTTCTGATCTACCTTATTTCTTCATTTTTCTTGTGTGTGTGTGTGTGTGTGTGAGAGAGAGAGAGAGAGAGAGAGAGAGAGAAATCCACTTTAGATTTTATATTATTATTGTGTGTGGATTGAAGAGGTAAAAAGGCTATCGCCCAGAATATTTTTGGACTTATGCTATTGTTAGCTACTAAATCGTTGCATGGCATTCTTTGTCTGGACATAACAAATTGTTGCTTGAGGACATTATTGATACAAGGTTTGTATTTGCTCAGTTTAAGCTAGCTAACTCTCTCGGTCTTGGATTCTTCCCTGGAAGACTGATAGTTAACTACTTGATTTAACGTAAAGTCTTAAATTCCGTAAAGTATCTCTTGCTGCAAGTCATGTGACTTGGTCAATCCCATGATATTGAATCTGCTATCTCAATGGTAACATGTAGAAGAAACTTTTTTGTATACCTTGTCCATTCTTCAAAAGGCTTGCACAATCCTGTTCACTGGAAAAATTAAGAGGGAAGAACATTACATAATATATATATATAATATATATATATATATATATATATATATATATATATATATATATATATATATATATATATGCATTAACACCCTTTCTATGTTGTATTGTACTCTCCACAAATCTTAAACTTGGAATTCCTAGAATTTTGTCTTTGCATCTTTGAACCAAATGGTCAACTAAACAAACTGTATTAATAACTGTCTCATGCAACCGTAATTCAGCTACTGAATGATACTTTTTGAGCTTGAAGTATTCATGGTGCGATCCCAAAATCTTCAAATGGTCAATGGCATATAAGATGCTTATGGCACACAGAATATTCTGTAATATGCTTTGGGATCATCGTTATAACCTTATTTGCCACCCACCCCAATGAAAGCCCTGGTGTGCTTGGTTTGGCTGTAGTTTAACCGCATCTTGCCATTATGTTATTCATGTTTTGCTTTAAGATAACATGTAATTATGCCTCATCAATTACTAAATTCTCCAATTGTTTACAAGACCAAAACACAATTAGAAAACTGAGATGGATTTCTTGTTCACTTTCTTATAAATAGATTATCTTATTATTATGAAATAATTTACCATTGATCCCCATAGCTAAAGTGGTACTTCTCTTTTAATAAGATTATCTCATATCAGCTAGCCCTAACACAGTTCATATACAAATCAAATCAACTTTTCTAATAAAAATTTCATTACGTGATAAGCACTTATACTAATTAGTCAATCTCTTTGAGAGAAGTCTTTAATGTTGTTAATTACTAGATAAAAGGTCATATACAAGCACATAACTATCTAGTATATTATTATTACGATGAGATATGTGTTTATATTGACTAGAAAGTTTTTCATTCAATCAAATTTGGATCCTTGTTAATTTTGTCTAGCTGGAGGCGCGTTGTCTACCGATGATGGTGATCATATTTAAATAATGAGATCAGTTTGTGCGGCGCGTATTTCGGAAATTATAAAAGAAGCCATTAGAAGAAGATGAATTAGGATAATGTGATGGAAGTCAAAACTTTTGGCTAATCTAAGGATGAAGAGACCAGTTTTTGTAGAAGACCTAAATCTAATGATAATAATGATATGGATAGGGAAATGTGAGCCTATAATGATGTAGAGATAGAAAGATGTGTTGTGAAGGTGAGACTACTAATACAACTCTTCTATCTAACCTATGTGGGATATTTATTTACTATATATATATATATATATATATATAATATATATATATATATATATATATATATATATGTTTATGTTGGACTCTTAAAAGCTAAAATATCTATAAAGAATTGAACCCCAAAACTCTAATTTTAAATGCTTTGAATTAAGTTTTTGCTTGGAGGGATTTTTGTGGTGGAACCGTGAAAGTTTACTTAAAAATTAAAAAAGTTATAATGTTGGTTCTTCTTGCTTTGATTAACAAGAAAGTTGTATACAAAATTTTGGTGACTTTTGAATTGAAAATTTTAAGCATTCAAATCCTAGATTAAAATTCTATGAGAGATAATATAGTCATCCAATCACTTCTTCTAAGTTCTAAAATTAGTATTTACTAATTTCATGCTACCTCCATTACTCTTGATTTAGTTATTCTAAGTTCTAAAATTAGTATTTACTAATTTCATGCTATCTCTATTACTCTTGATTAGGGTGATCACAGGTCGAGTTGGGCATCAACCTGCCACTTAACACGACAACTTCTGGTTGGGAACGTAATGACATCGTTGTCAACAGAGCGATCGGTCAAAATCACCCAAAACCCTCCTTCAATTTCATGGTTAGGCTCACTTGGATTAAAGATTGGGCTTAACCAATGGTGGTTAGGATGGGTCAACACTTGGCATAGTAACAACACACAATATTTTAGACATACCTGTGTTGTTGTTAATGAAGTCATCGGACTTGTATCTAATGAGAGTGGTGTGGTGGCACACACACGAGGTTCGTGTCAACTGGTGTGACATGAAGAAAATTGAATCCCTAATCAAACAAAGACATGTCAAATGGACAAGGGATATAATATATTTTGATGAGTTGGGTTTATCAAGGTTTCCTTGAAAACCTGAGACATGATTCGATTCAATTGAGTTTTCTCACTTGGAACCCTCTTTTGACTACACTACTTCTCAGAACCACCCATTTCTAATTGGTACGATAGGCCTAAAAAAAAGAAATTGGTAGAGTCGGGTCGGACAGGTTTAGTTGAGTCAAAGGTTGCATTAATCAACATTACTCTTTATTAATATTGCCACAATTACTACTACCACCCCCACCCTCCATACCATAAATACCACCATGAACATTGCCACTATTATTGTAATTGCAATCACCAAAACACAAAACTATAACAACATTACCAAGTCATTATCAATGACATTAAAATCAACTGTCATACTAATTATTAAAATATTGGTTAAAAAATGTCCTAATTATTCAATTTTTAAAAATACACTTGTGCAAAAAAAGAAAATTACTATTGATAATATTAAAAAAATTTCGTCCAAACAAAAAAGAATCTATGTAGTTGTATGATAGAAAAAGGATTGCCAGCTTAATTACCATAATATCCATGAATTAAAAAAAATAAAAAGGGTCAATTACAATGTCTATATTGGCATAAATGTAAATCAATCCAAGAAAATTACTATCCAAGCCCCTGTCCCCAGTCCCCAACAATAAAAGCTGTACTAGACGGACTCTTCGTGCCGCTTAACTCTCTCTGCCTCAACTCCCCAACACAACAAACACTTTTCGTTAAAAAGTCTCATTTTTTCCTCTCTCAATTCTCTGCGTTTTGTGTTGAAAAAAAATGAGGACTTCAATGGTGAGATCCGTACAATCCGCTATAGCCAGAAGCAGTGGCTTTGTGAGTAGGCGTAGCTACTCGTCGGAGTCCGTCCCTGAACGCAAGGTTGCCGTGCTCGGTGCCGCTGGCGGGATCGGTCAGCCTCTGGCTTTGTTGATGAAGCTTAACCCTCTTGTTTCCAGGCTCGCTCTTTACGATATCGCTGGAACTCCCGGTGTCGCTGCCGATGTCAGCCACATCAACATCAGATCTGAGGTCTGACTTTCTCTCCCTCTCTCTTCGAAATTCCTATTTCATTTCTAGGGCTTTGTTTTGTATTGATCTCGCATTTGATCAAATTGGACTTTAATTTAGCCTGATCTCCACCGTTGTTTCCTTTAATTTTCATGTTGATTTTATTTATTTTTAATTTTTTTTTTTTAGATTTAGTTAGATTGATAAAGTTCATAAAGTTTGTAAACTTATGGTTTGTGTTAGTGGGTTTTACTTGAATACTTAACTGAATGAGTTGTGATTGATAAATAGGTATCTGGTTACGCTGGTGAAGAGGAGCTGGCGAAAGCTTTGGAGGGATCTGATATCGTTATCATCCCGGCCGGTGTGCCCAGAAAGCCCGGTATGACCCGTGACGATCTCTTCAACATCAATGCCGGAATCGTTAAATCTCTGTGCACTGCTATTGCCAAGTACTGCCCTCATGTAAAGTCTCTATCTTTTTGCTCTCTCTGCATTGGGAATTGATTACATTGAATTGGGTTTTTAGTAGAAATGCAAACCCATTTATATTTCGCATTGAGTTTATCAAAATGTGAATAAAATGCTGTATATAGATACAAATGTTTTTTTTTTTTTTAATATGATTGTTTGGTTGATTTGATGTGTGGGATCAGGCACTTGTTAATATGATAAGCAACCCTGTGAACTCAACGGTTCCTATTGCTGCTGAGGTTTTCAAGAAAGCAGGAACATATGATGAGAAGAGGTTGTTTGGTGTAACTACCCTTGATGTGGTTCGGGCTAAGACATTCTATGCTGGAAAGGCGAATGTGAACGTTTCAGGTATGACTGATGGGCTATTATATAAATTATTTCTTGTTTTTTGTTGTAACTCTCTTTTTAGTTGCTAAATGGTTATAGATCATATTTCGGTTTGGCTTTCTAAAGAATTATAGTTCAGTTCAATGGGGCAAGATGCTCGTACAAGTCTTGGTTGAGTTGAGGATTTCATTTTCTATTGGGTCTTAAACATGATATTTGTAATTTAAGAGTTGATTTTTGGTTGTTAACTTGTTATCCTTAACTTTTTACCTAGCCTTGAATGTTAAATCTTTGTGTTATCAATAGCTCCCATGCTGACCTGAGTTTTGTGCATTTGTTTGCAGAGGTTAATGTACCAGTTATTGGTGGCCATGCTGGCATAACTATTCTCCCACTGTTTTCTCAAGTACTTACTTTGTCCTTCAAGCTCCCTCATGGTCTTATATTGAATTGTATCTCTGTTGAATATTGGCTGGTTTGCTACTCTATTGTTGGAGACCTTGCTAATTTGAGTTTTTTTGTTTTTAATAGGCCACACCAAAAGCCAATTTGTCAGATGAATATATCAAGGCTCTTACCAAGCGAACACAAGAGGGAGGAACAGAAGTTGTGGAAGCAAAGGCTGGAAAGGGATCTGCAACATTGTCAATGGCGTAAGTCTCAATTGATACCTATCCATTTGTGTTTTCTGTAGATATGTGGTTATTCTGGACTAACTTCCCATGTTTCTTGTAGCTATGCTGGAGCCATATTTGCTGATGCTTGCCTGAAGGGACTTAATGGGGTTCCAGATGTAGTGGAATGTTCATATGTGCAATCAAACATCACTGAGCTTCCTTTCTTTGCTTCCCAGGTGATTAACCTGAACTCATTTATATATTTTTATAGGTCTCTACTTTGCTTATATCTATGCACACTTGTCATCAGTTCTTTTTTATTTTATTACTAATGAGCTTTGGCTTAAATGACACTTCCCTCCTCTATAAGGGCGGATGGAGAGTGAGGTTGTGGGTTCAAAACCCATTTTCAAAAAAAACTTATGTTACTTGTTAGGGCAATTGATAGTACTGTGCATTGCTGACTACTACTGCTTTGGTCAAAGTTTTGACTTGAAACACTTCATTTTACTTGAGAATATTACAAAGGCCACCATTTTTTAATGTACATTTGAACTTTTTGTGTGCATTGAGCTGTTGCTTGTTTGTCTGGTTATCATTTTTTCTTTTTGATAAGTTACACGCCCACCCAATGGGGTTAGAGCCAGAGCTCATTGGCTTGGGGTTAAAATGTATATATATATATTACTCAGTATTGAATATATTAGTGGAATAATGTCATTGGTTTCATATATGTTATTATGTTTTGCACCTTTTTGTTGAGTCATGAATCATCCTCGTATTTTTGATCAGATGTTACTCAGTAACATCTATCTGATGCATGGGAACACATTTAATTAATTTATTATTTCCAGTTATGTGAATTCCTTTCTCTTGATGTCTTTGAAAAATGAATTCACATGTACACGTTATGGCCAGTCTAGTTTCATATCTTGGCCAGTTGAAACTAGAAACAGCACAAGTATGTATAGGGCTTATAGGCTCTATGGTCATTAGTACTAAAACCTCTTTTTACCTATTTTGCAGGTGAGGCTTGGAAAGAATGGTGTGGAGGAGGTTCTGGGGCTGGGCTCTCTCTCTGACTATGAAAAAGAAAACTTGGAAAGCCTGAAACCCGAACTCAAGTCATCTATTGAGAAGGGAATCAAGTTTGCCAACCAAAGTTAGTTGACTATATTATTTGTGGCTGGAGTGGTATGTTCTCACTCCATGAGAAAATCAACAAAGTTTTGCTTTTGTCAACTTTACAAGTGTTGTATTTGTTGCTGCAAGTGGCTCCGGCTTTGCTCTTTTGGTAGGCTTTTATAAAGCAAAGATTCCATCAATAATTCCCAGTGAACATGTTAAGGGAGGGATAGCTGTGAACTTTATGCAATTAGGTGGGGATGATTTATTCATCTTACATAATTATTGATTACTGATGCCACTTGCATGGACTAATTTTATCTGTAGATTGTCACCTGTTCTTGGTTTACAGATTATGTTGAAAATGCTTGGGTGCTGGCTTGGACCTATCACGTACTGGAATAAGAATTTGTGAGATGAATAAATCTGTTCTCATCTACCCCAAAAGTGAATACAAAACTGATTGTTTTTTAACCAAAAAGAAGTTCCGGCGGTGCTTTCCCAACGTCAACAAAAAAACTGGAACAAAGTGCCATATTAGGAAATTATCTTTTATAATATAATAGAATGGTGATTTGCATCCTCTGATTCATAGACATTCGCCCGGGAAGGTTGCAGAATGATTCAAATGAGGGTACAACAAAATACATAGAATTTTTCACAGTATAATTCACACTCCTCTCCCACACTCATCTCAATTGGACCAACCGTTTCGGTGAAAAAATGGGTGCACCATTTGGTGCCTACAGACTTTTCCACCAAATAAATAAAGAGTTATAAATAAATAAAAAATATAACTTCAATGGTTTGGTCTAATAAGGTTTCAGGCCTCTAACCAACATTTTGGGACTACTTCCAAAGAAGTTTGGAGTCCTTTCTGTAATATGCGAATAGTTAGAAATTCAAAGAATTTTGGATACCCTCGTTTTCACAAAAATAAAATATATAAATGAAAATATTATTTTCTATTCCTTATTACCAAAAAGGAGATGTGAAAGGATTTGTCTTAATTATAATTATTAAGGGGTGATGTTACGACGCCTTAAAACCATAAGTTAGTCCTAGACTAATCATAAGACTACAAGTACATGAGTTTACAATAACTTAAGGTGAAAGCTTGAGTTTGTAAGGTCTTGAATGTATGTGACCAATCTGGAAGTGTGTAACATAGATGATGGTGGTAGCGAACAACCACATTTTATGATTATGGCTGACACCAATTGCTGGAAACTGTGTCAATAGATGGAAGTATTGTGTGTTGGAATAGTATTGCTAGTGTTTGTGAGACATGTGGTTCATGGGATACGTATACCCTCAAAAGGCTTAGGAATGGTCATGGTCACAGGGTGATTCGAGATGTTGGAGCATACGAGCGCATGTGGTCTCATGATGGCACATGGGCTTACATGACGTTAGAGATGTGGCAAGTGGACTTGAGTGAGATGTTATCGGTGCATGGTGGCTAATGTGGCAACTATGTTGAAGTGGTAGCAATGATGTGGCATACTAGCGTCTGGTTGACATGACAAGATCCTTTGTCGACACATGACATGTTGATGTGGCTGGCTGCAAGGTTAAGGCTGATGTGGCATCACCTTATGGGGCCTTGTTAGTGCCGTTTTTATGGCATCTATTGCACCATCTGTCTAGTCAACGTGGAAAACTTTGTACAACTCGATCCTTGGGAGGACACTATGGATCAAAAGCAACTATGGCTTGGATCTCATGGTTGTGGCAACATTAAGAACCATGAGAGGAGGATAGAAACGTGGGAAGGACATGAGGCCATTGTGTTGGGTGCACATGAGCACCATGTTCCAGCCCACACCAAAGTAGGGCTTAATTGATGAGCTTGCTGGACACGTATAGAAGACTACTTCTATTAGAACTAGGAACTTGTGTTCTATTAGAAATAGAAAAAGTGAGGTGGCACTATTCACATAAGAGCATGACTCATTAAGTGTGGAGGTCAAGTAATT
>OU015765.1:30474951-30693709 GCA_907173295.1 Fagus sylvatica | reverse complement strand
GAGACAAATATCTAAATTCTTTGTTACTTCGATAAATTTTGTTCCAATTAAATCATTAACCTTATTTCCTCTAAACAAATGTTTGAGCATCTTGTATGTTGACTGCTTTAAAAATATTTTTTATTCTAAAATGAAATTTTCAACATGTTCAAGAAAGTTCGAGGCAGTCAAAAGGAATAAGGAATTTTAAAATGAAACAAAAATGTTATGAAAATTTAGACAAAATGAGCAAATTGAGGACTTATCAAATTTTAGAGGTTTTAATTTTGAATTAAAAGATCAAGTATCTGTTTGATTTTGATCATTTAACTACTATACCTACAAATTAACATATTTTACATTTTTAGTTATTATTAATAATAAATAAATGTATCCTGCACTAGACAATGACCCGCACCTTGTGCGGAATACATTTATTTATTATTAATAGTGCTTACTAAAAGTGAGAGTAAGAGTAACACTTAATTTTTTTCAAAGTTTGTTTGATTAAGGTGAAAGGTGGATGAAAAAGCACAAAAGGAAAATGGGTGATTTCGTTTGTTTGGTTCACATGGGAGAGGGGGGAAAAAAGAAAAGTGGGTGTATGGGTGTTTCAGTTTTCCACCATGCATAATATCTTCTTCCTTACTTCATTTTTTTTTTTTTTTTTTTTTTTTTAACTATTATCATATTCTTTTATTCACTTTTTAACCAGACAAAAGTGCATGATAGTTTTAGTTATCTTTTGTGATATAAAATTAATGAATGAATAAAAAATACAATTACATAATAATTCTAATGTGTCATTATTATAATGTATCAATTTAATTAATTTAACTAATCATGGTCTAATTACTGTCTCCCTTCCCCTACTTGATCCTCATTCCTCTTTGAGAGTGTGGGTTTAAACCCTCACACACACACACTTAGATTAGGTAAGTTATGAATTTTTATCACCACTCTTAATGAGTGGCCTAAAAAAAAAAAAAAAACTAATCATATTCTAGCTTGGTGACGGCCAACGTGGTAAAACTAAGAACTTTTGGGAGCAGGCTCTTGGGCATGCAGACATAAGGATTGTTTTCTCACCAACTGAACTGTGTCACCAAAGCAACATCTGTTGTGAGAAGATTAGGACCTAGCACGAAGTAGCCCAAGAGGTGAGAGGTCGTATTTCTTTGGGTTGGTAGTAATGGAATGGTTTCATTATCTAAAATAACAAATGTTTCCATCATTTTTTTTACTTATATATAAAATGGAACAAATTATACTTTTTCATCCTAATCTTTTACCCATTTTTCAATTTCCCCCCAACCTTTTGATTGTACCAATTTACCCTCTGATTCGACAAAATTGCACGCCCAGTACCCTATCTAAATTAGGGTAAATTGGACAGAAAAATGACTCGTGGGGCTATAATAAAATTAAATTTCCGAAAACACTCTCATTGAGAAAAGTGAATTCCCAAAATCTATTCACTACCCTTGCACATTGCTGAATTTTTCACCAATTTAACCCCAATTTAGATAGAGGGGATAATGGACGTGTAATTCTGTATAATTGAGGGGTAAATTATTACAATCGAAAGTTTGAGGACATTAAAAAATGGGTAAAAGATTAGGGTGGAGTAAATAAAATAAGCAATAAAATAATACCATCATTTTATAACAATAAGTTCAAAGATATAACATTTTTCATAACTGCTAACATGCTCTGCTATGATTGGTACCTTAAAAAAAAACAGTGTAAGTTATAAACTTAAGTAAACGTGATGTTACTTCAATCACAACAAATCATCTCAATAGTTATGAAAAATGGTGTATACCGGTCTCTGACGTTACTCTTTCCATAAACCTTGTTAGTCTTTTAACCTAATATATTAAATGCTTATAACGACTGGGATAAGATTATGATATGATTTGTTGGACATGTCGTGTATCAGTGATGTCAATTATTATAAAGAAGTTTGTGGATAATTTTACCATATAATCCAAAAACCCATAATTGGTCCCCAGTATACCCTTCCCAAAATGTGAATAAGAAATGTTAAAAGAGTACATTAGATTATTACATGTCTATCCCCATTCCCCAAGCTTACGTAATTCTCCTTCTGGGCCTGTTTCATCAAAAAAAATTCTCCTTCTGGGCCTGGGTCAAGCAAACCTACTTTAGCGTTTAGTTCATAATTTTGACTCACTCCAAATAAAGGAAGGTTTGGTTGAAACTAACGGAAGCAGATGATCAACTTCTTGGTGATGGTGAAGTTTGCCAAGTTTCAATGAAACAACCATGTATGTACAATATTTAAATCCACAAGTTTGGAAGTCTCATTAAATACGTAAATTTTGGTAAAAAACAAGCCGTTTGAATTTGAATCTTATAATATTAATTCTTAAATGAGTCATTTTATTATATATATCATACTTATTTAATCTATATGTTAAGCAATTCAAAAAAAAAAAAATCTATATGTTAAGTAAGATATGGTATAACTTATTTCTTCAGTTTTTTGAATATAAAAAAAAAGTTATATCTACAAAAATTAAGGTTTAAAAAAAAAAAAAACTGTACTCTGAAAAAAGTGCGATTTCAAAACAAGATGTCAAATAAACACTTTATTATTCTAGGTTAAGTATTGGATATATGGTCCATTAAAAAAAAAAAAAAAAAGTGTTGACATATAATTCTGCTTAAAATATATGGATAAGCAATCTGCTTCTAGGCTTTATCATAGTAAAATAATCAATAAAAAAGTATTGACATACGCAATCTTCTTCTAAGCTTTATTAGAGTAAAATAATCAACTTACTTATCATTATCATGATACTTTGCCAACCCATTCCCATATAATTCATATAGTCATACTTAATACAAATGTGCCATTTTGGGCCATGGAGTTTGGAGCATAGAAATCGCCTAGTCATATAGGTCATGTTTTCCAACCTACTCAACTGCTGAGATGTGAGTTTAATGGTGGGGAAGATGGTGAGGCAACCAACACCAACCCTGGCTCAGTCAATAGTAGGTTCAACTGGAAAAGCTTCCCATCACAAGTAACCCAAACCCTTTTCTTTCCTTCTTTAGTTTTCTTGAAGCACTCTCTCAACTTTCCAAACCCCACCAAAAGTCCCACATAGAATGCAAAATTATGTCAAGCTCATGCTCATACTGTGTAAAGCTCAATGCATGACAAATATATCTATATTGGCTACTTAGGCTTTTTAACTTATACGTTTGTAACACATAGTTTGGTGTGTTAGCTCATCTCCTCCTCTTCTTCACATATATCCCATCTAACAGATCCCATTTTACATTTTTCTTTCTCTCACACTCTTGTTTTGTCTCTCTCAATGGAATTGCCTGTTTCAAGTGGCAAGAGAATTCCATATAGAATAGAAACCAAAAATGTGTCATACAAATTATGTGGCCTATTTGATGAACTGAATTGGGTGTGTTTTGAAACTCCAAAGAGAGCTCCTAAATTCATTTTGAGTGATGTAAATTGTGAAGCAAGGCCTGGAGAGATCACAGCAATTGCCGGTCCTAGTGGAGCTGGAAAAACCACACTGCTAGAGATTCTAGCTGGGAAGATATCACCAAGGAATGTGTCAGGTCAGGTATTGGTGAATGATTGGCCTATAGAAGCTAAAAGTTTTCGGCGAATTTCAGGATATGTCACACAAGATGATGCATTGTTTCCATTACTTACAGTGCAAGAAACACTCATGTATAGTGCACTGCTAAGGCGAAGGGGTGGAAGAAATGAGGCTGCGATTAGAGTAAAAGAGCTGATGAAGGAGCTTGGGTTGGATCATGTTGCAGGTTCCAGGATTGGTGGGAAATCAAATCGTGGCATTTCGGGTGGGGAAAGGCGTAGAGTTTCTATTGGAGTTGATTTAGTTCATGACCCGGCTGTTCTTTTGATCGATGAACCAACTTCCGGATTGGATTCAGCCTCAGCTCTTCATGTGCTTTCATTGCTTAGAGCAATGGTGGTAAATCAAGGTAAGACAATTGTCTTAACCATTCACCAACCTGGTTTTCGAATCCTTCAGCTGTTTGATCGCATTGTTTTGCTTTCAAATGGATTTGTCATGCATAATGGATCATTGAACCTTCTTGAAGAGAGGCTTAAGTTGGCTGGCCATGGCATTCCCCCACATGTCAATGTGCTTGAATTTGCTATTGATGCCATAGAAAGCTTGGTTATTCATACTTCAGAAACTCTCAATGACCAAAGTAATCTTGAAGAATACAAAGATGAAGTTCATCACATGAGGAATGTTGCTTACCCCACCAACATTGGAGAAGAAAACCTTCTCTTCTACCAGAATTCTCGACTTGAGGAGGTTTTGATACTAGGACAAAGATTTTCCAACAACATATTCAGAACCAAGCAACTCTTTACCACAAGAGTCATCCAATCTTTGGTGGCTGGTTTTGTACTGGGGACCATTTTCATGAATGTTGCCAGAGAACAAGGGAGTGCGGCCTTACAAACACGAATTGGGTTTTTCGCCTTCAGCCTCACCTTCTTGCTATCTTCCACAACAGAAGGCCTGCCAATTTTCTTGCAAGAGAGAAGAATTTTGATGAATGAGATTTCAAGAGGAGCTTATCGGGTATCCTCTTACATTATCGCAAACACCCTCGTCTTTCTTCCTTTCCTTTTAATGGTTTGTCTTCTCTACACAACACCAGTTTATTGGCTAATTGGTTTAAAGAAGGACATCAATGCATTCCTTTACTTTTCTATGGTGGTTTGGATGGTTCTATTAATGTCCAATTCTTTTGTAGCATGTTTCAGTGCTCTAGTGCCAAACTTCATCATGGGTACCTCAGTGATTTCAGGGCTAATGGGCTCTTTCTTTCTCTTTTCTGGGTACTTCATATCAAAGGAAAACATACCTAGTTACTGGATTTTCATGCATTACTTGAGTTTGTTCAGGTACCCTTTTGAGTGTTTTTTGATAAATGAGTATGGAGGAGAACAAGGGTGGACAAAGTGCATACAAGTTGTGGAAGGACAATGCAGTTTGTATGCAAATGGGTTCCTACGACAGAGAGATCTGAAAGAGTCACAAAAGTGGAGCAATTTAGCTGTGATGTTGGGTTTCATCATTGGGTATAGAGTGCTTTGCTTTTTCATTTTGTGGTGCAGATGTTACAAAACCAGAAGCTAGATTAACTCTACAATTTGTTTCAGCTCTTTATTCTTATTTTTCCCATTCTTTTTCCCATTTCATTAGAATGGTCAAAATAATGTATCAACTTTATAGATATAACATGTTTATTATTTGTATATGAGATTACTTATGATACCTATCACTTAATCCTTTTCATCATGTCTAATACAAACTATCAGCTTCAATACAAGTCAAATAATTGTTCTGGACACTTCCATATCTACGATCTCTATGACTCTATCACTTGAACTTGAATGTTAATATATGAAACAGGATTTATATTTCCCCAAACCACTTCAGTTGTCAAAACTAAATTGGGATGCCTTTGTTTCAAAAAGTTCATTTTGTAGATGAAGGTGAGGGTATTTTTTGAATATTGACACACAAATGTCCAAAGTTTATGATTTTCACATGCCTGCAACCATAATTGTTTCTCCTTGGAGACTTGGGATTAAAACCACCATATGTGCAGGGTTTGTGGGGCTAAGGGTGACATTATTACATGCCACCATCCAACTCTGAACATCTGATAATGGATTTTTTTTTTCTTTCTTTCTTTTGGGTAAATCTGATGAGAGATTGTACCAAGTATTGCTTGGTTTTCATGTCAATGGTGTTTAGAAAATGGATCACAAAAGCTAGCAACGGTTACACCAAAGCTAAAGAGAAGAATCAACATCCACAATAAGTACACATGCCTGGTGGCACATAGTCAAAGGTGCCTCAACTATTGTAATACTAAATCAAGTAGTAGTTAATAAAATTGCCCTGCCCAATTATAATACGCTGTAAGAAATGGAGCATAGCAGTTTGATGGGAATTGGACATTCTCTATACCAACAGACCCAAATAAAAAGTGATCAGTGCAGAAGCATGAACCCTGAGCTAGAAACAAGTGATATGGGTTGGGACAAATCTAGGATTCAAATCTTAAAAAGAAAAAGATATACTGCACATCAATAGTGAATGAAAGCTTACCACAAGATATCATTCCATTCTACTTGCAGCGCCTTGAAAATTCATGTGATTAGTACTATATATCACATTTGTTGTTATTAATTTTATTTTTATTTTTAATGGATACTTAAGCCTCAAGTCAAGAGACTCAAAAGATTCATCAATATTCACAATATTAAATAAGAGTTTTCTTTTATAAGATAATCAAAACTACATCATTTTACTTACATCAACAGCCTCAAGCAAAGAGCACATTTCTTTTTGTTTTCAACACAACATCCCGGATTTGAATCTCCTCTTCCCCACTTAATAAATATATATATATATATATAAGAGGAAAATTACAATAAACTCCCTTGAAGTTTGGGAAAATGTCAGAAACCCCTTTTATTTTTATAAATGACACTCCATCCCTTGAAATTTTAATTTATATAACAAAAAACCCCTACGACCATTACAAATTAATTCAAAAATATATTTTTTCTTAAAAAAAAAAAAAAAAAAAAAAAAAAAAAAAAAAAACCTCATAATAATAATAATGATAATAAAGTAAACAATATAATTTATTTAAGAAAATATTTACGCCATAAAATGTCAAAAAAGAAATTAAGTAGATGTTTAGTTAGCACTTTAAAAGTCCTTTAATTGATTTTGGAAAAATATATGTATATATTGATTTTACTACAGAGAAATCAAGAAAAGAACATTGAAAGAGCTGTCTAAACAATACCTAATAATATGTTTTACTCCAATTAAATGGTCCGGTCATATATTGAGTTGAAGGTCATGGTAGCAACTGAGGTGGTCATGTGTCCTGATGATGAAGATGATGAATTGTACAGCTTTCCTAAGCCTGTAGATGCCGTGTCAGACGAATTCTTCATTTCGGCCTTATATTTCTGGCCTTTGTTATCTTTAGCTTTTGGATGCATGAGATCAGAAAGTAGGCCTGGTTTTGTTATATCCTTGTCATTTACATGTACTTCACCCAGTAGCATACTGACAACAATGGACATGGTTGGTCGAAGCTTTGGCATGTCTTGGGTGCAAAGAAGACCAATCTTTAGAAATTTGCAAGCCTCCTCAATGAAATCCTCATCCAATGATGCATCCACCAATCTCAGTAATTCTCCACTCTCAAACATTACCCATGTCTGCAAAATAGGCGTATCTCTTTAATAAGTTTGTCACAATTCTAACTTTACTTCTAGATAACAATGATGAGGAATGGATGCATTTTTTTTTCATTTTTTTTTTTCAACAGCCATAACAATTCAAAATGCAATTTGATTGGAGATAAAGAGACAAAATCATTAATCTATTTATTTGGGCAATGTTGTTGAAAACTTGAGAGATTCATAGAAGAAGACACAGCCTCCTTTCAGGGAACTAAATGTTGCAAGGTCTTTAATATACAATAATACTTCCAAGAGTATTAATTTCCAATTATTATATTCACACCATGCACTACTTTCTTAGAATTCCAGAAAATAGGAGTAATACTTATTCTAGGCATATATTTTTCCAATTTTTCTTTTCCCTTATTCATGTAATATTTTTTTCTCAATTTAATTACCAAAAAAAAAAAGTGTTTTAGACTAGGAGTAGAAAGATATGAAACCAATTAAGCCGCCCTTAGTTGCCTGTTCTCATTTAAGAACAAAACATTTCCCTTCTGGATTCATTCTCTTTATCATGACAGAATGTGCTAAAACTTGATGATGATGCCCCATTTCCTGTTTAAAACTTTAACTGACATCAAGTAAAAGACCAACACCCTCATTTGGATGGTGGTTGAAAGAAGAAGAAACCTACATAAATAGACATCAAATCAAATGATGAAATACAGACCAAAAATAGTTGACCTAGGCCACTTGAGACCATTGAATCTGTTCTAATACACAGAACAAAAACTGGAACTCTGGAAGTACTGTTTTGACATGTTTATACTTCATCCCTTTCATTACAGGAAATGAAACAGACATATGGCCCATATCTCACATGAAATCTCATTCTCTAGTAAATTTTGTGTTAGAATTCCTGGTCAACAAGGGTCCTAGCCTTGCTGAACAGGTAAGCTAGTCTTTCCTTATGTTTGATTTGACTCATTTTTCTTTTGTTTTTTTTTAAATGAAACTTCAATTAAGAATTCTAAAGTATAGCATAATAAAGTATGGAAGAATGGATTCTGAAATAAGGATGCTTTGGCTACAGCAGAGGGTTCCATAAGAAAGAATGAAGGCTAGATAACTCTAAAAGACGCTTAGAAAGTTTGGCAGTTTATAGCAAGGATGTGGCTTTCTTCCTAGCTAGCTGATGGTGAAGATTCTAGATCTTAAGAAAGGAAACACAGTCGACCAAAAAGGAGATTATGGTTTACGTTCGAAGTAATGATGTTCCAAGGGTTTAAATAAATGATCAAAATTAATATGCAGAAAAAAAAAAAATGCAATATCTTATTCTGAAGATTAAAATGACAACACTAAAGAGAGTAAATAAAGGGATGAACCTTAAAGTTAGCACTGAGGGCTTTCTGCTAAAAGCAGCATCTAGGGAAGCTTGACTCAGTCGTCAGGAACAAAAAGACAACTGGAGTAGTCACAAACAAAAGTCTTAAAGACAACATTTCCTTTCCTTAGTTTTGGAGAAGCTTTTACAGTGACACAAAAGGATATGGAGTGGTTTCCAGCCCTTCTGGACTTCCTCGAATGAAAAGATTATATAATACCTTCATGTAGGACTTCTACACCTTGATTATGTGTCTTACTCTTTTCCTTTCTAATAAGAATTTTTACTTAAAAAAAAATAATAATAATAATGGAGTGGATCTTCAGTCCTCACTCCTATTAGATGTGTCACTTGCTTTAGAAGCCATGCATGTATGTTGTATGCATGCAAAAGACTACTTGTTCAAAAACAGTATAGTTACGGCTATCAATTTATCATTTAAGACTTCATGATACTGGAAAAAATTGGGAAAAAAAAGGAAGCCAAAATATCTTACTTTTTCAAGAAGATATTGTTCTTCAGCAGGTAACCGCCTGTTTGTGTTACACCTCCCACTAACAATTTCTAAGAGCAGAACACCAAAACTATAAATATCTGATTTCCTTGTCACTTGACCTCGTATTGCATATTCAGGTGCCAGATAACCTCTACAGAAACCATACAAAGCCACTTAAATTTATAAACATAATTTAAAGAAAATTGAGAATTTGGGAAAAATAAAATAAACTTTCCATATTGACAGCAATCACATGCTTGACGGCTATACAAGTAAAAAACCTTTTATGTCATACAATATAGGTAGGTTTGGCATTGATCAATTTTTACATAGTTGTTTGATTAGCAATGACAAAAAAAAAAAAAAAATCATAACATGTCTCATTATCCTGCATTTGGTTTAAAAAAAATACATAAATCATTATCCCACTTGATTGTGACTCTATCAATTTCAATCCAAACAATTTTTATCTCATCTTAGCTTTGGGTTAACCAAACATTAATTTTTCATGTAATATCTCTCATATTCCACTTAAAAATAAAATAAAATAAATCCCACCTGACTGTAACTCTATTGATTTCAATGGAAATGATTTTTATCTCATCTTTGGGTTAACCAAAAAATACTTTGATGTTGAAAAAAGGAAAACAGACTTAATCAAATTTTTAGACTTCACTGACAAAATCTATACCAAAGAGGCCCTCAGTGTAGCTTCATGTTCCAAAAGATCCATAACAATTTTTAAACCTCAGTTTGGAGACCATATGGAGGTCGTCTTAAACAGGGTGCAGAAATAATAGTTGAATCCACCATAGAGATATATTGTATTTTTGGTAAGAAGAAGATATATTACATGAAAGACAAAAAAAGATATAGTAACCATCTCATTTAGAGAATGATAATTATGGGATTGTTGAGGTAGTCCAGTCTGTCGACTGGACATGCTAGACCTCCTATGAAAAAATCACTTGGGAAACCCTGCCTTTCAATTCTTAATGACGGCACATGGAACAACTTAGTCTACACCAGACCTTATTATAGGAAAACAACCCAAACAATGTCTTTACATTAAACTTATACAACCCATCTAGCACCCTACAATTATAATTCCCTTTGCAGAATATCTTACTGAAAATTACATGCACAATTGAAGAGGTTAGAACTTAGAAATTGAATTTGCAAACTTACGCTGTTCCAGCGACGCGTGTACTAATATGGGTCAGGTTAGGTTGAATAAACTTTGCAAGGCCAAAATCTGAAATCTTGGGCATTAAGTCTTTATCAAGGAGAATATTGCTCGCTTTGATGTCTCTGTGAATAATATGTGGGTGGACTTCTTCATGAAGGAATGCAAGCCCCCGCGCAACACCAATGCAAATTTTACGCCGTGTTTGCCAATTGAATTGGATGCTACTGTGGCCTCTACCTAAAAAGTAGAAAAGGGGTACTAAGTCATTGCCTGTACATTTTAATGGGTTACAATGAAAAATACAAGTGAATTACCAAGAAGTGTTTGCGCAAGGCTATTATTCTCGAGATAGCCATATACCAATATCCTATGGTATCCTTCCGCACAGCAACCATACAACTTGACCAGGTTATCATGCTCTACTTCTGAGATCACCTTTATTTCTGTCAAAAATTCCCGCACCCCTTGCTTTGAGTCACTTGACAATACCTTTAGAGCAGCCACAGTGCCATCTTTTAGCGTTCCCTATTCATTTACAAGAATTTTGGAAAAGGAAATCAGTCATTAAAAGCATGAATAACATAGTAAATTGGTAATGACCAGGTATTCCTTAGAAACTGTGGATAAAATCATATACAATGTGCAATCACCTTATAGACGGAACCAAAACCTCCCTCCCCAATTTTATTGTCATGACTAAAGTTATCAGTGGCAAACCGCAATTCCTTGTAAGTGTACAGATTGATATTCTTGATGCCTGAAAGCTCTATAGACATATGAACCAATTAGAAGCTTTGACATACAAAAGCATTTCCAAATATATACACAAAGAATTGGTAGGATGTCAAATTGCATGTCTGTTTTGCATAATAACTGCTCATGCTCCAGAGAACACATGAGATAATCAAAGACTTTGTATAAGAAATTTAGATAGTTTAAGAATTCAGAAGAAAAGGGTTAACTTCCTTACTAGAACAAAAATGACATAACTGGAGTTATTCAAAGACATACTATCAAGCCAACTGAGTGGCAGGTAAGTTTAACAAATTACACAAATTCATCTAAACAAAGTATGTCAAGGGAAACTACAATAAACCAAACAAATGTAATCCTCTTCGTACATCATCCCAGCTAGAAATATTTGAAGTAAAAGTAAAAATGCAATTCCATACCCTATTAGAGAGACAAACTCAAGCTCCAATAAGCAAATCAGTCTATCTGACTAAAGATAATGAAACTATATTCTGTATGGTTATATGATCTTGGTGAGAGGTCAGAGGTTGTCAAGATGTTAAAAAGAGGTCTAGTTATACATAACCAATTGGAGAATGACTATTGAGCATTTGAACCGTAAGTTGTTATGGTTGCCTTTGAGTTGTTTTAGACTTTAAACTGGTTCAGAAATCAAAGTGATACTTATAAGAAGATAGCCTCAACCAGATTACAAAATGCTACATGGGATTTGAAAAATCTACTTTATGAATTTAAGAGAAGCCTTATACTATATCATGGTAGAGAGCAGCAAATATATAACTGGAATTTTTCCAAGTAATCAACATTGGCACAGACCATATCTGGATAGAAATGTGTTGATCAAGTATATGTACAAGTTATCCATGTATATATGGCCTTTCTCAGCGGATAAGTTAATTATATGAACAAAACAATAAAATTGTCTTAGCAAAAAATTATAAAACAAAAAAAAAAAATTTGTTAAAATGTGTACCTTCATTAGCTCCAAATGTTTGTTTAGGTAAGGAAGCTTCTTTTTTTGTAAAACAGAAAGAGAAACAAGTCATCACCAATTACTTACGTCTATCAACACCTCCAATCAATTAAACCCCTGCCATGTCAAAGTAAACCATTAAATATAAACCTGTCATCGTGTAACTGTTAACTGCACAAAATCTTGGTCATGAATATTTACTGCTACAAGGAAGGACAGATACAGATTGGAATAGTCATTTGCTACATGAACAAGAACCCCGAGCAAGGACTACAGTTATGAAATGTTTAGAATGGATGGTTAGGTGCCCTTAATTAGCCTCTTTAATCGGCATATCCCTTTTTTATGAGTAAAACATAATTTATTTAAAAAAAGGACTAGTTATATTACACGGGATGTGTAACCAGCTAATCCTAACCAATTACAATCTGAAATTCAACAAATCTAGAAAATCTAAAAAGAATACAATAGGGATGTTGCCTAAGGCATTCATCCAATTATACGAAGAACGTGACATGGACTAAATGATAACGTGAATAGGACATTCAGCACCATCAAAAGTCCTGCTATTCCTTTTAATTTACGTATCTATCTAGCAAAAAGAATTCAAAAATGGCTGCCCACAACATTGCAAATAGCCACTTCCTAACTACAGACTACTTGTTAAAGAATGTTGGGGTTTACCATGCACACATATGTACCTAAACATTTAGTATTATCCTTTAGTTACCTATAGCCTCGGTATCATGTCTCTTTGACTTAAAAATAGACAGGATTGGCTCAAAATTCCTGTTCTCAACCAATAGTTACCACACAAGAAACAAATATATCAGCAGGGACAAGGAGATGTCAACAAGCATAAAATATAAGCCACTGCAAACCTAAGGATTTATTTTTTGGTACTGAATATATTCAGAACAAAAGTGAGCTATATCCGAAATCCACTTAAGACTCGCCTTTTGCAGGAATTTGGGATCATTTTTATCCATCTAGTAACCTTTAAGAGTTAAATACTTCAAAGACATTGGAAGCTTAAAATCTTGGATTCATACAGGATATGCAATTTACAAATTTAATAGCAACAGGGTCTGGGAGCTCATTCAACCACATACTCTACTCTAGTGTCCTTGGTCATACATTGCAAGCCCAATTTACCACTTATAAGAATTCTCCAATCACTACCCAAAGTAACTTCTACACACAAACACATGTGAGCACACACACAAACACACATTTGGGATCGCTTTTAAAGAAAAAGGTCAAAAAACCCTCAAACATCCTGCGTAACAGAGATCACTAAACTGAATTCCCTTTCCCAATCATGGTGCACAAAGCCATGAGACACAAATAGTTAAAATACTTCTTGGAAAACATGGTGTGAGATATGGAACAAGTTCACAGAACAATCCTTGCATATATAATTGCAAAGGCACCCAATTCCATGCAAACAGTAAACTTAAAATTAAAAAAAAAAAATTATAAAAGGTCCACGTAAACTTATAATTGAAAGTCACACCCAAACCCATGGCATTATTTTCACTGAAATTCAAGAATTTTAAACTATAAACCTCAAATATTCCTATAATTACACCAATTAATAAAGAAGAAAACTTTTTATTAATAATAACTACAACAATGATGATGAAAAACAATTGTAACCATTAAACAACCATGGGATTTTTATCACACATCATTTCAGCTTTTTATTTAGCATAAGCATAACTCAGAAATTGAACTTGTACATGGGTTTTTCTCTACTTCAACCATAAATTGTTCCTTTTCTCATAGTAACTAAAACCAACATACAATATATAATCTAATCCATGAAACACCCATAATAGCTTCTCAATCAGTTAAACACCCACTTGACATAAAGAGTTTAGATGTCACAATCAAAAGAAGAATGAAGGTAATAGTATTAAGAAACTAATCACTTGTTTGGTTGCTGAGAAAAACAAAGGAAAAATCCAAATTTGAAATCTTTGACTTGAGCTAATGATTTTATAAATAAGAAAACAACAAAAACCAGAACACCCAGAATTTGATCTTATAGAAGTCTGTCTTCATTTTCTCAGAAAACAAACAGACAATAACAGATACGATGATTGAAAAAGCTTACCTTAGGAATTGTAAATGCTACAGAAAGAGAGAGAGATTCCTGGGTTTTGTTGCAGAGGCTTGATTTGACAAGTCTATAGAGTGGAATGATGATTAGGAATTGAGGACCAATAAAAGTAGTAAAGCAAGCGTGGCTTTGTGATGATTTGAGTTTAAAGATTCTTCTTTTTTCACATTGTCAAACTTCAATGCTACTTGGGTTTGTAAAATTTAGAGCAATTTGCAAGCGATTCTAATAATCTGAAACCGGAATGAAAAATGTGTCTCGTCCTTATAATATTTGTGTTACTGGGTAGTTGCTCGTTGACCCCAAAAAAAAAAAAAAAAAAATAGTACAATGATTTATGATGTCGTCTTTTCGTATTTGTCTAAAGTTATCACATCAGCAAATGGCTCCACACGGCAAGATCGAAGAAAGAACTGTAAAGTTGTAGAAGTTGGTGAGTAAAGAAAAAAAAATAGACACTAGGACTAAACGAAAAGTCCTCGACCACTAAATGATAGTGACTTAGTGTTTATCTTCAAGTGACTTCCAGAAATTTTTCTACAATAGAAGAACTGTATGTCCTTTTTAAGGACAGAATTTCTACAGTATAAGAACTGTATGTACTTTTAAGGACAGAAATTTGGTTTGGTGAAATTTTTGGATTACGTTTTAATTAAATAAATTATTTATATGTATTATTAAAAAAAATTACATGACTTATTAATAATGTCATATGATTAAAAATATACGTGAATGATCTATTTAATTGTCACGTAATTAGTTGAAGGATGATTCTTCTAAATCAGTTTAATACACGTGGAGGATTTTATAAACCGTTGCATAGTGGGTTTGAGGAAAACTTTATTTGTATCTTTATTGTATAATTGTTTGTCTTATCATGAACCCAATGTAGGGTTTAAATGTTAGAAAAATGTAGATTAACTAAGACTAAGTTTGTTTGTTTCACTAATATATAGACCTACACTATGTTTAGGTCTTATGGATAAATATATCTTTAACAAGATTAAAAGAGAAAATTCAAAACAGTATTTTGTATCATTTTTAGCGTGACCTTAACACCAATTTCATCATTCATCAATCATTACAAAATATTACGTCTTTTAACTTATTAATTTAAATTAAGGCAGCTGATATTTCCACACTCAACTCTTATATTTCCGCACTAATCTAAAACTTTGTGCTATTAAAAAGACCAAAAACACCCTCACACTTTTTCCTTTCTCTCTTACCCTCTTTGCTTTGCAACTCCCGCCATTATTTTACTTCCCCCCCAATCCTTATCACTTTATCTCTTTCTACTTTACCTTTTTATTTCTTTTACTTTACTTTTCTATCTCTTTTCTATTCTGTGATTTCTCCTCTGCAGTCAATCGAACAAGTAAAAAAAGTGTCTCCATTTCTCCTCTGCAGTCAACTACGCTGCCTGAACAACTCAAAATAACAAAGCTTAGAAAGGGACTGTCGAATTTGGTGTCAAAGAATTATTGGGTTGAAATAGGCCCAGAGCTTCTGAACCAAAAATATCTAGTTAAGCTTACTTATGGCTTAACATGATTTGTCTAATGGTTTTTTGTTTTTCAATTAATGAGTAAAGAGCCTAAGAACAAGTTTATTAGAGATGTCTAATTGAAAACTTCTATCTATCAAATGAGATAAAATTTAATCTATTCAAAAGATATAATTTTTTAGATCAAAATAATGATAAACAAAGAAATTTAAACCAAAAAGGAAAATAAAAAAGAAAGAGTAGAAAGTGTGGTGTACCAGTAAATCTTCGAGTAGATGAAGTATGAGACACCAGTATGTGCAGAGGAGAAATGGAGACACTTTTTTTACTTGTTCGATTGACTGCAGAGGAGAAATCACAGAATAGAAAAGAGATAGAAAAGTAAAGTAAAAGAAATAAAAAGGTAAAGTAGAAAGAGATAAAGTGATAAGGATGGGGGGAAGTAAAATAATGGCGGGAGTTGCATAGCAAAGAGGGTAAGAGAGAAAGGAAAAAGTGTGAGGGTGTTTTTGGTCTTTTTAATAGCACAAAGTTTTAGATTAGTGTGGAAATATAAGAGTTGAGTGCGGAAATATCAGCTGCCTAAATTAATTGTCTCCTCAGTCCTCACAACTGAATTATTAGTGAGTCACCAATTGGAAAGTTTTTGTAATAATTTATGTTGTATTTGGAAAATTAATTTTGAGGTATCATTATTGTAAAACTTGTAGTTTCAAAATTCTTAATAATTTTTTTTTATTTGGATTAAAAATAAAGGAAATTCAAGTTTTAGTAGAATTTTGAACTTGGATTCTTATTAATCATCCAAACTTTTAGACATTTTATGTATAAAAATGCCATTTTCAAATTATATTAATATTACTATTGTCTTTTTTTTTTGGCTAAAATTAATATTACTATTGTCTATTGTCATGTCACCACTCCCTTTTTTCTTTCTTCTTTTTTCCTTTTTGAGATAATGCCACCACTTCTTAGTCAACAATATTCTTCCTACTATCAAAAAGTATCACCACCATTACTATTGTCCCGGTGGCTACCAACATTGTTGTACGTGATTAGTTCAGAAAAAGACTTTTTGCATTCTATTGCTTGAAATTATTGACCATTGAGTTCACACTAGGACTCTATCCGTTCCATTTATTACTGCGTATTTTTTTCACATAAAAAATAAATTTAAATCAAAATATTCATATTTGAAAATTACAAGTTGATGAATAATATCATTAATATTTGCATCTACAATACATATAATTTAATATAATTTTGATGTATAAAAAACAAAAATAAAAATAAAAATAAATACCAACCACTTTTCCGAAACCACTATACATTTTTTTATTCTAGTCTATTTTCATCTAAAGCTCAGAATTGGGTTCAAACGAGCTACTATTCCTATTACTTTTTTTTTTTTTTTTTTTTTCAGATTAACAGGTACAATAATACTTTTGCTAAGTCTAATTTAGGCCTCTCAAGTATTGGTTTCTCATCATTTATGCCTTTTAGACATTAACTTCCCCTCTTGACCACCCTAGGGGAAAAAATTCTAGTCTCCATATCAAAATAGTGAAGATTTTGTGAATTTTTTTTTTTTTTAGGAAAAGCATTAAACCTGTTGGAAAAGATCTACAAATGTCGTGTGAACAATTTCATATACACGATCATAACACGTGTTCAATTTTAATCACGTGTCCACATCGCAATAGGTGGAAATCAAATGTAACCCAAAGTTTTCAATTCTAAGAATTATCTCCACACAAACTTTATTGTTAATTAGTCAATTAGTTCCACCTTACTACTTTCCTAATGATGATGATGGCCTGATACGTCAGGTTTTTAAGACATGATAGGTCAGGTTGATGTACTGTAGTTATCTAAAGCCCTAAACGTGTGCAATATCTCTGTTTGTTTTATTTTTAATACAACTTGGAATGGTTGCCGCCCGGGTTCCACTTTCACAGGCCGAGTATTGACTCGCCGCCCATGAAAGTTGATCATATTGTTATCACTTGGGCATTTCCCATTACTTGCCCAGAAGTTGGGGCTTATTGATGCATTGCTATCAATTTAATGTGAACACTTTCATATGAAGATTATTCAACTAGCTCTTTATGACTGGTGACCAGACCAAATTGATAACTAGTCATAGGAAATTAGGAATGTTCATTTAAAAAAATAAGAAAGATATTTTAAAAGTCCAAGTCACAGATTAGGATCCAACTCATCTAGTAACACACTTTTTGCTCTAGACAAAATATTTTACACATAAATAATAAAACTTCTTTAAAAAAAAAATTAATATTTTCGTAACAAATTTTGATTTGGAGTGGTATCTTAATTTGTTTCACATTATATAATAGAGTAAGTTATCTTAATCATATTAATATACAATAATAAGTAACATGGTGAAAACAAGTCATACTTGTGACAATTAGATTGAACAATATAGCGTAATTCCAGCGTATAAAACCATATTTTTATTAGATATACACAACAAAATATTTCCATGTCAACTTGTAAAAAGAAATTTTTTGTTACTCTTATTAAGTGTGATTCAATGATCAATCACATCTTATTATTTTGACCTACAAAATTCATCTTTTAATTCAAATATGCTACAATCATGCAGCAAGACTAATAATTTGATGATTTCAACCTTTCAATTTCAACTACAATCATTTCTTTTTCAAAATCCACCTTTTGATTTCAAATATGCTACAATCATGATCAGCATAACTAATAATAGGATGATTTCAACACGTGCAAAAGTTTCTATTCAATTTGAAATTAAAAATAGCAAGGAGTTGAAATTTGAGACGGCAACTATGAAATGAGGATATCAATTCTGTTGGAACCACTTTTTTTTGATAAAGGGCAAAGCTAACTTTTTTGACAAATACTAATTAGAAATAAAATATTCTTCTATCACCAACTTTAAGTTATGATTGGTCCTAGCTAATATTTTTTTCATTAATATAGTTTGGACAATCTACACACTATAAGACTTTTGATCATCTCCTCATTCTCAATTAGTTACTTAAATTGAAAGTTGATTTAGAAAGCCTTTCAAGTGTTAACTTGGAATATTTTTAAAACTTTATCAATCAACTTTTCTCCCCTTTTCCCAACTTTCCTTTCCTTTTACGACATTGTTTTGTCCATACCTTTAGCACAAGCGTCCGAATACTAGCAGCACTGCACAGCAGGGCTACTGGATGGGGAAGCTATCTGTGCAGCAACACCACATGCACCCTAGAAGCTGACTGTTCTTTTGGAGGACATCAAGCATATAAGCATGCAGGATTTATAACTTTATAGTATTGTATTTCGGTTGTACATATAATAGGGACTAGGGTGCTATTGCTAACTGAATTACTGAAGCCAAAACTCTTGCGAATCTGTCTTCAAAAGTGTAGAGGTCAAATTAGCTCCTCCAATCTATTTCTAGGGTTGGAACTGCATAAATGGGTTCTAGCATGTATGGGGAGGAACAGAGGAAAAAACAATATCGGATTTACTGTGGTTCGGCCAATAGTGCTTACATTCATCTCGTGTTTTCTTATTATTATTGGCTCTCTTTACAATAAAGAAGGGGGGTCTTTATATAGGTTACATGAGAAAAAGAGAGAGAGGGGGGTACAAAAGTAATTGGACTTAACTTAAATGGGTTAAGTCAAATATAAAATGGGTTGAGCTTTTGGGCCCTATTACAATTTGACATCCTCCAAAAACCATATATGAATACATTTGCTTCTAATGTATAAAAATAAAAAATAAAAAAGAAGATACCAACCACTTTAAAGATTATTTATACTCTTGTTACATTCTTACTAAGGAGAGAGTTGGATATGGACCTTAAGAGTGTCTAAGCTACCTTCGGAGTTAAGCTACTCCTTTTGAGATGAACTTGAAGCTTACACCTATAAAACCTTTATCTACTCCTCCGCTTCTCCTTACTTAACCACACACACACACACACACATATATATATATATATATATACACACATTGTAGTGCAATGTGCATTTGCTTGACTCCAGCCTACGCTCAAGCTCCCGGTTCGTATTACTTTCTTGGGTACCCATGTGTGCCGTCATTGTACCCAGCCCTTCCTCCATGTAAACTCCCACTCTCATCCTCCAATTTGCTTACACAGGGAGTTAAGGCCAAAGCTCAAGTTTGCTTACACAGGGAGTCTAGGCCAAATAACTAAGAGGCTTTAATCATAACAATAAAACTAATTTCAAAATGTTTCTTTCACAATCTAGTCACAATGCAACATTTTTGCTGTTTGTTTTAAGAGCCAAGTACTGACTGTATGTGACAAAAATGGGGGAGATGACTTTGTGAATTGATCATGAGGGTACAAAAAGAGGTAGTCTTTAATACTCATTTATTTATACACAAAACTGTCGTACATAACTGCAAAGTCAATTCATATTCAAATATGAATTCAACCCGCCATATTTTGTCTCTATAGATGTTCATACAAGGTCAACACATACTTGTACAAGCTCTATGGGCTAATGAAAAGCGTTGTTCTTGCAATTTCCAGCGCTTTTGTGCGTCCGAATAGCTTCTCCACAATTGCAAGAGCAAATTCGATGGTAGTTCCTGGCCCTCGGCTAGTGATGAGATTGCCATCGACCACAACTCTGTTTTCAGCTTCACTCTGATCTGACAGCTTGTTGCTCAATGCAGGAAAAGCTGTAGCCTTTTTACCCTGGAGCAACGCAGTCCATACTTGTCAATCAAAGCACTAAAATGCAGAAAATATGAATGGAAGAAACATTTACATTATAAAATTCAAGAGTTTTTGTTACAAAGGACCATAGAATTAGGGAATATCATTAAAAAAGGCATTGGATAATCGGAATATAAGTCACAAGAACTTCAATAATAATATAACGATTGGAGTCTCTGATGAACTTGGGCTTTGCAGTCTATGTGCACTTATTTAAGTCAATGATTTTCTTTTACAAAATTTATTATTTATTATCTTGCTTCGACATTTTGGTGGAAGTGGTTTGAATAAGAAGGTAAGTGTGATCCAGACATGTTGAAGCAATACCTTGAGTAAGCCATGGGGCTCCAAGGCTAAAGCTGGGGATGCACATATTGCTCCATAAGGTTTATTTGCTTCCCTCTGCTGCTTTAGCAGGTTCACTAGTTTTTCGGAATTTGCAAATGCTTGGGCACCACCAATTCCACCCTACAAATATGCAGAATGTAGTTATGCTAAACAATTGTTTATGGCCAAGTAAAAGCTAGATTCCCCAACTTACTGGCAAGACTATTAGATCATATGAAAATTTAGCAGCCTCATCAAGGAGCACATCTGCCACCAGTTTAACTTTACGAGAAGCAAGAATTTCTAGTTTATCATCAACAGAGGCCACCACAACATTTGCTTTCGCTCGTCGAAGAATATCAATGATGATCACAGCTTCCATTTCCTCGGTGCCATTAGCAATTGGTACAAGAATCTGAAAAGAAAAGTAAATGCAGATGCAGATGCTCAAGGACAGGATATGGGAGACCAGATATCAGTGCCGTAAAATTTAAAAATAAATATCTCAACTAAGTTCTCTGCATTATAAGGGCAAAGGATAATAACCAGGCAACTGCAAACAAGGATATGATCATTACTAAAATATATATTAAAAACTATTAAACACAAAATGTTTGACAGGTTTTTTTTTTTTTTTTTTTTTACAATATGAAAACCTCAAACAATTACAGAAGGAAGTAAACTTCCATCTACCCCGCATTGTCAGTAAGTTGACAGTAAATGGGAGGAGTATAATGTCTACAGTTTTATTAGATATAAACCTGGCCCCATTTATATCATTATAAATGTCTATTGAAGGCTAAATTATCTTGAAACATATCTTCATAGTTCCATCTTGCTCCACAGGACCATATAATATAGCTAAAAGCTATGCAAATCCTGTCTAACGTGTTACTGGAACTTAGCAATTCATACATACTGTATTCAATTCTTATATTTTATAAATGGTACGAATATAATCTGAAGAGGAAAAAAAAAAAGATAAAAGTATGTATGACTGAGACAGCAAGAGTATGCATCAAAACCAACTTCACCTTGGGGCAATCATCAAATGTCCACTCCACTGGATTTAGCTCAGTTATGACATATTCATCCGCATGGTTGGAACGCATAACCTGAAAGTGAGAAAACAGTGATACATAAAACCCAAGGAAGGAAAAAAGGCATAGTGCAAAAAGAGAACCAAATACAAGAAAATATTTAAAACAGCGAAGCATGCAGTTCAAAAAATGCACATGCACAAGAACCATAGCATTTTCAAAATCTGTTGTGTCAACAACTAAGAATTTTTGCTTTACAGAATAGGGGAAGCATTTTCCGTCCCATCAAGGCAGTATTTTGGTTGACTGCTATGTTATAGCACGCAGGTGACACTTAATTGACCTGTCTTAATTCTAGGACTAAATAATAAACTAGGACTATGACACAATAGTTCACATGGACTCTGCAGTCACTGTAAGTAACTTCCCATGTATGTTTTATTTTATCACAGATTCAACCTATCTAGCACGGTAGCACCTCCAAAATGTAGCTGTAGCCACCTTCTTATAAATATTGAAATAAATATGACTAACTAATTTTTGAAATCAAGACTAAAAAAAAACTAATCATGGATCTTAAGAAAATAAGCCCTCTAAATTGATAAAAGAGTAACTGATAGAATAGTATAGAGCATATGTAAAGATCAAAACTAAGTGTGTGATAAGGCTAACTCAGAGATGTCTTTCAACCATTTAACATCAAATGTACTAGGATTTCTTCTACCCATAAGCTTTTACTTGCTTGTCTTTACTATTCAAGTATCTAGTTATCATTAATAGTATTGGAGTTCCCCTCACTAGGACCTAACATAGTCTTTTGCCTCAATTCTTAATTTATAGTCTCCTCTAGTGCTCTAACTTACTCCAACAAGTAGCTATATATCAAAAAACCATCGAGCCGTGCATTCCAGTCATTAGCATTTCATTTTTAAAAAAAGAGATTCTTTAACCAAATTTAGACTTGATTTTTTCCTCTTCAAAACTAAGTCATTAGCATTGTAGTAGAGAAAAAAGTAAATACCATCGGGTCGGAAACTTCTTTAGCTTTCTCTTTCCCATACAATTGCTCAACCAACGCAACAGCATACTCCATGGTAGTACCGGGTCCACGACTCGTCACGACTTTTCCATCCACTTGCACTCTTGATTCAACAGCAATTGCATTTGGAGCTAATTGCTCCATAAATGATGGATAACAAGTTGCCTATTAAAAAAAAAAAAACCAATTCAAAACCAATTCTTCTAAGCAATAACATAACCATAAAATTCAAGTTAAAAATCGATAACGAAACATACTTTCAATCCCTTCAACACACCCCATGGCGCAAGCGCCACAGCAGGCGAAGCACAAACTGCAGCATAAAGCCTCCCATCTGTTGCTTGGTTCTTCACTAGGGTTTCAAGAACAGCACAGTCTCTGAGATTCGTAGCACCCGGAATTCCTCCCTATAGCAAAACAAACCAAATAATTCAACTTTTTTTCAAAATACAATCGAAAGAGATATAGAGAGAGAATTGTACGGGTAGAGCGATGAGATCGAAGACAGTGTCAGCGCAATCGGAAATCAAAGCGTCGGCGACGATCTTGACAGCGTGGCCAGCATCGACACGGTGTTGATTCTCCACGGAAGCCGCCGTGACATCAGCTCCAGATCGTCGTAGAACGTCGATCGTAATCACCGCCTCTATTGGTTCGGTGCCATTTGCAATTGGGACCAAAACCTATATAAACAAAATCAGGCGTATTAGAAATTCAATGAATAATAACAACAAAGTAATTGAGAATGTAGATACCTTTTTAGCAGCGGAGGCCATGGTGGCTGAGACGGAGAGGAAGCGGTGGCGGAGAGAAGAAGGGTTTGTAGTTGGGGGAACTAAGTGGAGTGTTCGGTGAGAGAGGCGGAATATAGAGGAGTGAGTAAGCATGTGACGTGGCATTGGTAATGCCATTTTTTCTTTGAATTGAGTTGAGAGAGAGAGAGGTAGTGTGTGCGCGCGTGCGGATATGGCGGACATGAGTCCCGCGGTTGATGTTTGATTGTTTCAACAGATTTGATTTGTTATTGGTTGTGATTTGGACACGTTGGATTAACATCATCTTGAGAGATTATTTGGCTTTCCTTATTTCCTATCCAAATAGGATAATCTCAATTTAGAAATTTCTTCATTTGTAAAAATGGTTCAGATTTAATCTCATATATCTAATCGTGTATATACTATTATGTCATTTATAGTTTTAAATGATGTGGTAGTCTGTATATTATTAGATTTGTATTATTTAATTTAGACCATGAAATGGACTCTCTCCATTTCATTTCAAATGGAAAGAATCATAATCCATCCACTTGGGTGTGGGTTCGATCTTTCTTAAGATTTCTATCATTAGATCAAAAATGAAATAAAAAGAAAGGATGATTCATCTGAAATGGACTAGATAATTTTCTTTAGGGTATGCAATGGGTTGGATCTAGTTAACCTGGCTCGATTTTGCTTAGGCCACGCAAAAAGGGTAAGGGAAGAGAAAGGGAAAATAAAAGAAAACGCATTTTCAAGTTTCCGTACTTGTGTTTTGATGTAGAGGGGAAGAGCATAGCAAATTATTTTACTTTTTTTTTAATTCTTGTAAGTTATAAAATAATAATTTATTAAGGGTGGTGCCAGAAATAACATTTCCCTTTATTAAATAGTTATAAAAGTAAGAGCATCTCCAAAAGATTCTCTACTTTTTCACTTACATATGGAGAAAAAACTCACTATCTATTTATTTTATCAAATACATTCTCCAACACCACCCTTGTTATAGGGTCTGGGGCCATGACACACGTCATTTTTTGGCACCCTTGTTGTAGGGTTTGGGACTTTACTGTGTAATTTTTTTTTTTTGCCAATAAAGTATTTTTTATTCAGCAAACAAAAAAAAAATTTCTCCAACAAACTTTATATTCTTTCTCTACTCCATTTAAATATAATTTCTTTAATCTTCTATCCCATTTAAATATTTTTTTATTCATTATTTATCATTTCAATGACTTCCTTCTTTTTAATCAAAACCTCCATTACAATTTTCCCTTCTTCAAGAAAACAAGGCGAAGCACAAAAAACATAGTTGTTCACAAAATTCTTTTTTCAAGCAATATCCTTTCGAGAATCTGAACTTTACATAGAATTTTTTAAGAGATTTTGATACCCAAAGCCCCAAAATGGCTGGCAAAGCTTTGGCGAGTTATCAAAGCTTCTGAACCTCACTAATGGCAGACAAAGCTTAAGCTGTTAAACACCAATCCATAATGAGCCTCTATTGAGGCTGCCACTCGGTGCTACCACTCGGGATCGCTCCACCTTTAAACCCAAACCATGCTGCTCAGTTTGGTGGTTGTGGGTCTTCAATTTAAATAGCCAAATGTGTGTGTGTATGTGTGTGTGTGTGTGTGTGAGAGAGAGAGAGAGAGATAGAGAGCTTTGTTGAAGTGATGGAGGTGAGAGATTGAGACAGTGACATGAAGGTGCGGAAATGAAGGAGGAGAGAGAGAGAGAGGAGTGAAGGAATTTAATAAAATAATAGAGGTGAAATCATTTTTTAAGGGGATAGAGAGCTACCGTGACTCTCTTGGTGTAAAAATTTACTGTAGCATTTTGAGGATTTAAAAAGCCTGGAGGTAATTTGATGCAACATCTTTTGGTTTCACTTTCTACAAAGTGAGAAAAAAAGATTTAGAGAAGCTGCTCTAATTTCACTTAAAGTAAAAAAAAAAAATTAAAAAAAAAAATTATACACTTTTACAAGGGCATAAAAGTAATTTTATACAAAAAGTACTCCTTCACTTTTCTTTCCAAATTAAAGTAAAAAGTACAAAATTTGTGGGATCCATGTAAATTGGATCCTTCTACTTTTCCAATCTCTCCTCTCTTTCATCTTAACCAACCAAAGAATTACATCATTTCTTTTATTTTTCTTTCACTTCTTTCCAACCAAACATAGCATTAATGTTTTTATTTTTTTTTTGCTGAAGAGATTAAATTCAATACGGATGCGGTATAAAACTCTCTAATCCGGACTTGCCACGTAGGCATTTTGCAACAAAAACAAAAAAATTTACCACAAACAATCAAAATCAGTTTTTTCTCTCTATATCTTCTTCACCGACTCCCATGGCAGCCACCACCTCCAAATCCCTCTTTTCTCTCTTCCTCTCTCAAAACCCACAAACCTATACCTGTTTCTACTCCAAACCATCTTTCCCTCACCGATCCAATCGATTTGAAGTCGGAGACTCGGAGATCTCGTCCACAACGTCGATGAGATTCCAGAGTAGCACAATGTTTTGGTCTTCCATGATGAAACTGAAAGAGAGAGATGAGTTTGTGGGTTTTAAGAGAGAGAGAAGAAAAAGGGATTTGGGGGGTTTATGGTGGCTGCCATGGGAATTTAATGGATATAAATAGATTAACTATTTGGACAGCAATTCAAAGAAATCTCGTGTCTTTCAATGAAGTAAATACAATTTTACTGATTTGGTGACCTCAATACCACTTTCGTTAAAGATATTACATGTTAGAAAAGCCGCCATACAACGTGAACAACAATTATTAGTTAGAAGTTAGAACCCTTACAAATGACGTTGAAAGTAAAAATGGAATAATTATGTCATAGTAGCCGCCAAATCTATGACCAAAAACACCAATGGATCAAATAATCACGTAACATTTATTCAAACAGATAATTATATCGTAACATGTACGGTTTTTTACAGTATGAGCTTGATCCCATGTTCTAGACTAGTCTTTTTATTGTTCCTAAAATGTACTATAGTCTATAGACTCGTCACCAGGCTTAGACGAAGAATAATAATTGCTCCTACCTTGCTAGTGGAAGCCAATCCATAAGTAGAAAGAAACAATCAGATACATTGACATGTCTACGGAGAATCCCAACAAAACATTCAGACAATGCACATGGTATTTTACAAAAGTAATAATTTAGGTATTTTTGAACTACAATATAGTACAATCACGTTTTATTTCTTACCAATAAAAAAAATAAATCGCTTGCAAAATTTAACTTTTTAAATAACTTGTTGAGATTATGTCATATTTTTGTATTAGTTAATTCATTTTTCTTGGTATGGAATATTACAGTAACTATACTTATGGAGTATTTAATAATTTTTAATTTTACAAATAGTGTTATGCTTAATACATGGTTAATTAGTTATCATTTTGCAATGTATTAAACTAAGAAGCATATTTCTAAAAAAAAAAAAACAACTAATAAGCATAGTTATTAAAGCCTAATCGAACTTTGAATCATCAAGGGTTTTGACATATCGGTTTATTATTTCAAACTGTTGGACATTGCTTCAATTGTTGGTTTTGGTTTAATAATTTATTGGTTTGAAAATAGGCCAAAATATATTATTGGTTCCTAATGTTTACATATGTGTTTGGTCACTAATATTTAAAACAAGTGTAATTAGTCTTTAACGTTTCACACACGTGTGCACTGTTAGTCTCTATGGACCAATTACGCTTACTTTTTGAAATTTTATGAACTAAAAATAAACTTTATTGATCCATAAATTTCACCATTCAAGGACTAATCATTTTTTTGAAATTTTACAGACTAAAAATCACCATAGGGGCCAATAGTGCACTTTTTGAAACGTTAGGGATCAATTGCGTGTATTTCAAATATTAGAGCTCAAATGTGTAACCTGTGTAAACATTAGAGACTAATAGCGTAGTTCACTATTGGAAGAAGGATGCATATATGGAAGGTGATCGGGGTTGTGAAGGACTAGACGAGCATCCGAATAACAAAGGTTTCTTTTGGTGTTTCTTTCTTGGATAATGGTGAAAGAAGAAAAGAAAAAAAAAAAATTGATTTCATGGAAGTGCGAGTGTAGGTTGTTGTTGTTGGGTCTAATAAGTCTGTTTGGCGTAGGCTTGTTGTTGTAGTTGGAGAAAATAACAGTGGTGAGTTAAGCATATCAAAGAGAGATGGAGATCGAATTGTTGTTGTTGGTGTATGTTTCTCAAGAAAACAAACGGGAAAACGAATGAAGAGAAGAGAAAAGAAAATTTAGTTTTATTAATTTATTTTTAAGATTTTCTATTGTTTGATAAAAAATGATTAAATAATATAAAAAATATGCTAAGTTGGATGTTTGAATCGACATTTAATGGAAATCCACTAACGGGTTTGGACGGAAGTATCATTTTGAAACGAAACCAAATTTAGGAAATCAAAATGAAATTTTTTAAATTTAAGGGACTAAAATAATAACACCCCAAAACTTAAAGGCCAAAAGTGTATTTTTAATCTATAAAACAAATAAGCAAAATAGTTAAATGAAAAAAAAGAAGAACAAAAAAATTTCAAACTCACACAAATTAAAAGCTGCCAATTCCCAAATAAAAAAAAGAGAACCAGTTATGGCAAGTTGAAACTCAGTGAACCAATTATGGCAATTTAGACCATAGAAACAAGAAACATGCACATGTCTCTCATATTTCGAGGCAACATGGTAAGAACCAGATACCCTTCCTAAATCCTAATAGCCGTTATTAGTCATTGTCACATAATCTCCATTCTTGTATTCATTTTCAATTGGTTCATTTCATAAAATCTTGTCCCAAAATCCAAAATGAATAAGAGACAATACATTGAAGCTTGAAAAAAAAAAAACGAACTATCCAAAATTCCAAAAAAAATGATAATATTATTACATGTTACTATGATACTATATCTAATACTAATACATTTCTCAAAAATGGCAAGAACAACTCAAACATTAAACCATAAAAAAAAAAAATCAAACATTAAAAGTAGTAAATGTACAACATTAACAACACCCATTACCATAACAAGAACCACAATGATAATTGATGAAAAAAATAATATAAACAATAACGCACTCAAATTTTGTTTTTTGTAAGTTATGAACAGTGAATGAATAATTTTTTTAAAAAACCCACCCGCACAAGTAGACAAAGTGGTTTAGGAGAGAGCACAAAAATGAAATAATGACGTAAGACTCACATGGGGAGAGAGAAAGAGAGTGAGTTTAGAGAGAGAAAGTAGATGACAATGCCATCTGTTGTACTTGTGAGCACTATTCGGGTTTCCCAAAGCCTTGATTACTGTTTGGGTTTGGTCCATTTTTGTGCTTCTCAGCTGATGAGGCCAAAGAAAGGAAACACCCTTTTCTGCTTCATCCAAAGATTCTTTCTTTTCTCTCACTTTCAATACCCACTAGACTCACCAAGCTTGCTTCTTCTAATTTTGAACCCTAATTCCTGATTTTATTTTTGTTTGTGTGCATGTTGCTGTCTCTCTCTGGAAAATGCATTGCTAAGGTGAGCTTATTATTGGGTATTTATTAGTTTTTTTTTTTTTTTTTTTGAGCTTGGAATTGTTGAATGTGATTTGTTGGGATTGATTATTTGTTTTGATATTGCAAAAAGGTGGCGTCTTTGGGTTTGATTGTTGATTTTTTCTAATGGGTTTGAAAGATTGTGGTGAAATGTTCATGGGTTTGTTTGGGGTTTCATAGTTTTGGATTGAATGCATGGATGGCTTCTGGTATTGCTTTGTACGAGTAAATACTTTTATATATTGTTGTTAAAAGGTTGGGATCTTTTCATTTGGTAACAGAATTCTCACAGTTTTGGTACGATCAATGTGCATTTGATCTCTTGTGCTCACTGATTCTCTCACCTTAGCTCAACCATTGCCTAGTTTTCCAATTCTGGGAATTTGTTTATAGTTTTGTTTTTCCATGTTCTGTTTGAGGGAAACAGTGGAGGGGTATGTTGTGTTTTTGAAGCTAAATTTGGACCTGTTTACAAGGAAAACATCCACGGGAATTGTAATAATGCAAACCAATGAAATTTCCTTTCTCCTCATAATACATCTGCATTATTAATATTATTATTTTTAAATGTGGAATGTAGCAATAGTAGAATGAATCAATTTTTTTTTTCTTTTCCAAATTTGTCTTTTCATGAGTGCATGTTTGCTTTTGCATGTATATGTTTATTTTGTACTTGCTCCACTTTTATCGGATGTCGCCCAAGGGATGTTCATTTTGTACTTGCTGGTTACATGCCTTTATTAAATTCTATCTTTAAATACTTATTAATGAAGCTCCATTATTTTGGTAAAGCTAAGCTAACTTACAACACCGGAAGATGAGAGAATGGATGTATGGGAAATATGGGTTAAAAGATGAACAATATGAAAGGGACCTGCACATTTTTTTATTCTTCCCCTGTGCATTTTCTCTGCTAGGTTGAACTTTGGTCACAAATGAGTGGGTTTAAATGTGAGATGTCATAGAGAATAAATTATCATATTGGTTTCCTTATAATCTTTTCATATTTTTTGGAGTTTTGTTATATTGTATTGTAGCTTACCAAATTTGAAAGTGTGAAAGCTTCTCCCAAAAACTATCTGTTCCCTTTTAAATAATCGTGTTACACGTGCTAGTTGAAAAAGGAACCAGTAGAAACTATAAATAGATTGATGTGTCTCTCATCTTGTAATAATACAGCTAACACCAAAAATTTGTTGGTATTATTCATTGTGGTTGTTATTAGTTGTTGTCGTCACATAACTAAATGAAGGTGACTTTCTTGTTACCATTTTAAAGAAATAGCATGTGCTAATTAACTGTTTGGTAACTCATTGTTTCTATCATACATGGTACATACGAGGGCCTTTAATATACAGAGCAATCTAGTAATCTAGATATAATGATCATCTAAAACTACTTGTGTTGACTTCGAATTCTTGCTTACAAACTATACAAGGAAAGGAAAAGAAAAGACCCCCCCCCCCTAAAATAATACTTTATACATGCACATCAATCCATACAAAAAAAATGGTGGGGTCGTGTATCCGGGGTTTACTACCTGAGGGTGATTTGAAGGCCCTTGCCTTGGTGAGATTCCTCGTCATCAAAAAAATTGTTTAGTTCGTTTTAAATATAAAATGTCATAGAGAATATTTTTTGTAGTTCTCTTATAACTAATTCATAGTTTTGAAATTTTTGAATCCATAATAAATGGTTGTTGTAGCATGCCATTCTTGAAAGGGAAATAAACATTCCTTATTACACTTTTTTCCACTATTTCGTAATCCTATTATACTTGGTAGTTGATGAGGAAACAGTAGAGGCCATGCACACTTCAACAGAATAAAAAAGAAAAAACAGAAAACATAGAGAGAAAATAAAAATACAAAGGGCGAGAAATTATCGACAGAAGCCATACTCACTTACACATTTCATGATTTACAACAATACCATTAAAACTAAGAATTTGGTGGCATCTTTCTTCTCAGACATTAGGTGTTGTTGTCATAACATATTTTATGCTAACTATGAGGGCCCTTAACAACATATACCGATCTAGATATGTAAAAGAATAGAAGATGATATCATCTAAACAGGCTAAGGTAATTAAGAACTCCTTATTACTAAATACTATACTATGTAGTAAATCTCTCTCTTTTTTCCCAAAAGGAGAGATATCTATGAGGCATTTAAGAATCTTACACTTACTATTTAGCCAAATGACATTTATATCTTCTTGTCCAATCAGTTGGTATGTCTTGTTCAAAAAGGAAAAGGTTGTGTGTCAAGCCACATTGAGTAATGGGATACACTTATATGTTAAAGGAAAAGAAAAACGTGAATAATAACCTTCTCATGCAGTTAAGATATAAACATGCCTTTCTGTTCAAAAGAACTCCCATTCAAACCCTTCTAATTAGTTTTTGTTTGGTAAAACATTGAAAAGGGTCACAAGAAGTAAGATATGGCAATGACTGGTGGCAGGGGGAGGGTAGATAGAGAGCTCTCGTTTTATTTATTTACTTGTGTCATTTTTTTTTAGTAGAAAAACAGAGCTTTAATATTTGTTATCTAGAGCACCTGAGGTATTGTATGCATGCCCAATGCCTGATTCTCTGCCTCTTTCCTATTTTTCAGTGATGAAGCCAGAGGCATGGCCTACTATGCTTTATGACGGTTCAGATTTTCTATGCTAGCTGATAAATGAAACTCCAGTGGCTGTAACAGTGGAAAAGTGGCATTCTTAGATGTACCTCCAAATACCCTTTCTTGATGATCCAAAATTTATCTACTGAGGTGAGTTCATATCCCTTCTATTTATGTAAAATGTTAGTATTTGTGGGACAATTTTAATATCTTGGTTGGAATTTGAAGAAGATTGATTGTTAAATCAGGGGTGAGGTCGTCTCCAAGTAGATGGGATGTATATGAAACCTAAAGCAAGCATAAATTGTAGCTTATATCTCCCGAAACTTAGCTAGCAATAAAAAGTTACAAAATAATATAGAGCTATTTGCACCCTTATAATGACAGACTATGTGCAAACCCGCTTATTTAGCTTTAACTAAGGCAGCTCTAAGCCTTCATTGACCACGTGGTTATACTCTTTCCAATTATACTGATTTAGACAGAGTGCTCATCTTGGATGCCTTAGTGAAGGGGGGAGATTGTGGACCATAGTATCACCCAACATATCCCAGAAATGGGTGTCTGCCCCATTGGGGCTGACATTGTTGCTAGAATGAAGAATGATATTATGTTTTATCTAGGCTCTGCTTATTTGCATTTTTTTTTTTAAAATAAGTAAAAGGATTATTAATAATATAAGAATAGAGGGGTGTAGCCCAAATGCACAATATACAATGGGATACAAAGAGATGAGAGCGACAAGGAAGATCATCTAAAGTACAAGTTGTCCATGAGAGCTACAAAATCTGAAGCAGTAGATGGCCTTGCAGCTTGCTCTCATTCATTATGTAAAGAGTTCTTGTGTGATTTTCAGGAACAGCTTAGGTTCTTTTTCTGTCTGCAGCTGTAAAGTTTGCATAATAGTTTGATTATGTCATACATGTTTTCTGCTAATTGGTATGCTATTGATCTTGGAGATTTTGTAACGATTTCTGGATGCTGTTATAGAAGTTGTATACTTAATGCAAGCTTATATATCATATATTGTTTAGTTACATTTCTTTCTTTCTTAGTGCAGATTTCGTAGCAATTACTGGATGGTATGTAACCGCACTTCAGCAAGCCAAAGACAAGTCAAAATGATTTCGTATGGATGGAACGGCAGGTTGATCATTGATCAAGAGGACATTCTTTAGTTTTTTTTGTATGCTTGATTTATCAATGAAGAATTCTGGTAACTCTTCACCACATAAATTTACAATGTGGTAGACCTTGTCTTTTGCTTTTTTGCGATGTTAATTATATGTAGAGCAGAGGAAATAGACCGTAGATGAAGTGGAACTGCAATCAATTGGAATAGATGTTTCCCAGAAAAGAAATTGAGGATTTGTGTGATGATGGGTTTGAGGGATCAAATGATGAGCGCAATATTTTCAGAGAGGTATTCTTTGGTAATGATACTGATCAGACTAGTAAGAGGTGTCTTGTTACTGGAGTAATTAACTTTGAATGCGAGTCCGGTAAGAACATAGATACATCACTCTGTTCTAACAGCGAAAACTCAGTTGTAACAAGTCATTCTTCCTCTAAAGATATACATTTAGAGAATTCTTATAATGTATCTGAGGATTGTAGAGAAACTTCTGCACCAGGGTGTTCTCCTCACAGATTCGCTTTGGTTGAGAGGAATGACGCAGATGTGAGTGTTAAGCGAATGAAGTTTTCAATTGATGAACTGCCTAATACCTCACCTGGTTCAGGAAAGATTTTAAATTCATCAGTGATTCCAGAAGAAATTGTTTCTGGCACGTTGTGTCCAGCTAGAGACTCTGTTTGTGAAACAGTGACCTTCCATTTAGTTGAATCATCAAGTCAGGGTGTTACATCTAGTTGCTATCTTTTGAAGCAACATGTGAAAGTGGACAGACCGGGCATTGTGGATGACCAAGATGTTCTAAAGTGTAGATTGCCGGGCTTGGATGGGAATGATGGAAAAGAAGTGGTTGTAAGTAAAGCCATTGCTTCACCTGCTTCCCAGGAGAGCTTTGCAACCAGGTTATTGGTAAGTCCTTCTATCACTGCTGCAGATGGATCTGGGTCTCCTCTACTAGCTGAGGAAAATCCAAGGCTATTGGAATCTCATAAATGGGATCTATCTAATATATCTCTGAAGATGGACCCTATGAAAGATCCTCGTCCTCTTCTCCAGTACTGTGTCATTCACTTACTTGAGGCAACGGGATGGAGTATAGAGAAGCGTAAAAGACCTAGTAGGAATCATATGGAGTCAGTCTATATAACACCAAAGGGAAAGTCACTTCGTGACTTCCCTAAAGTTTGGAGGTTATGTGGTGAACTTTTATTTGAAGATGGTTATGTTTTTACACAGGAGGACGAGAATAAGGAATGGGCTAATTTTAGTCAGTTCTATTCAGATCTTTGTGATACATTGAGAAATATTGAGAAAGAGATGAATCATTCGGAAACTACTAGCACATTGGCTCATTGTTGGACGCTTTTAGATCCCTTTGTGACTGCTGTGTTTATTGATAGAAAGGTTGGTTCGTTGAGAAAGGGAGAGGTGGTTAAAGTTAAAGCAACTCAAAGTTTTGTGATTGATAAGAACAAGAAAAGTGAGGCTGTTTTGGCCATGAAAAATAGTGTCAAACGCAAGTTTCCTCGGAGACAGGCATCAGCTGAAAGTGAATTGACAGAGTTTGGGGGTATCTACCATGCCTGCGGTCAACAAGTCGCAAAACATGTCGGACAGAAAAATAATGGGGCAGTGGAAGCTGTTTCCCCTCATCAGGATAGTAATGCAAATTCGCCAAGCTCTGATAAACAGGGTTCTGAACATAATGTGGGAACACCTAAAGAAGTTGCGGAAGATGTATCAATGAACTCTTTGGAGGAGGAAGATATATTGCTAGAAGGAAAAGTTACCAATAATGTGGAAAGTCATCTACGGGGATCATTGGTTGACCATCCAGACTGTGATGGTCTGGATCATTCACAGGATTTAGAGGCGGTTCAACAGTTTGAACATGGTGAGCAAGGGGGTGGGCAGTGCTCTGAAGCTTCGAAGTTCAAAGTGGTGGATAAATTTTCTGCAGCAGATGTTATTCTGAAAAGGAAGATCCGCAGGAAGTCTAGAAAGATATCTGAAATCAAATTGAGCACATTATACAAAAGTGACATGCAAGGTAGAACTTCTACTGATAAGGCTGACTTGCCCGATATCAAAGCACATGGAAAGCAGTCGGAGTTGAAAGAGTTCCAGGAGTACCTCTGTCCAAATGCAAGAAGTCAAGGAAGTCACGAGAACTCCTCATCTTTAAGCTCTTGTCAGCATCAAATTGAGAAAAGATGCTCAAGGTTGAAGAAAGTGCATCGTGATCATAATGGTTCTAAAACTGGAAAAAATAAATCAAGTAGATGCCAAATTGATGATGATGACCTCTTGGTTGCAGCCTTTATAAAAAACAAAGATTTCAGCCCAAGTACTTCTCAACGTTCTAAAATGAAAGCCTACAAATCAAGAGCTCTGAGAAAGCTTAAAAGCCAAAAGGGTCATTGCAGGTTTGCTTCCAAGAAGCCTGGGTAGTGGGGGGAAGCACTTTAAGGATGGAAAGTGGTATTCTGCCAGGAGTAAGAACAGTGTTATCATGGTTGATTGACACTGGAGTCATATCTCTGAATGATGTGATCCAGTATCGGAACCCCAAGGATGATGCTGTTATTAAAGATGGTCTGGTTACCAGGGATGGCATGATTTGTAAGTGCTGCAGTAAGGTGCTTACAATTTCTGAGTTCAAGATCCATGCAGGGTTCAAACTGAACCGTCCCTGCTTGAATCTTTTCATGGAGTCTGGTAAGCCCTTCACATTATGCCATCTTCAAGCCTGGTCTGCTGAGTACAAGACCAGAAAAGGCAGGAACCAGGTAGTGCAAGTTGATCCAAACGATAAAAATGATGATTCATGTGGGCTGTGTGGTGATGGAGGCGAGTTGATATGCTGTGATAACTGTCCCTCTACTTTTCATCAGGCTTGTCTGTCTACACAGGTTTGTCTTTTGCTAGTGTTGTGTGTTTATGCTGGTTTTCTTTTCTGTATCTGCTTCTTATTCTATTTCCTCTCCTCTTTTATGCTTCTGTCTCACTTGGATATCTGATGGTTTACAATATCATTGCAAATTTCATTGGTTAAAGGATGGTTTTGTGTTAGATACCCCTTAAGTTGTAATAGTATGATGTTGGAGACAAATATCCTGTATATAATAATGGTCTGGAATTTAGAGAGCTTCTGGAAAGATATTGCTTGATTGAAACAGTTTTTATGAAAACTGCTCTTGAAAAACCGTTCTTATTTTTTCAAGAATGAGAAAAATATGTGGGTTCAGACTCCCCCTTAATGAATGGGGCCCAACATGTGAGATTTTTAACTTTTTAAATGGGAGATAGAGTGGCAGGGTCGAACTTAGGACCTTTTGCTCTGATACCATGATAAATTACCAATTCTCCCAAAAGCCTAGTGTCAAAATAATGATTAAATGATCAAATTCACTATTTCTTAACAACTTAAGCTTTTGGGACTATCGGTAATTTATCATCACCAATTTTCATGTTGGCACTGTTTATTTTTGTTGCTCTGGAATGCATGATATCTTTACATTGTGCATTTGACTGCTATCAGATTATTTTCTTGCATTCAGAGAAGGTGATGGTATCTATTTATTCACTCATCTTTTTGAATGTTTTCCTTCTCTTTGGGTTGCCAAAAATAAGTCTCTTGTTTCTATAATTACCTTACAGTTTGCTCTCTTATACAGATTTGTATTGAATATGATTCTTTTTGGAGTTTTAGGTGTTTTTCCTTACTTTCCATAAATGAATGACCAAATTTTCCCTTTGTACTTCAGGAGTTGCCTGAAGGCAGCTGGTACTGCCCGAATTGCACCTGTCGCATATGTGGGGAATTGGTCAATGATAAAGAGGCTTCAAGTTCTTCTGATGCATTAAAATGTTCACAGTGCGAGCATAAATGTAATTCCCCTGGCCCCAGTTGTAGATTGTTTATTCTCCTTGTAGCTAAAACTGTTCCAAAGCCTGTTAATAGCTTGAGAATGTCTTTTCATTTTTTATTTTTTTATGAAGAACAGCTGTTTCAAATTATGTGGATAATATGAATTTGTGATATGGGATAAATAACTCATAATATGACCTGTATTTCTCATATTTAGTTCAACATTTGGATTGGCATATTGGGTAATTGTTTTAATTATTATTACAACAAAAACAACAACCAAGCCTTAGTTCCAAAATTTTGGGATCGGCTATGGATCCTCAACATACTAACTAAGATTGGCCACATGTATTCATTTTTGCCATTATATTCTATTTGAAGTCATGCTCTTAGTTAGTTCCTTACTTGACATGTCATTTTCTACTATTTCTATTAATGTTATTTTTTGTCTATTTCTATTAATGTTATTTTTTTGTCTATTTCTATTAATGTTATTTTTGGTCTTGGTCGTTCCCTCAACTTGATTTAACTCACTCTTTCTCATTGGTGCATAATTCACTCTCCTCTAAACATGACCAAACCATGTTAAAAGACTCTCTCTCATCTTTTCATCAATAGAGGTCACCCTTATCTTTAAGTGAATTTCCTCGTTTCGAATCTTATCTTACCTTGTATTTCCAATTATCCATCTTAACATTCTCATTTCAGCTACACTTATTTTATAGTTATGTTGCTTTTTAATAGCTGGGCATGGTTGATCTTATAGTAGTCTTATAGAATTTCCCTTTTAACTTAAAGTTATATTACGATTACACAATACTCTTGATATGCTTCTCCACATCATCCACTTTTCCAGTATCCTATGATTTACATCCTCTTCAATATCTCCTTCTTTATGAATGATCCAAGACATCGAAAGCTTTCACCCTTCGTATCTCTTAACCATCAATTTTTACAGCCCCTTCAATTTTGTTTTACTTTACTAAACTTACATTCCATATACTTTTATTTGGTTCTACTTAACCAAGAGCCTTCAGATTCTAAAGCGTCTCGCCATTCTACTTGACATTTACTACACGTCTAGTTTCGTCCACTAAAACTATTTATCATCTACAAAAAGTATACATCAAGGGATTTCCTCTTGAATGAATTTAACGAGCTCATCCATGATCCATCACTAGTGCAAAGAGATATGGACTTAATGTTGATCTCGATGCAAACCTATAGTGATAAGAAACTTACTTGTGATGCCTTTACTTGTTTGCACACTAGTTCTAGCTCCGTCATACATATCCTTATTCAACTTAATATACTTTAAAGGAACTCATTTCTTATCCAAAACCCACAACATAACCTCCATGGGGATCCTATCATATGCTTTCTCTAGGTCAATACAAACCATATGAAGATCTTTAACCAGACTCTCTATATTTTTTCATTAGGCGTCTAAGTAAGAAAATAGCTTCCATAGTAGATCGCACTGGCATAAAACCAAATGGATTCTTTGATATTGTTGTTTCATGCCTTAACCTATGTTCAATCACTCTATCCCAAATTGATCCATGTTTTAATTATGATTATGTCTTAAAAATAGGAAACAAAAATAATGGACAACTATCATCATATCAACTTTAGCTTGTCTGTGCAGCAGCAAATTCAGATGCTGATATAATTTCCATTCTAGACAATAGAGGTACTAGAAACGTTTTTGATTTGGTTTTAATATATTGGTAGTGAACTAACTAATGCACAGATTTTCTAGTGTCATCTGCATGTAATGAAATCATTTTGCTTCCATGGGGTGAAGGCAGATAAGTTTGTACATTGTCCTTAAAGTAAGCAAGTAGTTGTGATCTCATTATAACCACTAGGAACTTGCCTCTGCTAATCTCAGTTTTATATTAATTCCTCATTTTATAGTTATTAATGAGCCTGTAAAGTAGTTTCAGTTTTAACCTTTCAGTCATGCTTTATCCATGTTGCTTTTCTTGGATACATGTTTGCCTAATATATGTGATAATTATAGTTTTCACTTTTCATAGATAGACAAGAGTTGCACTTTTACATTCAGACAATGTTTTATACATGATGCTTTTCCTGGCAATATGGTTTCTAATATACCTGATAATCTTATTTTTTATATATAGATAATCAGTTGCTACTTTTACACAAACAATGTTTTGTTATTGATTATTTTTCAGTAATTTTGATGTCTAGTTTACTGATGAGCATAATTTTGTTGAGCAGATCATGAGACATGTTTGAAAGGAAAAGGCATATATGAAGGAGCAGTGTCGGATACTTGGTTATGTAGTGGAAGCTGTCAAGAGGTACTTTATCATGTTTTCTAGACTTTCTAAATTTTGCTTTTTAAAGGATCAGTTGGATTTAGCAAATGATGGAATTAATGATCTTCTCTGGTATGTTAGTCTTACTGGTGAGGTAAGGATTGGCTATGAGTTCGGTAACTTTTTCGTCATAAAAAGTATGTCTGTTCATACTTTAATGTGCAACCTTCCTATTTTATCTAGTTGAATCATCATCCAGAAAATTTAAGCAAACATTTATAAATATTGATTCTCGTATTTAATGATATGTAGAAGCATGATGTTGTCTTCTTTGATTAGGGAGATTTGTTTTGTCTTTCTTTACTTTTAAATGAGCAGTTGCAAAACTTTGAGTGACTGATTGACAGAAAGATAATTCTTAATTAGTTTGTTTCTGCTTGCAATTTGTGTGTTTTATAATTCTTGTTCTATTGTGACGTTTTTACCATTTATAGCATGTTTACCCAAGGTAACATGTATAAACTTTAGTAGTTTCCTGAAAGCCATATAATTCTCCTTCTTCTTACTTATTTCCTTATGCCCTTGCCCCATGTGGCTTTTATTCTATTTCAAATGTATTTCTTTTCATCAAAAGGTAGGATCTTCTCTAATAACATAGAAAGGGAGGAAGTTTGACACTTTTCCGATGAGTTTTCCTGCATTAGTGAAAGACGTCCTCATCTTCTACTTAGTTGCCTTTTATGGTAATTACTGGTTTAGTTGCTTTAGAGTTTTGAGATACAAGCCTGCTGTGTTCAAACCCAAAAGGGAACTGTCTTTCGGGAAATGAATAGTTTCTTCCACTAGAAGGGAATAAATTAATGCACTAATACTGAGCATTACTGCTTAGTTTTATGTGGTTACTGTGGTAAATCTACTTTGGAGATTGCTTGTTCTTTGGATCTGTTTTCTTCCAGCTGGTACTAATAATTTAATATAAGTTAGTCAGTTTATTAGTCTAATTGATTAACTTTTTAAGAACTTGCTTCGCTGGTATGTGCAGGTTTATTCAGGTCTTCAATCTCGCGTTGGGCTCATTAATCATGTTGCTGGTGGTTTTTCATGGATGCTTCTTAGATGCATACACGATGATCAGAAGATGCCTTCTGCCCAACGTTTTGCACTGAAGGCAGAATGCAATTCAAGATTAGCTGTTGCTCTTACTATCATGGAGGAATGCTTTCTTTCTATGGTGGATCCAAGAACAGGCATAGACATGATACCCCAAGTTTTGTACAATTGGGGGTGAGTGACTTGAATGGATCTTCAGGTTATTCTTATTTTGTCCCATTCCCCTGTTCCCTCTTCTTTATGCCTTGGTGTTATGGATTCTGCATAGTAATTTTTTTTTTTTTTGATAACCTTGGGTGTTTGAGTCTCCTCAGGACCACCTACTCAAGGCAAAGCCTTGTGTTTATCGTGGTACACGTGCTAGTGGGGTATTGCGTGTCCCCCAGCGTTCTGCATAGTAATTTTAGGGCAAATGTTTAAGCATAACTGGTCGAAATAATAGTTTAATTGATGCAATCTATATTTCATTTATCGTGCGATCCTTGAAGAATGGCTCTCCATCGTTAGGATTGAAATTCTTGGTCTTCCTTTTCTGTAGAATCCAATCTTCTTTTGTGTGGTCTTCTTCATTGTCTTTATTATTATTTTTTAAGTGAATGAAATTTTATTATATGGAGCACCTCTAATCATTTTGATGAGCTTTTTTTGTGTGACCAATGTTTAGCTTTCGTCGTCACTTTGAGAAGCCAATGCTTTTCTAGGACTCACCCTCTTAAAAGCCTTTCTTTCTTATGAGAGTTCTTCATCTATAGACTGTTCAAAGCAATATCTCTGTTTCCTTAGGCTGCTATGTTTTATGTTGTTTTACTTCTAGTTTCTATATGTATTAGGGATGGTGTACTTTGTTCTACCATGTACATGATAGGGGAGCATTAGTTGGCATCCTCTCAGATCTACAAATGCAGTGTACTATTGGACATAGACACAATTATCATTGTTGTGCATGGATTCCAGTCTTGGGTTTGATGTGCACCTTTGATATGGGGTAAAACTTAGATACAGTTCCTTAAGTTAAGTACATTAGGTTCCCTAATTGAATTCAAACATATAATTGCATTGAATTTAAATATTCTTGGAAAAGATAGCATTGTTTGTGTTTCATTGGTTATTGCAACCATGTATTTGAATTCAATTGGGAAACCTAATGTATCTAACCTAAAGAACTGTATCTAAATTTTACCCTTTGATATGGGCCTAGGGGATGGATGGCAATGCATAGAGTTGCCTTAATAAAAAGGGTATATAAATATGTGACATGACAAGGCAAAGATAAGAGTGACCTTTATAATTGTTGTTGTGGATATTCATATGAGATGCCTGTAACTTAATTCTGCGATTTGGGACCATTACAAGTTACGATTTAATGCTTCTATATTTCATGATTTATTGAATTCTGGTGTTGGAAAATATACTTTTGACTTGAAGAATGCATTTTAATAGGTTGTATTGTTTTTTCTCCATGATCTTCAGGTCAGATTTTGTACGTCTAAATTTTCATGGTTTTTACTCGGTGGTCTTGGAGAAAGATGATGTGCTAATTTCTGTAGCATCCATCAGGTAGAATGAATATATATGCCCGTATAAGTGTTTTTTTTTTTGATAAGTATATATGCCTTGTAAGTGGATTTTCTAGATCATATAGAGGAGACATTTTGCTATTTGTAAACAGCATGTAAACTGTGTGATATGAAAATCCTGAGTAACAATATGCTATTGACTTAGAATACAAAGAAAACAACCATTTTATGATATGTAAACAGTGTCTATTAACATTCCCTTTTATTTTAAATGATATCAGTCCTTATTTCTTTTTTTCTAAATTCTTGAAAAAGGGTGTAAGCTAGATTTGAATCTTTCCATATGCTTCAATCATCAATCACACCCTTAACATTTGGAAACGCATTTTATAGCTACTATTTTATTTTTGTTCATCAAATATGGTTAGTAATGTTTAATGCAGCTGGTATATAATATGTAGTAATTAATGGAACCACGCCCTTAATATGATATGTAGTTATTAATGCTTAATACAGCTGACATATTTCATTTGCTATCTGTTTTTCTTAATGATATATTATTCACTGCTAGAGTATCTACTTAAAGTATGTTTTGAATCATCTTTTTTCCTGATAACATGATATTTAAGGATTTGCTATCTCAGTTTGGCATGATGTATAGATAGATGAAATGCTTGAATTCTTCCCATGTTCTTTTCTGCTTTTATTTCTTCCTTGGTGAGGTAAAGTCAATTATATTATGAATTTTCAACTTTTGAAATTTTAGTTTGCTTCCAGTTTACTGTAAGTTGGTGTTTCCTGTGTAATCTTTTGTTTTTCTTGACCTTTATTTGTTTACAGGATCCATGGAACTACACTTGCAGAGATGCCCCTTATTGCAACTTGCAGTCAATACCGCCGCCAGGGAATGTGTCGACGCCTTATGACTGCTATTGAAGAGGTAAAGTTTGTGCTTTTAACTGTGAACATATGGTCAGTTTTTTTAGCAATGGATTTTATCGATTGCCCAAAAATTACTTGGGTTGAGGTTTGCACATCCCAAGAATTTATTTGAACTGTGACTCCTTTTTCATTTGCTTTTTTATTTTTGGTAAGTGATCTTGAACTCCACAGTTCTTGATGGAATTAAGTAATGAATCTTTTTTCTTTTAATTTATGCTTTTATCTTCTTTCCCGTGAAGAAGATGTTTTAATACTTCCTTTTAACTGTAAAAGGCCTTATGAGTGACTTATGAAGTTTCCTATTAAGATAAGATTAAAAAAAGTTGAGGCCATCTTTTTTGCTCCCTCCCCCCTCCCTCTCTCTCTCTCTCTCTCTCCCAATCTCCTCCCCTTTCTTTTGTTCCTTTTTATTTTTCTTGGTAGGAGATCTCCTTAGCTGGGAGTGAACTTCTGTCGTTCTATATTTCCATGTTATCTTTAGTTTTCTGCACAAGGTATAAACTTTCAGCAGTAAAACTCCACAGTCAATGTATAGCATGTAGATCAGAGCATCAATTTAAAATTCAGTATTCCCACACATTTTCTTCATATCGAGTTTTTCTATTTGCTTCTTTGTTTGTGATAATTCTTTGTCCATGGCGGCGTGGTGCTCTAGATTCTGGTATCTGTCAAGGTGGAAAAGCTTGTGATAGCTGCCATTCCGAATTTAGTGGAGACATGGACGGAGGGTTTTGGCTTCATACCTTTGGAAGAAAATGAAAAGAAAAGTCTGAATAAGATCAACTTGATGGTTTTTCCTGGAACAGTTTTGCTTAAAAAACCCATGTATGAAAATCAAAAGGCAGATAGACATTCTGGTGAGTGTTTTGTTTTCTCTTCTCTTTGTATTACTTTTTCATGTTCATGTTGGCTTTTAAATTTGCTGAGAGCTTAATTTATTTCTTCGGTGATGAAGGACCAGGTGATAAATCACCCTTAAGAACAGAGGAATCAACCAAAGTAGATACTTGTTCCAAGGGTGAGCCCATGGCAGAGTTCCTACAGCAATCTGAAGGAAGTTCTAAACCGATAATTGATCTTGTCAAAGGCAAGAATTTGCAAGAAATTGAAGCTGACGGGAAAATGTCAATCGAGGATGGTGATACAGGACAAGTAGATACATCGTCAATAGAAATGAATGACTCAGCTAAACTAATTATTCATACCGGAGGTGAGCCCATGATTGAGTCTGCACAGCAGTCTGATGGAAACTCATGTGCTAACCAAGTTGGTGCTGAAACGGAGATCAGACTTGTGGAAGGCAACAATTTGGAGGAATTAAAAGTTGGTACTGAAACAGAGAACGAGTCTGTACAGCAATCTGATGGAACCTGCTGCACTGTTGAAGTTGGTGAAACGGAGATTGGACTTGTGGAAGGCAACAATTTGCTGGAATTTCAAGTCTTTGCTGAGACAGAGATCGAGTCTGTACAGCAATCTGATGGAACCTGCTGCACTGTTGAAGTTGGTACTGAAACGGAGATTGGACTTGTGGAAGGCAACAATTTGCTGGAATTTCAAGTCTTTGCTGAGACAGAGATTGAGTCTGTACAGCAATCTGATGGAACCTGCTGCACTGTCGAAGTTGGTGCTGAAACGGAGATTGGACTTGTGGAAGGCAACAATTTTCTGGAATTTAAAGTTTTTGTAGAGACAGAGATTGAGTCTGTACAGCAATCTGATGGAACCTGCTGCACTGTTGAAGTTGGTGCTGAATCAGAAACCAGAATTCTGGATGGGAATTTGCAGGAATCTGAAGATGGTGCTAAGATGGAAATCATTCAGTCTGCAGAGCAGTCTAAAAACTGTTCCAATAATGAAGGTGGTGCTGAATTGGATATCAGGATCACAGAAGACAAGAATGGGCAAGTAGGTGAAAACCAAGAAAGTACTTTGCAGGATCAATTTTCAAAGCTGTCCTGTGAAGAGTTGGTTCCAACATTAGGGGATAGCCAACCTGAAATGGTTGCTAGTATTGAATCTTCAGGTATGTATGATGATGAAACACAGATTTCGTTGGATGAACAGCTGCATGAAGCCTGTGAGTTGAATGAAAAGTAGAAGTAAATTTTATATTTAGAAAAATCATGTTATGGTCAGAGAACAAATGTTTTAGCCAGTTGGCATGGCATTAGATTAGATAGCCTGATATAAATCTGAAACAAAAAAATGAAAATGAGAGGTTTGAAATTTAAACCCAACCCCTCTCCACAAAAAAGAATAAAGGTTAGTAGAATTGGAAAGAACAAGATGAGAATGGTATTATGGCTTTTGGAAATGATGAGCAGTGCAAAATTAGGAACAGGAAAAGAGTGAGCAATCTTGAGACTTTTGTTTCCATTTGGTAAGATTGTAAATGTGTCCGTTCAATGATGATTGTTCTTTACCATCAGATTAAGACATCAAGAAGTTTCTATTTTTATAAAAGCGAGATTTGATCTTATTTATTTTATTTTATTTTTCCTCTCTCTCTCTCTCTAACAGCTTTATATCAATTTGGTTGCCAAATAGGTAATAACTTCAAAATATATTTAGTGTAATTTGTCAAATTCTATCTACAATTAAAACTTCACTTTCTTCAGCAATATCAACAAACCCTTGTTTTAAAACTCTCTATTGAATCTTATCCTAAAAATTGACCTGAAAATTCTAATAAATTATTGTGTGGGTCCTACTACGTTGGTCTTCTAGTTCCTACAGCAATTCCATTGATATTGTAGTTTTCCAAATTGGTGCAAAATCAATGTCATAGTTGCTAAACACTTGTCTTCATATAGAACATATCCAACTTCCTAACAGAGAGAGAACATAAGGTGTTGTTTACGTTTTTTATTTTAAGCTATGAAGTAAACGTTAACGGCCAACAATCCCATTTTTTTTCTTCAATGGAACGCTTACCGTTGGATCATGTTGTGACTAGAAGGAAGTTTATAATATAGACATTGAAACTTTTAGGGCTTGAGCTCATCCAATCCGGCTGTTTCAGGCATAAGTCCCATTATTTTATTTGCGTTTAGGTCTTCTCCTTTTACAGATTTGAACCAATGGTTGTTATTCCATGACTATTGTTTTTTATCGTCAGGCTAGTAGGTGAGATTCAAACTCAGATCTTCTATTAAAAAACAAAAAACTTTAAGCTATATGTATAAAAATACTTTAAATTTATGGCAAAAGTATTGTTTGCGTCTTTAAACTTTGTATGAAGTTCGTTTTTCGTCCCTTAACTTAAAAAAAATTCGTTTTTATATATTAATTTCGTCCTGAAATTTTTTTTTTTTTAAATGACGAAATTCATGTGTAAAAATGAAATTTTTTAAAGTTTAAGAACGAAAAACGAAAAGTTTAAGAACGAAAATAATAATTTAACTTAAATTTATTCATGATTCCATTACTAAATTCATATTTTATCTTAAAAAAAAAAATTCAACTTTAGTTCATGTTTTTATAAGTTATAAACTGTGAGTCGGACTACAGTGCGAGTAAAGAAAAGAGAAGTAAAAACGAAGGAAAAGAAAAGAAAAAAGCTTCTTCGATTACACCGCCACAGTGACTGCGACCGACTCTCTCTCTGAATTTGTGTGTTTTGCCAACTCAACTCAACTGCCATGAAATTGAAATGAAACCAAATCAATACCTCCGTACAATCCCAAAAGTACTCTTTCCTACTAGTCTAGAACTCTAGGCCTCTATCCCACTCTACAATCATCATTATGCCTTCCTCGCCAAAATTGTTCCACGCGCAGCACCGTCAATCGCCGGCGTCACCGCGCAGATCGACGGTTCTCATCCTCGGGTCTTGTCTCCTGATCGGGATCGCAGGGTTCATCTTCGGACTTGCCGCGCTCCTCGGCGCGAGCGGTGCGCCACATAAATGCATGCACGCGGAGCCGAGATCGGTCAAAGTGGTGTGGGACCGAGACAGAGGCGGTGGAGATAGCGGTGAGAGTGGCTTGGATCCGAATTCGAAGACGAAGAGGCAGAAGGTGATGGGATTTGTAGGCATTCAGACTGGATTCGGATCCGTTGGTCGGAGACGCTCCTTGCGCCAGACTTGGATGCCGTCCGATCCTCAAGCCCTATCTCGGTATTCATTTCTTATCAATCTTGATTTTGCATATTCACTTTGAAATTGTATAAATTTTGTGAAGCCTTATGAAATTGTTTACATATACTATCGCTGTAACACTTTTTTCGAGTTTCTAAATCTAGAAAAATGTCTATATAACAAGAAATGAATTTCTATATGGTTAAGTGAAAAATTTAGAAACAGTTTGAGTAGAAAATAATGCTCAAGGTGTGGCTAAAACCTCAAGACTTTTGAGAATCTAAGACTGCACAGTAGGTTCTATATAGAAAGTAAAGGAGTGATTGATACCTAAAGTATTTTTGTGAATTATAGAAATAATTTGGTGAGCGTGGATCGAAAATGCGATCTTCAAATAGTAGGCGATTAGTATTAGATGGAGAAAATTATGTGTAAAGATGAGTTCAATTGTTTGTTTTGTTTCTTAGATTTTGTTGCAGTGAATTTTTATTGGCTTGCAAATTTCAGTTAACTAATGCTCTTCGGACATTAATAACACGAGTCGTTTTATTGTAAATCGATTTATGAATTGGAATATGTCTTGCAGCTTGGAAGAAGCAACTGGTTTGGCTTTCAGGTTTATCATTGGTAAAACCAATGATAAATCTAAGATGGCAGAACTCAAGAAAGAGGTGGCAGAATATGATGATTTCATACAATTGGATATCGAAGAGGAGTATAGTAAGCTCCCCTACAAAACGTTAGTGCTGACATTAATTAAATGGATATCTTCTGTGCTTTTTACTTTGCTACTGTAACTTCAAAATTTTTCTCTGTTTTTTGTTGCAGGTTAGCTTTCTTTAAAGCTGCATATGCACTTTTTGATTCTGAATTTTATGTTAAGGCAGATGACGACATATATTTAAGGCCAGGTGACTAGATGAAGGCTTGTTCATCTTCAATGTATTTCTAAGTTTTCTTTCTCAGATTTTATTTGCAAGAATTTTCTTTTTTCTTTTTTGCATTCATTTAATCACTTTCCATTAATTTTCAGATCGCCTCTCACTGCTCTTGGTAAAAGAGCGCTCTCATTCTCAGACTTACCTTGGGTGCATGAAAAAGGGCCCTGTTTTTACTGACCCTAAACTCAAATGGTTAGTCCTGTTTCTTTATACCCCCCCTCCCCTCCTTTCTTGTTACACACACATGGATGAGTAACTAGATTATGTTGCTCCAATTAAGAGAAAATGTATCAAAATAAATAAATTATGATATCAGCTAAATGATGCTAATCTGAGAGGGAGAGAGATGAGTTTCAATAGTAAATATATATGCTGCTCCAGCTTCGTTAATGAAGAAATTGGATAAAAAGGAAAAGAAAAAAAAAAAGCAGCAGCAGCAGAAAAAGGATCTTATGATTTTAGCTTAATGATAACCCCAAGGAGTAGCACAATTGGCTAGGGACCACACCTCATGAACGAATCTCCCCCTCCCCCTTCCCTTGATGTATATATATATATATATATTAGCTTTTAATAATGCTAATCTATTAGATCGCTTAGTTGGGCTGGTACTGTTCTAACTGTGAACGATAAACATTTTACATCAAGAAGCGTTCTTTACTAATTATATTGGACAGACTGCATTTTGTGAAAAAAAAAAATTATATAGTGGCAATAGAATTGGGCAAAGTTAAGGTGTTTAATAATTAGCAGAAAACTACCTGTTTTTTATGTTTATTTTTTTAATAATTAATATGTGATCAAATCAGTTAAATTAATGCAGGTTCGAGCCACTATCCTATTTGCTTGGAAAGGAGTACTTTCTTCATGCATATGGCCCAATATATGCCCTTTCTGCTGATGTTGTTGCAAGCTTGGTTGCTCTTAGAAACGATAGGTAAGTTTGTTCCTTTGCTTTTACCTCACTACTTAGTGTCAATGTTTGGTTGGCCTTGAAAAGTTTTTAATTAGGAATTTGAAGTTGGTATTTATAGAACCATATAAAGAGAAGTGGGGCTGAAGGTAGTTTTTTTTTTGTTTTCACTCCTCCATGTTCTCCTGTATATGTTCATTTATTTATAGGGTGTAATAGTAATCTAAAAAGTGGTCTCGGCATATTGAGGAAACTTCCCACTCCTCTCTGCCCTCATCCCATGGTGTTTGTTAGATCATTTGTGTGCAGCTGATTCTGGAATATAATTTATAGTCATATATATGTAAGGCAAAAGTTAAACATAACCCCAACCCTTTGTTGCCACCTGAGCTAAGGCCCGGGGAATGAATGTGTCCAACGTTATTTGCTCCCATGAGTTGTTTAATTGTGAAGTAAAAGGTACTACCTGTTGGCAGCATCTGGGATTTATAATTGATGGTTAATTATCTTTGCTTAATGTGCTTATGATGAAGACCTAAGTGTTTGGTTATCTATCCCTTTGCCTTTTGGAGAAAATGTCCCAAGTAAAACAAACAAACCTTTGTGAATGCCTAAATTGTTTGTGGTCCTGTTTTACTCAAACCCTCAAACCCTCAAACCCTCACCCCCTCTTTCTCCTTTTCTTTCCTATTAAAAAGAAATCCCTAGTACAGGAGGCATATGCATGCGCTACCACCCATGGCCTTGGTTTAATCTTTGAATGACTGGTTTTTGGTGCAATCTCCTTTCCCTCTCCTCTCCAAACAAAAGAAAGCCAAATTACAGGATGTTATATACTCACAGCACCACCTACAGTGTCAGTTGCCAAATGTCCAGAGGTTTTATGCCTCACAACTGGATGGGCTTTCGTTACACATAGAATACGCTCCATTCTGAAGATATTTTGGTTGATTCAGTTTGATCTTGTGGTGTAAAACCTTTCGACCTGCGCTATAATGAAGTGAAAAGTATGCCATCTTTCAAAGTACATGGTTAAATCACATGCTTTCTCAATCATAATGTTTTGCTGCATATATCTCTTATTAGGAGATCTATTCATCAGTAAGGCTTGAGTCTTGCTTGTCTTTAGTTTGATAATCTAGTTATTGGCTTATTGCCCCTATGTTTCTGTGAGTAGTAGCTAAACCCATATAGTAATATTGGAGCATATATAAATGCATGATGCACATGTTGAAGCCACATGCCTTTTCTTTTCCCAAATTTTGAAATCTCTACTTTGTATGATGTTTTCTATCTTGTTCAAAATTACAGTTTTAGGATGTTCAGCAATGAGGATGTTACAATTGGGGCATGGATGCTTGCAATGAATGTCAACCATGAGAACAATCAAGCACTATGTGCACCAGAGTGTTCAGAATCATCTATTGCTGTGTGGGATATTCCCAAGTGCTCAGGTTGGTGCTTCTTCTTGCCCAAATAAACAATTGAAGTAATTAAGGAAGAAGAAGTTGGGGTCAAGAGTTATACTCTTCTAGTCTAAACCAGTTCCTCACTTTAAAATAAAATTGACTGCAGATGCTATATTTCTTGATTTATTTATCTGCAAACCACAAAAATATTTAACTGATGCTGGGTGACCATACTAGATAACAGTTTACAGAGGATTCTTTTTTTTTGGGTAATTCAGAGAATATTATTTAGAAAAGAACAAAACAATACAAATAGTTCACAACACCCTATAACATGACATGGTAAACAAAATCCAACAGTGCAAAACAGAGCACTAAAAGCAGAGCAACAAAACTTGAAATAATGTCAGACTATTCTAAACTATGCCAGTAACTAGATGAACAACATTCACATCTGGAATCCAAGAGCTAAGAATAGTATCAGGATCCATTCCCCATTTATAGCATAGAGTACAATTAATGGAAGATATTCTAAATTTTTTCTTGAGATCCATCCGAGCTCTAATATCCTTCTTGATGTTCTTCGATAGCATATCCTTAGACCAGATTGTACCATTATGAACAATAGCATTACACTGAAGCCATATATGGGAAGCAGATTACCACCAAGCCAATTTACAAATACAAGCTCTAAGTCCTTTTCCTTTCAAGTGAGCTGTCCCCCAATTAACCAAACTACCCCATCCCCATTTGATTAGTTTATCTTTAGCTGATAGCCTAATGTTTATGACCAAACAACCTATAAAATCATGTTTAGGGATTGTCAACTGGAACCAGATCAGTTTCCACCATTCTGCTTCTTGAGATTTATCTCTGATTTCTTCAAGAGTTGCTGCACACGAGTACTTACCTGATGCAGTGGCTGACCATAAAGCTAAGGTTGCTAGCAGCATCATAGATAATTCAAAATCCAAACTTATGGATATAAATCTCCAGCTGGGTGCCAATGGTCATGCCAGAGGAAAATTTTCTTCTCATTACCTGCCTCAAATCTTATAAATGTTCTAGCTTTACTGAGGATTTGGACTACTGATGGAGATAAAATTGTTCCACATTTCACATTATCCGCCCGATTTCCTTTTTTTATACCTTTGAAGACACATATTTATCCTTTGGCTTGTACAAGTGCTATAATCAATGTAAACCTCATATTTTCACGTGCTGCATAAAACATTATGGAATATATCAGATTCATGAGAGTAAAATGAGGATGAAATTCTTCAACAGTGCTTGGTTATTGCTCGAAATATTACTCTAGGAGAGCATATTTCATAACATTTCTCTTCATGCAGGGCTCTGTAATCCGGAAAAGAAACTATTAGAACTCCATCAAAAGGAGAGCTGCTCAAAGAGCCCAACTCTGGCATCTGATGACTAGCGTTTTTTCGTTTTGCTCCCAAAGCCATTAAACTGAGAAAGGGACTTTCAGAGAAATGCTTGCTCCTATAAGGTCCTGCTGCTACCAGATGTTATTCTTCTGTCCTTCACTGTTAATTCAATCTTCTCCCTTATTTTCTTTTTGTAATCCATTCTTTCTTTCATGTTATAAGTTGGTAGAAATAAAACAAATTTTATACAATACAGCTTTAGCTTACTCTTTTGAGGGGGGATCAAAGTTGTAGAATGTGGGAAGGTAGGTAGTCATTAGAGATGTGATGAACCATATAAACTTTCATTCCTTTAATCAAATATCATTCTTTAAAAGTTTATATAGCCTGCATCAATTTTAAATTCGTTTGCTTTACAGATCTCAAAGAGATAATGGTTAGCACTTTGGGTTGAAGGTTGTGTGTGTTTGTGGTTTTGCTCATTTAACAACAATAATATCATTATTAGGCTCTTGTATATGGTGACGAGTCTGCACATATATGAGCCAATTGTTTCTGTCTTTGTTGGGCACATTACTGCTAGGTGATTGGATGTTTGGATAGACCAATCGAAGTATGACACCTTGAATTGCAATAAGACCGCGATAATTATTTATTTATTATGTTTTGCGTTTTTTTTTGATAAATATTATGTTTTGCGTTACTGCTATTTGTTTGTTTCTGTATAATATGCATGTATGCTCTAGGAAAACACCACATGTAACGAGGGTCCCATCTTGATGAATGATTAAGTTAGTGCATGAGTCCTTTTGTTTTTTTGGATGAAAAGTGCATCAGTGCATGAATCCTCTTTTCTTTCAGATGGGTTAAATAAAATAATAATGCCAAATTTCTAGAGAACTTTGCTGATGAATTATGCATTCGAAAGTGAAACTTGCACAAACTTGTGGACCACATATTTCAAGCCGTGTCCATGCTGCTGACTCAAAAGTTAAAGGTGAGGGCAGGGACATTTATAGGAAGATAAGTAGTGAACTAATACTCAGCAAAAAAAGAAAAAGAAAAAAGTAGTGAACTGATTGGTCCCATTTGGATACGATAAAAAGAAACCTAGTAGCTACATAGACTATTATTTGAACTAACTTTTTCCATTTTTGGTATATATATTCGTTGAGACTAACCTACAGAATCTCCTTTAATTTAGTGTTTGAAAGGGGCCCCCTAACTCATGCTTTGTATATCATGACAAACCCAACACTGCTCTAGCACTAGTATAATTATAGATCTTTAGTGAGAAAGTTTACGGAGATATTAAGGTCATGTTGTATTCATCGTTTTATTTACTGGATAAATGGTGGCGTGCAATCTATCAAAAGCATTTTATGATCATCAATGAATGTTTCAATTAGTCACACATGATTTCACATGGGTTTGCTGTTTTCGCTAAAGATGAATATAGAAAACTAAGTAGTCCCTACATCCTGGTTAACCAAGATGCTTACCAGCATATATAGGGAGAGAAAAAGTAAATCCAAGAGAAAATGACCCCAGCTTGGCATTACTCGTTGAGTTACTAGTGAACTTGGCCTTTAAAGTCACTATCAGGTCCCATGTCTGCAAACTCATTAATCACTTCAAGTTCCACTTCCTAGCTAAGTGACAATAGTAGCAGCAGGGGCTCACATAGTCACATGCATGATGATTTCGACCTCTCTGGCATTATGAATCGAATGTTAATATAAACCGGTATTATATGAACAATTCTAACTAATAATAATAGATTCACACCATCTTAACACCATTTTTTTCACATCATTAAAAAAACTAGACATCAAATGTTCACGTTTTGGACTCATGAACGGTCCCAAATCCCTACTGAATGGTAGACTTGGAAGTTGGAAAGCTCATTAATTATGGTAGCTTGAGTAAGTAAGAAATGTTTCCACTTTTATCTTACGTTTCTTTCCAAGTCAAAAGCTGTCAAAATTCATAATGAGCACATTGAATGGATTATCTGTACTTTACCAAAGCAAACGCATGTGAAAGAAAGAGACTATATATTTCACTTCACGTAGTCTTTTTCTCTGCTTTTATTGGAGTACTATCTTTTTTATTACATATATTTCTTGGCTCTTTCCTAAAATTTCCTTCTCAGTTTATACTTAGCTTAGCTGCAACGGAATCGTCATATACCGAAAGTGTGTGCACAGCTAGCAGAGCTCATTTTAACCAAACAAGTGAGAAAGCTGAAAGAGAAGGCTTTTTCTTTTTTTAGTGTTTTTGATTGAGATTTGAGAGAGAGGTAATGGAGCTAGGCAAAGGAGTGAGGAATCAATGTGATGAGTATGGGGTTATAAAAGCAAACGCAAGCACACAACAAAATCACACCCACTAAGCCTTGCAAATCTTGTAAGGCTTTGTGAGAGTGTGATCAGTTCTGCTTCCCTTAGAATCAACTATGGCAGAACAACACTTTCTTCTCTATTAATCATTTCCCAACAAAATGATAACACCATGCCTCGCCAATCACTATACTAAACATGTGCATTGGGAGCCCCATAATGCTTATATGTAGCAATTCAAAGAGCTTTTCTCTTAATGAACAACTCAGGCTTGGCTCTTTTGGATTTTGAAGCTCCCAGAGACATTCAAAGGTAGGTCATGTTTCTTGCTTTGGTTTTGTATTTGCTGTCACAGATTTTAATAAAAAAATGTGAATGCCAATCTATCACCAAGTTTGATGATTTCTATCTTCTACTTCAAATTTTCAGGTCTCCTTATAATTTATATTTGAAAAGCATTGTTGTGAATGGGCAATTGTGCCCATTGGTCCTGCAGCAACATTAAAGTGAAAACCCAGGAATCATTGTGGGTTCTGGGGCAACTTTGACAACCTTGTACCAAAAGCTTATGATCCTTTTGTTAGTTCGGTAAGTTTGAGTATTTGTCTTCTTCTTTTTTCTTTCCTAAAGAAATTTGTTTAAGAGTGATTGTAAGCATACTGATATTGAATCTTTTTGTTCAGTGTAACCGAGAGATATGTCCTCCAGTTAGCTTAAACTTTGCTGGCGGTGCATCCATGGTATCAAAAGTGAAAACCTTGTAACTGAGATATGTTCTCTAGAACTAACAAAGGGATCATATGTTTTTGGTGCAAGGTATGTCAACGTGGTCCCTGAATCCACAATGGTTCCTCCGTTTTCAAATGCTGCATGTCCAATAGGCAGCACTTGCCCATTTACAGCAATGCTTTCCAAATATAAATTATAAGAGGCATTATGGGTTTGGGAGGGAGCTTCTCAATCCAAGACAGCCGAGTGTGAGCAGCGCATCAAGAGATAAGCTCTTTGAATGGCTATCTATTGGCATTATAGGTTTCTTAATACAAATCATAGTGATAGGCGAGGCATGGTTTTATTATTTTGTTGGGGAATGATTAATAGAGAAGAAAGTGTTGTTCTGCCTTGCCAAACATGGTCAAGGTTGGTCAAGGATTATCTGTATATATTAGAGCAAATTATTTTTATTTATATATTTGTTGCACTTTTTGAACAAGCAATAGAGATGACATGATATCTCTAAACTTTTAGGATGTTTATAAAAGAATTTAGATGTGGATTAAAGTTATTATTTTACATATTTTACCTTTTTGTTGGCATAAATTTTGTCCTCTGATTCTATATGTTGTATGGTTCAATATTTGATTGATTGCTATTCTAAACTGGAATGATAATATACACAAATTTCAACAGTCATATACCTTGCAAGGACATATTTTTCATTTTCATGCTCTTTTGTTCTTTACACATATTCAAGCACAATACCACCAAACCATCACAATGACATACATCTTGTTTTCTTTTTCTTTTTCTTAATTAAGTAAACAAAATATAAACAATAAAAAAGAAAGAGCAAAAACTATAAATTGGTTTAAGAACCAATATAGAGCTTAATTAACCCAATTTTTTTACCTTTGATATTCCCACATAAGAATTTCCCTTATTTTCAAGTTGTAAATAAATCACGGATAATTTGTGATAAAAAAAATAAAAATAAAATTGTGGACCATTATATGGTTTTTAGTATATTTTGAATTTGTTTTTTGCAAGAATTTTTCAAAATAGAAATAAAGTGTGGTAAATTTGGTTATTACAAATAGAGAAAAGCTTTTTTAGTATCAAATGGTAGTTGGTATCATGTTATATCTGCCAAGGGAAACAATAAAAAGTTCGTATTATTGCAATCAAATATTAAAACATTACATTGATTTATAATTGTGGCAGAGTCCTTGTTTCGACAGCTTTACTGCGCACAAAAAAGACAAAAAGAAAAAATCAAAACAAAACTTTTTTTTTTGATATAAATCAAAACAAAACTAAACCAAATCTCATGACATTTAAAAAAAAAAAAATATTTCAACATTTTAATGTTAGAGCTGATCACACCAAAAATCTCTTATACAGTTATACTTGTGTGCATGTTTCTGTTAGTCTTTAACTAATGTGATACCAAATTTACTCATTCCTCCAACAAAAAAAAAAAAAAAAAAAAAACCCTATGATACTTGTCCAATAAACTTCAAAAAATTTATATGTGGATTTAAATAATCTAAAACGATCATTTTAACATTTTTCTCTAAAGAAATTTAGGAGCAATTAACCTTGATTTTAGTTTTTAAATCTAATGGGCCCATTACTCAGGCCTTTTATTTCCTACCCAAGGCTACTTGGTCTAATTCCAAAGAAGAAGGAAAAAATATCCGATCCTCCCGAAATACAATAACTGCGTCTGCGAGTTCCTTCCTCTCACATGAATTATGGGTCCCACAATAAATTAAATTAGTGAAACCTATTATTCATGTGAGAGGAGAGAGCATGCATTTATTGTACTCTAGGAGTATTGAATAATTACTTAAGAAGAAGAAGACCAAACCCCACTTAAGACGGAAAATTGTAAATTCAAAACAGGCAAAAGGGAAAAACAAGGTGAACAATAGATAAATGGATGAAGAAAATGTAATACTGTTTACACTATCATATAAATAACCAAACCATATGAGAAGGAATAAAGTCACCTACATCATATTGGAAAGAAATCCAATAAGAAAGACCAAACAAATTATGAGAGGGTAAAATAAGAAGCCTCTTGTATAATGAATTTTAAAAATGATTTATTATTATTATTTTTGTAAAATAAAGAATAGATATAAGGTCTTATGGTTTTCTATTTTCAGTGACATGCTTCTGGTATTTGCTTGGCAAAAGGCCAGGCATGCTCCACTATACAGACTGGATTAAGGACTACTGGACTAGAATTATAAATTGAACATATCCTGAAGTCTTAACTCAGCTCACTAGCCTTACTGGGTTGGGCTAATCATAAAATTGGCAACATAAGTCCATGCAACTAAACTACATTTCAAATTCGACTTGAAAAGTTTGCCTTTACATACAATGGAGTAAATTGTAACTATATTATATAGAGGTAAAATGCATATACATCATATCAACTATTGGAACACCAACCTTCAGGTTTGTTGTAGTTGGTCTTAGTAAGGATCTAAATTCTACTGAGTTCGTTAGGCAAAGAATACTCAATTTCTTCATTGGTTGCAACCATTATACCTAAGATGATTGATCAAGTTAGAGCCTATACAAATTTAAATAGGACATTATCACTTTTGTAATTTTTTGTTTTTTTATAAATATTTTATTGCTAAAATGTACATTTCATCTTTAAAGTTGGGCCAAGTTCAATTTTAGTCTTGTGTATATTTAAAATGTTATAATTTCACTTTTGAAAATTTTGAAAAGTATTAATTTTGTCCTTTAATCCGTTTGCCTTAATGATTTGGATAGATGGCAAACATAGTGGAATGGTATATTAAAAAGTTAAAGTGGCTAGTAATAAATTTAATGGTGGAAAGGACAAAAGGTAGAAATTGATATTTTTTTCTCAACATTTTGGAAATACAAAATTGTAATTTTTTAAATTTGTAGGACACAAATCGACCTTAGGTTATATTTCAACCAAAATTTTAAGAACTAATATTTGAAAAACTCAGTCACTCATGGTGAGAGTATGAGCAAAAGAAACAAATTTTAGAGAAAGGGGCTGATCTCCTTTTCCTATCATGAAGCCCCATGTGATTATCATCCCCACCTCTCTCATCCATTTTGATTTTCATGTTATGGGTGGCCATCTTCTGACAGTTCGACAAGCATGATAATGTTTGACATGCTTGTGAGAAATCTAATTAATAAAGCTACTATAGATACACTTAATTCTACGACTTGTTAAGATAATAGGTCATGTTAGAGATCTTTAGTGTTCAAGATCTCTGCATTCTATGATTTTATTCTACCAATCATAACTTGTCATTTCAACAAATTGTGGAATCAGGTGTAAAAATGGGTGTGGTTTAGACTTTTCCATCTAATTAATTTGCTATGTGTACCCAAAAGCCAAAATTGTCAAATGCGTGTGGTTAGTATGACGTACTTTAGGAGTTAGTACTAATACCTTTCTTTATTTGTGTTTGTGGTTTTATTCAAGATTCAAGATCAGAAATATTGATAATGGGCAGCTTATTAGGTAAAACGCATTTTCATCTCTTACTTTCCAAAAAGTGCGTTGAAAATAGGGGTATTCTGTAACAGGCATGTACAACCCATGGACTTGTGACTCTGATTTTTTTTAAGGCAAAAAGATAAAATGAACTCAAACTTCATGATTAGAAAGTATTAGAAAGACTAATTACATTTGACAAGGATTTGACCTAACTTACATTGATTGGAATCAAAGATAATGATCTTTACATAATTATTCTTGCTTGTTTGAAAAGAGTAGTCGAAGTTTTAAAGGAAGCTTATCATATTCTAGTCATTTGGAAATCATTCACAGAATAGTGGAGTGAAGAGTGCTGCTCAAGGGAAGTAAGGGCAAACTGGGTCTTATAAGATAGGCCTTTTGATTGGCCCATCAAAAAGCAATCATTCAGGGCCAAGCAAAAAAAATTCCTAACCAATCATGAGAAAGAGATGCCTGTTGCCCTGAAAATTTCTAACCCAACCCAATCCAAACCTTACTTCCCATATATCTGAATATATAATTGGAATAATAACACTATATTTGATGTCCAATTTTCACTATTTTCAAATTGTTAAATTATTTTTCCCAAAAATAAAAATTAAGGACAAAAAATTATTTTGATAAATTATTAAAAGATAATTTGGAATAAAATAAAAAGATCAAGGATGAGAGCAACTCCAGCAGACTAGTTAAACCACAATTATCTTTATTTGTGGAGAGCAAAATCCAAAAATGGTGCTCCAACAAACTAGCTTCAAGCTTTCCACCCATCTTAAATGTTACAGTAACTCTCTACTTTAATAAAAAAATGATTTAATCTCATATATTTTAATCTATCCCATTTCTCTCTCTTGCCTCTCACCTCTCTCCTCCCTCCTCCCAGCCCAGAAATATTAAATGAGAAGAGAGAACAAAAGTTAAAATAAAAGAATGAAAATATTATTTTAATAAAAGTAGATAAAAAATATATACTATACTCTAGAAGTAGATAAAAAAAATATATACTATTCTCTAGAAGTAGATAAAAAATATATACTATACTCTAGAAGTAGATAAAAAATATATACTATACTCTAAAAGTAGATAAAAAATATTATTTTAATAGTTGAAGGGTAATTATACTATACTCCGGAAGTATATTAAATGCGTACTCCCTTCTCTCATAGAAGTCGTGGGTCCCACTAATTAAATTTATGGTAGGACCCACCATTTCTGTGAGAAGAGGGAGTACGCATTTAATATATTCCCGGAGTATTATATAATTTTCTATAGTGGAAAAAGTAGTTAGCTACATGTAGAGAATGGTGAGAATGTAGAGAGTCTTCCGGAGATGCTCTCAATAGTCAAATTAATAAAATTTCTTAAATATATTTAATTTCATATCCCACATTTACATAGCTTTGTTTACCAAAACTTTCAATATTCTTTCACATCCCAACAAATTTTTGTTTATTTATTTTTTATCTAAGACATAATAAACACACACATCCCAACAATCACTTATTTTGAAAAAGAAAATTATTACATGATAGAATTTAAATAAATAAAAAATCATTAAGCATACGCATATTCATGAGGCTAATATTCTTTTATTCTCATTATAAGATTTGAGGAGCAAACCTCTCCAATCTGGTATTATACATGGTGGGTCAAGTGGCTTTTCAGGTTTGGTATGGGGATCATTTGAAAATTATTGACCTGGTTTTAGATCCCTCTATTTCCCAATAGGTGGTGATCCTCAGAATTGAATTCTATTTAATACTCAATTGGAAATTAAAAAGAAGAAAGGATAGCTTCTTTCTCACTCAGCCAAGGCCATGGGCATCCCAATTTAAATGTTTGTCATCATTGTTTTCACCATATATTGGAATAAAATAATGCTAACAAAGTCAACATTTTCATTGGGTAAAGTTTCTGGTTGAAGGACATAAATATTTTAGATTTAATTCTCTTAGGTCTACATTTTCTTTCTTTCCCGGAATTTCAAAAAAGAAAGCAAACCCAAAAATCAATCAATACAAGCATTATACAGGAGGAAAGTCAATGTTTGAGTACTAAAAATCATGAACACGACCTAGGATGCCCAATTTAGATTGCCCTATTTAGACTTTTATATGTAGTCACCTTCAGCTTCAAGTGCTTTTTATTTTTATTTTTTGATAATCACCTTAGAAAAGCATTGCCTCAAGTGGGGAAAAGATGAAGGCTTTGGACCAGATACAATTAATTCAGATTAATTGCTTTTAATCTATTAGGTGAGGGCTATGCTAGTTGTATAATCCATTGTTAGAAAGAATCATTAAAAACATAATAATAACAATTTAACAACAATTTCAAGAAGAGAGAAGGAAAAAAGTCAAAAGGAATGATGGGTCAACTATTTGTAAATCTTAATGTGTTTACCTCGTCGTTAATACGGGATACCATATTTGTTTGGTGTCAGTTTATTTTCAATAGTTTATTTACTGAAAGTTCAAACAAAAAAATTAAAAATATTTTTTTTCTTTTTAAAAAAAATTGAGATAAACAAAAAGTAAAAAGCTAGTTTATTGCTACTAAACTAATTGCTTAGAATTTAGAACTGTAAATTACTTAATTGTTTTATGCATGCTTGACATACGTACCAATATACCATGTCATGTGTGGCATTGCTGATGTGACTTTCTATTACTGGGAATTACAATTCATTTTTCAGCATTTGTAGATTGACATAATATTTCTTCGTACGTACTTGTGTTATTAATTGTTGAAGTTATATACTTGGTTTTTCAAATTTTACCTTATGATATTTAATTTAATTTGTGTGCTGCAAGCAATTAATGCACTCTAGGCCCTTAAATTTCCATTCCTTATCTGTGATCTCCGAGGAATACACACACATATTAAAGAAATAAGGTGTTTCTTAAGACAAGGACAGATTATATAAGTCAATGAAGCACAGACGTGATTGTAACTTGTAAGAATGATGCAGTAGCATCTTATTTGCCTTGTAATTAGGGTTTTGTAACACTAAGTCAAAGTTGGTTATAGACTTTGTTGTAACAACTTGCAATTGTGCTTTCCTTTTGTAATAGAAGTAACTAGTAAACAAGAGTCTTGTAGTTCAATTGGTCGGCATCTCCTAATGTTTTTTAAAAGAGACTTCTAAGATTCGAATCTCTTACTTCCTCAACTATAAAAAAGAAAAAAAAGGAAAAAAGAGAATAATTAGTACACATTTGTAACAACTTGAAAGAATGCAAGGATTTAGTAACGGATTAGTTGAGAGGTTAGTTAGTTAGTTATATGCTAGCCAATAGGGCTACAAGAGATCTAACCAAGCTTAATCAATCAGCTTGTAGTAAATTATGTTATTTAAACATAAGTTTGCCTTGTAATTTAACTAGTTGAATTTGATATTGTATACTATAGTTGAATTTGGTATTGTATCACCTAGATTTTGCTTGAATTAACTCTCATTCCAATCATTCCTTCTAAACACTAATTAACCCTACCCAAATAGCCCACATCAAAGAAACCATTGATCTTAGGGGTCTCCACTTTCCAAAGAAGTGTCTGAAAAATAGTTTAAACTTTCAGCATCTCAAGCTTGATATGCCAAATGAAAAAAAAGAGTAAAAATTTGTACACACTTCAAAATAAACAAACAAAGTCATCAATATGATTGTTTCACTTCCTTACTAAATGGGCATCACATGCTCTTGGAGCTCCTCTTTTGTCTAAATAACCAAAGCCTCTTATATTATCCTTGATTATCTGAGAAAGAGATGTGAGCTCTGCCACTTCTTTGTTACAAGGTTTCATGATAGCTGTGCCCTGACATGTTCACTGGTCTGCCATTTTTTACTGTATTCTATTTTTAATTTGCTTAGACTGACTCAAATGTGAATACAAATCTAACAAAACTTTCTTGGAAGGAAAACTCTATACAGAATAATAATTAATAAAAAAAAAAAAAAAAGAAGAATGCAAAGAAACCTAACCACAAGTAAAAACAATGGACTGAACAATATGAGCTGAGGAGTCTGGACAAAATAACAGCCCAGCAATGAGGGAAACTCATCAACCCTCTGTGAGAGCAGGAATCCAATGTACCACTGCCACTAGAGCAGACAAATTATGTACCATCCTAGCATGTTATCCATATTATATATTCTAACTTTAATTAAAACAATTTGAAGGACCCACAAAAGAGATCATCATTTAGTGGGAGTCATGTATTCTCTCCCTTCAAACTTACAACTTGTTTAATTCTTAATTATTTTATGCATACAATAAATTTCACAATTATAGTATTTTTTTCATATATATATTTTATATATTTGTAAACTTTTTTTTTGGGTTGTTATATCAACTATAAGGTCAAGAATTTCAGAATAAATGAAATAATTTATAATCATATCTTATGACTTCTTTTTTTTTTCCCTTGAATCTTCAAAGTATTCAAATGCAGAAACATTCCCCATAAACCCTCTCTCCAAACCCATGCTCAACCTAAGAATTTAATTTTATGTCTTGCATAATTTGCATGGAACTGTTTATATTTGCTACCTTGACATATCAAGCAAGCTTAGATTGATGACTTTAATAATTACTACTTATTCCAACCAAAAAATTTAAGTTGATAGGAAAGAATTAATTTAATCACTTAATCATTAATCTAACACTCTATTTTACGTGTGTGTTTAAACTTCTCGTTCCTAAAAAAAGGGACCGAACATGTGTAATTTTTAAATTTTAAATTGGAGATAGGATATGGAGAGAGTGTTCAAATTTGATTCACCTACTATGTCAACTATCACTTGTTTTGAAAACTTATATATGAATAAAAATTTATTAATTTAATCAATTAACCATTAATCCGCCAGTTTTAGCATAATAGAATCAAGAAAATTTTGGTCTAAAAAAAAATGGTCTAACATGGACCTTTGCTGCGTGACATGCATGTGTGTGAGACAATAAAGGCAAAATGTGAGTTGTCTTGCTTTCTTTGTGAAACACAGCAATCTAAGCTATCAACTGGCCCTTGAATCTGACACTCATGATTATTTTGTCTGGAATTTCCTTAAAATTATGTCATCCAAACTCGTACAATTTGAGAATCATATCACATGGAGACATTCTGGTTTCCCTTTTATTAGATCATTCACAAAGTAATTTAGCTTCCTGGAAATTGCCAGTTGATTCCATTCTTTGTTACTTGATGATATATCTGTGGTTCAATCTCAAAATTTTGTTAATTTGTTATGCCATGCCGTGCTCTTCAAAGTTCCCAAATATTATTTCCTTGTCAAGTGTCTAGTGATTGGGATTGGGATTCATCAAGAAGCAAACAACTCTGCTAATAATAATTTCCCCCAAATGATTCAGTCTTTGTCACTATGCCCCAAAAATTATATAAATCACTTAAATGTCATTGATTAACATAATACTTGCGTTTTCAAAGGAAATTCTATTAATTATAATTGATTGCAATGTTTTTTTTTTTTTTTTTTAAAGAGTTATTGCAATGGTAGAGGCAGGCAACACTTTACAAGTAGAAAAGAAACAGCATTCTAAAAGTAATGAGCTAGATAATGATGACGAAGATAAGAATTTATATAAATTAGTGAATTTGGAGATATTACCTCATCTGGCCTTCAACATTTCTAATAATATATAATAATATGTGTTTTAGTTAATTCTATAAAATTGAGAGTGACCAAATTGAGACGCTAAAAATGTCGGGTCTCTTGAGAGGATACGTGACATTTGCGGAATATTTTATAAATCAATATAACAAACTGTTTAGGTACATGGTTCTTGAGGTACAACTTAGCCACCTTTGCTATTATCTTACTATATAATTTGCACTACTAAGTAAGATATAAAGCTTTAAAATAATTAATACACTCCTTTGTACTAGATATCATAGTTATAGAAGACAACTAAATTTTTGTATAGAATAAGAGTACAAGAATACAAAGTATGACAAGAAACTTTTTCTAATGGTAGATCTCTCAAATATGTAGGTGGAGGAGGAGAACTTATTTATAAGAGTAGTGAATTAGTTAGTGACAAAACTTTTATAAAGTGGCAATTCCTTAGATTTTGTATTTTAGATTTTTTTACTTAAATTCAATCATATGATTGTATTGACTAGTAAATCATACAATTAAATTTAATTGTATTTGGGAGAAGATAACATTGTTTGTTCTACATTGGTCAATAATCGTGTGATTAACTTTAATATGAAGAACTTAAAGTACAACACCTTGAGAAGTGTACCTAAATTTTACCATAAAAAAGTAGATTGTGTCTTGATTCTATTTTTCTTTTTTGTAGATATTAATATTATTTTAATCTAATTAAAAAAAAAATGGTAGAGTTATAGCAATTAATTGGTCTTTGGAGAATTTACATACAGCACAAGGATAGACTTTAAGACAAGCAGATCTTGATTAGATAAGGGTACAAGATGAGAAATGGAAATGCCTGTTAAACAGACTAGAAAGCTTTAGAAAGGATTCCACACTGTCAAAGTTGATCCATCCCTACCAGGCTACCAAGAAAAACATCATGGTTTTTCTTTCATTACCACATGACCATCACATGCCCTTTTCAGTTCTATGACAAAGTCCCTTATCCACAAGAGCTGCTCTGACCTCCTTTTTGGCACTGCACAGAGCCAGTTTCTACTACTATTTCTTTTGTTTAGAAAGTGACCCGAAATTTGTAACACAGTCAAAACTTTCTGGGGTTGGATCTACATTTTGACAATAAGAACAAAGAAACAAAAATTATCAATAGTAAGGAAGGTACAGAAAATACAGCTAATTAAATAAACTTTGGACTGACCATGCACTAACTAGGACAAAATTAATGGCTAGACCATATGGAAAATTCACCACTCCTTCCTTCTTTATAACCCATTACTCTCTTTCATGTGATGAACATGCAGGTTCTGACCCCCCATGATTATAGGGTCTACAATGCAATCCTTTAGATTTATATATGTAAGTGTAACCGTACTCTTACACACGGAGGTTCCAAAGTCCAAGACATTCTATGTTTGCAAATTGCAACTCTCTTCCTCATCACTCTCACATGGCAGGTCAGACCCTTGGAAATTGCAAAATATATATGCCTTATGTGAAACTTCATTTATATTATATTTCTTAAAAGATTTGTGATCTGTGGGTAAGATTGGAGGGATTTAAAAGGGTTTTGAGTAGTTTGACTTTAAGAGAATATGGATGTTTGAAGGTAGTTAATATCATTCAAGGAACAAATTAACTTGGTTTACTTCACCCATTACCTTACCATTTCTATTATTTTTATAGGAAGAATATGTGTTATTTGAGATAGGGTTCATTGGTAATAGTTGTTAGTTGTTGATTTATTATTATTTTCACCTAGTTGATCACAATGCCAAAATGCCTTTTAATCTTCGGGCAATAAGATTCTAAATTTTAGGTATAATGTTTCCCATGCCATACACCCTATTTTGTGTTATTGTTAAGGCTTAACATTAATTAAATAGAACTTGTTTGGATAAGTTTGTTTTTTTAACTTATTTAGTTTGTGTACACATTTTGAAAGTCTCACTTTTTAAAATACAATTTATTTTCTAAGCAAAACAAAACAAACCAATAAAAAATAGGCTTATCTAAACAAAGTTTTAGTCCTAAAATCTTCAATTTTGACTTTACTTACAATATTTATCCAATTTTCAATTAAGTTGGCCTTGATTTTGCTTCATATTAAAAGATTAGTTTATATTGGCATTGGGACGAGTATAGGTTGGGCGTATCTAGGCCCAAAACGCACTCATGTAGGCATCCCATTATGTGAGAAATCCTAATCCTAGGATTTATGCATGAGCGGTTAACATATATGTTTTTATGAGAGAAAAATTACCTTAGCCCCCATCTTCTCTCTCTATCTTACTCTCACTCTTAGTGTGCGTGCACACACACACTCTCTGCTAATTCTAGGGTTCTATCATTGCAAAGCCTTGGATTTGGTCTATGGCTATACATGCGCAACCTAGATTTGTAATTCTCAATTTGTTGGAAAGCGTTTAAGATTCATGAGATTGTGGTGATATTTGGAAAACATGGGGGTCGCGTGGTTATGTTGCGATTCCACTGCATGAATGGTAATTCAATATTTTTAAAGAAAATTGAGGCATGGCCTTGAACTAGGGTTGGCTCTATGCCTAAGCCTAAGGCTCTCCAAGTCAATATATGGTTTTACCAAAAAAACAAAAAGACAAACAACAACTATATAGGTGGACTATGCACTCTCTCTCTCTCTAACTCCCAAGAAGACCCTAAAATTGTGGGCAATTGAAACTCTAAATTCTTCACACACAAAAATGCTATGACTATCTAACCTAGTCATCATTGACCATTAATTTCTCCTAACGGCTTTAAGTTTTTTATTTTTTTTTGTAAACTAATTGGTAGATTGTCAATATTAGCCACCTAATCTCCCACACGACTACGCACCAAACTCTCTCTCTCTCTCTCTCTCTTAACACCAAAGTAAAATTGGAAATTAGATTTCAAATTTCATTCACCATACATTACCTCCTGAATCATAATATTTGATTCTCTATATGAAAAATCATGGTTTGGTTTATTAATTCGTCGACTTATGTGTTTAATCCGTAATTTCTTGAGCATATTGAGACTACTAGCTAAGAATCGTTTGTCTTCTTTTGTAATTTGCACACACATTAGAGCTTGGTGTACGTTTTTGCTAGAACGGGAAGTAAATTCTCAACCGCTAAATAAATCTTTGCTTAATTAAAACTGTGTTTCTTGATTCTCCCACACACATGAATCCACTCCCGCTTAACAAAATTGTTCTTAACACTTAAATAACTAGCTAAGTTTATTTACATTTTACACGCATCCATGAAGAGTGCATTCAGCTGTGTAGCAAAGAAACGATGAATTCTATCGATCCATAGCCAGTGACAACTTGATTAGATTCTGGTCTATCTTCTTTACAAAAAGATAAGCCACTTGGAAAGACAAAAGTACACGTACACTTTGAAAAAAATTCTTTCAACAACAGGCATCATGGATTTTTGTTTTTAATATGAAATAAGACATCTTGGATTAGAGGCTGCAAATTCTCTAGAACTACGAAAGGTATATAAGTTGACTGGCATTGCAAGTTCCATATGGTATATTCTTTTGTCAATGAAGGGACATTCAAATTATTGACAGGTGAATTTACAAAATGAGAGAATTTCTATTTTTTCTTCAAAAAGCACACTTATGAGCTAAGTTGGAGAAACTTTATTGCCTATGAATTAAACATCTCAGATTCAACTTTTCCAATCTTACACAGACAGACAAGACATACTATGAGCATGGATGACTATATGTATTAATTAGGGTAATATTTACATTTATATTTGATAGTTACAACTTACAACTATGGAGAAAGAGAGATTTAAATTTTATTTCTATTTATAAAGGAAGACAGATAATATCACTAAACTATAAAGGAAACGTGTACATCATCTCATAACTATTTAAAAGGCAAAAAAAAAAAAAAAAAAATCCTAAAGTAGGAAAATTTGGTTCATGAGATTAAAATAGTAAAATGTGAAACTTTAAACATATCCAAAAGTCAAGATTAATTAGATGATTAGTCAGAAGTACTAGAATTGTTAGCTGGTTTTGTAATAGAGATTATATCAAAATTGAGTTATGACTATTTGAAATTGAGACAGTGTGAAGTGATACAAATGGTGTGATTAAAAAGAAAGTCAAATTGCTGCATAGGATTAACTTTCATAAAATAGATGCCATCAGTGTGTGGCGTAATCTGGTCACTAAAAAAGCCGGCAGATTATGCAAGGATTGAGGGTTGGTCCGGTTGGATGTACTTACTTGGACAGTAAGTTTGAAAAAGAAGATGCATAGTTTTGACTTTTGAGTCAAATTAAGCCAAAATAAAATGATGAACAATGTGCATTTCCGGTAGCAAGCAATGTTTAACTAATTAATAACTATCAATGTAATCTAATACGCTTCATACAATAAGACCTTGACTCTCTCTCTCTCTAGTAATTAACTGTTTTTTTTACCACCTTTGAAAGAGCACTTGGTCAGGATCGAATGAGCAGTATTTAAAAGGACCATGGTGGAGTTCAAGTCCTTCCAAGTCAAACATCATGTTTGATGAATGATGACCAACAGTAATTCAACAGCTTTATCAATTTTATGCCAAAAGCACTTACACCCAAATCATTTTAGAAAAAGAAAAAGAAGTCCATGTACAAAAGTCCCTTGAAAAATAACATGCTCCAAAGAGATTCCTTCCTACCATTTATCTTTTCCTTTAAAAGAATGATCCAATTGCGGATTTCTTAAGCTTGAGATAAGAGATTAGTGCTCTTGTAACCTTTTCTATAAAATATAAGGAAGCTGCCATTATACATGGCTGTACCGTGCTAAACATGCATATAGTGGTGCCAATTGTCATAAAATGTAGCAAAGAGCACCTAATTCCAACAGCATATATATAGATTAATTGTGTTACTCATAAAGGCTAACATGATTGGGGTGGGTCAATACAATAGTGTAAGTGTAGCCTTGTAGGTACCCAGTTATTTATACAACATGTACGATGTGCATCTGTACCCAAAGCACAAGAAATAATTGCCACAAAGACTCCAAACCACTCAAAGTTGATGTGGGCTCAATGTCTCAAACCAGGAGAGAGAGAGAGTGAGAGAGAGAGAGAGAGAGGTTCTCTATATTTTCAATTTCATATTTCAAGGGATGCCAAAAATAGAAGATGCTATGCTCCCACTTTAATTATGAATTAAATAATAGTATGAACTTGAGAAAAACAAAGGTTTTAATATAGTAATTTAGCATTTTTTTTAAGGTAAGCATATAATGATATAATAAAATGACACAATGCACTATGAAAATGTATCTTTGGGCATAGTACAATGAACCTTCCAAACAAGGCGTGATGCTTACGTTAAATAATTTGGTACTTATGTTTTTAGATGAACCTTGGAGTAACCTTGAATTCTTATCCTTTAGACTTAAAAGAATCTTCATAATAACTTGTCTTCTTAAATTTCGTTTGAAAATTTATGAAGGAATATAAATATATAATGGAATGGAATAAGTATAAAAAATGTAATTGAACTAAGCTATTTTATGTAAATGTTTTAAAATAAGATAAAGCACCAAATGCTCTCCTTGACAAGCTTCGTGGAGTGGACTTAATGGCTCGCTCGAGACAAAGTACAAATGATATATTAAAACTTGCTCTAGATTCTGCGAAGGCATTTCTTAAGTAGATTCAACAAATTTTTTTTACTTTCTCAATTGACCAAAAATTACAACTTTATTACAAACAAAATACATAGTCACGGATATTTGCCAATGCAAATCCTAACACACTCCATGATATTATGATGTAAGCACCACGAATGACAATGGCTGGCATCCCCACTATGACTGGATTGCATTGCATCACCCAAATCTCATAAATAGTACACATTTTCAGTACCTGATCCACTATTCCAAATTCTTCAAGCCTCAAAGCTTATGTACAACTCGGACTAATAATCAATGAATGTCAGAAAGCCCCATTTGTATTTTGATAAACTTCAAGGCTTCTCACAATTAGATACACCACCAATCATTATTGCAAATGTCTAGCCAACTAAACTCGCAGCACAATTAAACCTCTACCCTCACAAACATGGATTCATATCCCATGCAATAAGTATTGCATGCAATACCTATTGAGTGGTTGAGATTGAAAGTTAAGAAGTTAACTTTCAATCTCAACCACTTAATAAAAAATTTGAAAAGCAAAAAGTGAAAAAATTGTGAGAGGAAAAAAGTAATTGCAGTCCATGCAATACTTTTGAGTATTGCATGGGATCTTAATCCCACAAACATAACCTCAAAGTGGCTTCCTCGAACCACCACATAACACATTAATTCCACGAAAAGCTACCTCATACGATTACAACCAGCTAGAGCCCACGATACACATTAATTAGAGCACATTTTATATCCATTTCGGGCTAAACAAGTTGATTAAGGGAGGAGAAGAAGAATAGTGGGTTGACTAGAAAAGCAAACACAATGAATGCAACACCAAAGAAGAATATTGGTAAAGAAAAGAAAAGTGCATTCGAAAGTATGGTTTGTCTTATTTACAGTTTGTCATTAATGAAAGAACAATTTTCGTGTGTTAATTTTCATCTTATTTTGTAGAACCATTCTTAAAAACAATTATTATTTTTTTTCTTTAATTCCACAGTAGTAACTGATAAGCAAAATTTAAACCCTAAATAAAAGAGACCGATCAATATCATTGAGTTATAAAACTTAAGAACTAAATGGTAGGTCTTACACCTTAACCAAACTATTTTTTTATTCTTGAAAACGAAAAAAAAAAAAAAATGGTTTTGAAAAAACTGCTACCAATCATAGAAGGGAATGGAAAACTAAAGTTCAACTTGCTTCCTTTGTTTGGTTCAAACTTCAAAGGGAAGAAAATGGATTTGTAATGACATGATCCATCCGGACCCACATTATTGTACCTGCAGTTTTACCATAAGCATAAAATTATTATCGTAATTTAATTCATTTTCCTTTTCACCAAAATATAAAAATCACATAAAATTTTATAAATTCTCTCACATATAGTTGTCATTAACCTTAATAAGCTCCACCACATCACCACCATCACAACGAAAAGCAAAAACAAAAAAGTGAAAATTCTGTAGAATTTCTATAAAAATTTCTATGCCTATAAGCTTATTGGTGTGGCTGTCCAAAATGAACGGAAGTTGAAGGGGGAAGATAGATGTGGACTTGGTTATGATCCAAAATTACTTTCTCTTATTGATAAAGATTTATTCCTTTCTTCTTATCAAAAAAAGATTTGTTCCTTTCATAAAAAAGATGTGGACTTGGTTATAATACAAAATTACTTTCTCTTATTAATAAATATTTGTTCCTTTCATAAAAAAGATGTGGACTTGGTTAATTAGATGTGGACTTGGTTATTGGTGTGGAAAATGAATGGAAATTGAAGGGGGAAGATAGATGTGGACTTGGTTATGATCCAAAATTACTTTCTCTTATTGATAAAGATTTATTCCTTTCGTCTTATCAAAAAAAGATTTGTTCCTTTCATAAAAAAGATGTGGACTTGGTTATAATACAAAATTACTTTCTCTTATTAATAAATATTTGTTCCTTTCATAAAAAAGATGTGGACTTGGTTAATTAGAGCAAAATCTCAATTCCTCTCAAACCCAAGATTAGCACATTTTATATCCATTTCAGGCTAAACAAGTTGATTAAGGGAGGAGAAGAAGAATAGTGGGTTGAATAGAGAAGCAAACACGATGAATGCAGCACCTAAGAAAAGAAAAAGAGAGTTCAAAGTATGGTTTGTCTTATTTATAGTTTGTCATTAATGAAAGAACAGTTTTTGTGTGTTAATTTTCATCTTATTTTGTAGAACCATTCTTAAAAACACTTTTTTTTTTTTAATTCGACAGTAATAACTAATAAGCAAAACTTAAATCATAAATAAATGAGAGCGATCAGTATTATTGAGCTACAAAACTTAAGAACTAAATGGTGGTTCCTACACCTTAACCAAACTGTTTTTTTATTCTTGAAAATGAAAAAATGGTTTTGAAAAAACTGCTACCAATCATAGAAGGGAATGGAAAACTAAAGTTGAGCTTGCTTCCTTTGTTTGGTTCAAACTTCAAAGGGAAGAAAATGGACTTGTAATGACATGATCCATTCAAGCCCACATTATTGTACCCGCAGTTCTACCATAAACATAAAATTATTATCTTAATTTAATTCATTTTCCTTTTTACCAAAATATAAAAATCACATAAAATTTTATAAACTCTCTCACATATAGTTGTCACTAACCTCAATAAGGTCCACCATATCACCACCATCACAACAACAACTGAAAATGAATGGAAATTGAATGGGGAAGATAGATGTGGACTTGGTTATGATCCAAAATTACTTTCTCTTATTGATAAAGATTTGTTCCTTTCATCTTATCAAAAAAAGATTTATTCCTTTCATAAAAAAGATGTGGACTTGGTTATGATACAAAATTACTTTCTCTTATTAATAAATATTTGTTCCTTTCATAAAAAAGATGTGGACTTGGTTAATTAGAGCAAAATCTCAATTCCTCTCAAACCCAAGATTAGCACATTTTATATCCATTTCAGGCTAAACAAGTTGATTAAGGGAGGAGAAGAAGAATAGTGAGTTGACTAGAAAAGCAAACACGATGAATGCAGCACCTAAGAAAAGAAAAAGAGAGTTCAAAGTATGGTTTGTCTTATTTACAGTGTGTCATTAATGAAAGAACAATTTTTGTGTGTTAATTTTCATCTTATTTTGTAGAACCATTCTTAAAAACAATTTTTTTTTTTTTTTAATTCGACAATAACAACTGATAAGCAAGACTTAAATCATAAATAAACGAGACCGATCAATATTATTGAGCTACAAAACTTAAGACCTAAATGGTGGTTCCTACACCTTAACCAAACTGTTTTTTTATTCTTGAAAATGAAAAATGGTTTTGAAAATACAGATACCAATCATAGAAGGGAATGGAAAACTAAAGTTGAGCTTGCTTCATTTGTTTAGTTCAAACTTCAAAGGGAAGAAAATGGACTTGTAATGACATGATCCATTCGGGCCCACATTATTGTACCCGCAGTTCTACCATAAGCATAAAATTATTATCTTAATTTAATTTATTTTCCTTTTCACCAAAATATAAAAATCACATAAAATTTTATATACTCTCTCACATATAGTTGTCACTAACCTCAATCAGGTCCACCACATCACCACCATCACAACAACAACTGAAAATGAATGGAAATTGAAGGGGGAAGATAGATGTGGACTTGGTTATGATCCAAAATTACTTTCTCTTATTGATAAAGATTTGTTCCTTTCATCTTATCAAAAAAAGATTTATTCCTTTCATAAAAAAGATGTGGACTTGGTTATGATACAAAATTACTTTCTCTTATTAATAACTATTTTTTCCTTTCATAAAAAAGATGTGGACTTGGTTAATTAGAGCAAAATCTCAATTCCTCTCAAACCCAAGATTAGCACATTTTATATCCATTTTGTGCTAAACAAGTTGATTAGGGGAGGAGAAGAAGAATAGTGGGTTGACTAGAAAAGCAAACACGATGAATGCAGCGCAAAAGAAGAAGATTGGTAAAGAAAAGAAAAAGTGAGTTCGAAGATATGGTTTATCTTATATAATTCAATAGTAATAACTGATAAGCAAGATTTAAACCCTAAGTAAACAAGACTGATCAATATCATTGAGTTACAAAACTTAAGAACTAAATGGTGGTTACTACACCTTAACCAAACTGTTTTTTTATTCTTGAAAATGAAAAAATGGTTTTGAAAAAACAGCTACCAATCATAGAATGGAATGGAAAACTAAAGTTGAGCTTGCTTCCTTTGTTTGGTTCAAACTTCAAAGGGAAGAAAAATGAACTTGTAATGACATGATCCATCCGTGCTCACATTATTGTATCCGCAGTTCTACCATAGGCATAAAATTATCATCTTAATTTAATGCATTTTCCTTTTCACCAAAATATAAAAATCACATAAAATTTTATAATCTCTCTCACATATAGTTGTCACTAACCTCAATAAGGTCCACCACCACCACAACCAAAAAAAAAATTCTGTAGAATTTCTATAAAATTTTCAATGTCTATAAACTTATTGGTGTGCCTGTCCAAAACGAACGGAAATTGAAGGGGGAAGATAGATGTGAACTTGATTATGATACAAAATTACTTTCTCTTATTAATAAAGATTTGTTCCTTTCATAAAAAAGATGTAGACTTGGTTATGATACAAAATTACTTTAGTGCCCTCTATTGCTGACTAACTATTATTGTACTGATTTATTAATTACTTGTATTCTTTTAGTTATTTGAAGCAAATTTCTTTAAACTTTTTATCCGCTCTTATCCAAACTTTACTATCATTTTCCAAGTGTGGGCATTGGCTCTTAACAAATAATATCTAATCCCGAGATAAATATACGAAATTAAAAAAAAATTAAAGATGTTAAACATATTTATTTTTATATAAATAAAAACATATAATTTTTTAAATACACAACTTTCTTCAGCTTTCCTATTTTTTTATCTTGTCCAAATTGAACTAGCCATTTTCCATGTGTAAAGGCGTCTGAACTCTAAAAAATTACTTGTAACCCCTTAATAAAAAACACAAAAATATAGAATTAAAATTTTAAATATATATTTAGATTTATTATATAAAGAAGTCATAATCAATAAATATAAAACAATTCCTTTCCTTTGCTTTTCTTCGCAAACAAACAAAAAAAATATGTTAAATATATCAATAAGCGCATAATAAAGGTCGAACAATATATTTCCCATCTATGTTCCTTTGCAAACCAAAACAAACTAAAAAATATATTACCCTTTTCTCAAAGAAAAACCCTCTCTTTTTTCATTTCCTTTTTATATCCAAATTCAATGAAAAAAAAAAAAATCATTTCCCTTTCCTTTTTGTTACTATTTTTCTTTCTATTATCTTTTACATAGTGCAACCAAACATAAGATTTTCAACATTTTCAATATTTGTCTATGAGAATCAAAGTTATCAATACCATATCGTACTAGAAGTACCGACTGTTTAACCTATACAAATATCCCTTAAAACGCATTAGATAAAATTTCATCCCATATTGATTATACTAAATATATTTAGGATATTTCGAGCTTTGGATTAATATAATGGCTTATAAAATATATGAATTAATTTGTGTGTATTAAAAAAACAACAATAATTCCGAAACCATATCCTTATGGAAATATTTCATTCTTTGGATGGAATAAAAACAAGTAAGAAAGATCTAGCACTCCCATTTTATCATTGCAAATTACTCTTAGATAAAATTGCAATGGTCCTCCCTACTCTTATTTTTTGGCTTAGGCCAAGGCCAATGATATTTTAGTACATGGGTGGGTCACAACTCACAACTCACAAGCCCCTGTACCCTAGTGGTGCCACATGCACATTATCTGTTGCATTGTGTAATCGCCACGTGAGAGAAACGTGCCCTTTCCATCTCTCATTCTCTTCCTCCCTATGTACATATGTCCCATTCAACAAAATCCTCATATTGATGGTCCACCCTAATCTCTTATATACCCTATTACTCTATTGGTGCACCGCCCTAATCTCTTATATACCCCAAAGTTATATGGGTTTTTTTTTTTTTTTTTTTTGGGGCTTACCTGGCATGATTTGGATCGCCTGGTCATCATTCCCCTTCTCTGCCACCACTGGGAAATTGCCCTTCCCTTCTCTCCTCTTCTGTCAACATCTCTTACGCTCCCGTTAAATCAAAATTATGAATATACTGGGAATCATACTGACGCCGTTTGTCTTGCCGTTATTTGCTTAGCTGGAAGCCACTGTTTCGCTTAGGGTTTATGCTGAATGGGCCAGCTGGCACGCCACTCTATCCTGCACATGGCCAGCTGCTTCTGTCGAGATTGCCATCTGGATTTCCGAAAATACCCTTGTGATCTAACTCTATTTTACAACAAAATGCCACTCTGAAAGTCTCTTACTTGTTTTGGAGTTTGAACCCACAATCTTCAAACTCATTTGACATTTTCCTCTCATGTTCTCGACCTTATCGAAGTAATTAGGTGGAGTTTTAAACCATATTTGAAGCATTTTCGTAATTAAAATAACATTGCAAGGGTAATTAAGTACAAAGGGTACAATCTTAGAAGGGTATTTTGGGGATTTCACAACATGGTTCCTAAATCTTGTGTTAGCTTCTGGCTTTGCGTAAGAAAGTAAAATCTGGAAAGTACGGGAATCTAGGATTAATAGCAGTGAGAAAAAAAAAAAAAAAAAAAAATTATTATCATGGTGTAAAACACTCACACCGTTTCAGTGAGTTTTCTACTAGTGGGTCCCACACCAAAGTAAATCTAAAACATAAGAGGGGTTCTTTCTGATGCAATGACAGTACACTCATATTAATGAACATTACACATGATCTGATGATCTAAAGAGTTTATCGTAAAAATGGGGCCTACATAAAGTGGGGTTTGGGACAATGTCTGATTGCCACGTGGTGAATGACTTGTGTGTTTGGGGATTCTCTCACTAGGTGAGTTTGCCTTTAATGTTTTTTTGCAAGAGAATGCACATTAGAAACCATTTTTCGGAAAAACCAAAAAAAAAGAAAAAGAAAAAAGTCATTGTTTTCAGTTTTCACTCCCACGCGTAGCTTTCTAGCGTTTGCATGACATATGGGTTTATAAATTTAGTGACATTTAAGAAATTAGATAGTTTTATTACGCAACAACTGGATGAGGAATAGAAAATACATTACTGACAAAATGATTATAGGATTATTTTTTAAATTTGAAAGCCAGTTTAAATTGATGAGATTGAATTTGATAATATGGTAAATGGTAATAGATAATTGAAGTTATAGGATAAGTGTTTAAATATGAAAATTAGGCAAGTAATCTAATGAAGGATTTTATTACAAGGAACATGACAAAAAATTAATTAAATGCATGCCCAAAAAAAAGAGAGAGTGTTGGACACATAGGTTGAAAAGAGAGTGAGGTAAAGAGTGGGTTTGTTTAGTTTGAAAGAAAAAAACAAGAAATAAAGCAAATTATGGAGGAAGAAAAAAAATGAAAAATAGAGAATTTAGAGAGAGAAAGAGAGGGAGAACCCATAGATATAATAGATAGAAGAGATGAGAAGGAAATAATAAACAGAGGGAGAGAGAGAAAGGTGTCTCGTGAAGTAGCAGGCGTAAGAGAGGAAAGGAAATAAAATAAAAAACCTCTCTCTTTGCTTTCTTTTTTTTCTCTCTTCTTCTGTGTCAAACTAAAATCTCTTTGATTTGGCTCTCTCTCTCTCTCTAGAAAAAAATTAAAAAAAAAAAAAAATACAGAGACACTCTCTCTCTTGCTGTGAAAGATTTCTATCACTCACATTCATTCTTTGCTTCCTCCTTTTATATCACGAGATCCCCATCCCTTTCTTTCTTTCTTTTCTTTTCTTATATTTTCTCTCTCTCTCTTCTATGATGTCTTCTTCAAAGGGTCTTGTTGTTGTTGTTGTAAGTCTGTGTTTCTCTTACTGCAGTGGTTTTGTTCATATGCATTGCTGAGAGAGTGAGAGTGGGAGAGAAAATTTATATAAAAAAAAAAAAAAACGGAATTTTGAGAGAGAAAGGTGAAAGCTTTTGGTTTTGTTTTGTTGAAAATGTCGCATTCCGGGAAGCCCATTTCGGAGATGGGGCTAGAGGAACTCAACGATCGGTTTCGGGACTCGTTGAGTTGCGAAGCTAACAAGCCCGATTTCCGAGAGCTCGATCTGGGCTCGCCCGTTTCGCCTCTTCGAACTACTCGTAACGCTGCTGGACCGACCAGCAGTGGTCTCACCGCGACGACGACGACAACGACGAGTAGTAGTTCGAACTCGTCTGGATCGGTATCGGGGCGAAATGGGTTTAACTCGGTTGCGAAAAGATCCGATTCTGTACCGAATAATCATTCCGGTGAACTCTCTGGGTCGAGTGAGGGTAGTCCCACGGCCGGTGACAGTGTCCGATCCGGTGCAAATGCTAGGACTTTCAAACCGGGTCATAATAGATCCGATTCGGGGAATACCCACCCGTTATCGTACTCGGGTCAGGCTCAGAGCGCGGTGAATTCGCCGCCGCCGAATGTGCTTCCCACCGGCAACATCTGCCCGTCCGGGAAAATCCTGAAGACGGGCATGACGCCGAACCGGAGCTCAAGAAGCGACGTGCTTGGATCCGGTTCGGGCAATTACGGTCATGGCAGCATAATGCGGGGCGGCGGCGTGGCCTCCCGAGAGCCCATAAGCGCCACCGCTATGCCACGGCATAGCGGTGGCGGTAGCGGAAGACCAATGGTGAGTATGGATCCAGAGGAAGTGAAGAGAGCAGGGAATGAGCAGTACAAGAGGGGACATTTTGGAGAGGCTTTGAGCTTGTATGATAGGGCAATTGCGCTATCCCCAGGCAATGCAGCTTATCGGAGCAACCGTGCGGCGGCATTGACGGGTTTAGGGAGATTTGGGGAGGCGGTGAGGGAGTGTGAGGAGGCTGTCAGGTTGGATCCTAATTATGGAAGGGCTCACCAGCGTTTGGCATCTCTTTTTCTTAGGTGGGTCTTGATTAGCTTAAAGTTTACTTCTTTTCTGTTTCTCTTTCTCTAATTGATTGTTTTTAGATCTAGTTTGTTTGGTTAATGCCTTTGTGATTTAGATTTAAAGTTGGTTTGTGCTTATATTTCTCTACATTTTGGTTTGTCTATTTGGTTCTGATTTAGCTGGGAGCTGAGTATGGTTATGTTTGAATCTAGTTATTCAGCATTTTTGTTTAGTTTACTTTACTTTACAATCATAAGTGTATTGGGGATATTGTGTAATGCCAAAGAGATATTCAGTCCAAGGTCTTTGACTTTTTGGATTTGATGGTTTCTGTATTTCATGCCTGTTCAAGTATAATTTGAAAAGCAATGTATACTGTCAGTACGAATCTGTATACTCTTGATGCTTATAGATTTGTGCCTAATGCAATCTCACGTGTTTTATTGTTTTGCTGATTTATTTGATTTTCTGTGATCCGGGTGTTTTGGTCTCGTGGCTACTTGATGATAAGTGAGTTGAATTATGATTTATATTTCTGATTTGTGTTCTTTGACATTATGCAAACTACTTTTCATTTCATACTAGGTTTAGGACATACATGTTTAACTCGATTTCACCACAGGTTAGGGCAGGTTGAGAATGCCAGGAGGCACCTTTGCATTCCAGGGGTGCGACCAGATCCAGTGGAGTTGCAAAAGTTGCAGGCAGTAGAGAAGCATTTAAGAAAGTGCACGGATGCCCGGAGGATTAATGATTGGAAAAGTGCTTTAAGGGAAGGTGATGCAGCCATTACTGCCGGAGCTGATTTTTCTCCTCAGGTAGAAACCTGTTTTATAAAAAAAAAATTCTTTAGCATAGTTTGAGAAATTGGTGTATGCCACATTCATAAAATGGCTGAACTGGTTCAATTGAATTTACAGCTCCTTATGTGTAGAGCGGAAGCCTTTTTGAAGCTCCACCAAATCGATGATGCAGAATTTAGCCTATCAAACATTCCTAAATTAGAAGTATCTACCACCTCCAGCTCACACAGTAGATTCTTTGGAATGCTTTCTGAAGCTTATCTATACTTTGTCCGAGCTCAAATTGAGATGGCACTGGGAAGGTGAGTTCAGAAATTTAAACTTGGTCAAATATAAGTGGGCAAAGGGATTGTGGGAGAGTGAGAATGGATGATGGATGTGTTGCAGGTTTGAGAATGCAGTTACAGCTGCTGAGAAAGCTGGGAAGATTGACTCCCGGAATGTTGAAGTTGCAGAGCTGCTTAAATTTGTTAGGTCGGTGGCAAGAGCTCGTGCACGTGGCAATGATCTCTTCAAATCTGAGAGGTTCACTGAAGCTTGCTCGGCGTACGGGGAAGGTCTCAGGCTTGATCCTTCCAATGCTGTTCTATACTGCAATAGGGCAGCTTGTTGGTTTAAGCTTGGGACGTGGGAGCGATCCATCGAAGACTGCAACCAAGCATTACGCATCCAACCGAATTACACAAAAGCCCTTCTTCGGAGGGCTGCCTCAAACAGCAAGGTAATTTGGTAGACTTTGCTGTTCAATTTGATTCCATTTGAATTTTTGAAATTTGTATGCTTATGCCATGACTTGTGGATTACAGTTAGAAAGGTGGGTGGATGCTGTGAGAGATTATGAGGTCTTGAGGAGGGAACTTCCAGCTGACAATGAAGTTGCCGAATCACTATTCCATGCTCAAGTTGCATTGAAGAAATCCCGTGGGGAAGAAGTTTATAATATGAAGTTTGGCGGTGAAGTGGAAGAAGTATCTAGTCTTGAGCAGTTCAGAGCTGCAATATCTTCGCCAGGTAACCCTCCCATCTACTTGTATCAAGAACAAAAACATATTCCTCTACTAACGTTTATTTATTTTTTCCTGAAATACTATCAAACTATTATCTTCTTGAGATGTGAAAAAAATTTAATTTGCAGGTGTGTCCGTTGTCCATTTCAAAGCAGCCTCTAATTTGCAATGCAAGCAACTATCTCCTTTTGTGGACACACTATGCAGCCGCTATCCATCACTTAATTTCCTCAAGGTAAAGGACCCACTTGCATATGTTAATCCCATTCCAATGAACATCTTTTCCACCTGATTTCTACTTGGAGAGAAATGATGATCTTTGTATGTATGTTTTATTCCATGGTGTTTGATCATAGGTGGATCTTGAAGAGAACCCAACAGTCGCAAGTGCGGAGAATGTGAGGATTGTACCAACATTCAAGATCTATAAGAATGGTAGCCGAGTGAAGGAGATCGTGTGCCCAACTCGTGATATGTTAGAACATTCGGTGAGGCATTACAGTTTTTAGAACTCAATCTCTGTACTGTACTGTACTGTACTGCTTCTCTGCCCATTCTGCATATTCTTCTTGCCACCACCCAAACCCCCAGTCCAGTTTCATGGGAACTCTTCCAAATCCCTTCCAATATATCCTCCCACCATATAAGGTTTTACCAGATACCTGTGACATAATCAGAACCAAAAAATAATATATCATTAGTAGCCAATGCCAGTGGAACCTAGAGAGATAGCTTAGTTCCTTTTGCAGTTTTATTTATTCATTCATTCCTCATTGCTCTCTGGTTCCATGTTCTTCCTTCCCAGCCCCCCTTTGTTTTTGTTCATTGGAACTTTTCTTCTTTTCTTTTCTTTTTTCTTTTTAATCTAGGCCAGCCCCGTTCTTGTATCAACCACTTTCACTCAGAGAACATTGAGAAATATGTACAATTTGATTAAATTTGCTCTTTAGAGAGAGAGAGAGAAAGAGAGCTGGCTGGCTGGTAGAAGAGGATCTTTGTACATGTATATATGTGACGATATATACAAAAACCAACAACATTGGAAGCCATGAGGGAGATTGAATGTCTGGTGGGTACTTACTTGGTTAGTGACAGAAGGATGAATATGTTGTTATTAGTATTATTGTTGTTTCTTCTCCTAAACCATTTCATCAATAAAAAATTCTCAATTTTTTTCACCTCTACATTCTCTACATTTGCTCTATCTCATCTCTATGTTTTATTATTATTATTATTATTATTATTATTTTGTTAACGTGGGTGTCCAGAACTCTTCGAGTCTCCTCGTTTCACACACAATCCCGTATTACAGGAAGGAATCCCTTAGGGATGGTCTCGAGATGCTAATCCCAAATGGATTTTATGAGGCGTTATGGAATCATTGGTTTCAATGCCCCCTTTTTAGTCCTCAATTAAAGGTGCATTAATTAACACCAATCAAGGCAAAAGATTTATAGCTTTAACAAAGGGGCATTCTAGTTATCCAATGAGAGGATGGGAAACACTGACTTGATTGTGCGATGGGGCAATAACAGGAAAGTACACGTGTTTTTTTAATGAAAGGTCGGTTTCTTATTAAGGGCGGACTAGGTGGTTGATATTGATACAATTCATTACTCTTTTTCTTTGAATAGACCAGCCTTTTAGGGAGAAAGAAAGATGAGTCTCCCAAGTCTACTACTATAATATGTTAATATATTTTTTGATTTCACAATTTGTGTCCCACTTCTTGTAAATTTTTGTGCCCCTTTTGTCAACCACTAATTAGTATTTGTTTATTGGATTAATATTATAAGCTTAAAGGGTTACTTAGTGTCATTGTATTTGTATTAGTAATAATGGATTAGAAGATTTAATGTGGGGTAGAGAAGAAAGGGATCCTTGTGAGAATGGTTTATGTTCACATGTATGCATTTATGTTGCTACTATCTCCCTAACAATCACTCACCTAATCAAGAAGTCCAAAAAAGATCAATTGGTCGGTGCTAATATATGCCAGGTTGTGTTGGTGGTGACGCTGACTGTGCCCATTTAGTGGACCTTAATCACTTGTTGCATACATAGTTGTGCCGTTTCGATGGGTTTTGTCATCTTTCAATGCTAGTTTCATTGAACCTTTAGGGACCATTTGTGTTCTACGGAGACGTTTCAATGGATATAAAGACAAATATTGGAAGGGATTGATAACTTTGCTTTATTAAATAGCCTAAACAACCAACCTACTACAAAGTGTATATAGTGGTCGCTTTGGATTTCTTAGTATACATGCTACACCAGCATGATAAAAGCGGATTCTTCAAAAGGGAAACGATTGATGGATGGGTTTGGTCTTTAAATGATTTTAAGTTCAATTTTCTACTATATGATAACATGTTAAGCCTGATAATATAAGGATTATATGCAATAATATGGTGTAAGTTTACAATTCATTTGATAGTTAAGAACAACCTTATGAAACGGACTATTTAGCCAAAAAAAAAAAACCTTATGAAACGGACGCCACACACACATATTAATATTTTGTGTAGGTCTTTGTTAGAGTACATGTTCATATATCTATTACTTATGGTAAATTTCATGTCAATTCAATTTCAATCTAGAATAAAAATTGATTTGTTTTGTATATTCTCAAATATGAGAAACAATGGTAAATTTCATGTCAATTCAGTTTCAATCTAATATAAAATTGATTTGTTTAGTATATTTCTCAAATATTAAAAACAATTGTAAAGTTGTAATTTATTACTTTTTAGATGAGGTAGTGCTTAATCTCCTTATGTCTTGATATTTGACAAGAACTAGGAAATGTCTCGGAATGCGTGGTGTACTTTGAAATATTTTCTTAAAAAAGTATATCTTAGATATAATTGACTCCACTTAGCATCTAATGGAGTTGTGGCATATAAAGTACCTTTTGTCATTGCTATCTACCACAAAGATCAAATCTTAGTTGTTTTGAAAGTGGTGTTTCCATAATGGTCTAATCTAAATAGCATTGGATTAGTATTAAAATAAATTTTCATTATCTTGACATACAATGTGCATAACAATAACCGAAAAATAATCTGAACAAATTAGAACTTTAAATCCTTAATGTTATGTTCAAGCCTTCAATTTAATTGTAACAACAAACGGATCAGCAATATCCTCGAATTATTCATGAACAAAACCTTGACTAATTCCAAAATTTTATAAATAACAAATTGAATAGTAAAACTAAAATATCAAAAATATAAAAAAAAACAAAAACAAAAATTGTAACAAAAATACATTCCTTACCAAAGATAGCAAAAAGAGCAAAATGCCATGGCATGAAGGGGTTGGGTCTTGACCTAAGTTTTGATTGGCTTAACTAAAATAATATGCTTAATTCTACCAATGTGGCAAGGTGGAGGTTCATGAATTTGTGGGCAATTTGGAAACATTAAATCAAGGAAAATGGAGAGGTTCATGTGAGTTAAAGTTAAAGCATTAAACACTATTCCACTTAATCACCATGAAGCTCTCAAAGCTTGAGTTACACGTTATAATTATGTTGAAATACACTATATAATATTTTGTGTAATAATTATATATGTAACATTGCTTTTCAATACGAGTCCTACACTTGCAAGTTCGAAAATCAATCAATATTATTAAAATCAGAAACTCATTTTCTCAACATGCTCAAGTGACCTATTCTAAAAAATAAATTATCACTATGTATCCCTTGACTCATCCTACTTAAATACTAGATCCGACAGAGAATGCAATGAATTTCTATCAAATCTTGCATAACTTCCAAGATTCTAAGATAGCAACGTACTAAAAAATGGACCCCCATCAAAAAAATTTGACGGTAGTAGTAAATTGTAATTTGAGTGGCCAATATTACATGTTGCATCCCACGTCTAAAAGCGCGTGTCGGCACGTCCCATTGTCAAACAAACGTGCAAGTCGGCAAGTCGCAGATCACTATTCACGTGGCCCACACGTGGTTAAAAAAAAAAAAAAACATAAAAAAACCAAAGGCCTCGACAGGAGCGCGTGTGGGTAAGGAAGAAGATAAAGGAGCAGAGACAGAGTCTGGCAACAGAGAAATAAAAAGAAGAAGAAAAAAAGAGATCCAAGGCAAAATGATGAATGATGGGGTAGGGTTATCGTACAGCATTGCTATAACTTCGTACAGTGTACGTAAAAAATGTGTCGGTGATATACACAGTCTCATAACTGAAATAGGAAATATATATAGCCGTTGTTTTTATCAGTGGTTTGGTTTTTGGTTCATTAATTGAGGTAAAAGTTCTGGTTTTTTGTGTTTGGTTGGGCTGATTTTAGAAATGCAGTAGAGAAAAGAAGTGTTGGTGGGTGTTTTTCATTGTGGTCCACAATTTCTTTTTGCATACTTATTTCTTCTGGATTTGAATTCCTAAGGTCAATGGATATAGTAAGATGACTTGTTGTCAACCATATGATATGGACTAACAAAATTAGATATGTACTCAATTTGACCCGATTGGCTGGACAAACTTGAATTCCACTCTGCCTGTTTGTCTAAGTCTTTATCATAAAATTTAAAATTTATATTATTCATCAAGTTGAAGTGTTCTATTACTAATATTGAAGTTTTGTTTTATAAACTTATCATATTGATTTAGCTTTATTCTATATTTCATATTATATTATGTGTAATAGACTATTATAATTAATTTTCAAATTATAAACTTAAGAATTATGTATTATTCAATTTAATTTTGAGTGTTATCTTTATTATTTTATCATTTGTATGGAAGAAATACTTTAAAAGGTGTAAAAAAACAACATTTAAGGTTTTTTGGTACGTACAAAAAATAATGAATTTTTCTAGATTAGCTGAGCCCACCTTACACCACCCGTTTATGAGATTTAGGCAGACTGTGTTTCTTATCCACGCTGACTGGTGAGGTCATGTTTGGGGTTGTAAACTTGTAATGATTGTGAGTGAAATGAGAGAAGAGGAGTGGAGAATTGGGCTGCCACTAAGTCCTCGTCATCTTTGTCCTTTGATGACATCTTGAGGACCGAAGCTTTGGACTATGAGGATTGAGACCATGGTGTGAGGGTTTGAAAATGGAGGTGGTAAATATATTAACAAATTCACAGGAGACTTTACCATGTAAACCACCTTCACCGTTACCTCTTAAGGCTTTTTATAAATTCACATGATTCAGTTTCAGTTTTAAGGTTGACAAGAATAGTAAAAAAATAGAGAAGGAATTTATACAGAAGAGCATCAACTTTAAAACTACTGATGATCTTGTACCAACTCGAAGGGCAAAGAGCAATGGCAAAATAATTTTTGGCCAAAGAAACCTACTAAGCAGGAATATTATATATATAGAATATTTTGCCAAATTAATGGCCCAATTTATCATACAATTTTCACCAGGCTTCCATGAGGGGAAAAATATGAACGGGCAGAAACTGGAAGCTTTGAGAATATTAAACTCCGATTGTTCAAGGATTAATTGTACCAAATTTTCCATTTAAAATTGACAGTCAATAGCATACATTTCATTAATGTTATTCAGGGGAAGCAAAACTTTCCACCATGTCATCAGGCACCACTTGCATATAAACGGGTCCACTCCTTTGCTGAAGGATCCATGGAAACAGAAAACAACAGAAAGAGACAAAATATTAATTTTTGACTCCTTTAATTGTTGTTACAATATCAACTATTTTTGAAGAAACCAATAGAAGTGGAGGCTAACAACATTACCTGTTTCCACAGCTTCAGCCTCATTCGTTTTCCAATGCTTAGCAATGTTCTCGGAAAGTGGATCGTCAGGGTTTGGAGCACTCAGAAGAGCTTGAATGCTATCAAGAAACAGTGCAAGAATTTTAGTATTATCAAATGCCATTTTTCTCTAGAAAATCATATCCTAAAATATCATAGTAAAATAATCAAAACTCTATGCCCAATTGATGAAAAAGAAATTATCCAAATTCATATATTCCACAGGTAATTTCAATTTTCTCATATCTCACTGTCAAGTCTAAACTAGATTGAGAAGAGAAAGCTAAATAAAATGAACAGCTGAAAAAAATTAATAAGCCCTTTGTCTTTTTTTATTTTTCGGTCTTTTTTCCATCTCCAATGGATACAGATAATGCCAGTCAATCAGAATCTATTCTGGTATTACGAAGCAGTTAATGCACCAAGAATATTTCCCACTGGGTTTGGGAGAGAACAGATTACAGAACATGTGGATAAAATACTGTTATAAGATCATAATTAATTATACCTCAAAAGTACAGTTCGTATTTGGAGAGCAGGGCTCCATTTGTCTTTCAGAATATCAAGACATATTCTTCCAAGCTGCATTGAGAAACTTGTTCCATAAGAGGCACAAGATATAATAACTTTGAATACCTAACTTGAGTACAAAAGTAATACCGCACATAGCCTACCTTGTCAATGTTAGGATGATATATTTTGGTGAGAAACCGGACCTGTTGAAAGGATATGGTTAAACACTAAAGTTGCAAATGCACACAAGCAACCATAACCATATATGAACAAGATACAATACAAAGAAATACATTGATTAGACGATGCACACAAATGCAGGAGCACACAACAATTCTACCAAATTAAGCACCAGAGACACGGCAACTGTTCATAAGTAATAAAAGTTTTATACTAGCTGTCAACCTACTACAAGTCTACAACCCTTTAGGATGATATATTTTGGTGAGAAACCAGACCTGTTGAAAGGATATGGTTAAACACTAAAGTTGCAAATGCACACAAGCAACCATAACCATATATGAACAAGATACAATACAGAGAAATACATTGATTAGACGATGCACACAAATGCAGGAGCACACAACAATTCTACCAAATTAAGCACCAGAGACACGGCGACTGTTCATAAGTAATAAAAGTTTTATACTAGCTGTCAACCTACTACAAGTCTACAACCCTTTTTTATCCGGGCTCTAGACTTGCTATGCAAAAGGATATAACAATAAAGTATGACAAGGCTGTCGTTATTCAGCAAAAGAAAAAAAAAAAAAAAGGTATGACAAGGCGGAGATAAAGCACATATACTGCAAAGAAGACAAACTAAATACTGTGCAGCGACTGAATCTCAAAGGAATGATTTCTATGCATATGGTGCCAATTTTCACCTTAGCTGCCAACCCAGCCTGTTCAAGGCTAGTTCTTAGAGTTTGTTTTACATGATATGAAACCATAAAGCACCTCAATCTCACAGCAACAACCGGTCAAGTCTATAGCATGAATACAGAATCCCGATCCAATGCCCTAGGTCATATCAACAAGTTCCCAATAGTTATTACTACTATGTTTACCCCATAACAAACCAAGCCATCTATGATTCAATCCCAGGTCACATGGGCAGGCACCAGCACAAACATGGGTATACTCCAAAATCAAAATTCAAATTCTAAATGACCTAAAAGAGGTTCAACAAAATAAAATTCCAAGCATAATAAAAAACCATGGAGTCATTTCTCAAGACCAACCCTAAACCTAGTTCCCAAACAACTAGATACGATAGTCCAGCTACAAAGGATGTTCTAAATCATAAGCCAATTACAATCCGAATCGAAGTCAACCACTCCATTACTAATCAGTGAATCATATTTCTTTATCACGTATGATATAGTAGAAGGAAGTGTCAGTTGAGCTATAGCTCATAATATTATTTTTATTTTCAAGAAAAATTAAAAACTTATAAGATATTTCAAATATATCTTGGAGACTCATATCTTTTTTTTTAGTAAGTTACACATGCACCCAGTAGGTCTTGAACCCACGACCTCACCCTCCATCCCATTATTATGGGAGAATGATGTGTCAGTTGAGCTATAGCTCATTGGCCAATATCTTGGAGGAAAAAAAAAAAAAGTAATCCTTCGGAATTTATGGGAATAAATCAAACATGAGAATTTCATATTCCCAAAGAATTCTTACCACACCAAACACAACATTATTGTAATACATATTCTTACTAGACAATGTAAGGTCCTAAACTCAACCACTCAATAACCTGTATGAACTCCATTTTTTAGCTATACCAACCAAGAAGGCAAGGCATATCACCAAGTTCCAAGCATAAGTTTCAGCATAAAGGATAAAGTCAATTTTTGGAAAAGAATGACTTTAGACATTATAAAGGATCTAAAAATGCCTAAATATTGATAAGTAAAGGTCCAGAAAGACAAGTTCTCTTTCCAAATGCACATACAATTTTTGTTATAAGTACAAATGCACATACAAATATCAAATAATGCAGCATAAAATATGTACAAGAATAATGGCTTGTCATTGAACATTTCAAGTAAGAACAGATACTACCCATATCCTCAGCAATGTTATTTCATAAAAGTCTCTAGCAGGTTCTAGCTTTTAGTGAATGTAACCACCGAATGAAATGAGCACCATTTTTCAATGGAAGTTAACAGCCAAATGTACAATGAGAACAGAAACATCTCATAGATGCAGGAAAACCAGTGTAGATGGAAATGATTCAAGTAGAAGTACCTTGGGAGCAGCCATTGGATATTCTTCAGGCAAAAATAGTTCCAACTTGAAAACCCCTCCTAAAGAGATATTTTAAAAAGGAAAACACATCATGTCACATAAAAAGTGCAAATTAAACTATGGAGAGAGAAATGTAATAATTGGAATCTCTTGCCAAATCATATATCAAAGTATTAACAAGTTCCAAGCTACTATTATTTATTAATCTCAAGTTCAATCGCAGAAGAAACTAAATCATCACTCAACACACAGAAAGGCAACTTTCTCAATTGTTATATATTTACTGCAACAGCAATCATATGTAGTTGAGCAAGGAACCAATTTATAAAAGCATCACAACCACAGTATGGGGGATCTGTTATCAGTTGCTGCAATAGCTGTGTCAATATTGATCTTTAAAGATGCTTCCTCATGCAGCAGGTCACTGAATGCTGTTGTTGATGTCATACTCCAGCAGAGCCCACAAGACAACAACCATTCAATTAAATTGTAAACATGGTTCAAGAGGGTGGCACATATAATCATTATTTACGAATAACAACCAGATCCATGCTATGCTCTGCTTTTATTTACAGGCCTTCAATTTAGGTTACGAATTGAATTTCTAGAGCTGTTTACATTTTTTTTATATATGTATATATAAACGATTAGGGTAAAACTTAGGTACCGTTCCTTAGGTTAGGTGCATTAGGTTCTCCAATTGAATTCAAACATATGGTTGCATTAACCAATGAAATACAAATAATGTTATCTTTTCCAAGAATATTTAAATTCAATATATTTGAATTCACTTAGAAACATAATAAACTTGACCTAAGGAACTGTACCTAAGTTTTACCCAAACGATTAATAGATTGTCGGGGCATAATGCACATGGGGGAAGCTCAATACCACTTTGGTACATAGATATGGTAATCCTTTTATAAATGTGTTTGTTAACTACATGAAGATCTGATAGATAGAATGGACTATTTAAGATGGTGACTCGGATTTTCCAGCCAAACTAATTAACCTTTATGATGATTAAAAAAGAAACATGTGTAAACTGCTTTTCAAAAAATTATCTTAGCATGAAAATATACATTTAGTATTTCTACACCAAATATAGAACTAGAACATCCAAATAAACAGACCATAACTTTGAAAATTAGGGCGCAACAGTATTGTTTCTGAAAGCCATTTTTCATATCAAAAGTAATAATATCACCTCAAAAAATATGTTCTTCTGGGCCTTTCCCAAAACTGTCCAAAAAAAATTCATTCAAAAGCACATATTTGATAGCTAAAAACAACCTAGAAACAATAACTCTTTAAAAAACTTCCAGCATTCAATCTCAAAGAACTAAAACATCTTCAAGCACGTGTGGCCAACCAAGATAGAATACTAAGGTAAATATAAACTCCAAATTGCATGCCATCCAGCTAGTTACCTTCGTATGGAGACTGTGTTGGGCCAAGGATCATTACATTAAAATATCGCATGTTGTCCTCGGACGGCGAAGCACTAATTCCTGGTGCTGAAACCATAGATCACAAATTAGATCCAAGCAAAACCCTTAAACCTTCAACCTCACAATATAATCAAAAATATCAAAGCACAACTCTATATATATATATATATTATTTCCAGTGAATTGAACACAAACAAGTAGAGAATTTTGTCCTCAAGCCTTACAGTTTTTTCCTCCTACCTGACCTGGGTTCAACAAATAATGATATCACCCAACATACCAAAACTATCTATCATCCCACCAGTAGTAATTGTTTAAATAATCTTTCCTCTTCAATTATGCACAATTTGAGGGGGAGGGCAACGGAGGCCATGGCCACTGGCTTTCAAAAAAAATAAAAATTCTCCCTTACTCTATAAAAATATAAGTTGTGTAAGTTCACTTAAATGGACCCTTAAAATTTTCTTAACATCTCAACTATCATTCATTTCAGACCACTTTTACTCTCTAGTGCCACTTGTACATCATTAGAACAAAGCGCATTAGAAGTTGTCTCCCTGAAAAGTAGAGAAACAGTTTCCTATGTAATAATAGAACCCTTTACCCTTTACATTCACTTGAATAGGGAGAAGCAAGCCCTTAATTTCTTTTTTCAAATTTATTAAAATTAAACTTCTATATAAACTAGAGAAGATCAAATTTTTCTTAATGTGTATGCATTACTGTAAATGATCACATTTCTTAAATATTGATTTGTATATGTTCAAACATGCAAAAGTTTTGATATTGCATCATGGAATGTGATCACGGATTGTACCCACAAAATATTTAGTCATTAACAATGAATTTCTCTTTGTATCTAAAACTAAAAGTTGCCCATATATTTAGCTCATACTGTAATTAGGTGTATGCATAATTAACAAAAACCCAATTCAATATTGCAAAGCTACAATACAGATACACAAACACTAACCTGGTTCACTTAGTAGACGCTGAGTTTCCTGTTGGATCAAGAACAAAAATTTATTAAGAATAAAGGAATTAATCAAGGAGATACAAGAAGAAAAAAACAAATAAAACCCTAGAGCTCTGTTAGGTTGCTGAATTATAAAATCTTAGAAAAAAGCTGGGTCTAAGGGAAGGGTTTTTGTTGTAGGGATCGAGGGATGGAGGAGGGGATCGAGAAACGAACCTTGATGATTCTTCGGGGGAGATTACTGTTGGCCATTTCGAGAGCTTGGATTACAGAGCACGCTAACAAGCAAAGGGTTTATACTTTTAGAGAGAGAGAGAGAGAGAGAGAGAAAAGAGGAAAATGAAATAAACTGGCCACAGGAGGAAAAGGGCTCGATTTGACGAACAAGGTGACTTTATTGCGCAAAACGCAATTATTTTATTTTTTTTCTTTTTCTCTTTTTCTTAGTTCTTTTATTCATTTTATTTTTATTGGGCCAAAATATTATTTTTGTCTTTAAATTATACATGAGTTTTGTTTTTCGTCCCTAAACTTTAGAAAAGTTCATCTTTACACATGAATTTCTACCTTTTATAAAAAGGTCTAAGGATGAAATTCATGTGTGAAAATTAATTTTTTTTAAGTTTAGGGATGAAAAACGAACTTTTCAAAATTTAGAGACGAAAAACGAAATTCATGTATAGTTTAGAGACGAAAACAATATTTTAACTTCTTTTTTTGGGGGGGGGGGGGGGGAATGTTTTGGTCCACTAGTGATTTTCTCAATTATTTTGGCTTTTGGGTTTTTGTTTTGGAAGAAGAATATTACTAAAATGCAAAAACACATGAAACACACGACTTATGGCCTATAACACATAAGATCATTTTTACATGTACTTTTAGTCGTATAACCTATTAATGAGTCATGTGAGTGTGACTATTACTTGTCTTATAGGTTGTCATATGGTGAGTTGTAACAAAATTGCTATAAACTAGTTTGTATCTAAACTCTATTAATATTATATATCGTGTTATTCATTTTAAAAGAGTTAAGATTATTTAGAGCTCCTATGGTAATTACAATAAAGACTTCTTAAAATTTTATCTATTTATTTAAATCTATGTGTATTTTATTTTGTTACTTCATCGACATTGAAATAAAGTTGATAGAAAATTATAGAATATTCTAGGAATACATTAATATTGTTATCTCTTCTCTCACATGAATGGTAGGTCCCACCATGAATTTATTTAGCAAAAATCATTATTCATGTGAGAGAAGAGAGTATGTCATTAATGTAACCTAAGTGTATGTATTACTCAAAGTTGACTATCACCATTTTGATGTCTATTTAAATTATAAATGGTGTGCCAAATTTAATCCACTCTTTTTAAAATGGATGAATAAGATTTTAAGAATCTTTATGATATAGATGTTGATGTGTATGGAAAATCTTACAAGCTCAAACACATAAGAACCCTGATGCATGTTAAGATTACTAAGAAATGACTAGATTTTTGAAGTGAGCAAACCATGCCACAAGTGCAACTAGTAAAAAAGAAGAGCATTCAGGACGAGTGTATAACTTAATGACGTATCATCTCAACCCTAACTAGACGAGCTGAGCTGAGTTGATGGCGTGTTAACTCAACTTGACAAGATAATAATAGCTTACGTGGCATGTCAGTCAAAACGCCTAAGACTTGCCATGTGCAACAGAAGTCAAACTCTGTATTTAAAGGAAGACAAATATAACCGTAACATTGAAGGCCTCGTAATTGTAAAATTGAAGGTAGGGTGGATTTTATGGGTGGTGTAACGACCAACAATGGCCTATATAAACACCACACTACACCAAACCAAGGTATGAGAGAAAAAACAAAGGAATGGGTGATGTGTCATTTATGAAATATTCTCAATTGTCGAGTTGAGGGGAGTTATTGTAATTTACCTAAATTTAAAACTTAACTTGGGAAAGAATATGTATCTTTTTTTTTTTTTTGATAAAGAAAGAATATGTATCTTAAAAACACTTTGGGCAATTTATTTATTTTATTTTTTATTAGAATATGTCTTATTAAATTTGTTTTTAGGTTGACGTGATTCTTGGTTTATCAAACACCCCATAATTCAAATATTCCAAACAATTTGGCATTTTTTTTTATGGGATAACAAGTTGCCATTGGCTGTTATCCAAGGAACAAGTCCAAATAAGCTTGTACAAGAGTCAAGGGCGGCACGTTTGCGTTTGTCCAACGCTAGCAAACCTTTCGGTTAGGTGGGGTTTGGTCCACAAGCCCAAACGAAAGTGCAATGTTGGAATGGGCCCAATATTTGTGGATGACTTCCTCTCTCATTTATACCTTTCTTTCATCCATTTTTATTTTTAGAAAATTATAATTTAAAACCTATAGTTTATAGGTTAATAAATCAAATAGTTTCAAAAATAATAAATTAAACCCCGAAATATAAAAATAAAAAATAAACAAATTAAGTCCTATATTTTAAAAAGTCACAAAGTAAACCCATGTTTCTGCTTACATGGATTGAGTTTTAAATTATTACTTTTTGAAATCTCATGATTTAATTTATTACTTTTGAAACCTCAAGAATTATTTTGTTATATTTTAAAACTTCAGGGTTAATTTGTTAGTTTGAAAACTATAAGGTTTAGGGTGTGTTTGTTAAAGCTGTGGGGGACCATGTTTTTTTTTATTCCATGCCTTTTCAAAATGAAGCTTTCAGATCCAGTGTCAAAGAGTACGGTTTGAGGCATACAGATTTTTCATTCCGCGCGTTTTTTTTTTTTTTACCAAATGCCAAAATAACAAATTGTAGTTGGAAAAGACACTTTTTGGTGTCCTAACGGGCACTTAATTTGTTAACACCCCTAACCTATAAGGTTTAAAATGTAATTTACTTAAAAAAAATTTCCTCTAATTTGAATTGGAATATGAAACCATAACTACAACTTGGGCATTGAGTTCAGTTGCTTTCCATGCAAAGGATTTCGCTTACAACATTTCATTTCGTTTTCGACATGAACGTTGGTGTTATCAAGCCGACTCAACTTTAAATGTGTGTTTGGATGATCTTATTGTTATTTGTTTATTATGTAAAAGTACAATTAAACCTTTGAAAAAAATGACATTTTAAAAGTTGTACATATTTTTTAAGGATGAAAATAATCTAAAAAAAAAAAAAACTCATTTAAAGGATCTCTTGTGGGCTTTATCCCACGGGCTAAGTAAAGAGAGAGTTGGATATTAACTTTATTAGTGCATAAACTACTTTGTAAATTGATGGAAACATAACGTTAAAAACGATGTCAAACATTACGGGTTGACATCAAAATTTGTTAACTTTAGGGATCAACATTAAAATTATCATAAATTTAGAGGATTTATTTGCAATTTAACATATTTGATATATTAAAAAAAGATATGGTTGGCTTCTATAGAGGAAAAGCTAAAAGAAACTCGGAAAGAGGTATAGTTCTAAAATAATAAAAAAAGACATGTTAATTAAGAATGTGACAAATAATATGCTTTTATTTGTGATCGAGAATAAGATTTGTGATCACCATTGATTAGTTTGTTGAATATCCCAAAAGTTTTGATACTAACATTTTATTGTTTTCGATTTGTTATATTTAGAAAAGATCATAAAGTAAAGAATTTAGAACTTAGTGCATAATATAAAAGTTCTTGTATAATCAATCAAGTGCCACAATTGCCAAGGTAATTACACATTTCAAATAGTTGTTAATGTGGGCAAAGGTGCCATTGATTTTTCAGTCATCAAGAGGGACGAAACCCAATTCATTAAGAACTTCAATGCAGTTGGGGAGAGCTTCCTTCTTCATGAACCCAAGGGAGTTGGCATAACGAACAAGGGAGGTGAGACCATTTTTCTTGGTGAGGGTGATTCTTGCCTTTTCATAACCAGCCATGGGGTCAACGCAATCAGACCTGGTGCTCTTGATGGCCCTAACCTCACATATCTCTTCCTCGTGATCACCTTCCACACGAAGACTGTAAACTCCTTTCTTATCAGTCACACCGTCAATTGAGTATGTTACGTCGCCGTCTGCACGCTTTCTACATTCCAAGCGTACCTCAGCATCTGAAAAAGTACACAATTTTAAGCCCATGTTAAGCAATACAATTCTATACTTCTAACCCCATTTGTACACGGTTTTGGTGCTAGTCATTTGTAAATTTATTCCAAATGCTAATGCATGAACTTGTGGTTTTCTTAGGTAGCATTGATTTTTTAATTGGAGGTGTTGCTAATGCATGAAAAGGTATAAGGACACCAATATATAAAATCAGGAATACCTAACAAAGAAAAATTTGTGACAAGGAATTTATACCTGCTAGGGGTTCGCTGATTTTGGTCTCAAATTGGACCCTGCATGTGTCGCAGTACACCTTTCCTTCAACAGAGAAGAAATCGGTGGCTTGGGCAAGGGTTGAGAAGCAAAAAACAGTGGCAATGAGGACAGCAACTGCAAAAGTTTTTGCCATTTTGCCTCCCCTTGGTGTTAAGATTGTTTTGGAGGCAATTTGAATCCTTTTATAATAGAGGAGGAGAAAGGTTGAGTGGTTAATTTTGTGTGGTAGTTATTAGACTTTTCTATTTTTAAGGTTTGTAAAGGAGGCTTGTCCGTTATTTTCTTATTCACCCATTCGGATGGTTCATCTTCATTAGAGAAAAAATTAAGAAAAAAAAAAACACAACTAATCTTTTTACCAAAAATAATAAAGGGGTCTACCACACCATGCCACCATGACATTGACTCATTGTTTCACAAAATTTTTGGCAATTACAACAACCATGCTTAGAAATCGTGAGAAGCCAATCAACTTTTAGCTTTCAAAATTTAAAAAAAAAAAAAAATAACAAAAATCAAAATAAAAAAATGGAAAAAAAAAAAAAAAAAAAAAAAAAAATTCTAGGAAATAGTGAGGTATTCGAAAAACTCTCGGCACCCTCGTTATATATATAAAATCATTTTCGCACAAATTATCTTATAAGATTAATGTATAGAGCTTCTATAGTTGTGGAACCCATCAAAAATGAAGAATGATTGTTCAATATTTTGGAAGTAAAACGACATGATATTTCATCATCTTACATAATAATTGATTCTACCAATTAAATTTATGATAAGAATATAATATGAGATTTACTATTCATATTCATGTAAAATCGTGAAAAGAGATATACAACATTAATGTATTATAAGAGTACCTAATAAATTGAATAATGCTATAGACAAAACATATCTCATAACAATTGAATCGATATTCGATAGTTTTTATTAATTATCATTTGGACTTACCACTAACATCACATTCCATCCTACCACATAATATAGGAGATCCGCTATAAACTCACAAATGGATCTCATTAGGTGCCCGTTTGAAATCCCATTTGGAAGGTAAAAAATACATTTTGAAAAAGCAAAACCCAAATTTTATGTTTGATAAGAAAAAAAAAAACATAATTTGTAAAATTTTTAACCTAAAAAATCACTTTTTGAAAATGAAATTCAAAGTTTCATTTTCAAAACACGCTCTTAACAAAAAAAACATTAAACATTGTTAGATAATGAGTTACCAAACTCACTCGGGTAATTTCACCATTCGAGCGGCACTGTTTGAACTTTGAATGCGAAATGTGTTAAAGCACTGGACACAATAACAAGAAGTCAACAACACGGTTTCAAATAATGAACAACATTATGATCTTATCGCGTACAGTGCATTATTGACACAGGCACTGCCTACTCAGAACTCACTCACTCGCACTTTGTGTTTGTGAGTGAGTTTTTTTTTACTCTGTTGGCGCCAATGGCCACCGCAGCAATATCATCCTTCAACTCTCCATTTCCAACACAACCCCTTGAAAACGTTGAAACCCCAAAACCCCATTTCCACTCTCTTTCAAATCCACTTCCTTTACTCTCTCAAAACCCAAACCAGAAACTCAGAATTACAGGGCCTTCCAGGCTCTATGGCCACGTCCCAATCAGTGGCTCCAAGAACTCAGCATTGTCGATTCTGGCTGCCACACTTTGTTGCTCAGGCACTTGTAAGCTCAACAATGTTCCCAATGTATCCGATACTCGAACCATGGCTTCCATTTTGACCTCATTGGGTGCTCAAATCCATGTCTCTAATTCTCAATTCTTGGTTAACACTGATGGGATCCACTCACTCGAGCCTTGGTCCGATTCCATTCGAAAGATTCGAGGTGGGTTTTTCGTTATTGGGCCTTTGCTGGCTCGGTTCGGCGAGGCTTCGGTCGCATTGCCCGGTGGGTGCGATATTGGGGTTCGACCTGTCGACTTGTACATTCGAGGCCTTAGAGCTCTTGGTGCTGTTGTTCATTTCAGATAACTTTCTAACTCTTGCTCTTGCTCTTGCTCATTTTCATTTCTTGGTTCTAATTATTGTTTTTTGATTCTTAAGGTAATTTGTGTGTTTATTTTATCTTTTAATGCAAAGGTGGAAGACTTTCATTGTGTAGTGAATAATTTGGGACCTGGGAATTATGATTTATGGGGCTGTCTGAGTGCATTTGAAAAAAAAATTGAAGAATTTTTCAGAGAATCACGTGTGGGCTAGTCTCCTCCTTAATAAATGGGGTCCAATGGGGACAAGGTTCAAACTTAAGACCACCTGTTCTGATACCATGACGAATTACCAATAGTCCTCAAAACTCAATCTGATAGGAAATGGTGAATTTAATCATTTAACCGTAATTCTAACAAACTTTCTTATCGAAACCTTACCCCAATGTCAAATCATAGCATCAAAAATGAAATTTATTGTGCTAAAACCAAATGGTTCTGCATCTAGTTTGGTATTATTAGTATCTGTTCTTCATCAAGATTGTAGGGTTCTTGTTATGGGATATGAATCGCTTTGTTGTTGAATTAGAATTTGGAAAGGGCAACGTATACATGGCAGATGTGAGAATTTGGTATTTGATTTTGTAAGAACTATGTTTTGAAAGGGAGGTTGTAGTTGTTTGCAGTTGTTGCCACTGGATGTTTTCAATTGAGAAACCTTGGAAGCAGTTAAAAATGTAACTTTCAATGACATTATTTTAAGTGGGCTTGAGTTGTAATATGGGTATGCCATTTTGGCATGTTCAGTGTTTATTGGCTATTCCACTTAATATTCCTTTTGACACTTCAGTCAAATTATGGGCTTATCTATCAAATTTATAGTGCTTGAAACCAAATGATAAAGTATCTGATTGGGTATTAATGTATCTACCTTTTTTAAAGTTCTAGGATTCTTGTTTTTGATTAAGATCAATTTGGGGGTAAATTATAATTTTGAAAGGGAAATGTGTATTTAAGGTGTGAAAAATCAAGATTTAGTTTCAAAAGAGGCTGTGATTGTCAAAATTGCAGTGTTTGCCATTGGATACCTTCACATGAGAGACAGTGGACAAATTTAAAATATAGCTGTATAGCTGTAAATAACATCAATTTAAGGTGGATTTGTGTCTTAAGATGGGCTTGTCATGTGGAATGGTCATGAGTCTCATGGTTCCTAACGTTCCTTTTCTTACATTGTCAGTGTAATTTTAAGGAATTCAAAGCAATGGCTTGAGGATTAGAGTGATGGGTTTCAAACTTGAATTATCTTACACTTATAAGATGGTCAATGATGTAAATTTTTTATGATGAACATTTATGAATAAGCTCAACCATTGAGTCATTATGAAGATTTTTCATTGTGTCTTAGAGTGTTCATACTGCAAATTGGTTAATTTGGACACTAATTAGTTTTCTTGTATAATGGAGTTTGGAAAATGCGAACTAGTGATACTGCAAAATTTAACCACAAATGCACAAGATTGAGGAGTTAACTGGGTATCTTAGGTTGTAAGCTCAGTTCTCTTCTACATCTTACTTGATCTTACTGTTGAGGTCATCCTAATGAGTTGGATGAGTGGATTGGAATTAAGTGTTGATATCATAAGAGTGGATGGAGATAAGATTAGCAGGGCAGAAAATGCTTCACAAATCAAAGAGAATAGGCTAGCCCCACATTGTCACTTTGGGTTGCCTACTTCATTTCTATTTTCACCATCCCCATCTTAGTGATCAACAGCTTGAGAAGTTGTATTTTTTACTTTCTTTAGGTAGGCTTAGGTGATGATTGAAGTATTACTTACTTGAATGGAAGTTTGTCCACTCTTTTATTCATGTGGGGGTTTTAGCATTTAAGATTCTTAGCACTTTTATTCATCTCTTGGGAAGTGGTTGTGAAGTTATGTGGTGGGCAAGATGGCCTTTGGAAGCGTGTGGTGGGTTATATGGTGAAAGATGTGTCACTTGTCTTCAGGTATTGTGAGTGACTGTTATGTGGTAAGTCTTTTTATTTTATTGTTAACCGGATCTTATTTCAATGGAAAGAAGAAGACTTTCCAGTTAATGATAAACCCATTGTTAAGTGTAACTTATTTCTTTGGAATCCACAAATTCTTTGAACAATGTAAAGAATCCACTAAGTATTATTTGTGCAATATTACAGGGATGGGAAAGTTCAAGCACATACAGCGAATGGCAGAGGATTGGTAGGGGGAAGATTCCAACTTGATTACCCCAGTGTTGGGGCAACTGAAACTCTTATGATGGCAGCATGTATGGCTGATGGAGTCACTGTACTCTCAAATGTTGCCCAAGTATGACATTAGGAATCTCACTGAATTTTCTAGACTGTGGTTGTGATGGAACTTATTTATGAAATTAAGGTTGTTGTCTTTTGGAATAAATTGAATTATTGAACTGAGTTCTTGGCCCAAATTTTCGTCACAGGAACCAGAGGTGATTGATCTTGCTCATTTTCTAACAGACAGTGGGGCCTGTATAGAGGGAGCAGGAAGTAACAGGCTTGTTATCGAGGGAAAGTGTCAATTGCATGGTTCTGAATGTACTATTTCACCTGATCGCATTGAAGCGGGCACCTTTATGCTTGCTGCCGCAATTACTCGCTCTTGCATCTCAATGTCACCTGTCATTCCTTCCCATCTAACATGTTTGATAGACAAACTATTAACTGCTGGTTGCAAAATCAGACAGTGCAACCATGACACTTTTGAGGTATATAAAAAATTCTTTTGATTTTTTATTCCCTTTTTGTTTGTTGCTTGAGCTATGCTAATTGATTGGCATTCTAGATTTCAGCAGCCTCTACAGATGTTGAAGATCTGCGAGCTTTTGATTTTAAGACAAGTCCATTTCCTGGGTTTCCTACGGATCTCCAACCTCAAACAATGTCTCTGCTCACCACATGCATGGGTTCTAGTATCGTGGAGGAATGTGTATTTGACAAACGTATGGGTCATGGTATGTGGTAAATTAGTCAGTCAAGGTGTGGCATTGAGTATGTCTTCACCAGCAGGTTTATCATTTTTTTTTTGTGAGCACAAGTTTAAAAAGAGGGCATTCAAATGCAAGTTCAGTTTTTTCTGTCTAGAAATGAATTTGCTAATTGAAAATTGGAATATGTTTCCGCCAATGAGCTCTAGCTCAAATGCCTTTTCTTTCTCCCGTAAGAACAGGTAGAGGTGACGTTGTTAGTTCAAAACCCACTAGATGCATGTCTAACTTTTCTTTCTTCCCAGAATGTTTTTCCTATAAGATTGGAGGAGCATTAAGATATAAAAATGTGTGTGTAGTTAGATGCTCATCGTGTGGATATATGGTGCTGCTTAGTGCTTCATCTACAAAATGTGGAGCCAAACAGTGTTTAAATTGTTACATTTTGATTCAAACTTCTTTTTCTTTTTCTTTTTTAAAAAATCACCCTAATGAAAAGAGTCTAGGTTGAACAATGCTTGTCATATTTTTATGCATCCTTGTCTCAGATGTTCATTCTTTTGCATATTTCAAAAGCTAATATTACTGTATAAATACTTCAATATCTGCCATGAGCTAAATCCCTCATGTTTGTTCTCTTTTGGAGTAGTAAAAGAATTGATTAAGCTTGGAGCAAGAATTCAGCTTTGTGGGAGTGCTGCTCTGGTTTTGGGGAGAGATAGAGGGAGGTATGTTGTCTTTAAACTATGATTTCATATTGCCTGCCTCAACTTCGAGAGATACATTAGATGCTGATTCTTTTCTTATCTCCTTTTGCAGCCCCTTGCGTGGTTCTCACGTAGTTGCAACTGATTTAAGAGGTGGGATGTCCCTGGTATTAGCAGGATTGGCAGCAGAAGGAATTACAGAGATCAGTGGTGCTGCTTATATTGACAGAGGTTATGAGAATTTAGAGACAAAGTTTCAGTTTCTAGGAGCTGATGTCAAAAGATTGGTTCCCCTTGCATGTTGAGACTAGCAACCACAATACAAGCTTCCTAATTTGCAAAAGCAAGGTCCCTTAAATCATTTTGGCATCCCATTTCGAAACCATTCTTTTTCAAAGTACAACTTTTTTAAACCATTTTTTTCTAGGTATAGTTTTCTCAGTCCATTTTTCAAAAAGCTGAAAAAATAAGCTGTAGCTATTATGAGTTTAGAGTTGGCAAGGTGAATGTAAGTGGTATGACAACATTGCTGTTGAGTGACTTCTTGTTCAAAAGCTTGTCATGAGTGCTTCAAAAGGTGGATTCACATTTTGAACCACTTAAAAGTGTTTGCAAGAGGTTGATGATCCCCTTTGAGGAAGAAGGATTTTGTTCAGACATGTTGCAATATTCTGTTATTTGTTGTTTTTGGTCAATTTCAAAACTATTATATGGAATGTTGGCTTCCTGAATTATTGTATTATAGATCCATTTTGGAGAACGTAGCATTTTCAGGAAGCACCAACCTTGAGTGACGGAACTGATTTTTTAGTGCACTTCTAGGGCATGACCACAGGTAAAATCCCCATAACTTTGTATTCCTAAGATCTTGGGATATTATTTTTGAAGAGCATGTAATTTTTCGAGAGGCACCAAGTCACCAACTTTTGAGCTATGGAGCCAATTTCTAAAACCGTTAACACGCCTTGATCGGCCTGAAAACCACCTGTACGAGGTTAGAAGTACACTTTTAGGGCATGACAAGGCGTACAATCCCCATAACTCTGCATCCTTAAGCTCTAAATGAGAGATTCTTCTTGAAAACATGTTATTTTCCAACAGCCACCAACCTTGAGTGTATCGTTAGCCCCCTTATTTGACATGAAAATCGCAAGCATGTTGTCAAAACTGAACATCACTAAAATGTTTTGGCACAACAAGATTTGGAGAGAATGACAGGGTTTCATGTGCTCTTGCAAGTTTTGACAAAGATAAGGAGGAACCTCAAATCTGGATTGAGGAGATCCCACCTCGTTTGCCATTGTAACCTCTGATTTGAGTAATCAAATAAAATCTGTGGTTTTTTTTTGTTTTTTTTTTTTTTAAAAAAAAGGGTGAGGATTAGATAAATGGAACATATAAGAATTAGATAAATGGACCAGTCAACTCAATTTCAGTGCAGAATCAAGTAAAACCTGTAAGTCAGAATAGTTAGCAGTCTCATTAGCAAAATTGGGTCAAATGTAATTCAGGATTTCTTCTTCAAGATCATATCATTTTGGTATCCTTCTACTGTTACAACAAGCTGCTAAGAGTATGGTGAACCACACTTCAAGACCGCCCAAATCATTTTGGTATTCTTCTAAGCAGTTTATACAGGCCAAATATGTTCTTCTCCTGCCACAGGTATGGGATAAAAAATGACCGATACAAGGCAGGTGAGAGCTCCCTGTCCAGGTAAGGCAGTGCTGCCACGGCCTGAAGAAGATACATACAATTTTAGTATAATCACGCAAGGAAAAGTGAAGAGAAGAAGATTGATTTTATTTACCTCCCATGTAGACATATCACTTCCACGAGTAATGTAAGGTCGATTAAGCTGCAGCTCGACGAGGAAAGTACAAGCATCAAGATCCGAGAGCTGTAGTAACAAATGGTGGGTCATTAATGATATAATCGAATGGGAAAACAGAACAAGTTTTGAAATATCAACCAATTTATAGGGTTGGTAAATTACATATTGCTCATCTGACGCCTTGTTCTTATTATTAAAATATGGTGGTGCTGCTACAGTCCCTCCCAGGGTAGAATTGAATGGTAATGGTAGAAGACCTCGGAACCCATCATCAATCCAACGGACTTCTCCCACATAATCAGGAACAAAAAATGATGATGGAAAACGGTGCCATTCACTTCCAACACATAATACAGAACCTGCAGCGTATAGGATGCAAAACGTAAAAGATTTCGATGGATATACAACTTTCTAATACCAAATAAATGAGGTCCTTGGAATTGATGCAGTGTTTAAAATCAAGTTGTCTTTCCTAAACTCATAGCATTTAATCAAACTTTGGTTCCCAAAGACAATACACGTGGCAGAAAAAGTTTCCAAAGAAAATGACACCAAAAATATTAGGGGCTTTGGAGTAAATTGCAAAAAACTAGCAAATAATTGAGGGAGAAAAGATAATTTAGAAATGCTGACAGAATTTCAAGGAAAATTATTATACTAAGATATCTGAAAAACATAAACTGAAAACACATGCTTGAAAACAAAAGGAAATGTAGTGTGTTCTGAATAAAAAGACCATTAAGAAGCATATGTTCCTAAGACTACATATCAATCTGACAGAACATTATTACTGGTAAGCTATATTATGTTAAAAGTGAATTAGATCATCAAGGCTGGTATAACTAGCCTATCTCTTAGTAAGTGGCATTACCAAAAATTAAAAGGAAGGACTTTACTGCATTTTCAAGACTTGTAAACTTGTTACCCACATGCATTCTCATGCCCTCAGCAATGTAATGTTATTTCCTATAATATTTCCATTACAAAACACCCAAGGAAGCTAGAATATCAAAGCTACCTCTCATTTGAGACTTTCAAAAGAATACTAGGAGAACTCCATTGGAACACTCTTCATCTCAAGATATGTCTGTGTGTGTGCGTGTTGTGGGGAAGGGGGGTTTGCATTGTTTCCATGACTTGATTGACAAAAAATACCCTAAAAAACTCTTCTTTTTAATGAATTAAAGCAGGTTATAAAGTAAGTTCTTGATCATCTTATCACCAAGATGAAATAGTATCAGATAGATATTGGCTCTTACCTGTTCCGGCATCATAATGGTGCTCTAAAAGCTTGTAAATCTCCAAAGGTGCAGAGTAACCATGAATCAATGAAAAAGTACGAGCATGGGAGGTACACAATATGAGGCTAAGAACCACAGGTCTAAGTAATTTGGCCATCTGCATATATACACAATGAGAACTTGACCATGGGTGAGAGCTCATTAACATAGACTGAGAAATGCAGAGGAATATAGAATACACTTACTGTAACAATCAGGGAATTATCAGTGGGACTATATTTATCTCGGAAAAGATCAGGAAAGCTGTCAATGACAGCTGAAGCAGCAACACAAATGAGTGGGTATATTGGATAAAGGAACCTACAAATTTAATTAGAAAACAATTATCATCAATTGTATCTCCCCTGCACTCTTTTAATATAATACTAGAAGTTAAATGGATCCCGAGTTTCTTCTGATTAAAAGACTTCAGAGACCTGAGCAAGACGTTTGAAATTAAAATAAATTCATATCCGAAACTAAGTAGATGACTCACAAATGCACACATAAAAACCTCTACAGATACCTATAACAATATTAAAGGCACAGCCCATATATCCAAATAAGAGTACCCTCTTTGCAGCCTTATCATAATAATTTATAACAGGACATGAAATAGGTTCATGCCATAAACACCATTAGGCCCATAACTTATCCAAAAATGACCATTTAGGTTCCAGATATTATTGAATTAAAATCATTATATTCATTTCCCAAGTAAATTAAGATATTAATTTCCCTTGTTCTTGACCTACATATTATTAAAAAACTCTTATGCAATCCATTTATGCAATCGGATCTAATATATGAAGAGGGGTCAACATCTGGTTATCAAATGCAGTTTTAGATAGCAAATGTACTAAGTAGCAAATGATAAGGTTATAATTTTAGTATTGAGATGAAAAATGTCAAGATACACAAATGTGGGAGTAAAAACAGAAGGAATGATCCAAAGCCACATCATTTTTTTTTTTTTTTTCATAAAGAAGATTTAAAATGATTTTTCTAAAAAAAAAAAAAAAAAAAAAAAAGGCAAAGAAAATTTGCATAGATGTTTAAGACAAAAGTAAAAATACCAAACCTTTCTTCTTTGTGTGGCTGCAAAGACATAAATCCAAGCCAAATATACATAGGTGAGACAACAATCAGCAGGTCCGGGACATACTTTATCCTTGCTATTGGCAAAATTCCCAGGAATAGCAAAGCAAGAACGAAACAGAAGTTGAAATTATTAAATCCATTCCTCAGATAATATAATGGTCCTTCAGTCCCATACAAATGACTTTCACCGCCTCCAACAACATTATAATGCAACAGATTCAATACAGATGATGTCCATCTTCCGTAGTAGAAATAGTCAACCAGTAGTGAGACTCCCTGGAAGAATTCCAAATTTTTTATATTATAATTTGCATGAAAAATGTTACTTAATATGAGATTCATAATAACTCTATCAGTGCCAATTGCTAAGGTACATGCATATAAATAATAGATCCAATAATAATATGTAATGATCAAAATATTAACTTACAAGAAGAGAAAGGGAGGTGATAGTCCCGGCTAGAAATGCTTGTTTAAATCTTCTAGACAAAGAGTAGAATGTGACTGGCAGAAAAGCTAGAATTGAGAATGGCCAGCCAAGGATTACACCAACAGCTGCAACTGCAACTGCCATTGCATGTTTCTCCAGAAGAAATAACCCTGATGAAAGAGAGATGGCATACATAGAGAATGAACTTGGCAAGAAACCTAGCAAACAATGTCAAGACAATGAACATTAGAGAAATCAAAGTAAAATGGAGAAAATGAAACTCCAAATTATTAATACTTGACCAAATGGAAAAATATAACGCATCACTAAGACACAACACAAATGCAATTTGAGAAACCAAATAGTATTTTGAGAAACAAAGGAGACATTATAGAAAAGGCCCACCCACTTGTGCTAGCGAAAAAACAACCACTGGTTAAGCATAACATTGCAAGCGTGTAAGAAGCAAGACGTTTTCCATACTTCCTGGAAAGGGCTACTACCAGAACTGTTTCTGTGATAACAGAGAGGAGACCAAGAAAGAGTCTTACAGCATAGAATACTCTCACCTGCAATGAGGAAGATATTGGTTCAAGAATATGTAAAATAAATGTTAAAACAAGCTTTTCGCCACTGAAATATGGTCCAAGTTTGATTTGTCTCTGATCTTTAAAAATTTGCAATTTCAATGAAAGTTTTAATATGCATCATTTTCTTCCTTCCATCCCTCTGCTGTTGGAAAAATACATACATGGCAAACAGAATGCTAAGTGTCTCTCCAGAGGAAATTTAACAGAAATTGAATAGAAAGACAAAGACAAAGACCTATATACTTTTTAAAAGATAAAGTTGCAACTTTTTAAATTTGAGGGACAAAAATCAAACTTAGACCACATTTCATGGATAAAAAGTAGATTTCAACCTAAAATAAAATTGGAGTTATAAAGTATCACACATCAATAAAATATCAAAACTATAACAATCCATAGGTATAAAGAAATCTTACTCTTTCCTCGCCAAACAACCAGGAAGCTGGCCGACCCACTAATTCATGGAATAGAATATATAAGTATGATCGAAGTGCAAACTGGGAACTGCAGCAAGTGTATAAGTTATAACAATAATCAATGTTTCAGTTGAAAGTCATATTAAACCAAGAAATATTTCAAATAATTGAAGAAAGCTTGAGAAACAATATTCTAATTATTCATCTTCTTCATCTTTTGATATGTAGGATTAGAAACTAAGATCAATGCCAACCCCACCACACCTTTACAAATACCTTATCCTGATAACTCATTTTCTAAACAACAAACCAACAGACTGACTTTAGCAGAAAAAAAGGCAAGCTTGCAATTTTAAAAAAATATATATGATAAATTAAACTTAATCATGGAGGCATGATAAAAAAAAAAAAACGTAAATCATTCAATGCAAAGAATCGACAAATGACTTAGAATGCAACTTATAGCAACGAGATGCAAACAATTTCGTAAGAAAACACAACCAGTAAATATCAAATTGCCCTGGGCGCCAAATCTAATGTTGTTAGAGGCAATCATCATATCCAATGCATAATGATAGACTACATAATCCACAGGAGGGAAAAGAGCTTCCCTTCATTCTCTTCCCAGGAGCTAGGACTAGAGCTCCTAATTTAACTAGTAAAACAAACTCCTAATTAAACTTGGATCAAAGCCCACACTTAAAAGCCTATAAACTAAACAAGACTTACCTATTACAACTATGGCCCAAAACCAACAATCACATAACTAAAAAGATACATTCTACTCTAGGAAAACCAAGCAAAACATAAACTAAAAATATTCATGACCCAATTTTCCTTAATCTTGGGCTTCTAAAGATGATATTTCTTCTCTAGCCACTGCCAAGAGCCTTGTAACTCAGTAGCATTGCCTGGTCTCGTTTATGAGGAGAACCAAGGGGTTCAAATCCCCCCTCCTCACTTGCTGTAACAATTAAATAAATAAAAAACTCCTCTAGGCACACAATGGTTGCGCCGCTCTGATATTTTGTTTCTTCAAGTTTCCTTTACTAATATTCAGTTTCAATTCTCCAATTTGTTACTCCTATGTCAAATTTCAAAGAAATGCCAGAAAGAAAGACAAATTGCCCAAAAACATGTCCTTTAAGGTAACATTTGAAAATCTTGTTAGCATGATGCCATTCTCATATTGAGCTCTTGTGCCACTAGAAACCTCAGCTCCCCCTTAATATAAATTCAGCACAATCATCAAGCTTAAATTATAAAAAAATTTACTATAATTCTGCATTACACACTCTCAAAATTCTAACTTTCTTGTCGATGCCCTCAAATACTCAACCAAAATCAAAGTTGGTATCACACACTAACACTATAACCCAAAAAAAAATTGAAAATTGATCGCAATTAGGCTTATAGAAATAATACCTGTACTCCCAGGTTTGGAAGCCAGATTTGTAGAGAAGGAAATGGAGAGGTTCCCAGTAATTGAAGACTTCGTCACAGTCATGTATGATGTTTGATGTGGCGCTCATGTATCGTAGAGTACCTAGCACGAACAATGGAAACAACCATCCCAATCCCTGCTCTCCTGTACTACTACTACCACCGTCCGATCTCTCAGGCTTGTCGTGCTTCGTGTACGACTCTCCAGATTGCGATGATGAAGGATCCGATAGCAGTGGCCGCCTCTGCCTCGTCGATAGCGACATCGTCACTCTCTCTCTTTCTCTCTCACTGGTTCAGTTTCAAGTTTCTAACTTGAAATATGAAAAGCAAAAGCAAATGATGCTCTTCTTCCCCTCGAAGTAAAACTGGGTGAGACTCGAAAATTTCCACTCTCTTTTTTTAATTTATTGTTTTTTTTTTTTTTTTTTACTTTTTTTTTTTGGCTTTTGAGGGGTTGTCCAATTGAATATACTATAATAGCTAGTAGTGGATCAAGATCAGGTGTAATAGTACGATTTGGATGTAAAGTTATTTCTTTAACTTTGTATTTCAGTTGTCTAAAAAAATAATGATTTCTTAATTTTATGTATTTTTTTTAAATATATTTGTTTGGATGGTCGAGATACATGGTTGAAAAAGAAACTTTATATTCGAACCATCCACTACTATTGCTGGGTTGACTTCGATCCATCGTCATAATCTTACAATCCCGTGTACAACATAGCTTTAGGATATAACGGTATTTTTTCCAATTCTTGTCATGTAATTAAATTTTGGTAAATTTAAGGCAAATAGCTTATAGAGCTAACAACAAAAGAAGTAAGTATCACATATGAGTAGAATGGAAAGATAATTTAGAACAGGTTTAATTACCATTTTGGTCCTTTAACCTTCGCTTTGCACCAGTTTCAATTCTCTCCCTAAACTTCCAATTGTTTTAGTTCCTAGTCTCCTTCAATCCCTCCCTATCAAAGTTGTATATTCCCGGAAGGAATGGAAAATCTCGTACCGGTATGCAAACCGGTACGAGATAACCTCCCATTCCACCTTGGATAAAATTTCGAGGTGTTTCGGGTCATTTCGGCCGTTTCGGTGATTTTCGGTCATGCCTTCTTCGGCCGATTACTTTTTTGGGTTTTTTTTTTTTTTTCTCTACTCTCCTTCTTCTCTGTTCTTCTTCTTCTTTTTTTCTTCTTCTTTTTTCCGCCCATCTCTCTCTCTCTCTTCCTTCTTCTTCTTTCTTCTTTCTTCTTCTTCTTCTTCTTCTTCTTTCTTTTTTCTGCCCAGCTCTCTCTCTGTCTCTGTACCTTTGGTGGACTGCCCGAAGAACTGCTGTAACTTTACAGCTTGCAATGAAAAACCAAAATAGCTTTCAATCAACTTTTATTTGTATGGTCATTTAATGCTTCCTCTTTTTAAGTGGGCGGCGAAATTTTAAAATTAAAATAATAAAAATACGTTATCTAAGTTTTTTTTTTTTTTTTAATATTAAAAATTCACAATTCTCTGTAAAATAACAGCAATTAATGCCCCTTTAACAAAATCCTATTTTTATAATATTTCTATTATATTATTCAAATACAAGTGCATAATATTATTATTAGTATTAAGATTGATATGGGCTTATAATTTGAATGATTCTTAACAAATTATAGATTTTGATGAATAAACATATAAATAAGTAAATATATATATAGCGGTAAACCTGAAACGAAACGCCGGTATTGACCGGTACCGAAATACACCATTCCAATGGCCAAACCAAAACGGGCACCGAAACGGTATCAACAACTTTGCTCCCTATGCCTAGTCATGCTGGACAAATGTCTCAAAGGACTTCATTGAATGGTTGCCTTCTTCTTAGGGTCGTTATCATGGTGGTGGTGGATAGATTGACTAAGTACTCTCATTTCTTCCGTCTATCTCATCCTTACACAAATAGCCAAAGTTTCTATGCTTTATATGCAACATGTGATCAAATTGCATGGGCTACCAACCACCATAATCATTGATAGAGATGTAATGGTCACTGGCAACTTTTGTATTAAGCTATTCAAACAAGTGTGTGGAACACTATCTTAGATGCTATGCAAGCGAGAAGCCTAAGCAAATGTTCTACTTGGTTGTCAATGGCAGAACATTGGTACAATACCAATTACTATGCGTCTACTAAGATGACTCCATTTTGAAGCCCTTTATGGGTTTCCACCACCAAGACTATTGGAGTACATCCTATGCACCACCTAAACTTGAGGCAGTAGACATGCACTTGAAGACAAAGGAACAGGTTCTCCATCTCCTTAAGCATAATTTGATGAATGCTCAAGCATACAAACATAGAATTGACAGGAAATTTGAATAGGTATATTGAGTTTTCCTCAGGCTTCTTCACATCCAGTGGCTCTACCCACATTGCCACAGTTGACAAGAAAAGAGAAGTTTGCCCTAAGCAAGGGCAAGGTAATTAAAATCGAGATTCTACCTTGAATCGTTGGGAGAGTTTCGCGAATCGAATCGTGAATCGAAGATTCTACTTTCCGCATAACATAGGTTAAAGAATTAAAAATAAATAAGTTTTGGCAAAAATTTATAAAATGCAATAAGTCATCAATTACTAAATACCAAATGACAAATTTCAAACTTCAAACTTTCAAGTTCCAAGTTTTAATACCACATAACCACAAACATACATAATGTCAAATAATAACACTACATAAATCAAAATATTTCCCAACCATTTTCCACAATGATTTTGTGACAAAAGTAATACATTAAGTTTTAGATTAGTTAGTTCGAATCGTTTTCAAATGTTGAATCGTAAAATCGTAAGATTTTAAGATTCGAATCGAGATTTTAATAACCTTGAGCAAGAGAACAATTTTGCAAAGTAGAATGCATGAATAAGGCAACAGGGTTTGTCATTGAAGTGTTAGTTAAGTGGCAAGGCATACAGGAGGAAGATGCTATTTGGGAAATTCTCCACACTATGCAACCAACCATATCTTCACCTTGTGGGCAAGGTGCTTTGAAGGGGAGGTTAATGTGAACACGTCCAAATGTGCAATGTAGATGTAATTCTTTGTAATCACATGGTGATTATTGTAATCATGTGGACTAAAGGGTAAAGAAGCAGTATAGAGTTACAAGCTGTCAAGAGTGGTTAATTGGCTAACTTGTATAAATACCTGTAATTCTAGTGCACATCAATAAGCATTAAGCCCCAACTTTTCACTCTTTTTCCCTTCTTAATTCTCTCCTTTCTCATTCTTTCATTCTGTTCTTCTTGGGGGTGACTACCAGAACAACGTTTTACGAGCCCCAAAACATTTTGGGGGATAAATATTTCGGGATAATTATTTTTGTTACCAACTTTTACAGAATAGTAATGCTAAGTTTTGGGCATCCACTAATTTATTTCTCACATTTTATTCTATTCCCATATAGAGGAATTGATAGATTCAAACAGGTCAGTGTCTTATATTGAAATACAAAAACCAGAAAACACAAACAAGTATTCAAATACAAAGCTCATAGAAGATTCCGTCGACGAGCATAATATAAAGCTCTATCAAGTTTCAACTCTTATATGGTGACAAGAACATTGCTGGCATTTGTAGTATTCAAGCACAGCAACATAATATTAAGCTGAATAGGGTCACCCAAATTTTGACCTTGATGTGGATAATAAAATAGCATCCACTTCTCGTAGGGAAAATTCTCAGCAGAAAAGGCAGCATAAAGCAAACACAGCAAGTCTAACCAGTGTTCTGCAAGCCTGCAGCAATACCCTTCATGGTCAAGATGAGGGTATCCTCCAAACCAGGGGCATACTCGCTTGTTGGGTTCAGCTTCACAAGTTCATCTGCTGGTTTGCTTGCTTCCATAAAGTCCTTGGAGATGTGTGGCCGCACCTTCACATGGTAGGTTTGATCCCGGATTCTCTTCAATGTGTAGGCTTGGCAAACATTCAGGGTAGTAATGTAGGAATCACGCAGGCGAAGTCTTTGCTTCAAGTGTGGGTCGCCTTCAAGAAGATCCTTGTGTCCGGCAATCTACCAGCACAGGAAAAAGGAAAAACATTTTTTTGTCACAACTGATTTTTCAGACAGCCTCATAGGCAGAGAAAATGTCATGGTTTGCAGTACTTTGCAGTATCCAACAGAAGATATAGAATCATATAAAAATTTGGCAAGATTTTTCTGTAGTATTCAATGCTCAGAATGATGGGAAAGTTTACAAAGAATTTTCTAAAAACTTGGAGTAGGTGAAAAAAAAATACAGCATTGCTTGTAAATCAGAGAAGGAAGTAATGAAAAAGTAAAAGTATAATTTGATAGAAACTCAAAAATGTAAAACATATTCTGTTCAATTGATTTTACCTGTAGGAGAAGGCTCTTAGTTTCTTCATAATTGGACCTCAATCGCTCTCCAAATGCCCACAGTTCTTCTGAAACAAGGAGCTTGTCATACAAAGCAGCAATTCCTGGGTCTCCCTTGGCGAACACCATTTCGACCAAATCAATGGTGACCCTAAAGAAAGGCCATGCATTGTACATCTCCTGCAGCATATGGAGATTCCTAATGTCCTTCTGAATAACCTGCTTGAATGCCACTCCAAAGCCTAGCCACACTGGAAGATGAAACCTTGTTTGGGTCCAGGCAAAGATCCATGGGATTGCACGGAGTGATTCAATACCCCCACTTGGCTTTCGCTTCGATGGACGGCTTCCAATGTTCATTCGACCATATTCCAACTCTGGTGTAGCCTACATTCATAAATAGACAACGGTTATTAAATCAAAGAAAGTCTTTAGTGAGCTTAAATTGTGAAAAGAAAATGTGTATAATGCTATTTGCAGAATTCTTACAAGTCGGAAATATTCAACAAATCGAGGTTCTTTGAAAACAATGGAACGATATTCTTCTGTTGCAATTACAGCCATTTCATCCATCAATGCACGCCATTCTGGTTTTGGCGAAACAGGGGGGTGCATACCATGCTCCAGAGTAGCAGCTGTGAAACGCTGGAGTGTTCTGAAACACAAGTGCTCCTCTCCAAACGATTGCTCAATAACTTCACCTTGAACTGTAACACGAAGTGATCCATGAATTGTCTCCGGAGGTTGAGACAATATGGCAAGATGGGTGGGCCCACCTCCTCTTCCAACAGTCCCACCACGACCATGGAACATAGTTAGCTTCACACCAAATTGCTTAGCAACCTTTATAAGCTCCTCTTGAGCCTTGTATAACTGCCAGGCTGCAGAGAACCTTCCAGCATCTTTACCAGAATCTGAATACCCAATCATAACTTCTTGCTTTCCATCAATCCGGTTTCTGTACCACTCTACTGAGAACAGCCGAGCTAAAGCAGCAGGAGCAGCCTCCAGGTCATCAAGCTTCTCAAACAGTGGAACAACTCTCAATGGTTGCTTCACATGGCATTCACGTTGCAGGAGCTCAACTGCAAGCACATCAGACGGTGCAGTTGCCATTGAAATGATGTATGCTCCAAAGTTGTCTGATGGAAGTTCTGCTATGACGTGAAATGTGTCCAAAACATCACTAATTTCTTCAGTTTTAGGAAGATCAGGTCCAAACAGTGGGCGCTTGCCGCTGAGTTCAGATAAAAGCCATTCCTGTCGACGTTCTTCAGACCACTCTCGGTAGGAACCAATTTCCAAGTGCTTCGTAATGGCATCCAGGACATCAGTATGACGGTCCGACTCTTGCCTAATATCGAGTCTCACAAGTGATAGTCCAAAAGTTGACACTTGCCTCAAGAAATCAAGAAGGCTCCCATCAGCAATTGCCCGGTCACCACATCCACAGAGTGATCTGTAACATAGTTCAAGAGGTTCCAAGAACTGCATATAATTTAAATCTTGATCAGTTTCTAAACCACTCAACCAAAAACAAAAAAAATAAAAGGCAATTTGTAACTTCACGCAAAAAGAAGCACTTGTATGCCAACAAAGCCATTCAGTACTAGATCCAACTAATATGTCTCCTTTTATTTTTTCACTTATCTTAAGATAGAATGGTAGCTTAAACAAGAGAGCACCGGATAGTGGATAAGAATCTACTAGCCAACCTATATGGTTGGACACAGATAGGTTGAGTAGAGGGGAAAGAATAATCAATATCAACATTGCCATGAAATATAGGTGGAAATGGCAACATAATTCTAGGAATTTTCAAAATAAATTTGAAGGAATGAAAATACCTGCTCAACATTGGTGAAAGTTGCATCCTCTGCTATGTCAGAGTACCCATTGGCTAACAAATGACGAGAGCGTTCACGTGTCTGATAGAGCCTATCCCTCACGTCACCAAGAATGACACGATAGGGTTCATTTGGAGGAATTTGTTTCCAAAACTCTATCACATGAAAAGTCAATATCATAATAATAAAAGTTATCAGCCAAAATTTCCATACAAACAATTTTACTTAAAATAGGAAAACTCCTTGTTATTAATTTAATAACAAACAAATAAAAATCCTCTGTCCCACTTTGAATATTTCACTTTATGCTCCACCGACTATAATATGACATGTGTCTAATTTTTTTTCTAACTTTGGTTGCCTTATAAGGAAAAAATAAATGTTGTATGGTAGACTGCGATTGGTGGAGCATCAAGTGAAACACTCAAAGTGAGACAAGATTTTTACTTAATAACAAACATACAACACTTGCTTCCATTGTGTTGTCACCATCTCCGTAGAATTAGTTCTTTGAGCATGTCTATTGTTTAATGCAAAGTTTATTAGAGAGTATTAAATAAAGTGCACTCTCTGGCTAAATATGCACCACCTCCTTGTCTTTATGTAGCTAAATAGGCACAATTATGAAATTCCAGTGAAGTCAATTATTCATCTTTCATAACTAACATAGTCACAGGATTCAGCTAACATTGTGAAGAGCAATACTGCTGATTTCTATTTCCTTTCTTCATTTTGCCACTTATTTAGCCTTGTTCCAATACAGACCAAGGCAAAGCAAAAGGGTTTTGTATGCATGTTATACACTCATTTAAGAGAAAGTGTCCCAAAGGGCTAGAAAGAAGTAGGAATAAATTCATTCATAAAGGCATGTTTAGAATGAAGATGTGGGAAAACACTATGCATTTTGTTCTTTCCTTTTTCCTAAAGCTGAAACACTGTGCCATTGAAGGAGAGGAAATTAGCAACAGATTTTCCAAACTATCAATAAACGTTGACTTAGTAAAGGAAACCATGCTTCAATATGTAAGGAGAAACACACCCTGCCATAGACTAATTACCTATATAGTGCTTTGCATCTTTCTTGGTGGACCTATGGAGTTCGTCTGCATGAACACGAAGCTCATCATTGCACCGCCACATAGACAACTGCAAAGAAATGATTGCTAAATAAGGACGAAAAAACTACAAAAACAAAAAACAAGCAACAGCCTTCCAACCTAGAAAATGAAGCTCCTTAAAGAAGATTGTAAAATGCAGAAGCTATTAAGTACCTCAAACATAAGATCCTCAATTTGGGAATAGTACAAGTTAGCAGCCATCATTCTAGCCAATAAGCAAACATCTCTTGTGACCTCAGGAGTCACCCTGGGATTACCTGCATCCAATGTAAAAAATATTTTTAGCCAAGAGAGAGAGAACACCCAGCTTCTTCAGCTAAAATGAACAAATTAGACCAGCCGAATGCATAAAAAGCTTTGAAATTATTCCAAATAATATCAAAAAATAAAACATGTGCTTATTTGAAATCCAATTCCAATTCAACACTAGAAAGATGTTATATCCGTCCTTTTGCTCCTTCATTGGGAACCATATTAATATTAATATACATGGTAGGTCTTTTTCCATGAAGAATGATCATACTCTCATGATTACCACCATGCCATTAACAAATGAGACCATAAAAAAAAAAAAAAAAACATTATTGGAAAGATTCCAACTAAGAAAATCAACAATAAAAGTCTTTCATAATGGAAATCACATTCAATGTGGGTTTTTTCTTTTTTTCCTCTATTAACAAACTGCCTTCACTAGAAGTTCGGCCATGGAAAAGTATCTTACCATCACGATCACCACCCATCCAAGAAGAAAATTGAATAAGTGGGGCATTGTAAGGAAGGCGTTCATTAATCCCTAAGTTCTTCAAAGCCGTGTCAACACGGCGTAGAAACTTCGGAACACCTTTCCAGATTGTTTCATGGAAGTAACTCATTCCTGCCCTCATCTCATCTTGTGGAGTTGGAGGGGTCCTCCGGATCTCATCTGTACGGAATGCTGCTTGAATCTACATGAAATACAATAGCAGAAAAAAGTGAAAAACTAAGAATATTGTAGACTAAGGCTTTTTTCTTTATGGAAAAAATTCCCAATTACAGTTTACATGATTCAACTTGTTGTCAGCAGTAAGACATGTAGCAATCTTGTGGCTTTGCTGTGAAAATCATCTCTCCAAGCTCATGTGATCAACCAAGTTTAAACATATGGAGCATGGAGATATTGCAGCAAAAGTCCTACAGGATAGGTTCGTATTACAATAACAATCAATGGCACTAAAGCATTTATTATATGCCCTGGATCTGCAGGGCAGCCCTGCTTTCTTTCTTCCACAAGCAACATGGGTAGTACTTTAGATTAACTTAATTCACAGAGCAAACATGCTATTTGATGGTCTGCCCTTGGGGCCAAAACTCACTTTTCAAAAATAACATGCTACTCAATGACATATGCAGTTATGTGCATGCACAGTGAGTAAACTAAAGATTATTATTTACACAAGACATGGCCTGAATAGTGAAAAGGCTCCAAAAAATCCCTAATGATATAGATTTTAGGATGATCATATTACACTCACAGAAGAACCTAGAATAATTCAAATCCCTGATATATATTTTATGAAAGTCTGATGAATGCTGATTTTATATCTTAAAGATCAACATCAAGGGTTCTAAATATAATACCCCAAATAATCACAAAGCAGTATTAGTCAATATATGTTACTGCTGGTATAGTAGTTCCTTGGAAGAGGATTTGGAAAACTAATGCTCCTCCGCGTGTGGCTTTCTTTGTTTGGGTTGCTGCCTTGGGGCGTATTCTCACCACTGATAATTTGAGGAGACGGCATGTCATTGTGCTTGATTGGTGTTGCATGTGTAAGGAGAATGGTGAATCTATCTCTCATTTATTATTGCATTGCTCGGCTGCTATGGAGATTTGGTCCTTCATGTTTAGTGTTATGCCAGATGGGGTGCTTGATTTGTTATCTTGCTGGGGAGACAGTTGCCATAGCATCAGAATTAGGAAGTTGTGGGACATGGTTTCTCCTTGCGTGTTTTGGTGTATTTGGTAGGAGAGAAACTCTAGAAGTTTCGAGGGGAAGGAAAGAAATCTGATGGAAGTTAAAGGGACGGTCCTTCAAACCTTGCTGGACTGGTCTAAGGCTGCTGGAATAGTTTCTTTTTCTTCTGTTTTAGATTTAGTATTGCTTGAGTGGCTTTTTTCTGTTTTGTACACTTCCTGTGTACCTTTTTTTTTTCTTTTTGCAATAAAATTTCTTATTTACTGATAAAAAAAATATATATTTGTTACTGTATTAGTCTTTGACCTTGAATTACTAGATTAGTCCAAAAGTAACTAATGTGGACCCACCTTTCTCTTCAAATGTTAGAAAATTTCGACAATATAAAAATCTACTAATGAAAGTTAGAAATAAACATAAATATTCAACTATAAAGGACTGAAACAAATTCAAAGGATGCTGATATTCACCTCCCTTTGGAGTGCCTCATCAAGCTCCTGCTTATCATCAGGGGTAATGTCTTTGGCATACAACTGGGCCAAACAATTCCTAATCCTGAACAGAAGAGATAAAGGGAAAAACGTTAAGGGAAAAGCAAAAGAAGAAGCTAGAGAATACTGCAAGAATGCAAACTTCACATAAACCATAGAATGCAAAATTATATAAGTGGAGAACAAACCTTCCATGCTTCTGAAGCAAAGATCTACGAACTGATTGTGTAGGATGAGCAGTGAAGACCAGATCTACAGTCTGGTTCTTTAAAGCATCAAAAACTTCTTGTGGAGACTTCTTCAGTTGCACCACAAGTCTCTTGAGAGTTTCTTCTATGTCTGATTCGGTTGTGGCAGAGTTCTCATCATGAAAATCTCCCTTTTTCAGCTTGTTCCGTCTGCGGTGAGCAATCTGGACCTCCTCGGCCAAGTTGGCCAAGTTAAGCATGTGGGAGAAAGACTTTGCAATAACAATAGAGTCCCCTGGATCCAAGCTTGTCAACACATTTCCAAGCTCTTCTAGCTTCTTAGGATCACGCATACCTTCATACTCAGCAGAAAGCTCATAACACTCTTGAACCTATACATATATCAATAAAAAAGAACATCATAAAACTATTGGTTAATTTCTGTAATTCACTAAACAAACAAACTGTAAATACAAAACAAGTCTTCTTGTTTATAATTACCAAATAAAAGAAAAAAGAGAAATGCAAGAATCAGTATGATCAGAGCCTTTTGGCTCAACTGGCATTCCTGTTCTCCTTTGTGAGGAGAACCAAGTTTCAAATCCCCCCTCCCCCACTTTTGAATTTAAAGAATCATATAGAATTAGAAAAGCTCTCAAATTTATATGTACTTGAAATAATGAGTTTCTCACACACTTAAAACTCAATGAAAAACTAACATAGAATTTTGCTACATATATTAGACAAAGTCTGAGTTGAGGGTCTCCCTTACTTTTCAATTACAACAACAAAATTGTGGAATCATATTTAAAATGGTTTTTACAAAGATGAGAAAACTCAAAAAGCAAATTGAAGAATTGGGATTGATGTAAAAAACTCTGACTAACAAAATTGGAATGAATGACTTACAGTTTCCTTGAGATCCTCCCCATGTAAATCTTGGAGAATGTCCAAAAACCGATCCAAAAGCAGAGCATCATACTCAACCAGCTTGTCGTCCTCACTCACTTTCGCAGGAACCAAAGCCCGAAGTTGTGCGTCGATTGACGCCAGCTTCTCAAGGTTCCGATTCGCCATTTTTGCTTCTTCTCACACAGTCTCAGTCTCTCTGTCTGTCGCTGTGATCACAAAACCAAATACCCAAAAAGTGAGTTTAGAATCTCGGGAATCAATCGAGAGTCAAAAACCACAAATTCTGATCGCGGCCCAGAAAAAAAGAGCCCATGAAAACGAGGATTTGATAGCTAAAGTCCACGTGTAAAGTAGTATAGCACTAAATTCCATATGCATATTTTTTAAAAAGCAAAACAAAAAAAAACAGAGCATTTGTTGGAGAAAGTTAAGATTTTTACAAGACCCAGATGTGAATAAACTAGCAGAGTTGTAGTACCTGAATCTGGGCACGTGAGATTTGATCCAAAGGAAAATCTGGATCAGAGAGAGAGAGAGAGAGAGGTGTTTGAGATCCAAAGTTAGGAAAGGGTGTGACTTTATATAGAACCTAAAAGCTTCTTTGTTGTCAATTCCCGTACAATTTTTTTCTTTTTTTTCTTTGGCTTTCTATCTCACTCAAAGGCGAAACTTAAGTTAATTCAAGACTTCAGACTTTCTATCTCTCTCTCCTCTTTTTTGATGGAATATGCTTTTACAAGATGCTTTAGTTGAACTCTGTGCTTTCCCAATCCGAGGATGGTTTTTCCACCCAGTAGTTTTTGTCCGGAATGGAAGGCAAAAAGCAAATTGGAATGGGATTAGGGATGGCAACGGGGCGGATCGGGACCGGATCATGGGTGACCCGAACCCGCCCCGGCCTATGAACATGTGACCCGACCCCGCCCCGCCCCGGTGGTCGGGGCAACCTACCCCGCCCCGTCCCCGAACCGCCCCGCCCCGCCTTGCCCCGCCCCGCCCCGAATTTTTTAAAAAAACTTATACTCTTCAATTAAAATAAAACCCAAACCTCAAAAATTCATCTAACATGGATTCTCTTTAATAAACACAAACAAAAATTATTTGTTTTGAATTGGTTTTACCTAAAATGTTATGATCACATAATAATAAAAACCAATATTTTTGTAATATTATTAAAAGTAGGTGCGGGTCGGGGCGGGTCGGGCTAATCGGGGCGGGGCGGGGCGGGTCAATGCCAATACCCATTACCGCCCCGCCCCGGTGATCGGGGCAAAAGTCTTGCCCCGTTCCCGCCCCGCCACCTCTACGGGGCGGGTAATATCCGTGCAGGGCGGGTCGGTTCGGGGCGGGTCGGGCCGGGTCGGTGCAAAATTGCCATCCCATTATGGGATTGATTTCTTATGGCCAAAAAAGGGAAAACCAAATAAGACTTCTTATTATTATTATTTTTTTTTTTTATAATAATAGCAGAAATTTTTATTGAATAAGACTTTTATTAGGTTCATTATATGTATAAGGTTTTTACTTTGCTCTAAATTCAGTAAATCTAACAACTTGCCATGTATAATCTGGCTAATTAAGGATTTTGATGGTTGGCCACATCCCATCTTAGCATTTGCCATGTACATTCCACCACTTAGTTCCAGTCCCCTTAAGGTTACCTATTCAAGATAGAACATTGAACCTATTGTGATATATATGGCTAGTAGAGTGTTATGTGTCCTATAAGATTAGTGGAGATGCGTGTATCTACAAAATACTAGTCTTGACAATAAAATAAATTTGATGGTTAGCAATACTGTATTGTTATTTTTTAAACAATGCACGAATTAATCAAATATCATTGGTAAATTAAAGGTTATGTTTTTTTAATAATTATAGTTGAAATTAAATAACAAAATAAATTTATTTTATTTTAAGTTAGTAGAGAAAGCCCATAGTATTTTTGGTACTCTTGGAAATAACATTTTAATTTAGATAGTTTTTTTTGCCGACCTTAGTATTCAAACCATTTCCTTGAGTGTATGTACTATGTAAAATTATTGTATTGTAAAATTATCACGGCTAATTTTACAATACACATGCTTTTTTTGTGGGTATGATACCTTTAATAGGTATAATGTCACATTTAATGATACTAATGTCATATATGATGATGATAATAATCTCATATATAATGGTAGCTATCATGACATTATTTAATACCCTAAATTTTTATTTATTTATTTAAATTTAATATCTACAAAAATTGGATAGTATCAACATCATATTGAATAGTAATAACATCACATATGATAGTAACAATGGTTAAAAGTTGAATGACTATTACACCACCAACAACAAAATTGTGGGTATTGTAGAATGACCCTTCGTCCCACATACGTCGAGTAATTACAAGGAGGAATCCCTTATGGGTGGCCCCAATATGCTGGCTAGAGGTTTCGAACCTAAAATAAACCACTAGGCCAACCCCTTAACCCTTAGGGTTGTATTTTTAAATTTATTAAAATTTTGGTAATTAAGTTTCACTTATAGTAATATTTACATTGAGTTACATAACGTTTCGCATGACGAAAGTATCTACAGCATGTAATACTCTTCACTTATAGTAATGTTTACATTGAGTTACATAACATATTGCATGATGAAAGTATTTACAGCATGTAATACTTATGTTGTGAAACTTATTTACCAAAATTTTAATAATTCTTTTTAATATATTTATAGTGTGTCACTAGACATAAGAAGAAAAAAGAAAAGAAATGAGAGCAATCACTTTGTGCAACCTCAACATGTATGATAGAACTCTTATGGTATATATATGATTTCAACATGAGATTATTTAATATGAAATTTTATTGTGAATGTTTTTCGTTTAAATAATCATATGATTAAGGGGTAAAATTTACCTCCAAACCACGATGTGGTGATTCATAAATTATTCACGTGTACTTTTAATTACATGATCTGTTTAATGAATCATATGACTTGTTGAAATAATCCATATATGAATTGTGATCTCATATGTTGGAGGAGATTCCCCTAAACAAATTTGGAAGTAAATTTTGTTCATAACCAAGTATAATATAATTTCTCTTATAGTTTCACATATAATGATTTTGTTGTTGTTGGTTTAGATAGGTTTTGGTCAGTTAATTTCTATTACTTTTAGTTATTTAGTTTATTTATTTTTTTTTATCAGGTATATTACTTTTTTTTTTTTTTTTTTGAAAGAAAACATTTTTTCATTGATAATATCCAGGAAGGAGTACAGATGAGCTATTAAAGACTCATTCAATGTATAAATTTAAACAAATTTAAAAATGGATGATTTTAATTAATTTTTTGAAAGAAAACATTTTTTCCTTGATAATATCCAGAAGGAGTACAGATCAGCTATTAAAGACTCATTGAATGTATAAATTTAAACAAATTTAAAAAAGGATGATTTTAATTAAATTTTGAAAAAATAGGATTTAATTTGAAATCAATCCAAACTATAGAAAAAATATTAATTTATTTAATTTTTTAATAAATGATAATCACTACCTCAAAGAGAAAGTAACCACTCACTTGGACTGATGGGCATGGTACAAAGGATGGACCCTAATTGGTTTTGTTTTTTTTTTTATTGAGTGGAACTTGGCTGGTATCTTTGGCAATTGCAAATAAGAATTGGGGTGTTCTCAAAAGAAATGACCAGGTGGGACCTCAAATGCAACAAATAGGAGTTTGCTGCAGTTGGATTTGAGAGAGAGCGAGAGAGACAAAAAATAAAAAAACAACCAATCTATTTGTTTAAATTGCTCATCACCAACCCTGTAAAATTATTCATGAAAAAAAAAAAAACCCTGGAATTTGTCTCCATTCGTTGGTGACTGGTGAGTAAGGGTATGTTCCAAATGATGAGTATGACAATTATTTCGATATGCATTCCAACATTTTGATGTATTTCTTTAAAATTTTATTTTGTAAATCTATATATAGTTGTTAATTAAAACTTGTCATCTAAAACTTTGATTTGACACTTTGAGATTCAACTTTCTTTAATAACTCTTTTTCAAATTCCAATTTCACACCTTGTGAGTGTTAATTTGTTTAATGAACTTTTAATAAACAAGGGCGGAGCCAAGAATTCGATCTAGGGTGGGCACCTTTTAAACTCAAACTTTAATAGACATAAACAAAGGAATTGTACAGTACGAAATAACATAAAAAAAAAATCATTAAAAAAAAAAGATATGACCCTCTATTCAAATTATTTGTTTTTTGAAAGGAATTAATAGAAGAAAATATTAGAATCCGATTAGATTAGATTTAATTTAATCCAAACGTAGTGGTATAAGAATGAAATGAACTATTCCGATTTCATCGAAGTTGAAGAATCAAAGAACTTTTCTTACAGATTAGGATAATACAAAAAAAAAATGTAAAAAGTCAATATACATTGTTAATATAAACAAAAATATCAAACAATAACCTTTTATACTTGATTTCGACATGTTTTTATATTTTTAAACTGTTGTATGATAATTAAATTATCAATCCTATGACAAATGTCTTTACCTATGTATACAATCAAGTAGTCATTCATCCACTAATCACTCATTCGACTACGCCATCAATTTTTCACAATTTTCATAGTTGAAAATGTTTTTTCCACAATGACAGTCGCAACTGGTAAAGTTAATGTCAAACTCACCAATAAGTAAACTAATGGATATACTACATTTTTTTAGTCTCAACGATTTTCTAAGCAACATCACAAATCTCTTCTAGTTTAGAAAACTCAATATTAGAGTGTACATAAAAAATAATAAAAAATATATATAATTATCAAGCTGATCATAAAGTATCATGAGCTCCAATTAAGAAAAATCTTTTGGATAAAATTGGATAAGGCAATTTAACAAAAAATTAAAGGTAGGCACTTTATAGAATCCAATTAATTTTTTTTACATATTTATACCTAACAAATTTTAATTTTTTTTTTTCTTTTACATAAGCTTATTGTAAAAGAGATATAAGCTAAGAAATCCCCATGAGAATATTAGTACATAAGCTTATATTTTCATCTTTCCATTTGAAAATATTAATACTATACATAATATATATATTTTTTAAAAAATCTGAGGGTGGCCCACCCTGGTCCTTGAGTAAATCCGCCCCTGAATTGTCATAAATCAAACTATTTTTTTAGTATTATCCATTAAAACAATAGGATTTAATCACTTAATGGAAAATTGGTAATATCATTAAGGATATACAGCTTCTCGGCCTCCATGTTGGAGTGACATTTTTTAACGCATATGCTAGCTCGTAAAGCTAATGAACTCTCTAATGGTTCAAGATGGTGATAGGGTTGCCCTTAGATATTCAATTTGTACAGCTCGAACTCGCAGTTTCTGTCTTGACAGGGCAATACTCTGACCAATTGAACTACAATCCCAAAAGACTTATCTCTTTCTTTTTAGCAATAATCTATGATTTTTATCAACAACAAAAAAAAAGTGTCTTAGTCTTAAAAGTAATAAAAAATATATATATCAAAAGATTTGATTTGTCACAAATTTAATATGTATAGGGTTAATTATTCAAATATAAAGTAGAAAGTCTAAAAGCTAACTTGATACTCACGGAAAAATTTATAGGTGATATTTATATATAAAAAAAAAAAAATTTTAAAACCCCTTAATTTTATTTGGTACTCTTCGAATAAACCAGATACCATTTTGATCCTTTTACTGTTTTACATTAAAAAAACATATTAAAAATAGGCGGTCGAACGTCAACACTTGGCAAAATGGCATTACCATTTACCAAACGTCCAAGCATGACATCAAGGTGGGGTGGAAGTGGAGTTGAAATGGAAATTAAAAAATTTATATGAAACAAGGATAGAAATAATTTACTATACATCACAAATATAAATTTGCCGACAAAAACTTCATAAGTACTTTTGGTACAATAAATGTGTTGTTGATGCAATGTTCTTATTGAAAATTATTCAATAGTCTAGGACTACAAATAAATGCGTAGTCTCGTTCTCACATGAATGGTGGGTCATACCCTGAATTTAATTAGTAGGACCCATCATTTATGTGAGAGGGGAACTACACATTTATTTATAGTCCTAGACTACCAAATAATCACTTTAATGGATTCAATATTTTTGACAATCACATCTTCATTATTCTACTTTTCCATCATCTCTATTAAACACACTTGATGAAAAACTAAATTTTTTTCCATCCTCCAACTTTACTATCTTCCCTCCATCTTATATTCTCCCATCCAAATAGACTTTAATGATAACTTTCGACTCATTGAGTAAGAAATGTAATAGAGAAACCCAACTCATCTCATTTCATTATATACAATGAACATAACAAATAAAACGATAAAAATTAAAAATATAACAAATTAAATTTTCAACCTATATTAAACACTAAACATAAGACCATTCTTCTTGAATGGGTTGAGGTTTAAATTTAATGTTACTTTTTAGAATTTCAGGATTTTAATTTATTACTTTTAAAATTAAAAATATTTAATTTGTTACACCCCTAAATTATAGGGTTTTTAAAATGTAATTTTTCATTAATTTAAGTGGAGTTTCTTTAGACATTTCTACATCATTTTTTTTTTTTTTTGAGAAAAATTCTTAACCATGCACACAAAATATATTTTCCATAAATAAAAATAATAAAAAGAAAACTGCACTAATACCATGGTTTTAAAAACCGGACCGGGGAGGGAACCGGAAAGGGGAGTGGTTCCCGTACTAGTAGTCCGACCGGGGTCGGACCGATGGTCGAACCAGTGACGTCATAAATAATTAATTAATAATTTTAAAATTATATAAATAATTAAATAAATACAAAAAGAAAGCTTCTGTGCAAGCTTTAGATGTTCTGTTAGGTTCTTGATTCCTATATTTTTCTATTTTGATAAGTGAGAAATTTAATTAAACACAACAAAAGAAATTACAAAGCCAGGAGCTGAAAGCTAGCTAACAGAATTGGTACCTAACTACAACCCTCAAGACTTAAATTCAGAAAACAGAATTGGCCACAAATAGCAAAGTGACTTGTTACAGGTAGAGTTACAAACACTCTTACACCAACAGCAAACATCAAACATAATAGCAAGTTCCTATTTTTAGCTTATAAGCATTAGCAAAAAATCAACATAATATCCATGACCGATTACTACAAATTATTTGAACAAATATCTATTACATATCCATGACCTTGAGAGTGAGAGTGAAAGACACCGGCGTGAGGCAAGATCGTGAGAGACCGAGACAGAGAAGGAGAGATCGAGACAAACAAAATGAGAGTGACCGAGAGGGAGAGAGCAGCGTGAGTCACTAGCGTGAGGCAGAAGGGGGCAAGCGGCGTGAGGCAGAGGGGACTCGTGAGGCCAAAAACTGAAAAAAGAGATAAGCCAGGGTTAGGGATAAGGGAAAAAAAATGGCCAAAACCGGTTCACGGTTTTTATGGTCGAACCGCCAGTTTCCGGTTTTTAGCCTATTTTTCTAATTTTTCGGTTTTTTTAGAGAACCGGACCGGATAGAGCACCGGTTCCCGGTTGAACCGGCCAGTCTGGTCCGGTTTTTAAAACCATGACTAATACATATAAACGTGAGACCCACCTTCCCCAATGATCCTCCATCCTAAATTAAGAATTGCACTGGGAAGGTTTCGTAGTCTATTCTCCATGTAACAGTTCTTAGTGAGAATAAAATAAGTGCATTGTCACATTTGGGGAAGTTAGTGATAGTGTCTATAATTGGTAAATGTATGCTTACATCTAAGTTATACAAGTGGTTTATAACGTGAATGGTGTGAGATAATATTTTACTGACAAAACAAACCTTTTGACATGACCTAAATAATTTTTCTACTATTAGTGTTTCTAAAAAAATTTCTTGCAACAGACTCATCAGGTAACTTACCCACAGGAAGCAGACTCTTAAAGTAGTTGGAATGACATTTCGTGTACTTCTTAGTTAATTGAATTAACTAATAGTACGTGATAAATTGTTGAAATTTGAGTAATTAAATTTTCATGGAAAGATTAATTATAAAACCTTTCTAAAATGTGAAATTTGACTAAACTGTTTTCAAAATCTACAATTTTATCCCTATTAAAATGGTTATATAGATATAGGGAAAAGAAATGTAATACTTGAGGGTGATGTTAGTTTGATGATACAACTAAAAGTTTCAACCTATATTAAACACTATGGACAATACTATTCCTCTTGAATGGGTTGAGATTTAAATTTAATTTATTATTTTTAGAATTTTAGGATTTTAATTTATTACTTTTAAAATTAAAAAGATTTAATTTGTTACACCCCTAAACTATAGGGTTTTTAGAATGTAATTTTTCCTTAACATTTAAGTGGAGTTTATTTAGACATTTCTTAGTCAATTTTATTTTTTCTTTTTTCTTTTCTATGAGAAATATATTTGCCATAACTAATAATAAAAAGAAAACTGCACTAATACATATAAACGTGAGACCCACCTTCCCCCATGAGCCTCCATCTAAAATAAAGAATTGGTTCCTACTTAGTGTATTCACCATGTCACAATTCCTAGTGAGAATATAATAACTTAATAGGAACATTGTTACATTTGTGAATATTAGTGTCACATTTTGTGGATAATAATATCCACCTTAGTAAATGTATGTTCACATATAAGTAGTGTATAGCGTGAACGAGGTGATCATCATCGCAGTGGGTCCAATGCACTAGAGCATTGAACCCAATCCAAGTCTTTTACAGTTTACAACAAACCTTTTGATATGCCCTAAATAATTTTTCTTTTATTAGTTTTTTAAGAAACTTTCTTGCAACAGACTCCATAGGAAACAGACTCTTAAAGTAGTTGGAATGACATTTCGTGCACTTCTTAGTTAATTAATTGAATTAACTAATAATTCTAGTAATTAAATTTAATTTATTACTTTTTATAATTTTAGGATTTTAATTTATTATTTTTAAAATTAAAAAGATTTAATTTGTTACACCCCTAAACTATAAAGTTTTTAAAATGTAATTTTTCCTTAACATTTAAGTGGAGTTTATTTAGACATTTCTTAGTCAATTTTATTTTTTATTTTTTCTTTTCTATGAGAAAAACTCTCAGCCACACAAATATATTTGCCATAACTAATAATAAAAAGAAAACTGCACTAATCTATATATAAATTAAAGCAGAAGACGTTCACATCTTTCTGCCACGTGGCATCTAAGGCAACGTCTTCTGCTTGACACGTAGCATCTTAGGTGACACATGAATAAACTAAATTCAATACCCACTACCCTATAATAAAAACTACACCATTAATAAATTAAATACCCACTACCCAATTATATGCTCCAATTAAATAGTCTTATTAATTAATTCAGATATAAATAGATATATTGGAACAAAATCTATTAAACACAATATATGTTATTTCAAATATGTATTTAAATTACAACTTGGGTATTCGCCCCAATGGTTATTCTTCTCCTCCTTTTGGGCTGGGTTCCCTTGGGATCCCCAAATTTATTTCTCTCTTCAGTTCCACTTTTTATAACTTTTTGGTTTTTGGTTTCTCACTTTCTCCCACTGTATTGTTTCTTCTTCAGGTTTGTATCAATTTATATTATATTTTATTTTTGTTTCCGTCTAATTTACTTACTATTGTACAATTATTTTCTAATATTTAATATTTAAGTGGAAATAAGAGTTTGGGCAAGATAAAGTTTACATAAGTATTACCTTCATTTTCGTCTTTTCTCAGGTTAAACAAAAAATGAGAAACCTCTGAACATTTAGAATCCCTATATGAAACAATTGAGGTTTACAAAAGTGATTGAAATTCATAAACGATGTGAAGTGAGTTTTTTTTTTTTTTTTTTCTAAGTGAATACAACCCCGAGATATAAACCCCCATTTAAAGGAATCGATACAACTAGGCTAGAAAGTTATTGGTAGTTATCTTTATAGTATAATACATTTGATGAAATATAATCAAAATCAGTATAATACATTTGATGAGATATAATAAAAATGATCATTTTTATTTTTAAGCGTAAAGAAAAATTATATACATTTTCTATTTTACACTTTTCTTTTCTTTTCTTATTTATTTTTTATTTTTACTTTTTTATTATTATTTATTATTATTATTTTACTTTTTGTTATTGTTATTATTTATCCCTTCTCTTTAGTTAAGTTGATTTGTTAGAAACATATTTTTTGAAAAATAATGAAAAAAAGCCGCGCATTGCGCGGGATATAGTTTAGTAAGAAATAACAATGGCTCTTCACCTCCAAAGTGGGTGGCAATATTGGTTTGCAAGAGGAAAAATACGGGTGATATGGCAGACAATGATGTGGCTTCATGTATAGTCTTGGCTATTAGATATTCTACATAGATATTTCCTTAAATTGGCGTTTCAAATTATTTGACTAATCAAATTTCAATTGAATGTGATATGGTATACAATGATGTGACTTCATGTATAGCCTTAGCTATTACATATTGTACATAGATATTTCCTTAAATTGACGTTTCAAATTATTTGACTAATCAAATTTCAACTGAATGTGATATGGCATACAATGATGTGGCTTCATGTATAGTTTTGGCTATTAGATATTGTATATAGATATTTCCTTAAATTGACGTTTCAAATTATTTGACGAATCAAATTTCAGAATATGGGTGGCATAAAAGGAATATATACTCAAATGGACATTTTAAATTATTTGACTAATCAAATTTCAACTGAATGTGAGTATTAATAGATAGATATAAATGGAGGGTGGGGGGAGGGCGGGGGGTGGGGGAGGGAATATTTAAAAAAAATTGAAAAAGAAAATAACATGTTGATTGAAAAGGGAATCTATATCTATGTATAAATAAAAGCAGAAGACGTTCCCATCTTTCTGCCACGTGGCATCTAAGGCAACGTCTTCTGCTTGACACGTAGCATCTTAGGAGGCACATGAATTCAATAAACTAAATTCAATACCCACTACCCCATAGTAAAAACTACACCATTAATAAATTAAATACCCACTTCCCAATCATATGCTCCAATTAAATAGTCTTATTAATTAATTCAGATATAAATAGTTATATTGGAACAAAATCTGTTAAACACAATATATGTTACTTCAGATATGCATTTAAATTACAACTTGGGTATTCGCCCCAATGGTCATTCCTCTCCCCAAAAAGTCTCACCCCTTTGTGAGGACGTGGGTTCGATCCTTGGGATCCCCAAATTTATTCCTGTGGAAATATGAGTTTGGGCAAGATAAAGTTTACATAAGTATTACCTTTATTTTCGTCTTTTCTCAGGTTAAACAAAAAATGAGAAACCTCTGAACATTTAGAATCCCTATATGAAACAATTGAGGTTCACCAAAGTGATTGAAATTCATAAACGATTTGAAGTGAGTTTTTTTTTTTCCTAAGTGAATACAACCCCGGGATATAAACCCCCACTTAAAGGAATCGATACAACTAGGCTAGAAAGTTATTGGTAGTTATCTTTATAGTATAATACATTTGATGAAATATAATAAAAATCAGTATAATACATTTGATGAGATATAATAAAAATGATCATTTCTATTTTTAAGCGTAAAGAAAAATTATTTACATTTTCTATTTTACACTTTTCTTTTCTTTTCTTATTATTATTATTATTTTTTTTTACTTTTCATTATTGTTATTATTTATCCCTTCTTTTTAGTTAAGTTGATTTGTTAGAAATATATTTTTAGAAAAATAAAGAAAAAAAGCTGCGCATTGCGCCGGTTATAGTCTAGTACATATAAACGTGAGACCCACCTTCCCCCATGAGCCTCCATCTAAAATAAAGAATTGGTTCCTACTTAGTGTATTCACCATGTCACAATTCCTAGTGAGAATATAATAGCTTAATAGGAACATTGTTACATTTGTGAATATTAGTGTCACATTTTGTGAATATCCACCTTAGTAAATGTATATTCACATCTAAGTAGTGTATAGCATGAACGAGGTGATCAAATAATAATTTGACATATGTCATTATCGTAGCGGGTTCAGTGCACTGGAGCATTGAACCTAATCCAAGTCTTTTACAGTTTACAACAAACCTTTTGATATGCCCTAAATAATTTTTCTTTTATTAGTTTTTTAAGAAACTTTCTTGCAACAGACTCCATAGGAAACAGACTCTTAAAGTAGTTGGAATGACATTTCGTGCACTTCTTAGTTAATTAATTGAATTAACTAATAATTCTAGTTAATTAAATTTTCATGGAAAGATTAATTATAAAAACCTACCTAAAAAGTGAAATTTGACTAAACTATTATCAAAATCTACAATTTTATCCCTATTAGAATGGTTATATAGATATAGGGATAAGAAATGTAATAGTTGAGGGTGATGCTAGTTTGGTGATGATAAAACTAAAAGCCCTGCAAACCGATGAGAAAAGTGGCTAAACCGTGGGGCCATTTGATAGAAGGAGCTCAAAAAATCTGGAATTGTTTCGAAGCAAAACTGTTACCCATGTAGGAAGAGAGGGGAACAAGAGGTGGCTCATGTTTTAGTTCAGCATGGACTGTATAATATAGAATAAGTGTGAGAAGTTTAAGGCTTTATTTTTCTTCATCATAGGAAAAATTACAATTGACCCCCTTTGGTTTGGCTTATCACAATTTAGTCCATAAACTTTCAATTGTTACTTTTGACCTCCCTAAGGTTTGGACTAAATGGAATCGTTAGAGTTCCATCCAAATTATCCTTAACGATTTCATTTTAATCCAAACTTTAGAGATCAAAATATAACAATTGAAAAGGTTCCTTAGACTAAATTGTTATTGAGTCAAATCAATGAGGTAATTTGTTTATCTAAAAAAATGCAAAATTTGTTAATTGTTGGATAGAATAGAATCCTAATAGTTTTATTTTAATCCAAACTTTACGAGGTCAATGCCTAGAGCCTTGTAAGTTGTGGAAAATTATAGAATGCCTCGAAACTCGAAAGTACATTAAATGTGTACTTCCGAAATATTCTATAATTAAGTTGTAACTCAGTTGATTGACACCTCTTATTATTCTTTAAAAAAGACATCGAGGTTTCAAATTTACTCTCCCCCAACCATCGTATCATAAAAAAATAAAACTTATGAGATCAAATAGAGCGAATTGAAAGAATATGAACTAAATTGTGACTAGGCCAAACCAAAAGGGATTAAATTGTAATTTACCAATAGATAATTTAATATGTGTTTAAAATCTGGCTTCGAAGATTGTTATATCAAGTGTTGGTTAACTATAAAGAAGGATAATTGTTTGTTAAACAACAAAAAAGCTGCTAGTGGGTCATTTGAATCAAATTATTATTTACTTTACAGTCGATTATGTGCCACTTAGTTCTATCACAAGGATTTTTTGGCTTTTGGATTTTCTCTTGTATTTTCTTTATATTATGCAGGATTAATTTCGTTACTTAATTTTAAATGTTAACTGCTAACCCTTTGAGCATAATCTTGGCATTGTTTTGAAACTTTGTTGCTACGTACTAATAGTATTAACTTTTTTGCCATTTGGGTATTCGGCCCAGTGGTAATCTCCTCCCCAAAAAGCCCCCTCTATGAGGGTGTGGGTTCGATCCTCGGGATCTTCAAAATATACGTGTGTGTGAGTTTAGATTAGAATTTCTATCATATCTCAAAAAAAAAAAAAAAAAAGTATTAACTTTTGGTTAAGCTGCTAATAGTATTGGATTGAACACAAATTAAAGTTAAAAAGATTTCAATGAAACAAAAATGAAATTTAAATGACTTAATTGAAAATATATCAAAATTGAATGGTGTAATTTGTAATTTAACCTAAATATTATAGTTTTTTGAGAAATAAATATTTTACATTTTACATATTAAATATTAAATAAGAGTGCAAGCTGCAAAGTGATCATTATTATATTTGATATTACACAATCATATGATTCTGACTTCTGGGTCGGAGTGAGTGATATTTCTAAATTATTTTATAGGGAAGGAAACCCTTAAATTACTGTGAAAGTCAACACATTATAGCATATAGTTTATGCCAAAATTGATTCCATGGACATAAGTCACGGATCCTTGCATGTGGTTTGGGGTCCATTTTGACATGACCAACACATGTCACATGGGTTGGTTCTAATGAGATCCTACGGCATTTATCATGATGCAACCATTTCCATGTTCAAATCAGCCTTGAAGAGTATGTTACCACTGTTTTTGTTTATTTTTTTTTCTCTTTTAGGAGTGATTTCTCATGCTGCTTATGGGATTCACATCTATATAATTTATATAAAAAATAAATTTTATAAACAACCCGGCATTCAACAGGTCATATTGAGTGATAATTAAGTGAGCAATGATATACATAAAAAAAACATTTTAAGTTTCTTTGCATAACTGGTAACCGTTTTCCCTTGGAAATGATTATAAGATTCTCTAATATTAAACAATCAAAGAAATGTCTATGTTCAATGTATTGAACCGTTTTGTTTTCTTTAAATTATTTTTATTTCTTGTAAGTAACACACACTGACTTTTTCTTGGTCAACACTCTCACGTACACTGAGTTGGATGTGTTACTGTTATATGCATCGCATATTTGACATCTCTTAGAATATACTAATATTAATCTAGAACACTCCATGAGTCCATGTGCATTTTCATAGCCGCCCATTTGTCTCACTTGCTCCAATCAATCGATTAAAGAAATGATATTAGTTGAGAAAATGAAGTATTTATTTTGAAATTTTGACCAATATATGTTCCGTGATGTACATAACCAAAACTAAAAAAGTGCTACATGATGTAAGGTGTTTTTCATTGGCCGTGTATATTGACAATGAAGGAGACAAAAGGCAAAAAGTACTAAGAAAATGAACGAATAGAGAAAGAAAGTCATAAATACAGGTTGTCTTTAGTGTAGTCTTTTTTGCTCTTATAGTAGGATTTTGTTAACCAGTGTATTTAGGGTAATGGTTAAGGAGCATTAAATGCTTATATTTTATCGGAAATAATGAATTTTTAATATTATAATAATAAATAGAAAGACTAAAATACCCTTAAAAGTTGTTTTTGTATTATTTTAATATTAAATTTTTAGTAATTCCCATAAAGTAGAAGCATTAAATACTTCTTTAAACATTACCCTAAGGGCACTCGTTAATAGAACCTTTATAGTAAATCCTTTTCCCCCAAGTTTCTTTTTCCTAGCCCTTCAAAATTCAACCTTCTTCCTCAGATCTCTCACTCACACGAGAAGGTATTTGGTATGTCCGGCATATATGACTTGCCTCTCACAAGCAAGTGGGACCCATATGGACATATATGATCATTTTTCCACTCACACACGTTTTTCTAAATAGAAGGAAATTACTAAATTGATAAGTAAATCGATGATAAGCTTTGGCAGTTATAGCCTATAGATATATTTTATCATTATAATTTCTAAGACTTATCAAGTTATGAGATAAAGTAATAAGATATGTTTATTCAGCATATAAGCTTTGAACACTTGAAAATGGCCTCTTATCAACAAAATTAAATATGGAGTATGTTACTAAGGTGACGTGTACAGTGACGCAGACTAGTGCAGGGTTTATTCAATTAATAAAAAATAAATAAAAGTATTGTGGCGTTTTTCCATGCAGCTTGGCTCAACCGACACGTTTTAATTGGTCAGCTAAAGTTTGCTACAGATTTTTGTTTGTAACTACAGGTGTTTGTATAGGACAAAGCATACTTATAAAAAAAAAGTATAGGACAAAGCATGGTGGGAAATCCTATTTTGTGTGGGTTGAAGAAGGTATATTCGGTTAAACTTTTGACTTCCATTTATTTTAAATAATTTCTGATAAGGAGTCACGTCATAATGTTGCAGGGGTTTATTTTAAATAATTTCTGGTGGTAAAAATCATTATGAGTTTGAAATAGATTTTTTTACAAATAAATAATAGGAATGAAATAAATTTGAAAAAAAAATAAACACAACTAAACACAGGAAGAGAACACCAAGAATTTATATGGTACAACCGTAAGCCTATGTCCACAGGACAACGATAAGAATAAAATTTTATTAAGAATTTAAGCCGATTATAATAATAACACGTGTAGTCTCATACTCTCATAAACCCAAACCCCAAATGCATCTCAAAGGAAGTACGGCGGACTAAGTAGGAAAAAATTGACTAAGAAGTAGGGCATACAACAATGGATCAATTCATTCCCCAGGTGCGCCCAAGTCATTTTGCATTATCTGGGCTTGCAGTTGACTAAGCTGTGGTGTATCTAGGGAAACCACTCTTGCAAATACAAAGTTTAGGCGGCTTTTATGAACAAATAACACACTAACATTACTGCATTTTTTCTCCTTTCTAGCCGAAACTCTATATAAGAGTGTGATGTTGGCTACGTCTATGAGAAAAAAGAGTTGCACACGTAATAGAGTTTGAATATAAAAACAAAAGAAAGTTGGATAAAAGACAATAGACTATCAAAATTAAGGTTTAATCCTATGCAACACAATTAAGGTGCACCTTTATTCACTACAAGAAAAATGGTCTTTGGAGACGAACAACTTTTATCACCCAACTTCTTCATTTCGTTACTAGAGTCATTAGGTGACGAACATGGTTGTGTCACATTAAGCAAAACGCTACCTACGGTTGACCCCACGTACAGTTGCTGAAGCTTCAGCCATTCTATGGGCCATCCAACTTGCTTACTTGGAAAGATGGAAGAATATTTTAGTGGAAAGTGATGCCAAGATCTGTGTTGATGCAATATTGGGGATTTCAGCCTATAGTTGGAACATTTATGCCCTTTGTAATGATGTTAAGAGATTAGCATTAGACTTTAGTTCTTGTAGTTTTTGTTCGGTTAAGTGTGAGGCCTGTAAGATTTTATTTTGTGAGCAGCATTCTTTTGTGTTAAAACCGAATTGATAGGATGCCCTGTATGACAGAGAGTTGACCGGTAAAGCCCATGTAGTTTAATGTGATCATATATTATTTATTGGGCTTTGGTGCACCTTAGTTACATTTAATAGTGTAGGACATGGGTATTTTAATGTGTGGGCCTAAGTTGGGTAAATCCTTTATGGGTTTAGGGTTTACATTAAGGCTTTATATTTATAATATAAATATAGGGTTATAGGGGTCCCTACTCTCACTCTAACCTACCGTCACTTTTTGAAGTCTCCCCATTAGACTTGAACTTAAGAGAGCAAGAGAGCAGAAGACGCCCTATTGTTTCCATCAATTTCATCAATGGATTCAGGTATATTCTTTTAATCACATCTGATATAATATTGTTGCTTATATGCTCATGCTATGATCATGTACTCGAATAGAGGATTTGTGTTTACAGTTGGTATCAGAGCATTCATGCTCATACATGGGCTATGAAATATTATATTATTTTCAAATTATTTTACTGATGAAAATACTGAAACATTAGATTCGGATTTAGGCGGCTTTTGATGCTTTGGCTAATATATGTATGATACTGGTGAAGTACCTTTCATAGATAGAACGATTTACGCTCTAGTGTAGTGCTCTAGAGACATATCTGCGGATTGCGGATTATTGCGATACATGACTTCTGATAGCTATTATAAATATTCTAACTTGCTGATGTTTGCTAATGGATTCAGTTTGTTTTAAATCACGCGCTATCTCAAGAATTTTTTCTGTTGTAATACTAACACTTGCAAATCTCAATTCTCAAGTTCGGTATTAACATATATGATATATATGTTCACTGGTGTATGCGGCTAATAAAGATATATATGTTCACGGGATTAGATTTCAAAATAAAGATAGTCCTATATTCATAATATTGCTATGCCATACGGAATTAGATTCATAATAAAGATAGTCCAACACCTTTGTTATATAAGATACTACTATTGCAATACAGAATTAAAATAAAGAATAAAGATAGTCCTAGCAACTATAGTAGGCTATGGTTCTTGATTTCTACGAATTTAATAGTCTAGGTCAATAACCAATGCATATTTTATTTGTTCTCCACAATTTGGAGATAATTTTTGTCACCGAAATTTTCTGAAATTTGTTTTTCAAAACTGTTATGATATTTTCAGCTTTTAATGACTGTGTATACTTGCACTATAATTTTAGTGTGATTCACATTTATTTTCTCATTGATTATGCATAATATTTGTTTATGAATTATGCAATATTTAATTGTAAATTGAATGAGAAAAATTTGTATACATGCTGAAAATATTTTGTTGGACATTATGGATATTGTGATGCATCCAAAGATTCATCGGTTTTCGTATGGGCTGGATGACTATGTTTCCACACAGTGGGCATACCATTAAGGTCGACGAGAATTGTTGAATTCTTTATAATGTTTTATCATTATTAATTGTTCTTGGATTGCAATGGCATTGGGGTTCAGACGGGTAATGATTATCTCCTTAAGAGGGTCTTTACTTGGTGGAATTTCTGATGGGGTTAAGTAAATGTATGGATGCCAAAATTTAGAATAATTCTTCTGCCCCTAAGGTGTTGAACTCTTCAAAAATTTTGTCATCAGTATATTTAGCTTTTCCATTTGTTTGTGAGGCCCTGTGGCATGTTATGGTCTTTGCTCCAAAAGCAGATCATAATAATGCATTAGGACTCTTGTCAGATTTGTGTTTATATAGTTTACTCTGACAAATCTAAATATAAATTTCTTAATGAAATATTAATTTGCATATAGCCTGTTTACATATGCAATTTTGGTGAGCTTAAATGTCTCATATTTTGTCAGCCCTGGATACCCCTTCTTTTTCTTCGCATTTGTCTTCTATCAAGACTTTGAATAGGACAAACTTTGAGGAATGGAATGAGACATTGCTTGTTGTTTTGGCTATCTTGTGCATGATGATTATGCGTTTGTCTATGGACAAGACTATCAAGAATTATCTTGCTGCAGTGAGTAAGAAATTTGTTGTTTTCAACAAGGCAAAGAAGGGTAACTACATGCGCCTATTGACCACCCCTCTAGCTCTTGTTTGTTTTGAATCTAACTTGGTGGACGTTCCTTTGAATTCTTGGTGGGTTGATACTGGTGCCTCTATTCATGTTACAAATTCCTTGCATGGATTCAAAAGCAAGAGGAGGCCATATGATGGAGAGGTTGCAGTCTACATGGGCAATGGAGAGAAGGCTTTAGTAGAATTCATAGGAGTAGTTAATTTACCTTTAGCCTCTGGTGGTGTTTTAGTTTTGGATGATGTTGTTTATGTTCCTTCTCTCAGACGCAGTTTAATCTCTGTCTCTAAATTGGATTCTAGTGGTTTTGGATTTCATTTTGGTAATAAAAGATTTGTTCTTTATTCTGGTTCTCGTGAGATAGCTTCTGGTGCTTTATGTGATGGCTTATACAAGTTAGATTTGGATCCAAATTATCCTTCTTCTCATAATGTGTTTGCTACTATTGGATCTAAACGTGTTAATGATGAATTTTCTTCAATGTTATGGCATAGACGTTTAGGGCATATTTCGAGAGAAAGAATGGAGAGGTTGACTAGAAATGGTATTCTGGATTCTCTTGACTTTTCAGATTTTCAGACTTGTATTGATTGTGTTAAAGGGAAACTTACGAGAGCATATAAACTTACAAAAAGGCTTTTATATATTATATAATATAAAGTTAGCATATAAATTTGGTAAGATTTGTAGATCATAACAAAGCATTGAACCCCACTATGTTCCAATGAACTTTGCATAGTTGGTAATCGTTTTCCCTTGGAAATAATTATAAGATTCTCTATAAAAAAAAAAAAATGTAGATTTTTTTTAAGCACTAATATTAAACAATCAAAGAGATGTCATTGTTCCATGTATTGAACCGTTTTTTTGTTCTTCAAATTATTTTTATTTCTTGTAAGTAACACACACTGACTTCTTCTTGGTCAACACTCTCACGTACACTGATTTGGATGTGTTATTGTTATGCATCGCATTTTCATCGCCGCCCATTTGTCTCTCATGCTTCAATCATTCAATTAAAGAAATGATATTAGTTGAGAAAATGAAGTATTTACTTTGAAATTGTGACCAATACATGTTCCGTGATGTACATAATCAAGACTAAAAACGTGCTACGTGATGTAAGTAGGCCGTGTATATTGACAAACAAGGAGACAAAAGGCAAAAAGTGCTAAGAAAATGAACGAATAGAGAAAGAAAGTCATATATATAGGTTGTCTTTAGTGTAGTCTTTTTTGCTTTTATAGTAAATCCTTTTCCCCCAAGTTTCTTTTTCCTAGCCCTTCAAAATTCAACCTTCTTCCTTGGATCTCTCACTCACACACATTTTTCTGAATGTTCTATATGGAAATAAATTACTAAATTGATAAGTAAATTGATGATAAGCTTTGTAAGTTATAGCCCATAGATATATTTTATCATTAAGAACTTATCATATAAACTAATAAGGTATGTTTATTCAACATATAAGCTTTGAAACTGGCCTCTTATCAACAAAATTAAATTTGGAGTTTTACTAAGGTGACGTGTACAAAGATGCAAACTTTATTCAATTAATAAAAAAATGAATAAAAATATTGTAGGGTTTTTCCATGCAGCTTGCCTCGACCGACAAGTCAGCCAAAGTTAGCTACAGATTTTTGTTCATAACTCAAGGCGTTTGTATAGGACAAAGCAAGATGGGAAATCCTATTTTGTGTGGGTTGAGGAAGGTATATTCGGTTATACTTTTGACTTCCATTTATTTTAAATAATTTCTGATAAGGAGTCACATCATAATGTTGCAAGGGTTTATTTTAAATAATTTCTGGTGGTAAAAATTATTATGAGTTTGAAATAGATTTTTTACAAATAAATAATAGGAATGAAGTAAATTTGAAAGAAAAATAAACACAACTAAACACAGGAAGAGAACACCAAGAATTTATATGGTATATGTCCACGGGACAACGATAAGAATAAAATTTTATTAAGAATTTAAGAAGATTATAATAATAACACGTGTAGTCTCATACTCTCGTAAACCCAAACCCCAAATGCATCTCAAAGGAAGTGCGGCGGACTAAGTAGGAAAAAATTGACTAAGAAGTAGGGCATACAACAATGGATCCATTCATTCCCCAAGTGCGCCCAAGTCATCATGCATTATCTGGGCTTGCAGTTGACATTCATTCCCCAAGTGCGCCCAAGTCATCATGCATTATCTGGGCTTGCAGTTGACTAAGCTGTGGTGTATCTAGGGAAACCACTCTTGCAAATACAAAGTTTAGGCGGCTTTTATGAACAAATAACACACTAACATTACTGCATTTTTTCTCCTTTCTAGCCGAAACTCTATATAAGAGTGTGATGTTGGCTACGTCTATGAAAAAAAAGAGTTGTACACGTAATAGAGTTTGAATATAAAAACAAAAGAAAGTTGGATAAAAGACAATAGACTATCAAAATTAAGGTTTAATCCTATGTAACACAATTAAGGTGCACCTTTATTCACTACAAGAAAAATGGTCTTTGGAGACGAACAACTTTCATCACCCAACTTCTTCATTTCGTTACTAGAGTCATTAGGTGACGTACATGGTTGTGTCACATTAAGCAAAACGCTACCTACAGTTGACCCCACAGTTGCTGAAGCTTTAGCCATTCTATGAGCCATCAAACTTGCTTACTTGGAAAGACGGGAAATCCTATTTTGAGTAAGAATTTAAGAAGATTATAATAATAACACGTGTAGTCTCATACTCTCATAAACCCAAACCCCAAATGCATCTCAAAGGAAGTGCGGCGGACTAGGTAGGAAAAAATTGACTAAGAAGTAGGGCATACAACAATGGATCCATTCATTCCCCAGGTGCGCCCAAGTCATTATGCATTATCTGGGGAAACCACTCTTGCAAATACAAAGTTTAGGCGGCTTTTATGAACAAATAACACACTAACATTACTGCATTTTTTCTCCTTTCTAGCCGAAACTCTATATAAGAGTGTGATGTTGGCTACGTCTATGAAAAAAAAGAGTTGTACACGTAATAGAGTTTGAATATAAAAACAAAAGAAAGTTGGATAAAAGACAATAGAATATCAAAATTAAGGTTTAATCCTATGTAACACAATTAAGGTGCACCTTTATTCACTACAAGAAAAATGGTCTTTGGAGACGAACAACTTTCATCACCCAACTTCTTCATTTCGTTACTAGAGTCATTAGGTGACGTACATGGTTGTGTCACATTAAGCAAAACGCTACCTACGGTTGACCCCACAGTTGCTGAAGCTTCAGCCATTCTATGAGCCATCCAACTTGCTTACTTGGAAAGATGGAAGAATATTTTAGTGGAAAGTGATGCCAAGATCTGTGTTGATGCAATATTGGGGATTTCAGCCTGCAGTTGGAACATTTATGCTCTTTGTAATGATGTTAAGAGATTAGCATCAGACTTTAGTTCTTGTAGTTTTTGTTGGGTTAAGCATGAGGCCAACATGGTTGCCCACGAATTAGCCAAGTCTTTTATTCCTAATAGCTTTCCTACTTGTTATTTTTCCAACAATCTCCCAGCCTCTGTGCAAGAGGCCTGGTCAAGAGATTTGCTTTGTATTTCTGCTTTTGTTTAATGAAATATTCGTATTTAGCAACAAAAAAACAATTGATGACGCACATGTTTCGTCACTTAATGTTTTCGTCACCAAAGATTGATGTTATGACAAAGTATTTCGTTTAGCAATTATTCTTTCATCTAAAAGTTTTGTTGCCTAAGGATTTATGTGGTGACAAAATATTTCATCACCAATTAACTTTATTTTATTTTATTTTATTTTTATTAAGCTACTTGATGATGAAATATTTCGTCACTTAATGTATACCGGCTTGGTGATGAAACAAAATGTTTTTTTTTTTTATTTTATATCCGTATATATCGGGCGGGTCGGTTGATATATTTTTTTATGTATACCTGCTTGGTGAGAAAGCCATCATGGAAGAAAAATAAGATTGAAATGAGGATTTCAATATAGGTGTTATCTCCCAACATAACATTCATTTTATGAAAAGGAAACCAAAACTTTGTTACCTCTTTATCTTTTGGACACCTTTCGCTTAATAATTTTAGTAGCTTTATGTGATAAAAATGATTAAGTCGGCCACTTTGCTTCATTAAATAACTTCAGCACACATAAAAAGAGAGAGAGTATAATTACTTGAGGTAGCTTTATGTGATAAAAATGTTTAAAAGTTAGGTACTTGGCTTGATTAGATAACTACAACACACGCAGAAAGAGAGAGAGTATAATTACTTGAGGTAGCTTTATGTGATAAAAATGTTTAAAAGTTAGGTACTTGGCTTGATTAGATAACTACAACACACGCAGAAAGAGAGAGAGTATAATTACTTGAGGCTTATTCCAACAACTTGCCTTAAAACAATCCCCATTCTTTCTTTTGTCTTTACAGGTGCTAGAAGATATGAAGTTTTGAACCCAAACCCAGCAAATCATAAAACTTACACGGAAATAATATATTTATGATTATATAGGTCATTGAATGCCTACTCCACTAATTTGATTCCTTAAGTCCTGAGGCTGACAGTAGGCCTATATGTAATTCGTTATGTTTTGCTTAGTAATATATAAATACCATTCACCTTTACTATATAGTATATAAAAATTGGAGTGTGGTTTAGTAAAATAAAAATAAAAATTAGAGTGTTATCTTTTTACTTTATCATTATTAGATCTAATTTAACTTTAAATTAAAGCTAGAAGTTTTAAGAAGTACTTTAGATAACAATGAAACATTCTCTGTTACACACATCTCGCAAAAGTCCTACTATAAACTATATGATCAACTTATGCATCACCACCGTTTGGAATCCTACAAGTGAATTTCATTCAACTAAGAGTTAATTATCTAAGAATAGCTATCTAAGAACCTTTCCATTGATATATCTCCGATTGTAGAAAACCACTTTCTTATTGACATTTTTGAGTGTTACATTACTCATAGTAGAGGGAAACATGCTTCAAACAATTGAAAAGGCCAAAATATTGCTTTTGTCCTTAAACTATACATGAGTTTTGTTTTTTGTCCTGAACTTTGAAAAAATTCATTTTTACACATGAACTTCGTCCTTTAAAAAAAAAAGTCCGGGGACGAAATTCATGTGTAAAAATGAAAATTTTCAAAATTTAGAGACGAAAAAATAAACTTTTCAAAGTTCAGGAACGAAAAATGAAAACTAATGTCAAGTTTAAGGACGAAAATAATAGTTTAACCCAATTGAAAATAATACCAATTGAGTAATAGAGCAAGACGTGTAGAATTCGAGACTTTTGTTAGAGTGTTGAGATCATAAGCAACCGAGCATTTGGTTGTATCTTTGTGGTAAAAATATCCCAAGCACTTGCAATCCACTTTAACACTTCTTGACAGAACCATTTTCAGTGACACTATCTCCAGTGGTGTATTTGCTCATGAAATGATCTACACCTTCAACTTTGTAGTAGTGGAAATCATTCAGGGCCACAAGAAGTTTGCTTGTTGAGCTTGTAGTGTCCTTACTCAAGCTCAATAACCCATTTGACAATGGGCAAGCAACACATTGGTTGTCCTCACAAAGCCCAAATTCCCCACAATGCTCAAGGCAATTGGCATTCTCTTTGACTCTCACTCCAGTCTCTATCCAAGAGACTGTATGTAACTTCCCAAGCACCCCAATCCACCTTATCATAGTAAGTATATAACCTAATATTACCATAAATGCCAAGACAAAGAAAGGTTAGTGTGCCATTGTAATTGGGCCTAGCCATAAAAACCCCGTTACCACCAATGGATTTTGGAGAAGTTGGCCAAATGATAAACCCAATTACAATGACATTGTGTGCCCATATTCCTGATATTTTTATATATTTTTGAAAAATTAAAGTTAAATTATGTGCACATATCAAGGAAAATACTAAAAACCATGATGAATTTCTGTGTGCAAACCAATGTCAAAAAAATTTATTAATACTCATAATTGAATATTAAATACACATTAACTTATGTTCCTATGGCATTGACCCTATAAGTAATTTTGATAACTTTTGTGAAAAAGGATTTGGGGCTTATCGCAAAATTATTGGTTGGTCTTATGGCAATTCAACGAAAATAGGATGAATCATGAGTCACCTACTTCAAAAGCATGAACAACTAGTCACATACTCCAAACGCAAGAGACAACTACTTAAAAACATGAGTCACCCTTTTCTTTCCCATTTGGTTGACACCTTACCGTTACACACACCTCCTATGTTTTTCTCCAACCATTCCCACACCAATTTTCTGTATCCAACACTTCTTTCTCTTACTCTTTCACTCTTTCTCAAGAACAAAGCACATAAACCATATATTTGAAAATGTAAGACAAAATCTGAATTTTAATTATAATCTTGTTGTTGATCTCACTTATTGTGCTAATCGGTCATTGTTTTTCCTTAGGAGAAATTGAAGGAAACTAAAATCACCAAGCAAGATTTGCTTCTTCTGGTAATCAATATTAGAATTGTGATTATTATATTCATGTTTTCTTTTTAGAATACATAAATTTCTTCATTAAATGCATGTTTTTGTTATATTCTTTCTTTTTAAATTTCATCATCCCACTGTTCTAATTGATTCAACTTCATGACAGAGGAATTTGTAGTGTACAAATATTCTTTGAAATGGAAATGCTATGAGTTATTTTGTTGTTGTTTTGGATTTATGAACCTTCAAAGGTTTTGTTTGAGCATCAATTCATGCATTTGTTTTTATGTTTGTGGATTTTGATCGCTTGAGCATGTATTTTTTTTTTTTTAACAAATTAATTATAGGAGGAAGGAAGCAGCAAGACTAATGATAGTGAAGGAGGTAGGGCTGTAGAAGCCCAAGATTCTGAAAAGAGAAGCAACTATGATGGCACTAAGGATGAGGGAGAGCATACTTGGATTCTAGTGTTTGTAGTAACAAAGCATTTGTTGGCAACATCCCTTATTGTTTGGGATAATGGGTACCTTTTTCGTAAAACCTTCCATCGATTATGGAGCACTATTAATGGCTTAGATGAGATGAATGCTTCCCTTTTGAGAATGTCCCAATTTGGCCAAAGCTCAAAATTGTATAGCAGAAATATACGAGGAAGAAGTACAATAGGTAACTTAGTTGGAATAAGTCCTTAAAGGAGGATTAACAGAATTTCAGTCATTTCAAATCGATAGAATTTCAATCATTCCAAACTAATGTTAGTTACCCTGATGTAATTTCAATTTCTACCATCACAATTTCTAATGACTCGCTTTGAACATATTAGACTCATATTAAGTGGTTTCGTCCTTATATCAAAATTTGAACCCCTCATCCACTAATAAAAGCAAAAAAGTGAAGGGTTTTTACCTCTAAGGGTAGGAAAATCTTAATCGAGATAATGGATCCAGAGCTATGGAACTTGGGTACCTAACCTAAATATAAATAAGTGCCTGGATTTGAACCTTTTTGTTGTTGTTGTTAACTTTGTTTTATAAATACACACAAATATACGTATATACATTAAAACATGCAAAATACACGTAAAAACATATACATGCATGTGTATATTTGAATATATTTGCCATTCATTTCACTTGATCCAAAGCTGTGCGTATCTTTCTATATATTTCCATTAATTTCACTTGATGGTATAACAAAATCAACTTGGGCTCGGGAAATAAAGGCAAACAAAGGAGTGGATCTTCTACTTATGCCCATAAACTTGCTAATACCCATTTGAGAAACTTGCTGATACCCATTTGAGGAGTGCAAGGGTAGAGATTTCAGAATAGTTTATCAATTTTGAGCAATTTGCTAAGGTCTAGTCATAACTCATAATGTCAATCTCAACTGGGGAAGGACAAAATTAGTGAGAGAACAAAAGCGGACATTCCATCTGCAAATCTGAACTAACTTTATAATTTCACTTTTAGTCTTTTAGGTATATATGCGAAATTCATCAACTAATCCCTAGAAAACCAAATTCAAAACCTAAACATGCAACTAATCTGCCATGTATAATGACAAGTATCAATACATGTAATTTTACAAAAAAAAAAAAAAAAAAAAAAAAAAAAATCAATCATACATGAGAGTAATTATCAAAATTTCAGCCACAATCACATAACAAATCGCAAAAATACAAAACCCGACATCAATATAGTGGCGGGCTGAGGGCTCAAGGAATTTTTTCAGGAGTTCATTAAAAAATAATAAATTAAATCTTATACTTTTAAAAGTAATAAATTAAACCTTGAAGTTTAAAAATGTAACAATTTAAACCTCAGGCCTATTCAAGTAGAACAATAGTTTAAATTGTTGCAACCCCTAAACTATAGGATTTAAAATGTAATTTTTCCTTAAAAAATTATCCATAGTAATGCAAAAGAGTAAAAGATTAATTATAAGGTATTCCGTATGTGATGTGAGGACAAATAGACAAAAAAAGAAAAAAGAAAAAATACAACTAAATTTAATTCAACTATGAATTTATGATTAATTAAATTAAATGCACCAACCACTTAAACTATTAATTAAACACTCACAAGGAGTATCCAAATGAATATGATCTTATCTCACAACACGTAAACAGTCATCAACAACACTAGATCATTACAAAATCAAACTCATAAACCAAAAAATAAACCTGTCATCTACTACTTCATTTATTGAGACATTTTGTCAAACAAATAAAGTGTAAACAAAAAATGAAAAATTTGTAAAGTATTCAACAATAAAGCTTAATCTATCCAATACAAAAGAAATTCAATCAAGTCATTCCCATCTCTTTGTTTTCTAATGTTGCTCCTTTTGAGATAACTTGAGATGGTTGAGTCCCTTTCTTTTCTTTTGTATATCTTATATTTTCTTCAATAAAAGTCTTTATTTAGCGAAAAAAAACAAAGAGTCATTTCCATCAAAAAATCACCAGGGACATTAGAGAAACAAATGGTATCAATCCTATGACAACTTGGAAAAAAAAAATTGCTTAGAAGAAAGGAGACCAGAAATGAAGTAGCCACCCTCCTTACAGCTCATAGGAGTTGAATCACATATAAGGGGAACATAAGAAATCTGAATCATTTAAACTTTCCACAAATAAATCCAAAACCACTTGAATCTATCAATAATTTGGAGTTTGTTGGTGAGTAATACAAAAATTATAATAAAATGCAAGGAATTAAAAAATTAATTCAATACAAATTGGACTGAGGCGCGGATATCTCGCTCTCTTTAAGGAGATTCAAGCCCTCTACGGTTGGCAAAGCTCAAAGACCGGTGCAGTAGACCTTCTCTTGACTTGTCCCCTCCAGGATACAACAGCCCAACAGTTTGTTTGGCTCAGACCCAACTCTGCACAAGTGGGTGAGCCCAAAGCTCCACTAGAATAACACTCTTTCTTTGCCTGAAATTCTCTCAATATGTGCTCCAATATTTTTGTGTATTGTGTTGTGTATTTTTTTGATTTGGCTCATCTAATTTAATCTCTGATGTGGCCTGAAATTAATCCCCAATTAATCTGATGTTGGGTCAGTTACTAAGACCATTAATCTGTTTTAAGTACTTTATATGGAATTAGATGAGTTATGAGAGTCATCTCTGTTAATGTCACACATCAACTCAATGCAATACAGATTGGCTAGGAGAATTTTTTCAGAAATTTGGACACATTAACACAATAACATGCATAAATATATAATTTTTCTCTCCCCTTATCAATGTGGGATTCAGTTTTTTTCAAAACACTAACTCCTCACTTTAAACTCATTAACCACATGAAACTCCCATATCTTCACATTTAATTTTTTCAATTTAAATTAATATTATTTCAAATTAATATTAAAATGTTACAAAATTGAAAATAAAACAATAAGCCCAAATCGTTATGTTTTGTTTTAGTAGTAAATAAAAAATTAGAGTATGATTTTTTTGATTTGATCTAATTTAACTCAAAATTAAAGCTAAATGTTTTAAGTACTTTGGATAAGAATGAGACATCTCTGTTACACACATCTCGCAATATTGATGAAACTCATAAGCATTGGTGGAGCAAAATCAATAAGAAAAGAGTCCTCATACAAAATATACATGATCAGTTTATTGAAGCACCACCATTGTTTGGAATCCTACAAGCGAACTCATTCAACTAAGACTTAATTATCTGAGAATAAGAACCTTTCCATTGATAAATCTCTGATTTAGAAAACCACATTCTTATTGACATTTTTGAGTGTTACATTACTCATAAAAGAGGGAAACAAGCTTCAAAAGATTGAAACAATACCAATTGTGCAATAGAGCAAGACATTTTCCCATGCAATTGTTCTGTTACTGATTTGGTACCTTTATGTAACCCACATGCGTAGAATTCGAGACTTTTGTTAGAGTGTTGAGATCATAAGCAACCCAACATTTGGTTGTCTCTTTGTGGTAAAAATAGCCCAAGCACTTGCAGTCCACTGAACACTTCTTGCCACAATCATTTTCATTGACACTATCTCCAGTGGTGTATTTGCTCATGAAATGATCCACACCTTCAACTTTGTAGTAGTGGAAATCATTCACTCCACAAGAAGTTAGCTTCTTAGGCTTGCAGTCCTTACTCCAACCCACTAACCCATTTGACAATGGACATGCAACACATTGGTTGTCCTCACAAAGCCCAAATTCCCCACAACGCTCAGGCAATTGGCACTCACTCTCAGTCCAGTCTCTATCAAAAAGAGTGTATGTATTTTCCCAAGCACGCCAATCCACCTTATCGTAGTAAGTATAGAACCTAATATTACCATCAATGCCAAGACGAAGAAAGGTTAATGTGCTATTGTATTTGGGCCTAGCCAAAATCCTGTTACCACTATTGGAGGAATTGGCCAAATGGTACTCTAAGCCTATATCATAAGCATAACCCTCATCAGTGTCTGGGGTACAATATACTGTCACATTCTCTAATGAGCCCTCCTGAATAGAAAACCAATCAGAAGATAAGAAGTAGAGAATAGGCCTTGGAGAATTCTTGCTCTTATAGTACAAAGACAATCCTTTAGGCTCCATCACCAAGCTATAAGGCCCATCTTTGTTATCACTTTTAGAAGCTCGGCTTACAAGCTTGTTTACACCCTTGGCCCTCAAAGATTGACCAACCAAGAGTGTATCCGTGGGATAGTCAAAACTTTGCCAAATAAAATTGCCCTTTGAGTTGAGAAGTACCATGTTACCATTTGATAACAATTTGAAGCCCACCACACCTTTGTTGGCCGTGTTGGTTTGCCAAGCAACTCGCCCATCAGCATCAGCCAAGACTAAGTTCCCATTGGACCCAAATGTAAGGGTGGCATTTTCGTGAACTGGGTTGCCTCTATTGGCTTCCCAAACCCAACGAAAGAGTGACTCTGAACGTGTGGTAGCCATGCGTAATGCGAGTGTGAATGCATTAGGGGTGGTGTTATAAAAACAAAGTTGGAATGGGGAATTGAAAGTTGGTAGAGTACGATAGTTTCCATCGTACTCAACAACGTATGGCCCTAATTCTCCTTCATTAACAAACCTAAATGTTTCATTGCGAGGAACAGAAGCTTGAGCAATGAAGGCAAAAAGTGAGAAAAGGAAGAGGGAAAGCAAGCGCATTGTAACTAAAGGAGAAGAAGACATTTTGGTCATGGTTGTGATTGTGACTATGTCTTAATGTGGATTATACAGCTTATGCTATGCTTTATTTATAGTGAGTGGAGAGGGGACAATATGATTAAAAAAGTAGTTTAAAAACGTGTGGTTTCAAAAGGAGAACTCCAACGAAGACCAAGAAATTCTTATATTCAAATAATACAATGGATTTCAGGCACCTATTTTTGATAAGGCAAATGTGATCAATATCATGAAGCCTTATTTAAATTATATTTAATCGCCGACTTCATCAAGTTGTGGATGTGATTCAAAAAAATAATTATATTTTGCTTTAGTAAAAGCAGCTGCCCATATTTGTCTAGAACTTTTGGGTTAAACAATTCAATAATATTACGAGTCCATATCCATTGTCCATCAAACAATCAATAAAGGGTTATGGATAAGTTCAAATTAATGAAAAAAAAAGAACTTATACGGAAATGTACTATGCCAGTCTGTCAATTTGGATTAGGTGCTCATATTAAATTGCTTAACTAAGTAAGTTCGAGGTCCAAGTTTTCTGAAAACCTGACAACAGTTTTGGACTATAGCCATTTTTGTCTTTTCAAATTCAATGACCCCAAAACAACAATTTGGGTCAGTTTCAGGAGCAATTTAATATGAGGCCCTACCTGGCACCTACATCAACATGAGATTTCACCCCAAGTTCAACAAAAGATTTTTTTTTGCCAAAACAAAAAACAAAAGATTTCTTCAACTCGTGATTTCATGTCGGGTTGAAATCTTAGGTTCAACTTGTGATTTTAGTATTGCATGATTTACCATCTTATCGTGATGACACACGCCCACTCAACGTAATTGCATGATTTGAAGCCATGGTTTAAAGCAAGGATAAAATTTGATTACAAACTTGATTTGTAACCAACTTATTATAATCTATTATTCGACAACTAATAAAATCATTCATTTTTACGTTTACCTTATAATGAATTTTGTTTTTATTAAGCTGACTAGTCAAACTCTTTTGTTAAAACAATGTGCTATTATTTTTTAGTGAGACAATGACATTCATCTCATGAAAAAGACATCAAAACTTTAATTAGCTATGGAAATATACCTCTTCATCAAAACCAAGGGACACCTTTCGTTTGATAATTTTAGCCGTAAAAATGTTTAAAAGTTAGCTACTTGGCTTGATTAAATAACCTACAACACACACATAAAGAGATACAGTATAATTACTTGTGACTTATTCCAACAACTTGCCTCTCAAAAATCCTTATTTTTTCTTTTGTCTTTTCTACACTAGGAGATGAAGTTATGATGTATGAACCCAAACCTAGCAATTATAAAACTTGCTCGGAAATAATATATTTATGATCATATAGGTCTTTGCATGTCCACTACACTAATTTGATTTCTTAAGCCCTGAGGCTGACAGTAGGCTCATATGTAATTTGTTATGTTTTGTTTTAGTAATATATAAATACCATTTACCTTTAATATATAGTATATAAAAATTAGAGCCTGATTTTTTTACTTAATCATTTGATCTAGTTTAACTCTAAATTAAAGCTAGAAGTTTTAAGAAGTACTTTGGATATATAAGAATGAAATATTCTCTGTGACATACATCTCGCAATATTGATGAAACCCATAAGCATTGGTGGAGCAAAATCAAGAATTTTAAAAAGTTTGTCTTACAAAATATTTGATAAGTTTATTGAAGCATTACTGTTTGGAATCCTACAAACGAACTCATTCAACTAAGACTTAATTAACAGAGAATAAGAACTATTAAGAACATAATCAAGCTTTTTCCATTGATATATCTCCGATTGTAGAAAACCACTTTCTTATTGGCATTTTTGAGTATTAAATTACTCATAAAAGGGAAACAAGCTATTGAAACAATACCAATTGTGCAATAGAGCAAGATATTTCCCCCAATGCAATTGTGCTATTAGTGATTTGGTACCTTTATGTAACCCACATGAGTAGAATTCGAGAATTTTGTTAGAGTGTGGAGATCATAAGCGACCCAACATTTGGTGGCCTCTTTGTGGTAAAAATAGCCCAAGCACTTGCAATCCGCTGAACACTTCTTGCCACAATCATTTTCAGTGACACTATCTCCAGTGGTGAATTTGCTCGTGAAATGATCTACACCTTCAACTTTGTAGTAGTGGAAATCATTCACTCCACAAGAAGTTAGCTTCTTGGGCTTGCAGTCCTTACTCCAGCCCACTAACCCATTTGACAATGGGCATGCAACACATTGGTTATCCTCACAAAGCCCAAATTCCCCACAACGCTCAGGCAATTGGCACTCACTCTCACTCCAATTTCTATCAAAGAGAATGTATGTAACTTCCCAAGCACCCCAATCCACCTTATCATAATAAGTAAAGAACCTAATATTACCATCAATGCCAAGACGTAGAAAGGTAAATGTGCTATTGTATTTGGGCCTAGCCCAAGTCCCACTATTGGTGGTGTTGCCCAAATGGTGCTCTAAGCCAATATCAAAAGCATAGCCCTCATCGGTGTCAGGGGTACAATGTACTTTCACATACTCTAAAGAGTCCTCCTGAGTAGAAAGCCAGTCAAAATATGTGAAGTAGAGAACAGGCTTTGGAGAATTCTTGCTCTTATAGTACAAAGCCAATCTTTTAGGTTCCATCACCAAGCTGTATGGCCCATCTTTGTTTTCCCTTTCAGAAGCCCGGCTTACAAGCTTGGTTACACCCTTGGCCCTCAAAGATTGACCAACTAAGAGTGTATCAGTGGGATAGTCAAAACTTTGCCAAATAAACTTACCCTTTGAGTTGAGAAGTACCATGTTACCATTTGGTAACAATTTGAAGCCCACCACACCTTTGTTGGCCGTGTTGGTTTGCCAAGCAACTCGCCCATCAGCATCAGCCAAGACTAAGTTCCCATTGGACCCAAATGTGAGGGTGGCATTTTCGTGAACTGGGTTGCCTCTATTGGCTTCCCAAACCCAACGAAAAAGTGACTCTGTACGTCTTGTACCCAAGCGTAACGCAAGGGTGAAAGCATTAGGGGTGGTGTTATAAAAGTAAAGTTGGAACGGAGAAGTAGATTTGGGTAGAGGACGATAGCTTGCATCGTACTCAACAATATATGGCCCAAATTCTCCTTCATTAACATACCTAAATGTTTCATTGAGAGGAACAGAAGCTTGAGCAATGAAGGAAAAAAGGGAGAGAAGCAAGAGGCAAAGCAAGTGCATTGTAGATAAAGGAGAAGAAGACATTTGGGTCATGGTTGTTTGTATTGTAATCTTTGGTCATGCCTATTCTTTATTTATAGTGAGTAGGGAAGGGGCAATAGGGTAATTAAACTTCTCTAAATATTTGGATGTGGATGATTTATGTATCTATGCAATAATCCAATGTATTGCAGATTTGCAGGCTCAGAAGTCAGAATCTATGCAATGCAGTGACACTTTGAATAGATGTATCGCATACTAAATGCGGGTGTCGGCATATGAGAAACGTAGCCATTTTGAGTCTCTAGATACTTATCCAAATATTCATAAAATATTTCAGAAAGTGCTTTCAATGGATGAACAACATATTAGGCAAAATAAAATTTTGCTACAGTAATAAAGCATTTTTACATTGATATTATTTATTTACCATTTATTATTTTACTATTTCTCTGCCAATCTCTCTCCTCTCTCTTCTTTTTCCATCCTGTTGCTCTCTCTAGCAACAGAGAGACGAAGATGGGTCAATTCTTCTCAACCTATACTCCTGCCATGGCAAAGGTTCTATAAGGAGCAGACTCACCATCAAAACTCACATTAAGTTGATCAATCTCATCTGTCATGAAATTTGATAGGAAAGGAATTTATCAATAGTACCAACAAAAGAATTTTATAATACATGTGATTATCTTAGCTTTCCAGTTTCAACTCCAATAAATTAAAGCTCAGTGGGATATATACAAAACAAACACAAAACATTACGAAGGGGGAAAACCCCATAAATGTAGCTTTACTTGCAACACTCACACATGGGATCAAGGCCATCTGAACAAGCTCTTAGAAAACTAGAGGATTGTTGATTGGATATAGAGAAGTGAGAAGCACTGTGACCATGAGAGATTGTTGCATTTTTTGTTTGTAGTGTCGAAGTCTCTGTTGGTAGTGTCTGAAAAGGGAGAGCAAAGAGAGAGAGGTGAATGGAAGAGAGAGAGAAGACAAATATAAGTTATTAAAATAAAGAAGATAAAATAAAGAAGAAAAAATAATATTTTAATAGAATGGAGTTGAAAATACATTATGGGATGGCGTGTAATTAAAAGTAAGTAGGCAAAATAGAAAAAAGTAAATGCATAAGCTAAATTTTTCTCAAAATTTTGCATAAACCAGTTGGGAATGCTCTTAATGCATGCCTAAAGGTATTTATTAAGTTTTGATCAATTGATTCAAATAACCTTATTTTTAAGTAGAATGAAGTAAAAATATGATAAATGTATAAATAGTGTCATAAAAAGTGATTCTATAATGTGTAAAAGGATTAAATATAGTTTTGGTCCTTAACATTTATTCAAGAGAAAGGAGAGCTTGGTTCCCCTTTTAAGATAAAACAACACATGTTATATATTTTCCTTTATGTTTGGTTTTAAAATCTTAAGATAGATGATAGATGAAAAGTGAATTTAGTTCTATTAAAATTTTAGAGATAGAAACAGATAAAAGTAAATCGGGTCAGTGAGCTCAAAGCAACACGCATTGGAGAGAATACAAATTATCTATCCAGTCGATTGGAGATGTGGTTTGATTTGCTTGAAAACGAGAATATTGAATGACAATGAAGTCCCTGAAAAGAAGAAGAAAGAAGCTCCTTGTGGGATATCCATGGGGTACCAAGCGCTTGAGTCTTGGGCACTTGAAAATACCGTGCTGGAGAAAATTTGTTTGGGCTTGCATGTCGGCCTCCTTTGCATGGGCTACCAACAGCTTGAGTAGTGGGCCATTAAAAAGTGGGAGGTGAAGCAAATTGTTTTGGTGGATTTTTTATTTTTATTTTTTTAAAACTTTCTCAAGTGAGGATTAGATTTCTATTGAACAAATTGAAAAATTATTTAATACTCTAACATGAATAATGAGTCATACTATAAATTTAGTTAGTTTAATTCACTATTATGGAAGAGGAAGAAATATCACTCCTAAAATATAACAGATTAGGAGTTAGGACACAACTTTTATTATATAGTATATGATATGATATGAATTATAAAAAGAAAAAGAAAAACTATAGTTTTACTATTTTGATTACATAATAATAATAATATGAGATTAGAATAATATATATGGTGTTCGTGGGTTACAAATGAATTTTCAATAATCCAATCGAGCATTACATGTTTAGGTCCTCACTCCCCCAAAATCTCTAATTCAATTAAATGGAAAACTAAATTTGGTCTTTAGCGCAAGGAAATGCACAACAGGCTTATAAGCATTTGGCCTTGAGCCTTGAATGATCCTAACCACCTTGTAGTCTTCTGAATAAGGATCATAACCAATTCCATGTATCACATTATATTTTTTGCCTATGCTTGATCACAATCGCTGCCACTAATATCTCTAACTAGTTCTAAGTTCGAAGTTCTAAGTGCTAACTCAGTTCTAGGCTTTGGGCAAGGATTCATATCTTAGGCCCAAATATGTATAAAAGTTCAAAGTCCTCATATTATATATGTGGGACTACACATTTTTCTCTTTCACAGCAGCTACTTCTCAAACAACTCCATTTTCATATTCTAAAGCCCAAATGGGTTTTGATGAGCACCATTTTGTCTAAGAAATCTTAAATTCTGGCCTAGCTACGACACACGCCACTTTACCACCTAAGCCAAGCCCCAAGGCCTCAACCATTCATTTAAGTCAATAAGTTTGATTTCTAAACCTTTAATAAATCGATACGGTTTGAAAACAATTTTCTGTCACTTCCACACTGTTTAGAATAACATAACCAAAGTTTTTAATTTCGTTTCATTCAAATTAAAATAGCCGAAATCTTGCATATCTTGAGAGACGGAAGTTTACATTTTATTTTATTTTAATATAAATTTAAATATTATTAAATTTTATAAATATTGTTTTAGTCAATATTATTGCTTATAAAATTATTATACATTTATATTTATTTAATAATTATATCATTTATAATGTCATCGATTCAATCCCGATCGGACGAAAGAACCAAAAACTAGTCTATTTTTTTTATTCTTTGTCCGGTCCGGTATTTAAAGCAACGGGTGTATGTGCTTGAAACTAGGTGTGTGTAGATCATAAAACCATGTGTCATTGTAATATCATGAGTAGTGTACTTTAATTTTGTGATTAAAAAAATGTTAATTACCATTTTGGTCCTCAACCTATGGTATTTGTGTCAAAATCATCATCAAACTTTCAAATGTGTCAATTTGTTCCTCAATCCTTTAATACTTGTGTCAAAATGGCCTTTGTCATTAAATTAAAGCTAGAAGTTTTAAGAAGTACTTTAGATAAGAATGAAACATTCTCTATTACACACATCTTGCAAAAGTCCTGCTACAAACTATATGATCAACTTAGGCATCACCACCGTTTGGAATCCTACAAGGCTACAAGCGAACTCATTCAACTAAGACTTAATTATCTAAGAATAACTACCTAAGAACCTTTCCTTTGATATATCTCCGATTGTAGAAAACCAATTTCTTATTGACATTTTTTCATAGAAGAGGGAAACATGCTTCAAACAATTGAAAATAATGCCAATTGTGCAATACATCAAGACATGTGTAGAATTTGAGACTTTTGTTAGAGTGTTGAGATCATAAGCAACCCAAAACTTGGTTGTATCTTTGTGGTAAAAGTGGCCCAAGCACTTGCAATCCACTGAACACTTCTTGCTAGAATCATTTTCTGTGACACTATCTCCAGTGGTGTTATTTGCTCATGAAATGATCTACACCTTCAACTTTGTAGTAGTGGAAATCATTCAGCCCACAAAAAGTTAGCTTGTTGAGCTTGCAGTGTCCTTACTCCAGCCCAATAACACATTGGTTGTCCTCACAAAACCCAAATTCCCCACAATGCTCAGACAATTGGCATTCTCTCTAACTCTCACTCCAGTCTCTATCCAAGAGACTGTATGTAACTTCCCAAGCACCCCAATCCACCTTATCATAGTAAGTATATAACCTAATATTACCAAAAATGCTAAGACGAAGAAAGGTTAGTGTGCCATTGTAATTGGGCCTAGCCATAAAAACCCGTTACCACGAATGGATTTTGGAGAAGTTGGCCAAATGGTAGGCCCAATTACAATGGCATTGTGTGCACATATTCCATTAAATGATATTTTTATATATTTTTTAAAAATTAAAGTCAAATTGTGTGCATATATCAAGGAAAATACTCAAAACCATGATGAATTTGTGCGTGCAAACCAATGTTGAAAAAATTTATTAATTCTCATAATTGAATATTAAATACACATTAACTTATGTTCCTATGGCATTGACCCTATAAGTAATTTTGACAACTTTTGTGAAAAAGAATTTGGGGCTTATGGCAAAATTATTGGTTGGTCTTATGGTGATTCAACGAAAATAGGATGAATCATGAGTCACCTACTTCAAAAGCATGAACCACTAGTCACATACTCCAAACGTAAGAGACAACTACTTAAAAACATGAGTCACCCTTTCTTTCCCATTTGGTTGACACCTTACTGTTACACACACCTTCTATGTTTTTCTGCAACCATTCACACACCAATTTTCTGTATCCAACACCTCTTTCTCTTACTCTTTCACTCTTTCTCAAGAACGAAGCACATAAACCATATATTTGAAAATGTAAAACAAAATCTGAATTTTAATTATAATCTTGTTGTTGATCTCACTTATTGTGCTAATCGGTCATTGTTTTTCCTCAGGAGAAATTGAAGGAAGCTAAAATCACCAAGTGAGATTTTCTTCTTCTGGTAGTCAATATAAGAATTGTGATTATTATATTCATGTTTTCTTTTTAGAATACATAAATTTCTTCATTAAATGCATGTTTTTGTTATATTCTTTCTTTTTAAATTTTATCATCCAAGTGTTCTAATTGATTCAACTTAACGACAAAGGAATTTGAAGTGTACAAATATTCTTTGAAATGGAAATGCTATGAGTTATTTTGTTGTTGTTTTGGATTTATGAACCTTCAAAGCTTTTGTTTGAGCATCAATTCATGCATTTGATTTTATGTTTGTGGATTTTTGATCGCTTGAGCATGTATTTTTTTTTTAACAAATTAATTATAGGAGGAAGGAAGGAGCAAGTCTTATGATAGTGAAGGAGGTAGGGCAGTAGAAGCCCAAGATTCTGAAAAGAGAAGCAACTATGATGGCACTAAGGATGAGGGAGAGCAGACTTGGATTTTGGTGTTTGTAGTAACAAAGCATTTGTTGGAAACATCCCTTATTCTTTGGGATAATGGGTACAAGTTTCATAAAACCGTACATCGATTATGGAGCAATGTCAATGGCTTGGATGAGATGAATGCTCCCCTTTTGAGAATGTCTCAATTTGGCCAAAGCTCGAGATTGTGTAGCAGACATATATGAGGAAGAAGTACAATAGGTAACTTAGTTGGAATAAGTCCTTAAAGGAGGACTAATAGAATTTTAGTCATTTCAAATCGATGGAATTTCAATAATTCCAAACTAATGTTAGTTACCTTGATGTAAATTCAATTTCTACTATCATAATTTCTAATGACTCGCTTTGAACATATCAGACTCATATTAAGTGGTTTCGTCCTTATATCAAAATTTGAACCACTCATCCACTAATAAAAGCAAAAAAGTGAAGGGCTTTTACCTCTGAGAGTAGGGAAATCTTGATCGGGATAATGGATCCAGAGCTATGGAACTTGGGTGCCTAACCTAAATATAAATAAGCGCTTGGATTGGACTTAACCTTTTTGTTGTCGTTATTAACTTTGTTTTATAAATACACACAAATATATGTATATACATTAAAACATGCAAATACACATAAAATCATATACATGCATGTGTATATTTGTATATATTTGCCATTCATTTCACTTGATCCAAAGCTATGCGTATCTTTCTATATATTTCCATTAATTTCACTTGATGGTATAACAAAATCAACTTGGGCTCAGGAAATAAAGGCAAACAAAGGAGTGGATCTTCTACTTACGCCCATAAACTTGCTAATACCCATTTGAGAAACTTGTTGATACCCATTTGAGAGGTGCAAGGGTAGAGATTTCATAATAGTTTATCAATTTTGAGCAATTTGCTAAGGTCTAGCCATAATATCAATCTCAACTGGGGAAGGACAAAATAAGTGAGAGAACCAAAGCGGACATTCCATTTGCAAATCTGAACTAACTTTATAATTTCACTTTTAGTCTTTTAAGTATGCGAAATCCATCAGCTAATCCTTAGAAAACCAAATTCAAAACCAAAACATGCAACTAATCCGCCATGTATAATGACAAGTATCAATACATGTAATTTTACAAAAAAAAAAAAAAAAAAAATCAATCATACATGAGAGTAATTATCAAAATTTCAGCCACAATCACATAACAAATCGCAAAAATACAAAACCCGACATCAATATAGTGGCGGGCTGACGGCTCAAGGAATTTTTTCAGGAGTTCATTAAAAAATAATAAATTAAACCTTATACTTTTAAAAGTAATAAATTAAACCTTGAAGTTTAAAAATGTAACAATTTAAACCTCGGGCCTATTCAAGTAGAACAATAGTTTAAATTGTTGCAACCCCTAAACAGTAGGATTTAAAATGTAATTTTTCCTTAAAAAATTATCCATAGTAATAGCAAAAGAGTAAAAGATAAATTATAAGGTATTCCGCATGTGATGTGAGGACAAATAGACAAAAAAAAATACAACTAAATTTAATTCAACTATGAATTTATGATTAATTAAATTAAATGCACCAACCACTTAAACTATTAATTAAACACTCACAAGGAGTATCCAAATGAATATGATCTTACCTCACAACACGTGAATAGTCATCAACAACACCAGATCATTACAACATCAAACTCATAAACCAAAAAATAAACCTATCATCTAGTAATTCATTTATTGAGACATTTGGTCAAACAAATAAAGTGTAAACGAAAAATTAAAAATTTGTAAAGTATTCGACTATAAAGCTCAATGCATCCAATAGAAAATAAATTCAATCAAAGTCATTCCCATCTCTCTGGTTTCTAATGTTGCTCCTTTTGAGATAACTTGAGATGGTTGAGTCCCTTTCTTTTCTTTTGTATATCTTATATTTTCTTCAATAAAAGTCTTTATTTAGCCAAAAAAAAAAAAAGTCATTCCCATCAAAAAAATCTATTTGATATAAAATCAAACTTTTTCAAAGTTTGTTGCAAACCTTAAATTTAGAATTGCTAATCTAACTTCGAACTTCAAAAGGGTGTGCTTAGTCCGAATTATGCCTTAATGATAAATGATAAATGATTTTTTATTTATTTTTTTTTTTTCATAGTACCAAACAAAGTATGAAGGATGAAATAGAATTGTAGATCCAACAAGATAAATACATAGATATTTTGCATTAAAGATTACAAAGAATAAGTACAATAAGAACAACTAATGAACACACTTGAATACACTTAAAGAACACACTTTAGATCATAATGGATCTCTTGCACATGAGTTGTGGAAGTTGAGTTGTAGAGAGCCACTTTGAAGAATAAACCTTCTTATTAAAAGTTAAAAGGGTGGTTATTTCCATCAAATAAATACCTATCAATAACTACTTTGGGTGGTTTATTTTTAGGAAAATAACTAATCCCAATAGTTTGGAGATCATAACACATGTCATCCACATCATGGAAGTTATTGGTGGTTACATCCTACCATTAACTTCCTCCATGAAGGTTGGAAATAATGACACATGTAAATGAAAGTTACAAATAATTTTATTTCTATATAATTACACATATAATATGGCTACCAATTTAATATATAAAATATGGTGGTCAATATTATATATATAACACTATATAATAAAATTATTTTTATGTGTAAACACATGCCTCCTCGTCCATTTAGATGACGTTTAGGAATCTAAAATGAATGATAAACAATTCAATTCACAATAATATGGTTGTCAACTTAGTTGTTTGATTTTTCATGGCCCAAAGTTCAGACCAATTATATAAACAAAATTGTGGCCTATTAGCCACTCTCAAACCAAGTGTAGCAATTATATATCAACCAAAGTTTCTGCCTAAAGCCATTTTGAAATCAGAACAAATGAATGCTCCAAATTTGCTGGCTTGGAAGCTTTGAATTGCTGCCAATTTTGGTACTTCGAATTTGCTATCCCTAATTTCGAATTTGCTATTCCTAATTGTTCCTTGCTCGAGGCATGGACTTCGAACTTGCTACTAAGTTATGAAAGACTAAGACTTTCCAAACCCACTTCGAGACTTTGAATCACTATCTCAGAGACTTCGAATCGATGAATGAAAAGCTTCATTGTTACCTCGAAGTGCTTGTTGCTGCCTCGAATTGATGGACATGGAGGATCGAAGCTAACTGTTTGGAGTTTCATCAAGACAACTAAGAAGGCTGATAGATGTTGATCTATTTCTCACTTAATTGATTATGGCCATTCAGATTTTATGAGATCTGGCATCATCATTCATGGCCCAGTCTTCTTTTTGCTGAAACATTAATAAAACTCATTTGGAAATTTGGAAAAACCTCTTATTTATTCGCTTTCCTAAGGCCACACGGCAACATTTAAACCATGCACATCTTTAAGACCAATACATAAAAGCCACAGATCATATCATAGTTTAGCCAATTTTGCTTAAAACAAAATGCTTACACCTAACATCAATTGACCAAAGTAGCAATGCTATACTGCCAAAGACGTCATGGATATAATGGTCTTACTTTGAACTCAAATACATGATAAAGTATAACAAGTTTTTAAGAGACCATTCTTTGCACGACAGATTTTTCACAAATGTGCTATTAAAGTAGCAAAATCCGCTTTTAGCATTATTATAGTCTTTCAATTGCAGTAACCATTTCGAATAAATTTTTAGATCATGAGATCCAAGCAACCAATGTGGGTGCTCAATTTCAAAGACATTATTAGAAAATTGGTTTGTCATCCACCATTTTTCATATGCTTTGTCTTTGAATAAAAAACTCAATGATTTTTTTGGCACTTTCTTGCCATTCTCCAAGAATAAAATCATAGGACATTTGTTATCTCACAAGTTTTAATTCTTGAGTTAAATCATTAGTGAATTTTTCATCATTAAACTCTTCATCTTTGGCAAGTTGATCATTATTTTCCATAGAAAAATCATTTTTCTCAAGATTAACTTCACAAGGCATTTCATGCCCTCCTAGTATTAATTCTTGAGTTAAAATAGATTTTTTCTCAATCAATGTTTCATCTATGGAAAATTCATCGGTATTTTCCTTAGATTCCACCTTTGATGCAAAAACTTTTCTGTTAAATATTCTTATAGCTTCATTCCAATCAAGAGAAGAATCATTGGACACTTCATATCTATTAAAATCTATTACTTGATTATTAATGGATTGACCATATTGATCATTCTCTACGAGATGATCATAGCCATATTGATCATTCTTTATGAGATGATCATAGCCATATTGTTGTGGGGAGACGTGTTTTGTTGAATTTCCATAAAGACGATAATATATCTTATGGTAATCACTCCATAATTCATCATTTTGTTTATACAACTTTTGAATGATGAAGTTTCTTTCTTATAGACTTCATCTGATGCATAGTAATAATCCCACCGAATTTGATCTTCAAGTTGAAAAACAAAGTTGGAATGGGGAATTAAATGGTGGTAGAGCACGATAGTTTCCATGGTACTCAACAACGTATGGCCCTAATTCTCCTTCATTAACAAACCTAAATGTTTCATTGCGAGGAACAGAAGCTTGAGCAATGACGGCAAAAAGTGAGAAAAGGAAGAGGGAAAGCAAGGGCATTGTAACTAAAGGAGAAGAAGACATTTTGGTCATGGTTGTGATTGTGACTTTGGCCTGTGGATTATTGCGCTTAAGCTATGCTTTACTTATAGTGAGTGGAGAGGGGACAATATGATTAAAAACGTGTGGTTTCAAAAGGAGAACTCCAACGAAGACCAAGAAATTCTTATAATCAAATAATACAATGGATTTCAGGCACCTATTTTTGATAAGGCAAATGTGATCAATATCGTGAAGCCTTATTTAAATTTTATTTAATCGCCGACTTCATCAAGTTGTGGATGTGATTCATAAAAATAATTATATTTTGCTTTAGTAAAAGCAGCTGCCCATATTTGTCTAGAACTGTTGGGTTAAACAATTCAATAATATTACGAGTCCATATGCATTGTCCAGTCAAACAATCAATAAAGGGTTATGGTAAGTTCAAATTAAAGAGAAAAATGAACTTATACGGAAATGTACTATGCCAGTCTGTCAATTTGGATTAGGTGCTCATATTAAATTGCTTAACTAAGTAAGTTCGAGGTCCAAGTTTTCTGAAAACCTGACAACGGTTTTGGACTATAGGGCTATAGCCATTTTTTGTCTTTTCAAATCCAATGTCCCCAAAACAGCTATTTGGATCAGTTAGTATTGCATGGGTTGAATTCTTTTTTTCTTCTCACATTTTTTAAAATTTTTTACTTTTTAAATTTTTTTAATAATTGATTGAGATGAAAAGTTAAACAGTTAACTTTCAATTTCAACCACTCAATTAGTATTGATGCAATACCAATGAATATCAATCCAAAGATTTCTTCAACCCGTGATTTCATGTTGGGGTTGAAATCTTGGTTCAACTTGCGATTTTATTATTGCATGATTTGTATCTTATATATCGTGATGACACATGCCCACTCAACGTAAAAGCGTGATTTGAAAGCCATGGTTTAAAACAATGTGGTATTCATTTTTTAGTGAGGCAGAGCTATGGAAAATGGAAATATAACTACAAAACCAAGGGACTCCTTTCGTTTGATAATTTTAGTAGCTTTATGCCTTAAAATGTTTAAAAGTTAGCTACTTGGCTTGATTAAATAACTACAACACACACAGAAATAGATACAGTATAATTACTTGAGGCTTATTCCAATAACTTGCCTTTAAAAAATCCTTGTTCTTTCTTTTGTCATTTTTACACGTGCTAGAAGATATGAAGTTATGATTTATGAACCCAAACCTAGAAATTATAAAACTTGCTCGGAAATAATATATATTTATGATCAAATAGGTCTTTGCATGTCTACTCCACTAATTTGATTCCTTAAGCCATGAGGCTGAGAGTAGGCTCAAATGGAATCGTACAAACGAACTCATTCAACTAATTAAGACTTAATTATCAGAGAATAAGAACAATTAAGAACATAATCAAGTTTTTTTATTGATATATCTCCTACTTTAGAAAACCACTTTCTTATTGGCATTTTTGAGTATTAAGTTACTCATAAAAGGGAAACAAGCTATTGAAACAATACCAATTGTGCAATAGAGCAAGACATTTCCCCCAATGCAATTGTGCCATTAGTGATTTGGTACCTTTATGTAACCCACATGAGTAGAATTCGAGAATTTTGTTAGAGTGTGGAGATCATAAGCGACCCAACATTTGGTGGCCTCTTTGTGGTAAAAATAGCCCAAGCACTTGCAATCCGCTGAACACTTCTTGCCACAATCATTTTCAGTGACACTATCTCCAGTGGTGAATTTGCTCGTGAAATGATCTACACCTTCAACTTTGTAGTAGTGGAAATCATTCACTCCACAGGAAGTTAGCTTCTTGGGTTTGCAATCCTTACTCCAGCCCACTAACCCATTTGACAATGGACATGCAACACATTGGTTGTCCTCACAAAGCCCAAGTTCCCCACAACGCTCAGGCAATTGGCACTCACTCTCACTCCAGTCTCTATCAAAAAGAGTGTATGTATTTTCCCAAGCACTCCAATCCACCTTATCATAGTACGTATAGAACCTAATATTACCATCAATGCCAAGACGAAGAAAGGTAAATGTGCTATTGTATTTGGGCCTAGCCAAAATCCCACTATTGGAGGTGTTGCCCAAATGGTACTCTAAGCCAATATCATAAGCATAGTTCTCTTCAGTGTCAGGGGTACAATATACTTTCACATACTCTAAAGAGCCCTCCTGAGTAGAAAGCCAGTCAAAATATGTGAAGTAGAGAATAGGCCCTGGAGAATTCTTGCTCTTATAGTACAAAGCCAATCTTTTAGGTTCCATCACCAAGCTGTAAGGCCCATCATTGTTATCCCTTTCAGAAGCCCGGCTTACAAGCTTGGTTACACCCTTGGCCATCAAAGATTGACCAACCAAGAGTGTATCAGTGGGATAGTCAAAACTTTGCCAAATAAACTTACCCTTTGAGTTGAGAAGTACCATGTTACCATTTGGTAACAATTTGAAGCCCACCACACCTTTGTTGGCCGTGTTGGTTTGCCAAGCAACTCGCCCATCCGCATCAGCCAAGACTAAGTTCCCATTGGAGCCAAATGTGAGGGTGGCATTTTCGTGAACTGGGTTGCCTCTATTGGCTTCCCAAACCCAACGAAAAAGTGACTCTGTACGTCTTGTACCCAAGCGTAACGCAAGGGTGAAAGCATTAGGGGTGGTGTTATAAAAGTAAAGTTGGAACGGAGAAGTAGATTTGGGTAGAGGACGATAGCTTGCATCGTACTCAACAATATATGGCCCAAATTCTCCCTCATTAACATACCTAAATGTTTCATTGGGAGGAACAGAAGCTTGAGCAATGAAGGAAAAAAGGGAGAGAAGCAAGAGGCAAAGAAAGTGCATTGTAGATAAAGGAGAAGAAGACATTTTGGTCATGGTTGTTGATACTGTAATCTTTGGTCATGCCTATGCTTTATTTATAGTGAGTGGATAAGGGGCAATAGGGTAATTAAACTTCTCTAAATATTTGGATGTGGATGATTTATGTATCTAGAAGAAAATATGATTTAAAAAAGTGTGATCACTACCGTAATTCCTCTAGTTAAAAGCAGCAGCTCAAATTTGTCTAGAACTTTTTGTTCAAGTTGAAACAATTCGTATATGACAAGTCAAAAAGTATTGTCCAGTCAAAGAATCAATCAGATTTTATTCATAATAATCTATGCAATAATGCAATGGTATTGCAGATTTGCATGCTCAGAAGTCAGAATCTATGCAATGCAATGCAGTGACACTTGAATAGATGTATCGCATACTAAATGCGGGTGTCGGCATATGAGAAACGTAGCCATTTTGAGTCTCTAGATACTTATCCAAATATTCATAAAAAAACAAAAAGCAAAAAACGATTTTTATCAAGATTTAGATGTGAATGTGGCGGGACCAAATAATTTTGCTGATATCCAACGAATTGGAATGGGATTGGAACGTGGGAGATTAGTTGTTTGATATGAAAGCATACAAAACATTTATTTGCTCTGCTCACCAGTCCAAAAATGATCGCCGACGGTCATATATGATTTCCCAGCAAGTGGGTCTCACACGCAGTCACCTCACGATCTTGACTCAGTGACTTTTGTTAATGCAGTTCCAGAGTGTTCTCCAAGTAGACCGACTTCAGGATCCCCATTCTCATACCTTTCGCGCAGAAGCTGCTGAGAACTCATACAAGATGAAACCTACGATTGAGGTCTTTAAGTTTGGGAGCATACAAGATGAAAAGAGAGTCGTTTTGTAATCTTATCAAATCGGTGTTAAAACAGTCGCTTTTTCAGACCAAAAATAAGCGCTTTAATGCATGGACCGTATTCAGCTTTGATTAATTGATTCAAATGACCTTATTTTTAAGTAGAATGGACTAAAAGTACGATAGATGTATAAGGTGATTGTATAATATGTAAAAATATACTGTTTTTGACATTTACTAAAATTACATGTTTGGTCCTAATATTTAAAACAATGTTTCAAAATCGTGCACATTTACTAAAATTGTTCTCCTGTTAGTCCTCCCGTATATTTGTTAACTTTGTGAGTAGAACGCCATCAAAATATGAAAAGTAAAGAATATGCCTCGGAGAATTCTTGCTCTTATAGTACAAAGCCAATCTTTTAGGTTCCATCACCAGGCTGTAAGGCCCATCTTTGTTATCCTTTTCAGAAGCCCAACTTACAAGCTTGGTTACACCCTTGGCCCGCAAAGATTGACCAATGAAGAGTGTATCCGTGGGATCGTCAAAACTTTGCCAATTAAAATTGCCCTTTGAGTTATGAAGGACCATGTTACCATTTGGTAACAATTTGAAGCCCACCACACCTTTGTTGGCCGTGTTGGTTTGCCATGCAACTCGGCCATCAGCATCAGCCAATACTAGATTCCCATTGGTCCCAAATGTGAGGGTGGCATTTTTGTGAACTGGGTTGCCTTTATTGGCTTCTCAAACCCAACGAAGAATGACTCTGAACGTCTTGTAGCCATGCGTGATATATGCAAGGAAGCATTAGGGGTGGTGTTATAAAAGCAAAGTTGGAATGGGGAGTTGAAAGTTGGTAGAGCACGATAGTTTCCATCGTACTCAACAACGTATGGCCGAATTCTCCTTCATTAATTTACCTAAATATTTCATTAGGAGGAGCAAAAGCTTGAGCAATGAAGGCAAAAAGTGAGAAAAGGAAGAGGGAAAGCAAGCGCATTGTAACTAATTAAAGGAGAAAAAGACATTTTGGTGATGGTTGTGAACTTGTGATTGTGAATGAGGCTTGATGTGGATTATACAATTTATGCTATGCTTTATTTATAGTGAGTGGAGCTGTGGAGAGGAGAACTCAATGGTGAAGAGTGTCATGGAGAAAGGGAACCGGTGATGGGTAATTTGGGAGTTGCACAATGGTGATCACAGGGGTTGGAGGGTGAAGCTGGTTTGGTTCTTGATGAAGGGGAGGGTGGTTGGGGTTGGGTTGGTGGTTGAACAGTAGTGTGGGAGGTGGTTGTGATTGGGTAAATGGCTGGGATTGTGATTGGGGTTGGGTTGAGCTCTGAGATTCGGGTAGACTCATTGTTCTTGGGAATGGTTATCTTTGAAGCAGAAGATCGATGTTGAATTAGAGCTTTTAGGTTGTTTGGCAATTATATTGTCTGCATGATTGCCATGTTTTGAGACGCCATAGGATGAGATGATTTGAGCTGTTTATCAGAAGACACGGTGGAAGATTGAGAATTGCTTTGCATCAAATGTGAAGATTTTGAAAGATCTGGTTTCAATGCATATGAATCTTTGTCAAGAAGTGGGTAATTATAGCGTACTCTTTCCTTTCACATAAATCTCCTTAATTAAAAACATGGTGGGTGAGACCCACCACTTATGTGAGAGGAGGGAGTACGCATTTAATATACTTCGGGAATATTTTATAATTTTCTGAAGTAAAAGTTTCTCAAATCTGTTTGGAGAGGTGAATTTAGGTTGATTGCGCGGCATAAGTTGATTGGAAATTTGGAATGAGTAGTAGATTTTGGTAAAATGAGATTAGGCTTGTTTTTGGGATGATAATCTGATACTGAAGGGTTTTTAAAATTTTGCCCACTATCTTGTTTTTCAGCCAAAGGATTCTTTCCACGTTTTCTTTTTCTTGTAACCATCTCCCAAAATAAATTAGATTAAAAAGTCTAACTTCTTAATTTTAATTTTAATTTTTTTTTTTAAGTAAAAGATTTGAAAATGAGAAGGTGAAATTATGTTGTAAAGGGGTATTACACGAGAAATTATTAATTTTTCTCGTTATATTGTATATGCGATCTTTTTTATCAATATAAAAAAATTATTATAAATTTTAATGATTATGTAACTTCTTAAGATTATGGACTACTAAGAAGTAAATTATTTTTATTAATTAAGAGGACCACGTGACTACTCTCATATTGTGAATTGTGATGAATAATTTCTAGTATTGCATCTCATGCAATACTCATGCAATAAATTATTATTATTATTATTTACGTAATTAAATCAACTCGAATATGACCCAACGGGTTGGATTGGGTTAACCCGGGGGTTAAGTGGGTCGATTTTCTTATTAGGAAGAAAAAAAAGTCTATTTAAAAAAAAAAAAAAATCAACTTTATTAATAAAAGGAAAAATTCAGCATCAAATTGTTGGTTATTACTCTGTTAACCTTTTTCCACATTTTAGATACTATAATAGGTGCACCGAGGTTGATATTTGATAATGGCTTTCGGTTTTTCTTTTATTCTTTTATTAAATGATTAGAGACTAGTTTTGTATTGTCTAACTTTTTTTTTTTTTTTTTTTCTTTGTTTTATTTATTTTTAGTAAGACAAAAAGAATATTTTCAAGTTTATTACTTTTACTATTATATTTTTATGTGAATAAAATTACGGATCATAACTCGGCCCATCAAAGTCCAAATAAGGGTTATAAGTTTTACGACTCGTTTAATCCAACAAGTTTCTTACCCCAAACCTAGTTTGACCTGTTCCAATTGGATCAGACCAGAACCAACTTGACTAACTTGTTTGCCTGACCTGCATGATCCACAAGTCTTCAACATCTGTTAAACCTTAAAACTTCTTTAATTCTAAATATTAATTAAGATGTGTTTGTATTAACTTAAATTATCAACTTGTTGTTTTATCACCAGCTTATTTAAAGTTTTATAAATTATTGTTTTCCTTTATTTTTTCATGTACGGTTATCCTTTTTATACTAATTTTGTTAAGCAAATACATTTGATGCAAATAAGTTCATCTAAATACATTCTGAGACCTTCCCAAAATATTTTATGTGATCCCTTATTTTGTCAAAATGTACAATAGCCTCCTAATTTACATAAAATGTCTTAAATTATATTTAATTATTTATACTATAAAAGAAATAAAATCAATTTAAAAAAAAATAATAATAATGGCATGCATTTAAATATCTCATTTTTACAAAATACGAGATCCATTTTTCAAATAAATTTCTACCGGCTCATGTTTAGCAAAATAACTTCAAAAAAGTAGTAAGCAGTTCTGAAGCATGTAGCCCATGGGGACATTACTGGATCCAGCCCCTCTCTAACATTGTCATAACCCGATATCTTGTAACTGACACCAATTTAGTGCTTCTCACTATTAGCTAGTCATGGCTTGCTCCGTTCCTCCATAAATCTAAACTCTATGCCATCCAACCTCTTTCCAGCAGCAAGCAAGGAGCTGTATTGTAGACCCATTAGTGATTAATGTACTATGGATGCAATTACATTGTTCCACCTAAAATTTAAAATGAGCAATGACACCCTAATTTATTGGTAATAACTAATAACTTAAGACTTATGTCAAATTTAATGTTGAGGTCAAAATTATGTTTAAAAACGTGTCTAATAATTTTTTTTTTTTTTTTTTTTGATGGCTATTTTTTTTTTTTTTTGGTTGCTAAATGTGCAACTTTCATTAAACAAGAAAAGGAGTACAACAAAAATCTTTAAACCAAGCTTCTTCAAGAGGGTGAGGGAGATTGTAAGGGAAATATGCAACATGGAGGTTTAGTAAGGGTATTAGCTTGGCCAACGCGTGGGCAGCCTCCCTTTTAACCAAAAACAAAAAACAGATGGCTAAAGCTAAGATGTCTAAACGAATAGCACAAATACGCCAATCACGCGTGGGCAGCCTCCCTTTGCATCGCTTTCCACGACAATAACATCCCACTCCTCGAATTTAGCAAGTTCAACGGCCCACGTAATGGCCACAGCTTCAGCAGTATGGATCTTTTTGGCCCAAGCCTTGACAACATGACTCGAGTCATTTCTTGCTACTATCGGTAAGCGGCCAACTGTCTATTATCAATAAAAGAATACATTGTTTAGTTTTAAAATTTAGGGGATACTACAATTTACATTGTTTAGTTTTAAAATTTAGGGGATACTACAATTGCAACCATCGTTAGAAAGTACAATTTCAAGTTGAATTGCAGTTTTGTGTAATATTTTGGATGTGGCAAGCCTATTATTTCTGATAAGGATGTCATGTGCTCCATGCTTAGCAATCCAAGTTATTTCATTTGGAGAACAGTTGGAAAGAAATGCAGGTTTACTTTTTTTGTAGTTGAATATTCTCTAATGTTGCTACCAATTTTCCATCGAGAATATATTCTTCGCCTTAGGAATCCAAGTTATTTCATTTTTTTGATAAAGAAGTTATTTCATTTGGATAAGCAGGACAGTTGGAAAGAAATACATGTTGAATATTGTATAAATGTTGAATATTATATACCAATATTCCATCGAGAAACTCATGATTTTTTATTACAAAAAAGAAGAAGAAGAGAAACTCATGATTTTTATCCGGGATTAGAAAAGATACGTAATCAACCCAATCCCTTCACAGACAGTTACGCCAGTACGTCCTTCCACAACCACTTCCTTCAAGCACGCGTGACCACACCACAAGGTCCTGACATAACATCAAACATTGCCATTTTCGACTCTTTTACTATCAATATTTGTGGAATGAAGATTTCAGTTTAGGAGAGTAAAACTGAAAGTAAAATTAATCTGAAAATAATAATCTATATTGATAACAAAAATTAAACAATTGTATACTTTTCATACAAAATCTAAAATAAAAGTAAATTATATATATATATATATATATATATATATATACTTAGTTTAATTTACTCTGTTGCCCTTAATGTTTTTTCATATTTTAAAATTGCTGCATGATCTTCTATTTGATTGCGTAATCGATTTTGTTTAACAATGTTCATTGCTGAAAACATTTTGACTCATTAAGATAAATCGAGATAATAAATCAATGTAAAAGTGTTAAAACGTATAGCAATATATACCTGCAAAGTTGTATACGTGTCTCACTACTTTCTTTCTTTCTTTTTTTTCTTTCTTTTTTTCTTTTTTATTTTATTTTATTTTTTTATTTTTTAAATAGCAGAATTCAACGTTTCCTTTTTTGTTCTTTTATGTGATTAAATTTTGGGTTCATGACAAAAATCCAGAGTTTGAAATTGTGAAAAAGTCGAGATGGATGAGAAAAAAGAAAGTAGAGGTTTTAAGGTTTTAGTATCGTATGATGATATAAGTAGTTTTTTTAGTTTTGTGTAAAATATGGGGCCCACTAATTCAATCTTTGAACAATTGAACTTAAAGTGTTGTAAGAAACAAAAATAACAATAACCAATTAAGTCTTGAATCCCAAAAATTTTAGGGGTAAGCTATAGATCTTCAACAAATTAGTTATAATCAGTTAGATGTATCATTTTATGTAATTCAATTCTATCTGAAGTCATACTCTTTAATATTTTATTAATTGACATCTTATTTTCAATACTTCTATTAATGTTATTTTTTGTTTTCCATTACCTTTTTTCTTTTTTTGTTGTCCCCTCAACTTAAATTAACTCACTTTTTCTCAATAATGCATTAATTGCTCTTCTTTGGATATGGTTCAACTATCTCAAACAATTAACCCCTATCTTTAAGTGTATTTCCTTATTTTGAGTCCCATCATTTTTTATATTTTCACTTATCCATCTTGACATTTGCATTCAAGTTACACTTATTTTTTCAATATATTGTTTCTTAACAACTCAACATTCAATATCATAGAGCATAATTAGTCTTTTTGCAGTCCTATAAAACTTTTCCTGCAAAAAGAGTTTTAACGATTTTTTGTGTGTGGGTGAGCATATTTTAATTTGTATAATGTGCTGACATGGTATGCTATTGTTGGAACGTGTAAAACATGGGTTTTAGAATAAAATTTACTCTTTAATAATTATACATTGTGGCTTTTTATCATGTGACTTTGGGTGTTTTTTTTTTTTTAAATTATTTATAATTTCAATGATGTTAGTTATATAGTTGTTATTAATTAACTGGTCCACCATAAAGACAAATATTAATATTTATAGAAAAGAAATAATCATAAATAGATAGTTTTTCACTCAATAAATGGATACCAGATATTGCAGCACTTAGTTAACCACTCAAATTAGTTACATGGTTATCAGAATCAAACCGAGGATTTACCCAGCTAAAAGAGAATAATCCACAAGTTGGTTCAAGGTCTCAACGCGTGATTCTTTGGTTGGTTAATTGGTAGTACTAATTATCAATCCACAAGTTGACACAGTTTAATTGCTAAAACGACAACATTTCCCAAACCGACTTTACCAACAAGTAACGGATTTAGGGGAACACTCATGACGTTCAAAGAGAATCATCAATGACAAAGCAAAATCCCTGCTAGAGTCTGCAACAAGTGTGAGCTGATTTATCCATTGTAAACTGCCCTTGCTATACATGAATAAAATAAAATATGAATTTTCTTTTTAGTAAAATAAAAATCACACTAGATTTGGGTCATTGCTACTTTGCTAGCAACATGATGAAGATTTTAAAAATATATTCTGTTTGATCTTTAATAAAAAAAAGTAAATTTCATAATTTTTAGAACAATGCTACAAACAGAATAAATTTCATAATTTTTAATATAATGCTATAAATACAATAAATTTCACAATTGCTTTAATGATTGATTATGGAAAATATATGGTACAAGTACAAACACACTCAATTTCACAGCATACTAAAATAGTAAATTATGAGTTATAAATTATTATTATCATCAATTGTTAGAAGTGTCTACTTTTTAAGATTTTTTTACAAATCACAACTTGTCATTTGAGTAGATTGTGAAAATAGGTGAGTCCGTAAAGTTTTTATAAAACATAAAAACATAAGTTTTAATAATACAACACTATAATACATAATAAATTCCAAATTTGAAAACTAAAGAACATATAAATTCATTATAAAAAAAGTTATTTATATTTCAAAGCAAATGTTAGCATATTCCACAATAATATACTTTAAATCCTCTGCCTTTGCAATATCTCTATACTAGTACCTACTTCATTTTCTAATGGTTCCATCATCTCTAATCATAACTAGCCTAATTTTTTATTAAAAAAAACCCACCACAAGTTCCACAAACACGAGTTATTGGTTATACACTGTCACGAACCAAAAAATAATTGGCTTGGTTATTTGATCAAATGTTTCGTGGATAACAGAATTGGTTGAAGAGAAAAGTAAAAATAATAATAATAATAATAATAATAATACTGAGTGGGGGAGTGAACGTGTGCCAATGTTTCCCTCCGGTGCACTGGAAACTGGAGGGAAGGCAAACCATTTTTTGATCGAGGAGTGAGGAGAGTTTGTTATAGTTTACGAGTATATAAATACATCACGTCTAATTTTTCAATAGCCTTTCTGATGAAGTAAACGACAGTCACTGCACTAGAATAGGTGCTATACGACTGTAGCTTAAGAGAGTGTACTTACTGTCCACGTGCGTAGCACATGAGGTGGATTCTGGCTAACACCTCTGCACATAATGTGGAAAGCAGTCCTAACTGCTGTAACAAACTCTCTCTCTCTCTGTTTATATAAACTCTTATACTCAGTGTAACATTAAGCTATTCAATACAGAAATATACAGTAAATTCATTACACTCTTTTCTTGCATTCTCTCTCAATCTTTCACTTTCAACATGAAGAACCAGAGCATCCAACTTGGAATTTCACTTCGTCAAGCAATCTTCCACAGCCAGATGAAGAGGAAGAGGAAGATCAACGTGAAGGTATGTGCATATGGAAATTAAACAATGTCCAACCAATCCCGTTGTTAGTCTGATTTTTTTTGCTATTTTGGACTCAAATTCACTGAGCAACATATGCGTCTTTATAAGCTGCTGCTGTTTGTTTTGTAGTTTTGTGAGGACAATGTGATTAGGACTTTCTTGAACTTGAGCAACTGAGTTTGCGCCATGTTGACTGCAACAATAAAAAAACTCTGCCCTTCTCTTGATTTTACTTTTTCCTTATCTGTTCGCTCGAATGTGATGTTATTCGTTGTTCAATATATTTGATAGATTTTGGTGCTTGGCTGCTTTTTAAGGCCTTTGTTGCAGCAAAGTTGGTCTCTCTAAATCGATTTGGTACTCTTCTATAGGGGCACAAATATATAAAAACTTTCCTTTACCTTTTTGACATGGGTTTAAAAATTTAAATTCACTCTGTAATTGAAATATAGTGGTACCGTATTTGTTGTGTCGCAAATTCTGTCATTATGATATATCTACAGGAGGCCGGAAGTTTCTTTATGTTCTTAGCAGCATAGTTTGTTTTGGGGATAAGCTCTCTTTTCTTTCCTTCCATTTTTTGTTATTCTCTCTTACAATCATAAGAGTAGTAGTAAGGTTAATTTTGCGCTTGTTTTCTAATACTTGGGCCCATGACTGCTTTCCTTAGGATTCGGTTTCCAAGAGGGTTATAAATTCCAGGACTTCCTTCTGCTTGAGCAACAGAGTTTGCGCCATGTTAACTGCAACAAAAAGAAAACTCTGCCCTTCTCTTGATTTCACTTTTTGCCTATGAGTCTTTTAAAACACTATCCCTCAAATTTGATGCTATTCGTTGTTCAATTTATTTGATAGATTTTGGTGATTGGCTGCCTTTTAAGGCGGTTGTCGCAGCGAAGTTGGTCTCTCTAAATAGGTTTGGTACGCTTCTATGGGAGCACAATTATGTAAACTTTCCTTTCCCTTTTTGACATGGGTCTTAAAATTTAAATTCACTATGTAAATGAAACATGATGGTTCTGAAGGATTATAGAGGATATGGCAGAATGAAAACAACAGAAAAATGTTAAAACTTTGTAATACTTTGCTTAACTTATCTGTCAATGTAGGCTTTTTATAGTTTATTGGGCTTGGGGCATTGTTATTAACTAACTGCAGCCCAAAATATGACGTACTAAACCCAAACTATTAGGGAGACGGGGTCGTGTGACTTTGGGAGTCCACATTCTCACACAGCTCATGTTGCTAAACTAGCCAGCACACAGACAGCACACACTAATACATGTACAGCTTGCTTCATAGTTTTGTTTTGGGTTGATAAGTTTCTTCATGGCTTAGGATAAGCTTATCTTTTCTTTCCTTCCGCTTTCGTTATTCTCTCCTATAATTATAATAGTTATAAGGTTTATTTTGCGCTTGTGTTCTAATACTTGGGCCTGTGACTGCTTTGCTTAGGATTCGGTTCCCAAGAGGGTTATAAATTCTAGTGTCACTCTGTAGCGGCTATCTGAGTATGGGAATACATCTTATATTTAATATTGATTAATAAAGATCGTGATTTAAATAAGACTGCTTTGCTGATTGATTTCCTAGTCATCAAAAGTGAGCACAGTTTGCGCAACAAAGTGTGTACAAGTCTTGAAACTCGTTATTGGGCAATAAGAAAACTCTTCTCTTTCTCTTTTGATTTCAAGTTTTACTTATATATATTTTAATATATACTGATCCCTTGAATGTGATCCTATCCCTTGTTTATTTTATTTTATTGACTTTCGTGATTGGCAGTTTTTTAAGGCATGTATGTTGCAGCAAGGTTAGCTTTTCAGCACTGCACAGCATGTTTGTCCTGGTTCCTATTTCTATTGCCATTGACTTGCACTTATAACAACTTTTTTGAACTTAAGATCATCAATTTGTTACACCTCTTATGCTTTTTGAAGTTTTGGTCTATTTTGTGATTTTTGTGTTATAAGATAGACATTTACATTCCTTAAAGATGGCTCCTTATGTGTTTAGTATAAGGTTTCAAAGTTACATGGATTTGTCATGTATTGTTGGACTGTGCAGGGTGATATTTTGGGGTTTTACGACTCTGTTACCCCAAATTTTTATGTGTTAAAAAAATTCAGTTAAAAAAAGGTTTTAAGTATTGGATTAAGATATTTATGAGTTAAAAAAACAATTTGATGGAGTTACATTGAGTTGAGATCAGTCTTCTCTTTGGTTTTCTCAATAATCTTGTATTGGTACTTTTCCCATTATTTTTATATTGAGTTTAGTTATTTATCATAACCTTTTCGCCATTGTGTTTTGGATTATTCTTTTGATCTTAATTCTCCCTTTAACTTCTTACGTGACCTCTGTTGATTTAGCTATGGTTTTTTGATTGATAGGGGGAGTACTTTGTAAAGGGCAGCACTAGTGGCACCACCAAGGGTGAGGGTTCTCCACCAAAGGAAAATGAGCTGCTACCATCTGTAAGTATAGTTTCTATTCCAAAATAATGCATCTGTTGTGTGTTTGGAAACTAAATTTAAGCTCATAGCTGTTATTGTAGCAAAAATCATAAAAACTATAATGGGAGCAAAGCTCTGTTTGAACCTTCTAATCAGTTGGCTAATTGGATGTATATATTTGGTATATTACTATGATTTGCACCACTATCAGTTTATTTTTTTATTGTTTTAGAGGAGAATGCTTTGTAATGGTTCTTCTGCTCCTCCTCTCCTAGTGATCTTTCTTACTGTTTTAACAATTTATGTTCATATTTCAAATTTAATTTGTCATAAATATGCTTAAATCTTGAGATTGCAACCTTTTTCATGGTTAATTAGGAATTTAGGATGAATAACACTCAACCTATACTTTATGGTTTGTTATGGTTTTTTGATTGATAGGGGGAGTACTTTGAAAAGGGCAGCACTAGTGGCACCACCAAGGGTGAGGGTTCTCCACCAAAGGGAAATGAGCTGCTACCATCTGTAAGTATAGTTTCTATTCCAAAATAATGCATCTGTTGTGTGTTTGGAATTCAAATTTGAGCTCATAGCTGTTAGTGTAGCAAAAAACACGGAAACTATAATGGGAGCAAAGCTCTGTTTGAACTTTTTAATCAGTTGGTTAATTGGATGTACATATTTGGTATACCACTATGATTTGTACCTCTATCAGTTTTTTTTTTTTAGGGGGTAATGCTTTGTAATGGTTCTTCTGCTCCTCCTCTCCTAGTGATCTTTCTTACTGTTTTAACAATTTATGTTCATATTTCAAATTTAATTTGTAATAAATATGTTTAAATCTTGAGATTGTAACCTTTTTCATGGTTAATTAGCATGAATAACACTCAACCTATACTTTATGGTTTATGGATTTTTGATCGATAGGGAAGGCTTTTGAAAGGGGTGGCAGCACTAAGGGTGAGGGTGAATTGGTTTCAATGGACTATCATTATCATAGGGATGATCTTTGTAGTGTGTTACTTAAGATAAATTTAAAATTCATGTGAGCTGGTGGATCATGTATTCTGGTTGCATTTTGAGCTTGCATAGTGCTCCAGTTATTAACTCAAGCATGTGCAGCTATCCAATTTTTGGAAACTGACTTCCCTGTATTTAGAAAAGTAGGATATGTTTCAGATTCAGAATACCTATAGATTTAGGAGCATGAGAGAACTGGCAGAATATCTCTTTGCTATTAGAGTTTCTAGGGTTTTTGTCTTCTCTTGCATGGTGTAAAAAATTTGAACTCAACTAAACTTTAATCCTAATTAAATTGGGGTTCGCTATGGATCCTCGTCAATTAATCGGGGTCGACCACATGTATTTTTTTTCATCATTTTATCCTATCTAAAATCAGACTCTTTGTTGCCTCCCTATTTAGCCTATCCTAATATCCACCTTAACTACTTCTACCTATGTTATTTTTAGGCCTTCCTCAATCTCTTTTCACTTTGTCAATTTGAACTAAATCACTCTTAATAATTATCGGTTTTTGTATCTTATCTTTGAATAGATGACTTAATTCATTATCTTATATTGCTTAGTGTCCTCACTTATCTATCATAAAATTATCATTATGAACATATTGGTTCTTAATAGCCTAAATAGCATAACTTGCCTTATAGATATTCTAAGGTCATGCAATAGTCCTGATGCACCTCTCTTCATCCACCCTACAGTTATTCTATGAGCCACATTATCCCTTTCTTATGAATTATTTTGATTGAATAATTCTTAAGAGTTATTAGCATCTCCTTTGGTTTAGAAGATTAGGACTATCTTTGCTTAATTATAAATTAATTTGGTATTGTTCAGTAGAATTATCTTACATGATTTCTGTTTTTGTTATTGTAGCAAAAAATGTAATAAAAATATGTTGTCCCTTGCTGAAAATAATGAATTTCTGGTTTTTTCAGAGTTCGGCCAGTACGCCATCATCATCCCCAGAGGCGGACGACTCAAGTTCATTACTCACATTACGTTTTGTGGGCGATATTGTGCCTGTTTATGTGCGGCATCTAGACCGAGAGGAGTTTGTTGGCACGATTCAATTTTCTGGTGAGGATGGATACATGTTCCGCACACGCCTGCATGCATTGTGGGCATCTCATACTCACTCAGCTGCCATTGATCCTCCTCCGATTGAGAAGGCTTCTATTTGGCCAGGATTTGAAGCATCCTATGAGACCTATAATCCTGAAACTAAATTGTTCAACTGCTTGAACTTCAGCCGCATTGGTTGGAGTAAGCTGTCGTACAAGACTCACAGGGTTGTATTCGTTCCAGAGTAGGGGTTGATATGTTTTTATTCCGTATACTCTTTACATTCAGTGAATTCAGTATATGACTTAGTATTTTACTTTTTGAATGTTATTGTATACTCTTTTGGATTCAGTACGTGATTTAGTATTTTACTTTTTGAATGTTATCGTATACTCTTTTGGATTCAGTACATGACTTAGTATTTTACTTTTTGAATGCTACTTAATAACACATTGAAGATTTCTCATAAAAAAAAAACACATTGAAGATTAGTACTGATTGATTTTAGTCTTGAAGTATTATTCTAACACTCCTTTCAAATTTTTTTAGGTGTTTATTTTTGAACAATTTTACTATAGTTGCACATACACTCAACGAAAACACATTGTTTGCGAAGTACCCACAATAGGGTTCACCTTACTAGAGTGCTTGGTCAAAAAATATATAAAAAATACTAGAGTGCTTGGTCAAGGCGTAAGTTGCTACTCGTCAACAGATTCGATCCACTCATATGCAGGGCTGAAATATGAACAGAGCCCATCTTTGGCCCACTTTTTCATCCAAGGTTGCTGAAATTAAGCTTGGGCTTTAAAATGTAAAATTAGGATCGGGATTGAACACTTGTTGTGTCACAACCTTGGGCTTGTTCCCCGTCCCGTTTAGGCTTGCTCTTATGGTCAGTAAACAAACCTTAGAGTAAAGCCCATAGCACAACAGACAAATCCTAAAGGACCTAAACTCACAATGCAGCTTTTAAGATATTAGTTAGTATGCTATATTTGGATTAATTAAAATTTTTACTTGAAAATAAATAAAATTACCTCAAGTTATATGTAGTACTCTATCACCTAAGATCAATTTTTTATTTTTTTTTATTACAACTAAAAATTAAAGTAGATGAATAAAATAATTTAAAATAACAATAAAATTAAATTTATGTAAAAATTTCTAACATTTAATAATTTTAATTGCAATAGTAATTTAAAATTATTGAAAATTTAATAATAAAGTTTCATCTAGAGTAGAATTCTGTTAAGAATTTTAATGTATTTGTAGTGTGATGAACACTCTTTTATAGTTTTGTTATATACATAGCATAAGGAGACTCAATCCACTTGTCATATTCACATTCTCTAAAACCCAACTTTAATTGAAATTTATATGTAAAAGAAAGAAATATATTGTATAAATGTCATCAAAACTAAGTTAATATTAGTAAGTCACTTAAAACTTTAATAGAGTTTCATCTAGATTAAATTAACTATAGTATTATATACATATATTGAGTCACTTGGATTTGTTGGATATATAGTATATTTGTTTTACTTTATTCAAACCCAAAATTATGATTGGTGGTCAAAATAATAAAAATCAATACTACAGTTTATTTGAAATTTATTAACACTTTTTGTAGTAGAATTTTAATTGGAGTAGTGTTTTGAAATTTTCGGAACTTGGTAATAAAGTTTTACCAGGTTCTGAAAATTTGTATTGCTCAATCAAATGTGGGGGATTGAACTCATATCCTTATAGAGAGATTGAGGATTAAAGGGAAGGGGGACACCACTAAATCAAATGCCCACTAGATGATAATAGAGTTTTAGTTAAAGTAATTTTTTTGAATAATTAATGAGGGTATAACCACTTGTCGCATACAACCATTGTTTTTAGGACCCAATTTTTATTATATAGCATATTATGACCTGTAGTATATGATATGATGTGATTTACCATTTTGATTACATTATAATAATAATAATATGAGATTAGAATAATATATTTGGTGTTTGTTGGTTACAAAAGTACTTTCAATAAACCAATTGAGCATTACATGGTTAGATCCTCACTGCCCCCAAATCAACACTTTCAATTACATGATCATGATGACACAAACAAAAGATTTTGATTTTGATTTGATTTTTTTTTTTTTTTTTTAAGAGATCATGACCCATGAACATTAACTGCGACCAATTCCATTTTTGCACAGAATTTAAAAAACTTAAAGAATGTTTTTTTTTTAGTATTTTGAACAATTTTTTTTTTTTTTTTAGATTTAATTACACTTTTAGTTAGTGTTATCCTATGTGTCAATGTGACAAGACCTCTGTTACCAATAAACCTCTTCCCATTCCATCAAATTACTTCATTGCGCAATTACCCAATTGTGATAAATGACAATTATTATTTATTATATCTAAGTAACTCAAATAACATAATTTAATCTAGGATTCCTTTATTAATTATCAGTATAAATTTGTGAAGAGATGCAAATTTTTAGTTGTGGTGTTTACTATATATGAGAAAATATTAAGTTAATCAAATGGATCGTAAATAAGCTCGAGCTTGTGTGACAATTAACAGAACCAGGCTTGAACTTGTAATCTCGTTCGTTGATAAATTTGAACATGGCTTGTGTTTGAAATAAAATTGAATGACTAATCCTGAACATTTAATACTCGGCTCGGCTCGATTCGTTTACACCTCTTCTTAAATATAGGTTGTACTTGTACCACTTTTAGAATTTTGCTAAGCCAATATAGGGGTTTCCCCTTTTGTTTAGAACCCTTTACAATACATAAGTATACAAATCTCTCAAGCACCTATAATGAACACTATTTCTTGCTGAGATTAACTTCAACTTGGACTGGGTGAAAAATCTAGTTTTACATCCTTTAATTTGGACGTGACATGTAAGCTTTTATTGAAGAAAAGTCTAAACTATACCACTCACACTCAAACCCAAATTTCTCTAGCTTTCTTTCTTATTGGGCTTTCGTGACCGCCCCTTCCACCAATATGTCTTCCATCTCTTCCTCTCTCTCAAAACCCATGGCGTGAATCATAGATTGAACTCCAGTATCTAGGCAAACGGTGTGAATCTCTTTGGTCATTGAGCTATCTTTGTCTTCCTTAGTTCCTTTCAATACTCAATTTCTCATGTGATGTGAGTATTGAAAGGAACTAAGGAAGACAAAGATAGCTCAATGATAAATTTTATTTTTTGATAAAAACTCAATTATAAATTTAGGACGATAGGATCAAGTTTCTTTTCATCTACATATATATTTTTGTTCATGTGTAAAAATACGGATCAACTCGGTTTTGACCCGACCCTTAAAAGATAGGGTACTAGTCATAGGTTTTGATACCCATTTAGGATGACCCGTTTTTTGACCCAAACCCATTTGACCCGAACCCAGATGGGTCGAACCCAAACCCAATTGACCCGACCCGTTTGCCAGGTCTAAGTAAACCTCTACCAAAAAAAAAAACACGCACTCAAGTATGATCCGAAGCCCTACCATCGCTATATAATATAATAGGAGGACTACAGTCTACCGTGTACAGTATATAATATGTATTGGGCCTAAGATATGGATCCTTGCCCATGAGTCCATGAGACAAGGCCCGCCCACTTTAGAAATAGAACTTGTGAAGGACTACAATAGCCGCCGAAAAGCCAGAGCGAATAGATATAAAAGGGAACATGTTAGATATCAAAAAAGCATAGAAAAAGAGTTAAGAAGTTAGAACTAAGAACTTAGAACTTAGAACTAGTTCGAGATATTAGTGGCGGCGGCGATTTTGACCAAGCATAAGTCTGGTGAGGAACGATCCAACACCAACATGACCGATCCCGATCAGACGGTGAAGCTGATGCTCTTGAAGCCGAGGAGGAGCCAACTTGATGAGCCATCTCCACAGTCCGTTGATATCAGGAAGAAAGGTTCCGTCTTTCACGAAAGGAGTTTAATTGCTGGTGAGTTTCATTTGGCTTTGCAAACTATTCTATATATTCTGGGCTTTAAAGTAGAAGAGCATGATGAACACAGAAAGTCTATTTTTTTTTTAATAAAAAAATAAAAAGAAACTAAACCTTAATTTACAGTAGAAGAGCACAAAAAAATTTATGTTATTTGATGATACATAAGAAATAAATTTATGTTATTTAACCTTAACAACTCCTCCTATAAACAATAATCAAATCATGAGCGACATCTGATTTTCCTTTCAATTGTTTTGTTGGGTAGGTGTTATGCATCTGAATCCATGTAAAAGGCAGAAGATTGCGGTGAAAACCAAAGTTAAAGAATTGCCTGAGGATGTCTTAGGAGATATACTAATGAGACTACCGGTCAAATCTTTGGTTCGACTCAGATGCGTTAGCAATTCGTGGCTTTCCTTAATCACCCATCATACATTTGTTCGATTGCACCTTAATTATCATCATCGTGATGATGAACGAGATGAAAACCATAAGAACCAGTTGCAGATGGATGGTGTAATTAGGATTCAACCTCATAAATCGTTCTCTTATGAATATGGCGAAATAGATGTAGGTTTAGAAAAAGAAGAGGCGATGGAAGAAATAATATTTGATATTTATTATTATCAAAAAGAGAAAGAAGATGAAGATTATGCAATTGAAAAAGTAGAAGAAGATTATGAAGAAGATGATGAAAAAGAAGAAGAAATTGATTGTCCCTCAATACTCCGGACTGCTATGAAGTTTACAGTTGTGGGTCAATGTAACGGCTTGCTATGTATGGAGGTGGCTAAGAAGGTTGGGAGGGTTGTCCTTATAATTTGGAATCCATCTCTTAGGGAATACATAAAATTACCTCGTCCTCCTCATCCCAAAAAATTTAAGGTGATACATGGAATTGGTTATGATCCTCATTCAGAAGACTACAAGGTGGTTAGGATTGTTCAAGGCTCTCAGCCATATGAATATAAGCCTGTTGTGTATGTCCTTGCACTAAAGACCAAATTGTGGAGGAGGATCCCTAGCATCCCTCCTTTTGTAGTGAGTGGAGATGAGGCAATCTTTGCCAATGATAGTCTCTATTGGATCGGTGATGACCATTCTGTAGTATACGTTTTGATTTGGTCGAGGAAAAGTTCTTGCTGCTGGACCTACCCGTGAGAAGTAACTGGTATTTCAGTATTTTGGTGAACAACCGAGGATCTGTGTGTTTGGCTACTTTTGTTAACTCAAAAGATGATTTGGTCCGTGTGTGGTCTCTCTCTCCCAAGAATGTTTGGATCAAGCTAGTCACTATCCATGGACCTTCTTTTGTCAAGAGCTGGACACCACCTCGTCTCACCTGGAGTTCCGCATTCCTATTTAGGCTCTTATCTAGAGGAAATGATGAGATTTGTCAAAGACTTGGTTTCCCAAAGTTTAGAAAGAAGTTTAAGGTTGAACAAGCTTTTTGCTATAAGGAGAGTCTAGTTTCACCCCGCGGCCTGTTTGGCTAGCCCTTAGCCTTCATCACTACACCTTTTATTTTATTTTTTGTTTTTGCTAAACCTTTTATTTTGATCTTTGGATACAATTCTACTTGGACTATTTATTTCATTGAAATTATCGATTTAATTTTATTAACCACATGAAATTTGAGCAGGTCCACTATCACTCACGTAACCAATTGTCCCAAGAATGTTGTTTCCATTCGATTTTGTCTCACTGATCTGTCCTTACCTCATGATCTATGTTGTTGATGTCTTCCAGTAAAGCCAAGGTGTCTCTGTTCTTCTTGAGTTCTATTTGAGATTTGTTAAAATATTTCTATTTCCTCTTTAATTTGGAGGTGTAGAATACAATGCCGTATTTTGTCTTGTAGTTCATCCATGTTGGTAACTGTGGCACTTTTAATCCATTCTCCCTTTATCACTTCTTCACATCACATCTCCCTCGTCCATGCTTGCTCAAATTTGAACCCAAACCTCCTCTGCGCAAAATTCCTCTCTCATGCTTTGTTAAAAGGAGTAGGATTGGACTGTGGTCTTAAGTGAGGGCTGATAGGAGTAAGAGCTAAGCAGTGCCGAAGCGTGTACCCATTCTGGGGACACAACTACTTTATCAAGTCGCTCCTGGACATTGTCATCTCCATCACGTTCATTGTCTCATGTCCAACTCAGACCCTTGAATCCGATACCTTGTAACTGAATCCAATCTAGTGCTTCTCACTATTAGTATCTAATCATTTTTTTAGTGCCATCTACCATGCCTGGTGTGCTGCACCTCACTATGCACTTGTTAACAATGTACCTTTTTATTAATTGATTACATTATTATTTATTTATAAAATTATTATAAATAACATATTATAATTGAAAAAATGCTTCATGTGTGAAGTACTGTGCAAATATTATAATGAAAAAATGTTGTGATTTTAGATTTAGTACTAACAAAATTTAATTCATAGCTAATTTAATTGCAAGGGATAGTTAACAATATTTGTCAATGGTACAATCATTTGAAAATCAATGAAATTCTATAAATCTAATTGAAAATAAGTATTAATTTTTTTTTTTTCAAATATGCAACATACATATTTGGCCATCAGGAGAAAGGTCATGAATACTATCAGTTTAAAAAAGTGTCCCACATATACAATAACGAAAAATTACTTCAACCCCAAACAACTCCAAGTAATCAAAACACAGAGTCTGACCCGCTTATTATTCTACATAATTGTCTTATGTAACTCCAGAGAAAATGAAGATTCCACATAGGATTTCTGTTGCCTTTGCAAAATTCTACCACATTGTTATTCTACAGAAGGAAAGATGTTGAAATGCATTGCTGCTGCACAAACATCTTGCATCTCGAGACATGTCGCTACCTCTGTGTCCTAAGTCTCCCAAGTCTCCCAATTCTGACTCCCTACTAAAATCCTTTGCCCCTCTTTGTTCTTGCCTACAAAACACAGCTCCACTCCTTACCTCCATCTTCCAGCCAACATGAACAGTAGTTGTCCATCCATGTTGTCAATTGAACTAAGCAATTTACACACTAACCTCCCTTGTATTTTTGCAAGCATCTTCCTTTCAAAAGCTTCCTTGTTACCAAGAAAGTTACTCATATACATGATCTCCATGTATGCTTATGCTCTGTAGTTATCAAAGTATTCAAGCTACATTCACACATAACAATTTAGAATTTTGGTAAAGTCCAAATTACCATCTTTTCCTCCATTCTTATCAATATTACAACCACTAACTTTGTTTCAGAAAATTTGTAATTCAAAAGGCCAGTTTTATCACAAAATTACTACTCTATATAAGAAGTCATAATATGCCTAAATGTGCTTTTTAAGGGTGAAAAATGGTATCAAACTAAGCTTTTTGTGCTTACCAAACGTATTATTAAAGGGGGCTGGCAGAAATAAGTGTTTTTTGGCTTCAAAAAGCAATTCCAAATGAGCACCCAATATGGTCTTCTAATAACTGAGTGCATAATGCAGATTCCAATGGCTATAAAGAGACAATGACATTAGCTAAAACTTCAAAACACTGGAAGTTGTTAATGTATATAAATTAACAGAAAATTCTACATACCATAAACTGCAAAGGTTGTTGCTCCATCAATATCTACTTGTTTGGAAGAAAGCGGGTGACACCAAGTGATACCATGACTAACAACTGGCTTTTCCCTGAAAATAGCATAAGGACGTAAGACACCATGCATAACTCCATATTGACAACTCAGTTCATGCAAATTGATTTTTATATAACTTACCAACACAAAAGAAGCTCCAAGTTGATTCAAAGAAAAGAGAAAATAATTGAAAAGGAAAATATATATATATATATATATATAACCACCCAAAATTTACCAGAAAATACAGTGAAACTATTTTTTGAAAAAAAAAAAAAAAAAAAAAAAAAAAACCTACACCTGGCTCCGAGAAAAACTTCAAAATTTGCTTTCTATCATTTTCAAAACAAACCCAAAAATCATAAATTTATAGACAGATGATCAATAGAACAGGATTAAGAGAATTTCATTCACTTTAATAATATACTAATTGAATATGTCAATTTTTTTTTTTTGGAAGTTTGAGATGTTAGTTGAAGATTGCTTCAATCATCATATCATTTTAGTTTAGCAGAACATGACACTAATAATATACTAATTGTAGTGATTTGCAACATAGAAATTAAAATAAAAAAAAAATGGCAGATTCCTACATAAAGATTATATCAATGGATTAGATAATTTAACTACAAAGAACAAAAGTATGGCTCTTGAGAATTTCAAGAACAAATATATGTTGTTTCTCTTGCTATCAAAGCAATCAAGAGAGGACTACCAACTATCATTGCAAGTGCACCCTTGGGGTAGGGGCAAGACATTTATCACAGCTAGCAAAACTCAAGCAAAAGCACTACAAAAAAACTTTTTAAGCTATGCTACAACTACTGAATACCCGGGGAACCAATTCAACTTGCAACTGACTTGTAGATTTGGAATCTAATAAATGCTTTTTGGAATCACATTCTTCAATCCATATGTACCATGCCATACCAATCACATATTAGATATATCACATGCTTCATTTGGTTCAAGCTTTTCTTCAAACACTTTGAAGGGAATTGAGAAACCAAAGAAAAAAAAAATAGAGTTCATAAGAATTTAGAAACCAAAGAAAACAAAAATCTGCCATTAAACAAAAGAAATTAAAAAAAAAATAAAAATAAATAACAGAGTTCATAAGAATTGAGAAACCAAAGAAAACAATAATATGCCATTAAACCCAAAAAAAAAAAAAAAAAAAACTCAAGTTCATAAGAAATAGGTTATTGGGTTCTAAAGTCCTCTACAACAAAATAAACTAATGTCATTTGGGTTCAAAAGTCTTCCTCCTCTCATATTATTGCCTTTTCTAATGTCATTTGGGTTATTTGCTGAATTTTGTATTGATGATAATGAACCTATTGTTTCCAAAAAATAAGAAACAACAATAGTAATGTATCCATTATTCCGATACAAATCAAAAAGGCTACTTCTATAATTTATAACAATTTAACTCCCAATACCAAAGTTTCTCATAGACATTTCTTCAAACACTTTGAATACAACTTGCAGCCTAACAAAGATAGAACAATTCATCACTACACCACACTACAAATCAAATGAAATATAGGGGAAGAAGTGCAACTGGTGGAGTAAGGAAAAAAAAAATTGAAATACAAAGAAGTAGCATAGCAATTGAAAAATTGAAAACCCAGCAAAATAAAGTAAGCCACAAACCGTCAAAAGTAGTGGCGGCTCCAGGAATTTTTTTTCAGGGTGTTCATTACAAAACTTGAATATAACATCACAAAAAAAAAAAATAATACATGAATTTTGCTGTATAGAAGAATTTGGTCTGCTATTATAATCATCATGTTTATCTTGGGTAGAAGATGAATCTTTCGGTATAAGTGATTTCTTTATCAAAAATTTCTCCATAGTATTAGCAAAAAAATAAAAAATAAACTATAAGGCATTCAACACGTGATGTGCAGATAAATAAACAAAAAAGAATTTAATTTAATTAAGTTATATGATTAATTAAATTATTAATTAAACAGTATTATTTCAGTTGTAATTATTAACTACAAAGCCATAAGCCAAAAAGTGACAAAACCACAAACAACCAAATAAATAAACCACAAATCTAAGCACAAACTTACACAGTGGACACAGTAAAACTGCGAATTGAAACAAACAAACCATTGCATATCAAACCATCACCAGTTGTTATTTGGGCTTATTTTGTTATTATGGTTGTTGTTTGAGTTAATTTTTTGTTGTTATTTGGGCTTTTTTTTTTTTGTTGGGTTAAGTGGATTGAGTTTATTAGGATCAGGGTGTTCAAAATTTATTTGAGGGTATTCAAAATTTTATTTAAGGGTGTTCAACACCTATACAATACTTACATAAATATTTTTTTGTTTTTGTTTTTCCTTTGTTTTTAACAATTCAGGGTGTGCAATTGCACACCCTTATCAGTACTTGGCGCCGCCAGTGGTCAAAAGTGCACCGGAAAACCTGAATAAGATCAGGGTCGAACAAAACTGTAGAGGAAGTGAGAGAGAAAATAAAAAAACAAAGAGAGGGAGCGAAAGAAAGAAAATGCTTACTGTCCAAAAAATGGCGATGCTTTCAGTTGGTTGGAAAACCGCAATCATACATGAACACCCACGTCCAGATCAAATGTACACCTAAACACACCCATTAGAAGCAAATTAGGCACACCTATTGGAAAAACAAAAACAAATAAAATCAGTGAACAAAGAAAGAAAGAGAAAGAAGTCAAAGAACTCACTTTGGTTCATTGTTGCAAGCAAATAAAGAGAGAGAGAATCTCAAATAAAGAGAAAAAAGACTTTAACTCCAGGGATTGCAACGTATAAAAGAAAGGGGGAGAGAGACTGTCAGATGCAGAGTAAATGGGGGAAAAAGGAAAAAATGGAGCGTTGAACCAAATTTTTTTTTTTCTTTAATGTGAAACAAAAAAAGCGACGTCGTTTTGGACATAACAAGAATGCTCAAAACGCCGTCGTTTTGGAGCTATTTGTGGAGTGGCGGTTTTAAGAAAATATATATCAATAAGATAAAGTAGTGTAACGAAAAAAAAACAAAAAAGAAGCTAAGAGTATAAAATTAAAGACATTTATTTGTAGGTGATACACATAAATGTGGTGGGATTTTTTTACATGAAGGTCAAAATTAATTGTAAAATTATATATATATATATATAACACATATTATGAAGGATAAATTTGAAGGGACAAATTAACATATAGATGCTGGAAAATGGAAGGTCAAAATTGATTGAAAATTTATAATAAATACATCATCAATTAGTTAGTGTAAAGGTTGTGCACTTCCTGACATTTATTTATATATATTATATACATAAATATTGACACATGACAATTATGTGGCTACATCGGTCCAACAAAGCTGCCACGTGTCATGCTGAAGATGTTGCCATACATGTCACATGACAATGATATAACAACGTCTTCTGCTTTAATTTATATATAGATATGGATGTCTCTGGTTCACATAAAGGTGGACCCATGTATAGGACTCAAAGATAAGGTCTTTTTTGTTGTTGCTAAGTACCCATAATGGGGTTCATTTTATGTAAGAGTAGGATGTAGTACATTAGGTGCATTAAATAATTTCACTCCAAAATTCTAACATTCCTTTCAAATGCTTTTGGTGTTTATTTTTGAACAATTTAGCTAGAGTTGCACATACCCTCAATGAAATCACATGGTTTGTCTATTTCTTTGTATGTTATTTTCTTTCTTTATTTTTTTATTTTTTTGCTAAGTACCCACATAGGGTTCACCTTTTTTTTTTTAATTAAGAATGCAAGCAGAGAAGTGTGTAGAAGAAGAAAGAGATTAGAGAAGATAGAGAAGAAAGAAGAATCTAGAATTATTGTGAATGCTTGCTTAACATTAATCAAAGAAGCTTTGCTTCTTATATAGTCTGTACAATCGAGAACCAAAGGCTATAACAGAAGCCACTGAGAATCCTAACTAATTCCACTCACAATTACAACCAATAATGAATATACACGTGTTCTATTAGCTATAACTAACTATACACCAACTAAGCTACCTGTAGTTTAATATGATACAATACAAGAACAAAGCTACATATCGTATACATTTAACTTCATTCAACCAATAGTATCAGACTTCAACCAGCAACATTGATCTTCAAGTAACAGCATCAATCCATGGATCAAAGCTGCATCAGAGGATCAATATCTCAATACTCCCCCTCAAGATGGAGCATATATGTTATAAATGCCCATCTTGCTAATTAAACTCTGAAATTGCTGAGATCCTAAGGATTTAGTCATAATGTATGCTAGTTGATTAGGAGAGGTTACATGAAGAGTTTTGACAAGGCCATCTTGTATTTTCTCTTGAATGAGATGGCAATCAAGTTCAATATGTTTAGTTCTCTCATGATATACAGGATTTGCAGCAATGTGAAGAGTTGCTTGACTGTTACAGAAGAGTAAGGCTGCTTGGGAGTGTGTAGCTTGGAAATCCTTTAACAAGGGTATCAACCACATTAATTCACATACAGCAGTAGCCATGGCTCTGTACTCAGCTTCAGCAGAGGATCTAGATACTGTGTGTTGTTTCTTTGATTTCCAAGAGATCAAAGAATCACCAAGGAACATACAATTACCTGTAACAGACCTTCAAGTGTCCAAACAACCAGCCCAATCTGAGTCAGAAAAGGCCTTGAGATGAAGGCTGTTTGAGGAGGAAAAGAATAAACTCTGTCCTGGTGTCCCTTTGACATATCTCAAAATTTTAGTAGTTGCATTAAGATGGAGATCAGTTGGTTTAGCTATGTATTGGCTTAATCTTTGTACACTATAACTGATATCAGGTCTTGTAACAGTGAGGTAAAGCAGTCTTCCAACTAATCTTCTATAAGTGGATGGATCATCAAGTGGAACACCATCTAATTCACTTAACTTTATGTTCTGTTCCATGGGAGTATGGACTGGTTTTGAACCAAGCAAACCACTATCTAAAAGTATGTCCAATGCATACTTCCTTGGACATAAAGAGATCCCTGTGGAACTTCTAGCCACTTCCAAACCAAGGAAATATTTCAAGTTTCCAAGATCCATCAGTTTGAACTCAGTGTGTAGTGCCTGTTTCAATGAGGTGGCTGAGGCTATGTCATTGCTGGCTATGAGTATATCATCCACATAGACAAGCAAAACAATGAAGGAAGAGCCTTAAGTTCTGGTAAACAGGGAGTAGTCAGATTTAGATTGTATAAAACCATGTTTGACTATAGTAGAAGAGAATTTTGCAAACCACTGTTCGAGATGCTTGTTTTAACCCATAGAGAGATTTCTGAACCTTACAAACTTGATTAGGCTTAATCTCCCCCTTACGGGCAAAACCAGGGGGTAATATCATGTAAACTTCCTCATCAAGATCTCCATGGAGAAATGCATTATTCACATCCAATTGAGTGAGGGACCAATGCTTGACTGCTGCAATGGCAAGAAGCAACCTTGACAGTAGTGAATTTTGTAACAGGGGAGAAGGTTTCTGAGTAATCAAGGCCTTCTTGCTGAGTATACCCTTTTGCTACTAATATGGCCTTGTATCTCTCTAGACTACCATCTTGCTTTGAGTTTCACTTTATAAACCCATTTGCACCCAATGGGATGCTTACCAAGTGGTAAATCAGTGATGGTCCAAGTATGGTTAGTGTCAAGGGCAGTGAGCTTAGCATGCATAGCATCTCTCCAATGAGGAAATTGATTAGCTTGAGCAAAAGTGGAGGGTTCTGACAAAGTAGTGACATCTAAGGCATATTGTCTATGAGTGAATTGGAAAAATGTTGATAAGAGAGAGTGGATGCAAGAGAATAAGGCATACCTGAAGTAATAGGAGCAGTTGGTGCACAAGATGAATTGATTGGGGAAGCAGTGAGAGCCAACTGACGAATGATAATCCTGTAAGTAAGTAGGAGGTCCTAGAAATTCTAGTGGACTTCCTAAGAGGATAAGAAGTATCCAAAGGATTGGGAAAAGAAGCTGGTGAAGGTGACTGTTTAGAAACAAAAGGAGGTGAATCCTGAATAGAATGAGGAGAAGATGAACTAGGACAATGTACAATGTTAGAAGAAAGAAAAGAAGAGTCTACGATGGTTTCAAAAGAATTGGGAAGAACTGAAGTGGAAAAAGAATCAGTAGGTAAAGAAGTTATAGGTGAAGGAATTGTAGGATTAAGAAAAGATGAAACATCAGTATTAGGATTCAAAGATTTGAAGGGAAAGATATGTTCATGGAAAACAACATCTCTTGAAACAAAGTATTGATGATTATTAAGGTCAAGGAGCTTATATCCCTTAATACTAGAAGGGTAACCAACAAAGACACATGCTCGAGCTCTAGGATCAAATTTAGTCCTATGATTGCTAAGAGTGGCAGCATAACAAAGACATCCAAAACTCCTAAGATGTGAGTAGGTAGGGACTTTAAGAAATAGGACTTCATAAGGGGACTTGTTGGATAAAATGGGAGATGGAAGTCTATTGATTAGATAAACAACAGTGAGAACACAGTCACCCCAATACTTGATAGGAACATTTGATTGAAAATAAAGAGCTCTAGAAACATTGAGAATATGTTGGTGTTTCCTTTCAACAACTGAGTTTTGTTGTGGGGTCTCTACATAAGAATGCTGTTGAGACATGCCTAAAGAAGCATAAAAAGTAGGCATGGTAAATTCTTGTCCATTATCACTTCTAATGAGCTTAATTTGAGAACCAAATTGAGTCTTAATCATAGTGATAAAAGATTCTAACAGAGGTCTAGCTTCAGATTTTAGTTTCATTAGATAGATCCAAGTGGTTCTACTGCAATCATCAACTAAAGTGAGGAAATATATGAAGCCCTCAACAGTGGGAACATGATAAGGACCCCAAATATCAACATGAAGTAAATCAAATGGAGATGAAGACAAATGATTATGACTAACAAAAGGCAATCTTCTCTGTTTTGCCAAAGGACACACATTACACACAAAATCAGTTTTATTGATTGAAGAAACATTGGGCATTACATGAGAAAGAAAAGACATTCTTGAAACAGAAGGATGGCCAAACCTACAATACCAAATGTGAAAAGAATTGTGGGACTGTTTGATTGAACTAAGACTATACAAGACTTTAGTAAAATCTGCATAAGGAATGGAAGGATTTGAAATATGGTTGGAATGAACTGATTTCTGTAGGATGTAGAGCCCATTTCTTTGCTTACCCAAACTAATCATCTTCCACACCTATAGGTCCTGAATGAAACAAAAATTTGATAGAAAGAAGATGCAACAATGCAAAGATGAGGTAAGTTTAGATATTGAGATCAAGTTAAAGTCAAAAGTTGGCACACAAAGTACATTGGATAAGACCAAAGAATCAGTGAGAGTAATGGTGCCAGTATGAGTAACTAAAATAGTATGACCATTTGGTAAAGTGATTGTAACACCAGTAAATTGCAGTCATGCTAGTGAAGAATTGGGTATTAGTGACCATATGGTCAGTAGCACCTGTGTCAATTACCTATTCACTTGGAGAAATATGAGGTATATCAGGTAAGCATGAAGAGAAAACTGAGTGACTCAAGTCAGGTTTGCTTAAAGAGGAAAGACAAGTAAGATGCATACCTGCCATGTTAGGAATAATATGAGAACTGGATGTGGGTTGTGTCATTGTCACTAAAGTGGCAGCCTGATGTGTAGAAGAGGAAGCTTGTTGTACTTGAGTGTTCAACATGTTGAGGAGTTGTTGACATTGCTCAGCCAAGCTTGAAAAATTCTGAGAACTATCATGATTCTCCAGAGGTGTAGAAATTGAACTTGATGCTTGGTTAGCTACTGCCACTGTCTTGCTCTTCTTCTGAAAGCCTGGTGGGTAGCCATGAAGTTTGTAGCACTTTTCCATGACATGTCCTTTAAAACCACAATGAAAACATGTAGGTTTGCCTCTCCTAGGATACTGATAATACCTTGTTATTGTCAAATCGAGATAACAAAGCTTGGGATCCAACGTTGGAGTATGGAAGAACTTGACCAATCTCATTATTCAGTTTAGACACCAAGAACTTGACCATTTTGTTTTTCATGGTTTTGAACCATAGAAAACACCTTATTGATACCAGGTAATGGTTCCATTAAAAGGATTTGACCCCTTACAACAGCAAAAGACTCATTCAATCCCATAAGAAAGCTATGAACATAGTCATAATGTTGGTATTCTATCAAGATCCTACTCAACCCACAGATACATTTTGCACCACATGTACAGCCTAGGTATAGGTCTGTAATTCAGAAGTTCATCCCAAAGCCCCTTGAGAGTAGTGAAGTAATCACTTACAGTGAGATTCTCTTGCTTAAAAGAAGCAATTGCTTGCTTGAGATGATGAACCCTGGTTCCATTACTCTGGGTATATCTCTGCTGCAAGTCATCCCAGACTTCAATGGAAACCATTTTTGGAGAATAACAAAGGAAAAGAAAAATGGAAGAAAAACAAGAGAAAACAGAGGAAGAAAAATCTTCTAACAATGGTGATTATGCTCTGATACCATATTAAGAATGCAAGCAGAGAAGTATGTAGAAGAAGAAAGAGATTAGAGAAGATAGAGAAGAAAGAAGAATCTAGAATTATTGTGAATGCTTAATTAACATTAATAAAAGAAGCTTTGCTTCTTATATAGTCTGTACAATCGAGAACCAAAGGCTATAACAAAAGCCACTGAGAATCCTAACTAATTCCACTCACAATTACAACAAATAATGAATATACACGTGTTCTATTAGCTATAACTAACTATACACCAACTAAGCTACCTGTAGTTTAATATGATACAATACAAGAACAAAGCTACATATAGTATACATTTAACTTCATTCAAGCAGTAGTATCAGACTTCAACCAGCAACATTGATCTTCAAGTAACAGCATCAATCCATGGATCAAAGCTACATCAGAGCATCAATATCTCAATATTGTGTGCTAAGTCCTAAGTCCTAACACTCATTTCAAACTTTTTGGTGTTTATTTTTGAACAATTTTACTAGAGTTGCACATATTGTTGTACCACATTTTTGCAACCATTAATTTTTTTTTTGGGGTGCTCTTCTAAGGTTTGGTTTTGAATTTAGTCTCTTTTCTTTTTTTATAAAAAATAATAAAAAAATTATGCCGCAAATAAACTCCTTTGGTAAAGACGAAACCTTTTTCCTGACATCAAGGGAAGGCTTATAAAGTTGGCTCCTCCTCGGCTTAAAGAGCCCTCTGGTTGGGATCGGTCATGTTGGATCAGGTTTCGGCGTTGTGCTCGTTCCTCTTCTTCAATGAACCGGTCACCAGACTTTTCTAGTTCTAAGTGCTAACCCAGTTCTAGGCTTTGGGCAAGGATTCATACCTTAGGCCCAAATATGTATAAAAGTTCAAAGTCCTCATATTATATATTATATAAGCTGTGGGACTTCACATTTTTTTCTTTCCCGGCAGCTACTTCTCAAACAACCCCATTTTCGTATTCTAAAACCCACTTAGGCTACGATCATCCCCATTTTGTCTAAGAAATCTTAGAGCATGTTTGGTGGCTGGATTTAAATTCAGTTTTCTGTACTCAAAACCAAAAAATAGTGGGTCCCACAACAATTTAGTTTGTTTGGTTGATGGATTCTGTTTTTGTACTCTAATACAATCACTGTACAATTGATACTCAAATCCACATTTTACAAAACAACATTTTGTTGTTTTCTCTTTTAATCCTTTGTATTCTATATTACTGTTTACTATAATAATAATACATTTTTATTTTTTCTTCTTCTTTCAGACCTCTCATCTTTTTCGTATCTCTCTCTCTCACTCCGCCTTTCATCCGGTTGACTCTGCTCGAGGCGATGACGACGGAGGCGAGGCGATGCGAGCTGAGCGGCAACGACAAGGGTGAGGCTATGCGGCGGTGATGGCAACGAAAATCGTGAGGCGAGGTGAGCACAGACTCCTTCTCTCTTCGCGATCTCTACTGGTAGGTTTGTTGAGGATTTTTGGTGGGTTTGCACAGGTCACGGTGGGGTGGCGTGGCGTGGGCTCGCGGTGTGGGTTTGGGTTGCGGGGTGGCTCTCTCTCTCTCAACCAGTCACTGCCACAACCCAGTTTTTTTTTTTTTTGTTTTTTTTTTTTTTTTCTCGATTTGCCAGATCTGCTTATTTTTAGGTGTTGCCGGTGGGTCATTTGATGGGTTTGGTTGATTTTGAGTTTGCTTGTGGATTTTGTGCAGTGGATCGGGGTGGGTTGCGGGGTGGATTTTTGGTGGATTCCGGTGGGGGTTTGCGTTGTGGTGGGTCGGGGTGGGTTACGGGGTGGCTCTCGGTGGGTTTGTGAGGTGGCTCTCGGTGGTGGTGGGGGGTTTTGGTCGATTCCGGTGGTGATGGGTGCCTGTGATTACTGTTTCTTTATTGCAAACAAAAACAATAATAATAATAATAATAATAATAATAATAATAATAATAATAAAAACAAAACTGGAAACTATGTGGAAAACATATGCCAAACAAATTTTTTGTTCTCAAAACTACTCAAATACTGTTCTTGAAAACAATTTTTCACAATATCTAAATACAAGTTTGAAAAACACAAAACAAAAAACACTGACCAAACATACCCTTAAATTGTTCTTGAAAACAATTTCCCTGATAATTGGATTGATCTTATTATGTCTTGCATCTCCACTTCGACCCTGTCTGTGCTTCTTAATGGGGATCGTTTACACGAGTTTACACCTTCTAGGGGCATTAGACAAGGAGATCCACTCTCCCCATATGTATTCATCCTTTGTATGGAATATTTAGCTTGGCTCATCCAAGCTGAAGTTGATGCAGGTAATTGGACGGGCGTAAAGACTTCTAGATCTGTACCTTCTTTCACACACCTATTTTTTGCAGATGATCTAGTTCTTTTTGCTAAAGCTACTCGGAAAAATTGCCAAACAATCAATAAAGTCTTGGGAGAATTTTGCAAGCTTTCGGGGCAAAAGGTCAATCTTGCTAAATCTAGTATTTTTGTTTCTTCCTCACTCAAATCCCATTCACAGCCCTATCTTGGAAAGCGAGTTGGGTTTTAAAATCTCTAAGGAATTTGGTAAGTACTTGGGGGTCCCTATCCTTGTTGATGGTAGAAACAAGCATGCATATGACTTCCTCATTGAAAAAATCCGTGACAAGCTTGCCGGCTGGAAAGCACGGACTCTCTCCTTGGCTGGCCGATGCACTCTCATCAATGCAGTCACTACTGCAATACCTACGCACGTCATGCAATGTTGTATGCTTCCCAGTCATATTTCGAAGGAAATGGATCAAATTAATCGAAATTTCCTCTGGCGTGACACTGTGAGTCAAAAGAAAATTTATCTACTCAGTTGGGACACCATCTCTCGCCCAAAAGAAGAAGGTGGATTGGGCATTAAAAAGAGTAAATGTCGAAATATTGCGCTTCTTGCAAAAAGAACTTGGACTCTCCGCTTGGGTTCCAATGAAGTTTGGACAGACATATTCAGATGTAAATACAACTACAATAGATCCATTCCTCAACGGAAATCCATCATTTTCAGGAGTCTTTGCATGGCCAACATGGTTTGTGACAAAGGAAAAGGGTGGCTAATCAGAAATGGCCACTCCATTAATTTCTGGCATGATAACTGACTCGGCTTGGGGACTTTGAGGGAAAAAATCTCAGGACCTCTTAACCTTCATGAGGAATCCCTCAAGCTGTGTGACCTTTGGGACGCTAACAATAACTGGTGTTTGGAAAACATTTCCTGCTCTCTTCCATCTTCTTTACTCCAAATTATTCAAGCCATACCTCGCCCTTTAATCCCTAACCAGGAGGACCGTATATTCTGGCATCCATCTCGTAACGGGCAATTCACTTCGACTTCGGCCTACAAAATTGCTTTGGATTTGGGCGACTCCAAGTCCTATACTGGTAATTGGGACTGGATTTGGAAACTTAACACTCTTCCCCATATATCTTCATTCCTTTGGTTAGCTTGTCATGAGAGGCTCCCAACTAAGACCCTCTTCTTCAGACGAAAGATTACTCAGGTTGACAACTGCACTCTTTGTAAAACCGCGCCTAAATCAACCCTGCACATTCTTCAGGATTCCCCCTGCGTTTGACCGTTGTGGCTCACATTTGGAATGGACTCAGCAACCAAATTTTTTTTCTTCCTCAATTGTCAAAGATTGGGTAAAATGCTGGTCCCACTCTTCACTACAAACTTCAATTCAACTCCTACTTTGGAAGGAAATCTTCCCCATACTGTGTTGGATAATTTGGTCCACTCGAAACAAAGTTGCATTCGAAGGGCTCGAGTTCAATCATCAGCAGATTTTTCACCGCGTAAAATCCCTAGCAATTGATCTTCATTTTTCATTACCACAACAGAGGGATAAGCCTAATAAGACAAACTTTCTTCTTGGTTGGACACCTCCTCCTTTGGGTTTTTTCAAACTCAACACGGATGGTTCAGCACAAGGAAATCCAGGTTTTGCGTGTGCAGGAGGCCTAATTCGAGATAGTGCGGGTAGATGGATTAGGGGTTTTTTGCATTCAATTGGATTCACTACTTCACTAGCAGCGAAACTTTGGGGCCTTAGGGATGGTCTTAAACTTGCACGTAGCCTACATATTTGCAAACTTATCATTGAGATAGATGCAAAAGTTGTTGTTGATCTTATTTCCGTTGAAAATGCTGTAGCTCAAGACGCTCACCCATATAGTGCTTTGATATTTGATTGCAGGTGCTTGATGCACTCTTTTGAGGAGGCTCACCTTCGACATGTACACCGCGAACGTAATTGTAGCGCGGATCTTTTGTCCAAAGCGAGAAACTTTTCTTCGGATGTATTTTCAGAATTTGTTTCTCCCCCTCCTTTTGTTGTAAGCCAATTATTGGCAGATAGTTGGGGTGTTTTGTACCCTAGACTCTTGTAATCCTATTTTATTTTAATGCATATTTCCTTTTCACCAAAAAGAAGCCCTAGTATTGGTATATAATATAATAGGAGGACTACAGTCTACCGTGTACTATATAATATGTTTTGGGCCTAAGATATGGATCCTTGCCCATGAGTCCATGAGACAAGGCCCGCCCACTTTAGAAATAGAACTTGTGAAGGAATACAATAGCTGCCGAAAAGCCAGAGCGAATAGATATAAAAGGGAACATGTTAGATATCAAAAAAGCATAGAAAAAGAGTTAGAAGTTAGAACTAAGAACTTAGAACTTAGAACTAGTTCGAGATATTAGTGGCGGCGGCGATTTTGACCAAGCATAAGTCTGGTGAGGAACGATCCAACACCAACATGACCGATCCCGATCAGACGGTGAAGCTGATGCTCTTGAAGCCGAGGAGGAGCCAACTTGATGAGCCATCTCCACAGTCCGTTGATATCAGGAAGAAAGGTTCCGTCTTTCACGAAAGGAGTTTAATTGCTGGTGAGTTTCATTTGGCTTTGCAAACTATTCTATATATTCTGGGCTTTAAAGTAGAAGAGCACGATGAACACAGAAAGTCTTTTTTTTTTTTTTTTTAATAAAAAAATAAAAAGAAACTAAACCTTAATTTACAGTAGAAGAGCACAAAAAAATTTATGTTATTTGATGATATGTAAGAAATAAATTTATGTTATTTAACCTTAACAACTCCTCCTATAAACAATAATCAAATCATGAGCGACATCTGATTTTCCTTTCAATTGTTTTGTTGGGTAGGTGTTATGCATCTGAATCCATGTAAAAGGCAGAAGATTGCGGTGAAAACCAAAGTTAAAGAATTGCCTGAGGATGTCTTAGGAGATATACTAATGAGACTACCGGTCAAATCTTTGGTTCGACTCAGATGCGTTAGCAATTCGTGGCTTTCCTTAATCACCCATCATACATTTGTTCGATTGCACCTTAATTATCATCATCGTGATGATGAACGAGATGAAAACCATAAGAACCAGTTGCAGATGGATGGTGTAATTAGGATTCAACCTCATAAATCGTTCTCTTATGAATATGGCGAAATAGATGTAGGTTTAGAAAAAGAAGAGGCGATGGAAGAAATAATATTTGATATTTATTATTATCAAAAAGAGAAAGAAGATGAAGATTATGCAATTGAAAAAGTAGAAGAAGATTATGAAGAAGATGATGAAAAAGAAGAAGAAATTGATTGTCCCTCAATACTCCGGACTGCTATGAAGTTTACAGTTGTGGGTCAATGTAACGGCTTGCTATGTATGGAGGTGGCTAAGAAGGTTGGGAGGGTTGTCCTTATAATTTGGAATCCATCTCTTAGGGAATACATAAAATTACCTCGTCCTCCTCATCCCAAAAAATTTAAGGTGATACATGGAATTGGTTATGATCCTCATTCAGAAGACTACAAGGTGGTTAGGATTGTTCAAGGCTCTCAGCCATATGAATATAAGCCTGTTGTGTATGTCCTTGCACTAAAGACCAAATTGTGGAGGAGGATCCCTAGCATCCCTCCTTTTGTAGTGAGTGGAGATGAGGCAATCTTTGCCAATGATAGTCTCTATTGGATCGGTGATGACCATTCCGTAGTTATATACGTTTTGATTTGGTCGAGGAAAAGTTCTTGCTGCTGGACCTACCCGTGAGAAGTAACTGGTATTTCAGTATTTTGGTGAACAACCGAGGATCTGTGTGTTTGGCTACTTTTGTTAACTCAAAAGATGATTTGGTCCGCGTGTGGTCTCTCTCTCCCAAGAATGTTTGGATCAAGCTAGTCACTATCCATGGACCTTCTTTTGTCAAGAGCTGGACACCACCTCGTCTCACCTGGAGTTCCGCATTCCTATTTAGGCTCTTATCTAGAGGAAATTATGAGATTTGTCAAAGACTTGGTTTCCCAAAGTTTAGAAAGAAGTTCGTAAGGTTGAACAAGCTTTTTGCTATAAGGAGAGTCTAGTTTCACCCCGCGGCCTTGTTTGGCTAGCCCTTAGCCTTCATCACTACACCTTTTATTTTATTTTTTGTTTTTGCTAAACCTTTTATTTTGATCTTTGGATACAATTCTACTTGGACTATTTATTTCATTGAAATTATCGATTTAATTTTATTAACCACATGAAATTTGAGCAGGTCCACTATCGCTCACGTAACCAATTGTCCCAAGAATGTTGTTTCCATTCGATTTTGTCTCACTGATCTGTCCTTACCTCATGATCTATGTTGTTGATGTCTTCCAGTAAAGCCAAGGTGTCTCTGTTCTTCTTGAGTTCTATTTGAGATTTGTTAAAAATATTTCTATTTCCTCTTTAATTTGGAGGTGTAGAATACAATGCCGTATTTTGTCTTGTAGTTCATCCATGTTGGTAACTGTGGCACTTTTAATCCATTCTCCCTTTATCACTTCTTCACATCACATCTCCCTCGTCCATGCTTGCTCAAATTTGAACCCAAAACCTCCTCTGCGCAAAACTCCTCTCTCATGCTTTGTTAAAAGGAGTAGGATTGGACTCTGGTCTGAAGTGAGGGCTGATAGGAGTAAGAGCTAAGCAGTGCCGAAGCATGTAGCCCATTCTGGGGACACAACTACTTGATCAAGTCGCTCCTGGACATTGTCATCTCCCTCACGTTGATTGTCTCATGTCCAACTCAGACCCTTGAATCCGATACCTTGTAACTGAATCCAATCTAGTGCTTCTCACTATTAGTATCTAATCATTTTTTTAGTGCCATCTACCATGCCTGGTGTGCTGCACCTCACTATGCACTTGTTAACAATGTGAACCTTTGGTTACTCGTCTAGTGCTCATTGGTAATAAGTACTTTTAGTCAGTTTACTACAACTCACTATGTGATAATTAATAAGATCATCCACATATACTTTTAGTTACATAAACTATTTAATGAGTAAGCTTACTACAACTCACTATGTGGTAATTAATAAAATCATCCACATGTACTTTTAGTCACATGACCTATTTAATGAGTCATGTGACTTTTTAAATACTAGATGTGGATGGTCTTATGAGTTGCTACGTAGTGGGTTGTAGCAAGCTGGTTACAAATCAGTTTATAGCCAAACTCCGTTCATAATGAAATGGTACAAGCCCACAAATAAGCGTTAAAACATTACTACCTTAGAATCTATTTTTTCCCATACTTACCATTGAACTTAAAGAAAATTAATTTCATTTTAGAATATGAATGAGCTTAACCATAAAATCAAATATTAACTTAGGGGACTAAAATGACAACTGACCAAATTTATGGGGTGTAATTTGAATTTTTGCCTAATTTGATTTACTACATTAACGACAATATTTAATGTAGTGGATTGAAAATGACCAATTTGACTACTAAATAAACTTAGGAGACTAAAATGACAACTGAACAAACTTAGGTGGGTGTAATTTATATTTTTGCCAAAAAGATATTTTTATATTTAATAAATGCAAGCCCCTCAACCGATGTGAAGAGCTGAAAATGAATATCATTTCCAAAAGTGGCATCTGAATTGAATTGCGTATGCTCATTTAAACCATTGAATATGTGGTTAATTACAACTTCTCATAGGTCAAGAAATTAATATATTACTAGACTATAGCCCACACAATTGTGCGGGACCATGTACCTTTTTATTAATCGATTACATTATTATTTATTTATAAAATTATTATAAATAACATATTATAATTGAAAAAATGCTTCATGTGTGAAGTACTGTGCAAATATTATAATGAAAAAATGTTGTGATTTTAGATTTAGTACTAACAAAATTTAATTCATAGCTAATTTAATTGCAAGGGATAGTTAACAATATTTGTCAATGGTACAATCATTTGAAAATCAATGAAATTCTATAAATCTAATTGAAAATAAGTATTAATTTTTTTTTTTTCAAATATGCAACATACATATTTGGCCATCAGGAGAAAGGTCATGAATACTATCAGTTTAAAAAAGTGTCCCACATATACAATAACGAAAATTACTTCAACCCCAAACAGCTCCAAGTAATCAAAACACAGAGTTTGACCCGCTTATTATTCTACATAATTGTCTTATGTAACTCCAGAGAAAATGAAGATTCCACATAGGATTTCTATTGCCTTTGCAAAATTCTACCACATTGTTATTCTACAGAAGGAAAGATGTTGAAATGCATTGCTGCTGCACAAACATCTTGCATCTCGAGACATGTCGCTACCTATGTGTCTTAAGTCTCCCAAGTCTCCCAATTCTGACTCCCTACTAAAATCCTTTGCCCCTCTTTGTTCTTGCCTACAAAACACAGCTCCACTCCTTACCTCCATCTTCCAGCCAACATGAACAGTAGTTGTCCATCCATGTTGTCAATTGAACTAAGCAATTTACACACTAACCTCCCTTGTATTTTTGCAAGCATCTTCCTTTCAAAAGCTTCCTTGTTACCAAGAAAGTTACTCATATACATGATCTCCATGTATGCTTATGCTCAGTAGTTATCAAAGTATTCAAGCTACATTCACACATAACAATTTAGAATTTTGGTAAAGTCCAAATTACCATCTTTTCCTCCATTCTTATCAATATTACAACCACTAACTTTGTTTTAGAAAATTTGTAATTCAAAAGGCCAGTTTTATCACAAAATTACTACTCTATATAAGAAGTCATAATATGCCTAAACGTGCTTTTTAAGGGTGAAAAATGGTATCAAACTAAGCTTTTTGTGCTTACCAAACGTATTATTAAAGGGGGCTGGCAGAAATAAGTATTTTTTGGCTTCAAAAAGCAATTCCAAATGAGCACCTAATATGGTCTTCTAATAACTGAGTGCATAATGCAGATTCCAATGGCTATAAAGAGACAATGACATTAGCTAAAACTTCAAAACACTGGAAGTTGTTAATGTATATAAATTAACAGAAAATTCTACATACCATAAACTGCAAAGGTTGTTGCTCCATCAATATCTACTCGTTTGGAAGAAAGCGGGTGACACCAAGTGATACCATGACTAACAACTGGCTTTTCCCTGAAAATAGCATAAGGACGTAAGACACCATGCATAACTCCATATTGACAACTCAGTTCATGCAAATTGATTTTTATATAACTTACCAACACAAAAGAAGCTCCAAGTTGATTCAAAGAAAAGAGAAAATAATTGAAAAGGAAAATATATATATATATATATACCAAAAAATATATATATATATATTAACCACCCAAAATTTACCAGAAAATACAGTAAAACTATTTTTTGAAATGAAAAAAAAAAAAATCCTACACCTGGCTCCGAGAAAAACTTCAAAATTTGCTTTCTATCATTTTCAAAACAAACCCAAAAATCATAAATTTATAGACAGATGATCAGTAGAACAGGATTTAGAGAATTTCATTCACTTTAATAATATACTAATTGAATATGTCAATTTTTTTTTTTTGGAAGTTTGAGATGTTAGTTGAAGATTGCTTCAATCATCATATCATTTTAGTTTAGCAGAACATGACACTAATAATATACTAATTGTAGCGATTTGCAACATAGAAATTAAAAAAAAAAAAAATGGCAGAATCCTACATAAAGATTATATCAATGGATTAGATAATTTAACTACAAAGAACAAAAGTATGGCTCTTGAGAATTTCAAGAACAAATATATGTTGTTTCTCTTGCTATCAAAGCAATCAAGAGAGGACTACCAACTATCATTGCAAGTGCACCCTTGGGGTAGGGGCAAGACATTTATCACAGCTAGCAAAACTCAAGCAAAAGCACTACAAAAAAACTACAAAAAAACTTTTAAGCTATGCTACAACTACTGAATACCCGGGGAACCAATTCAACTTGCAACTGACTTGTAGATTTGGAATCTAATAAATGCTTTTTGGAATCACATTCTTCAATCCATATGTACCATGCCATACCAATCACATATTAGATATATCACATGCTTCATTTGGTTCAAGCTTTTCTTCAAACACTTTGAAGGGAATTGAGAAACCAAAGAAAAAAAAAACAGAGTTCATAAGAATTTAGAAACCAAAGAAAACAAAAATCTTCCATTAAACGAAAGAAATTTTAAAAAATAAAAATAAATAACAGAGTTCATAAGAATTGAGAAACCAAAGAAAACAATAATATGCCATTAAACCCAAAAAAAAAAAAAAAAAAAACTCAAGTTCATAAGAAATAGGGTTATTGGGTTCTAAAGTCCTCTACAACAAAATAAACTAATGTCATTTGGGTTCAAAAGTCTTCCTCCTCTCATATTATTGCCTTTTCTAATGTCATTTGGGTTATTTGCTGAATTTTGTATTGATGATAATGAACCTATTGTTTCCAAAAAATAAGAAACAACAATAGTAATGTATCCATTATTCCGATACAAATCAAAAAGGCTACTCCTATAATTTATAACAATTTAACTCCCAATACCAAAGTTTCTCATAGACATTTCTTCAAACACTTTGAATACAACTTGCAGCCTAACAAAGATAGAACAATTCATCACTACACCACACTACAAATCAAATGAAATATAGGGGAAGAAGTGCAACTGGTGGAGTAAGGAAAAAAAAAAATGAAGTACAAAGAAGTAGCATAGCAATTGAAAAATTGAAAACCCAGCAAAATAAAGTAAGCCACAAATCGTCAAAAGCAATGGCGGCTCCAGGAATTTTTTTTCAGAGTGTTCATTACAAAACTTGAATATAACATCACAAAAAAAAAAAAAATAATAATAATACATGAATTTGCGTATAGAAGAATTTGGTCTGCTATTATAATCATCATGTTTATCTTGGGTAGAAGATGAATCTTTCGGTATAAGTGATTTCTTTATCAGAAATTTCTCCATAGTATTAGCAAAAAAATAAAAAATAAACTATAAGGCATTCAACACGTGATGTGCGGATAAATAAACAAAAAAGAATTTAATTTAATTAAGTTATATGATTAATTAAATTATTAATTAAACAGTATTATTTCAGTTGTAATTATTAACTACAAAGCCATAAGCCAAAAAGTGACAAAACCACAAACAACCAAATAAATAAACCACAAATCTAAGCACAAACTTACACAGTGGACACAGTAAAACTGCGAATTGAAACAAACAAACCATTGCATATCAAACCATCACAGTTGTTGTTATTTGGGCTTTTTTGTTTTTTTTTTTTTTTGTTGGGTTAAGTGGATTGAGTTTATTAGGATCAGGGTGTTCAAAATTTATTTGAGGGTATTCAAAATTTTATTTAAGGGTGTTCAACACCTATACAATACTTACATAAATATTTTTTTTGTTTTTGTTTTTCCTTTGTTTTTAACAATTCAGCCTCATTAGAACCTGGCGCCGCTAGTGGTCAAAAGTGCACCGGAAAACCCGAATAAGATCAGGGTCGAACAAAACTACAGAGGAAGTGAGAGAGAAAATAAAAAAACAAAGAGAGGGAGAGAAAGAAAGAAAATGCTTACTGTCCAAAAAATGGCGGTGCTTTCAATTGGTTGGAAAACCGCAATCATACATGAACACCCACGTCCAGATCAAATGTACACCTAAACACACCCATTAGAAGCAAATTAGGCACACCTATTGGAAAAACAAAAACAAATAAAATCGGTGAACAAAGAAAGAAAGAGAAAGAACTCACTTTGGTTCATTGTTGCAAGCAAATAAAGAGAGAGAATCTCAAATAAAGAGAAAGAAGACTTTTACTCCAGGGATTGCAACGTATAAAAGAAAGGGGGAGAGAGACAGTCAGATGCGGAGTAAATGGGGGAAGAAGGAAAAAATGGAGCGCTGAACCAAATTTATTTATTTTTTCTTTAATGTGAAACGAACAAAGCGACGTCGTTTTGGACATAACAAGAATGCTCAAAACGACATCGTTTTGGAGCTATTTGTCGAGTGGTGGTTTTAAGAAAATATATATCAATAAGATAAAGTAGTGTAACGAAAAAAAAACAAAAAAGCTAAGAGTATAAAATTAAAGACATTTATTTGTAGGTGATACACATAAATGTGGTGGGATTTTTTTACATGAAGGTCAAAATTAATTGTAAAATTATATATATATATATATAACACATATTATGAAGGATAAATTTGAAGGGACAAATTAACATATAGATGCTGGAAAATGGAAGGTCAAAATTGATTGAAAATTTATAATAAATACATCATCAATTAGTTAGTGTAAAGGTTGTGCACTTCCTGACATTTATTTATATATTATTATACACATAAATATTGACACATGACAATTATGTGGCTACATCTGTCCAACAAAGCTGCCACGTGTCATGCTGAAAACGTTGCCATACATGCCATATGGCAAAGATATGACAACGTCTTCTGCTTTAATTTATACTAGTCGCAAACCCGTGCGATGCACGGGAAAATTTTGTGATAAGGTATAATACATATATAGTTTTGATTGAATGTCATGATGTTAATAAGAAAAAAAAAATAAAAAACTGAAAAAATAAAATCTCCATTATAATGAATAAATCAATTTCAAGAAGTTAAGAGTCATGGAAATTTTCTATAAGATATCTCATATTTATATTACAGGAAATTTACATTAATTTTTTGGTTAGTGGTAAAGAAATCACACATTTGAGAAGAGTATTGGGATTAACAGCATACCAAAAAAAAAAACTATTAACCACTATAGTAAGTATTACAGGTAAAAAAAAAAATGCATATAAAACTTTGACAAAAGCTGCTAGGGGTCTTGCTTCTAGTAGCACCTTTCTTCTATGTACAACATATAAATGTCTGCATTCCCAAAGCCAGCAAGCCTTAGATGTTTTCTATTATAGCTGTTATTTGCCAAGGGACAACACTCTTTCCTTTAAATATATCATTTTCATGTCTATTGCCAATTGAGAAAATAATTCAATAGAAGTCTTGTTCTCTTGCCTTTTACATAACCTCCAATACTGCTACCACTCCAACCACCTATTTTGAACAAAAATCATACTGCCCAATTGACATTTGGAAAGAAAAAAAAAATCCACATAACAAAACAAAACTTCAATTGTAGTAAATGAATCCTAATGTACCAATTCATTGGTTGGACCAAACAAATTATTTAATAACAATAATACTTTAATATCACATAGGCTCATACTATTATTCAACACCAGTAACTCTCTGATAAACATTTTGAAACATAATATGACTTGATTCTATCCTAATAAACCAGATAGAGTGATGTAGTTGCAAGGAAATAATTTTTTTAATAAATTAGGGAAAAGATTGCAAATGACTGCCTTGGTACTTTCAAATAGTCGTTTGAAAGTTCAATAATCCAACTATCTGTAGCTTACAACTGTTGCATTTTATGAGACTTTCTAATGATTCCAATGTTTTGCGCTAATGAAGCGTCCTTTTCAATTACATAGTCATGAGAGAATTTGAACGCTTTTGTTTCAAAGCAATTTTTTTTTTTTTTTTTTTTCCCTACTGGGATATCAACCTAAATATCTCATTTTTCATTTTTGTTGCAAACTTTTACAGATTCTGATATTTTATTGACCATGTCTTGGGCTAGAAACAAAGTTATATTTGAAAATGAAGTAAGCGTATAGAAAAGCAATTTTTTATGGTTGGCTATAACACGATAAAACAAAGTAAGTGTATACTTATAGCAGGCTGCAATGCAACTATAGCAGAAACAAACACAAAGATCAGGGTCATAACAATAAAGAAGGTGGTTGAGCCCACAGTCTTGTCCAAATGGCGTCAACCAAGACCAACCCAACAAACCAATACAATAATACTAAAACAAAAGCACAACCTACTGATATGAAATCATGCTTTACTTGCATATAGTCTCCCAATCAATTTTCTCAATCTTAATCTTCTACAATTCCCAACAACATAGGTCACATGGCCTGCAAAATGCAAATCTATCTCATCATGCCTTTTTGCTTCTCCAAAGGTTACAACCAAAAGTAATTCTTGCTAGATTAGTTGTCCATTGTCCCCAGCCTCCGCATACTTTATTCCAATAACTTTCTTCCAAAGGTGATTCTTTCCTCTTCAAATCTCCACAACTCCCTTTATATTAGTTCCTAAGAAAAAATGAAAGAAAACTCTTATGAGTTTGAATTAAAAGCAGCCAAAACACCACCACAGGAAACCATGAAGTCTAGAAACACAGATTTACTACTCACTTCACATAGTGACCCTCTACCCAAACTTGAGAACAATGACATCTCAAAACAAAATCAACGAACAACAAAATTAATAAATTTCAGAATTTTTTTTTTTATTGGAAAATCTAAAGCAAAAACTAAACCAAACAACCCAAATATTTCTCATTCATATAACTGAGAGCAAATTTTAGAAACCCATCAAATTTCCTGTGATTCATGGGCTAATCCACAATTTCAAACATTAAAAAAAAAAATCCACAGTTTCATGGTATCAAAGACATCAAAAGACTAATGTCATTACCTTTCTTTGTTTCTCTCAAACCTTTCATCAAACTCATCAGCTGCAATGTCTTCTGCTACCACTGATTCTTCACCTGCACCTCTACCCATGTCTCTTCCCACAATCACTAACACTGCCACAATCGTAGGACATCCAAAACAGAGGAGGAAAAAAAAAAGAGCAGAGAGTAATAATACATTGTAATCTAAATTGGGTAAATCTCAAGACCCAATCCTGATTCCTTTTCTTTTCCCACAAAGAGAATGACAATGAGAGAAAATTTAAAAAAAGAAAACAAACAAACAAACACACACAGTATCTGCAACCAACCAAGAAAAAATCAACCACAAACCCTCAAATGTACCGGAAAAACTGAAGAAAATCGGGAGGAAAATAGAAGAAGAAAAAACTCACCTCAAAAGGACTTTCCAATTCTGCTTGTAATTTGGTGGCTTCTGTGGAGGTTTTGATAGAGCAATTGGAAATATATAAGAAAAATAATCTAGTGGGTCTTAATTTTAAAGGGGGCAGCAATTAAAGGAAACAATGGGGAGAGGAAGAGCCAAGAGAGAGAGCATTAGAGACTTAGAGTAGGGCTGTAACGCTGATTTGAATATAATGGGGAGAGGGAGAGTCATTTGTGTTTGATAGGAAGATGAGGAGTCCATAGAGAGAGAAAAAAAGAGAGGATAACGGTGAATAGGAAAGGAGATTGAAGAATTTGAAGAGATAATTGATGACAATTATTTTGATAAGGTTTTGATGGAAATTAATTGTAATGCAAATTAGTAGAGCATTAAGTACGTTAAATAAATAAATGGGCAGAACATGTGAGAGAGGGTAGATGTGTGAGAGAGGAAAGGATGATGTGGAATTTTGTGGAAGTAGAGATTCCGATTTGACAGGCTTTGGAGAAGGCAAAAAACTTTCTCTCTGCTTCAGGTTTTAATTTATACTAGTCGCAAACCCGTGCGATGCACGGACAACTATTAAAAATAATATCTAAGAAAATTTTGAAAAATACAACTTAATACTCTTTAGTGTAAGGATTATACTTGTCACTGACATTACCAACCATCCATCAGATGACATTACATATCGTAGCCATCTTCCTAAATAATTAAGCTATTTAGGCAGCATGAAAAATCTTTTAAAAAAATTATTTTTCAATTTCATATAAGATTCGGTGATTATTGAGGCCAAAGTTGGTTAAATAAATTAACAAAGCTGTAGAGCTAAAAATAGGAGAAGTTTGATCCAAAACTTCTTCGACAATGGTTTGTATGCACATTGATTTAGCGCAAAGAGAGAAATGCAAGTACATAGATGATAGATGACCAAAACAACATTAATTCTTATTTTAAATTTTTATTATCTATAACCATATATTTAATTTGGTTAGCAAGAATGCTTTTTTATCGCATTGATGAATTGTTAAGAAAATTTAGATTACCCACTTGCTAGTAAGTCCTAACATTCCATCAATTCAATTAACTACTTAACCCACTAAGCAAACTGGTATGAATAAAAAAAAAAAAAAGTGAATGAGATCAATATCTATTCTATTATCTTCCATACATATGTTATAGCACAAATGGATATTTAGCAACCAAAAAAAAAAAAAAAGGACACAAACTGTAGTTGATTTATGGATATTCCTAAAGTTGTGTTACAACTAATTTGACTGTAATTAGTAAAAAAGACCTCCTTTAATGCAACCACAATTCAATGTCAAAATTCACATTAACATTATGACTTGAAATTCATAATCCAACCACATGTCCTTTTGTTTATATTCAAAATCCACATCAGCTTATAATTATGGTTGTCACATTTTTTTGGGTCCCTTGCTGCACTAAATCTTACAATTGTTCTTTTTGTTGAAACTTGAAAGTAAAATGATCATACCCAAGCTTCACCCACATAGTTCAAGAATCAAAGAACGCTTTAAGCATAGTGAGAATGTTTCATTTCAGCATGTAAACAAAGACTGTAATAGGGTTGCAAGGGCATTGTCATTATATGCATTATGTAAGGGCTCTAGCATCAACTAATTATATCTTGAGGCAATATGTTGATTTTCAAAGGTCATATCAAATATTCTTAATCATAATGAAAAAAAAAAAAAATCACCTAATAGAGAAAACTGCCTCAACATCACCTATTGAGAAAACAATTTGCATTTAATTTCTACCTTATTTAATTTCCAAGGTAGAAGAGCCATTGTGGTTATGTCAACTTAACTGTCAAATTAAAAAAAAAAAAAAAAAACTTACATATTTCAATTAGAAACAATACAAACAATCAATTAAGAAGGAGCTCAAACAACTTCATCTCAACTTTGAACAATACAAACACATTCCTCAATTAACTAAGAAGGAGCTCCAAAACACAAAACTTGGTGCATGTTTAGTTGTTTCACAATTTTATACATCTTATTCCCAATCACCCCTTTAATTCTATGCACTAAAATAATGCCACTATCTTCTGAGAAAAAGAAAAAGATAAGGAAATGAGATAGAATACTAACGCAAATTTTTTACATTAATTATAAAAACATGCATCTAGCATGCTATTCTTTTTCAGTACAAAGATTGAACTCTGTCGGGGTTGTCAAATGACAGCAGTCTTTGTCGGGGTTGTCAAATGACAGCAATCTTTGTCAGGGTTGTCAAATGAACTCTGTCAATCTACAGTTGAATAACAATTTATTTTTAGAGATCACTGGACAGTTTTGAACATATGTGTGTTTACGCATGTTATATATAATTGGCATGAGAGATTATAATTGGAAGGCACGACTATATTAGTTCATTACCTTCAGCATGAGGTTAATGGCAAAGCAGCTGCCTGCTCTGTGATTATCAAAGTAATCAAGTGTCTCCAAGCCATCAACACGCACTTAACTGCAACAATAGCATATTTAACTGTAACAATAAAAACAAAGAATCCCATGCAATATAAAATTACAATCTTGAGTAATTAAACTAAAATCCGAACCTCAAAATCCTACATGTTAACTAAAAGTCCACCATTACCAATAGGAACACCTCAACATCTTGGATGCCATCTTATAGGCAAGGAAAGCTTCAACAGTAGCATACTTCGATATATCATCTAAAAGAGTATGGGAATCATAACAAAACAATATAATAGATTTGCAAGAATTCACAAAGAACTGCAAATGAACCCATAAGGATGGTCTTGCCACTCTTACAATGACCGTTGTTCTAAAAATTCTTTAGTAGAATATGAAGATAATTTTACTTACCCCTTAAAAAAAAAAAATGTAGTGCTTTTCCAATTCCCATTGAATATATTGAATATGAAGAAGTATGTTTCGTATGGCTGTACATAGACTCCAATGATGTTATGCAATAAACATGTCTGGGAGAAGTTTGTATCACATAGCTTGGAAGTTGGAAACTATGATAGCTTTTCTGGGTTGAAATTAAAGATACACAATAACATACTAATCACACATTAGAAGAAAGTTTATGACTTAACATGTAGTGATTCAAAAATAACAAAATATTTCAATTTAGAACATTCCATAAGAAATGCTTAGGAAACAAATTAACCAATCAATTGAAGAAATATTCACTAAAAATGCATACTCTCTGAAACAGAGAATTTCTTTTTAATAAGTAATTAGAGGGAGCTGGTGTGGAAGGAATAATTATAATCGAAAAAAGTGATGGGGCGTCAGAATCAGAAAGGTTGCGGCAGCGAAGGGCACCTGATCTAAAAAAAACAACCACCCATAATCTAAAACTTTATAATACAACAAAAATCCAATGAAAACAAAAATACCCACATAGCAAACACACAAAACCCACGTAAAAATCCAATTTTTACATTAAAATAAATGAATAAAACTCACCTTAGAATCACTCATTCTTGCTTCTTTCTAGGAAAAAGATGAGAAAACAAAAGAAAGAAAGAGTTCCTCCAAGAAAATCAGTGGAGAGATAGAGCAAAATCTATTTAAATCAATAGAAGTCACAACTGAAGTAAAGGAAGGGTAAAAAAATAAAAATAAAGGGAAGAATCGCATTTAGCATACCTTCGACAGGGCTATATTGCATAGTGTTTTATTTGGTTTTAATTGTTCAGTATAATTTATTAAAAGCTGTAAAGCTTTTATAAAGAGCTGTAAAGCTTCTAAATACATTTATTAAAATCAAGCCATCATTAAGCATACCTTTGAGTGGTGTGAAACAGGAGACTTGCTGTGAAAGAGAGTCAAGTAGTCAGCTGGAGTTGGGTTGTTGTTGGGGCTTTGGTATGAGTGGAATGGTCAAGCATTTTGACAAACACCTTGCGAGCAATATCAGAAAAGCTCAACCCATTGGCCTAAAAAGCCGAAGCTATCACAACATTGGCAACCCATACCACAAAAAGTGCACACACTGAAAGGGGTATTAGAAACAAAAAAACCCTTCACAAATCCACCAGGAAAATAAAGAAAATCTGAAAATTTTAAAGAAATATAAAAAGACTCACCTTGATTGTTGTTGGGACAGCATGTACTGAAACTCTGAAAGGTTTAAATAGGAGACTAAGTAATGATTTTAGTAGGAGTTAGAACAGGATGGATTTAATGGGGAAGGGGAAAAGATAATCAGGGAGGGAGTTGAGGAGTTGAGTGGTAAGAGAGAAAAGAGGGGGAAGTAGGCGTTGGAGGTGGGAAGGGGAATGGACAATCAGAGAGGGAGATGAGTCGAGCGGTAGAGAGAGAAAAGAGAGAAAGGGGAAAAAAAACAAAAAAGAAGAAGCGTGAGGGTGAGGGAGAGGGAGAGATCAGAGATGTGTGTAACGGGGATTTAATGGAGAGAGAGAGAGAGAGAGAGAGAGAGAGAGAGAGAGAGAGAGGCGTTAGAGGATTAAGCAAACGTGTGAGAGAGTGAAATAGATAATTAATTATTAAAAAAAAAGAAACAAACCTGAAGTGTTAAAACTATAGAGCTGAAAAACGTTAAAAGAATAAAAGCTCAACAAAATAAAAAGGAAAGTGGGCCGGATCATAAAAGCCCAACAAAATAAAAAAGAAAGTGGGGGCATGAGATTTGGAATGATGTGGAAATAGGTAAATCTGATGTGGCAAGTTTGGGAGAAGACAAAAAAAAATCTCTCAGCTTCACCTATTAGTTTATATAATAGATACTAGTCGCAAACCCGTGCGATGCACGGAAAAATTTTGTAATAAGGTATAATACATATATAATTTTGATTGAATGTCATAATGTTAATAAGGAAAAAAATAAAAAACTGAAAAATTAAAATCCCCATTATAATAAATAAATCAATTTCAAGAAATTAAGAGTCATGGAAATTTTCTATAAGATATCTCATATTTATATTACAGGGAACTTACATTAACTTTTTGGTTAAGTGGTAAAGAAATCACACATCTGAGAAGAGTATTGGGATTAACAACGTACAAAAAAAACTATTAACCACTATATTAAGTATTACAAAGTATTATAGGTAAAAAAGAAATTGCATATAAAACTTTGACATAGGCTGCTAGGGGTCTTGCTTCTGGTAGCACCTTTCTATGTACAACATATAAATGTCTGCATTCCCTAAGCCAGCAAGCCTTAGATGTTTTCCATTATAGCTGTTATTTGCTAATTGAAAAAATAATTCAATAGAAGTCATGTTCTCTTGCCTTCTACATAACCTCCAATACTGCTACCACTCCAACCACCTGTGTTTTGAACAAAAATCATCCTGCCCAATTGACAATTGGAAAGAAAAAAAATCCACATAACAAAACAAAACTTCAATTGTAATAAATGAATCCTAATGTACCAATTCATTGGTTGGACCAAACAAATTATTTAATATCACATAGGCTCATACTCTCATACTATCATTCAACACAAGTAAGGGAGGTTGGGTTTTTGGCTTTAGAGAACAAATGCTTCTAGTAGAAAGGGAACAATGCTTAAATTTTATTTTTGCCATTTCACTTAAAATTTCAACAATAATTATAAAAATAAATAAAAAATTAACAATCAAATGTGGTAATTTACTCTTCCTCATCTTCTGCATTACCCAAAATTCAGGATCTATGATTATAGAAAGGATGCCTAAATACCTACTATTAGCTTCATTTATACTTCTAAGAACCCTACTATTAGCTCATTACAATGTTATACTTGAGTAACACTACACAGTAGCAACCTCAGATGGACGTAACATTGGGGAATGATATTATATTAATTTGAAGATAATCGGTTTGCAAACATGAAACTTTAAATATAATTGAGCAAGGTCATGCTACAGTTATTTAGTTAGGTGTTATCCAACTTGAAACAGTAAGCACACTCGATCTAGAAGATCATATTACACAATGAGAATATTTATTGATAAAGAATATCACCAAGATTTGCAAGGAAAAAAGTAAAATATGAAATTTCCACATTCCAAAACTCAGTTCCATTTCATCCCACAGCCACAAACCACAAAAACTTCAATTTCAACCAATAACTAACCCAAAAGGCTCTAATTTTCATCACTTGACACTTTTCTTGTGTTTACACTTACAATATTCTTGCCTAAAAATCTATAGATTTAAGAATTTTGTGTCTAATAGACCTTTCCAGCCTTGGTCAATCAATTGGGATCCATTATGAAGTAATAATTTCTAACCTCCTACCCACGACTACCCTCTACAAATTGAATATTTTTGGTTCCTACAATCAACCCGTGAACTCTTTGATTATTCAACAGTTTATTCAATTCCTGCATCTTCAATATGGTCCATTATGTCCAGTAATTGCTCAATACACTTTGATACTATGCTTTACATATTTGTAAGCCTGGCTATTACATATTCACTTGTTACGGTTTGCCTGCAGCTAAATGGCTACATTCAATAATTGAACATGCAGTATTAATGGCCAGAAACTTTTGAAATATATGAAGCATTGAGTCCTGACACAAAAACTAAAGAAATTTTAAAATAAGATGCTTATTGTTTTACCCCTCAGCATATGTAAATAATCAAAACATATATTCCCGTATAATTTCGACAACACTTGACGGCATGTGGCATGATCTTTTGCGGGAGGTTGTGGGCATCAAGACCAGATGTTAAAATATAAAGCATTTTAAATTATATAACAGTTCTGAAAAGCATCAATAGATGAAACAATATATGAGTTCCATTAAATATTACATTTATCAGGAATTCCATCAAACATTTGCTGGACATTTTTAAATTGACAAATTTTGCAGATTAAATAATAAAAATAAAACAACCCAGATTTGTTAGCTTCATATTCGAGTTACTACCATAAAATATTTTCAATTGGGTTTCTTCATATTCAGATTACATCATATCAAATCCCTAAAATTGAGTAGTAAACTAAAATACTGACACCATATAAAGGAAAAAAGTGAAACAAACTAAGAAACCCAATTGAGGATAAGCCAACACCGGCCTCCACTGTAAACATCACCCTGCCAAAGGTTGGGTCATAGAAGGATGTTATCTTTGTGTCTTCATAGGGTATCATGATGATGTTTATATAGCATATGTAACAAAGAAATACAAAGGAATAGTACAGTACCTGGTAGGTAGGAACCATTTTTTTCTGAATCAAAATCTATTGTCACAGCATCAGCAACCCAGACCACAGGAAAAGCTCTTGGAGTTTGCAGAACTTCTCATCTGTTCAACATCCAAAACGTGCACCGACTGAAAGAGGATTCAGACACAGACCATAAAAAATCCACCAGAAAAATAAAGGAAATCGAAAAATAAAAAGAAATAAAAAAGGCTCACCTTGGGTTGGTTGTTGTTGGGGCAGCGGGTACTGAAGGGATTAAATAGGAGAAAAGCATAGCAGAGATTTTTTGAGTTAGAGAGGCTGGGGCAAAGTAACGGTGAGCCCCATTCAATGGGCAAATCGGTTCAACTTTTTTGTAAGAAAACAGTTCTGGCCATGATTTTGTAAGCTTTAAAGAGGCTGGATTTAATGGGGAAGGGAAAAAATAATCAAAAAGAGAGAGAGAGAGAGAGAGAGAGAGAGAGAGAGAGAGAGAGAGAAAAGAGGGGAAGGAACATAAAGATGAAGAAGCGTGTACCGTTTTGCAGGTAGATGAGGAGTCGTGGGAGAGAGAGGGAGCGTTAGGGATTTAATGGTGGGGGAAGAGAGAACGCCAAAAGCAACTTAGGGTAAAAACGTTAAAATAATAAAAGCCCAACAAAATAAAAAGGAAAGTGAGCCGGATCATAAAAGCCCAACAAAAATAAAAACGAAAGTGGGCCATGAGATTGGGAATGATGTGGGAAGAGCAAATCTGACGTGGCAAGTTTGGAAGAAGACAAAAAAAAATCTCTCAGCTTCACCTATTAGTTTATATAATAGATAATAGATATAAATATAGATATGGATGTCTCTGGTTCACATAAAGGTGGATCCATGTATAGGACTCATAGATAAGGTCTTTTTTGTTGTTGCTAAGTACCCATAATGGGTTCATTTTATGTAAGAGTAGGATGTAGTACATTAGGTGCATTAAATAATTTCACTCCTAAATTCTAACATTCCTTTCAGATGCTTTTGGTGTTTATTTTTGAACAATTTTGCTAGAGTTGCACAT
>OU015765.1:30446931-30474851 GCA_907173295.1 Fagus sylvatica | reverse complement strand
TTTTTAATTTTTTTGTTTGAACTTTCAGTAAATAAACTATTGAAAATAAACTGACACCAAACAAATATGGTATCCCGTATTAACGACGAGGTAAACACATTAAGATTTACAAATAGTTGACCCATCATTCCTTTTGACTTTTTTCCTTCTCTCTTCTTGAAATTGTTGTTAAATTGTTATTATTATGTTTTTAATGATTCTTTCTAACAATGGATTATACAACTAGCATAGCCCTCACCTAATAGATTAAAAGCAATTAATCTGAATTAATTGTATCTGGTCCAAAGCCTTTCATCTTTTCCCCACTTGAGGCAATGCTTTTCTAAGGTGATTATCAAAAAATAAAAATAAAAAGCACTTGAAGCTGAAGGTGACTACATATAAAAGTCTAAATAGGGCAATCTAAATTGGGCATCCTAGGTCGTGTTCATGATTTTTACTACTCAAACATTGACTTTCCTCCTGTATAATGCTTGTATTGGTTGATTTTTGGGTTTGCTTTCTTTTTTGAAATTCCGGGAAAGAAAGAAAATGTAGACCTAAGAGAATTAAATCTAAAATATTTATGTCCTTCAACCAGAAACTTTACCCAATGAAAATGTTGACTTTGTTAGCATTATTTTATTCCAATATATGGTGAAAACAATGATGACAAACATTTAAATTGGGATGCCCATGGCCTTGGCTGAGTGAGAAAGAAGCTATCCTTTCTTCTTTTTAATTTCCAATTGAGTATTAAATAGAATTCAATTCTGAGGATCACCACCTATTGGGAAATAGAGGGATCTAAAACCAGGTCAATAATTTTCAAATGATCCCCATACCAAACCTGAAAAGCCACTTGACCCACCATGTATAATACCAGATTGGAGAGGTTTGCTCCTCAAATCTTATAATGAGAATAAAAGAATATTAGCCTCATGAATATGCGTATGCTTAATGATTTTTTATTTATTTAAATTCTATCATGTAATAATTTTCTTTTTCAAAATAAGTGATTGTTGGGATGTGTGTGTTTATTATGTCTTAGATAAAAAATAAATAAACAAAAATTTGTTGGGATGTGAAAGAATATTGAAAGTTTTGGTAAACAAAGCTATGTAAATGTGGGATATGAAATTAAATATATTTAAGAAATTTTATTAATTTGACTATTGAGAGCATCTCCGGAAGACTCTCTACATTCTCACCATTCTCTACATGTAGCTAACTACTTTTTCCACTATAGAAAATTATATAATACTCCGGGAATATATTAAATGCGTACTCCCTCTTCTCACAGAAATGGTGGGTCCTACCATAAATTTAATTAGTGGGACCCACGACTTCTATGAGAGAAGGGAGTACGCATTTAATATACTTCCGGAGTATAGTATAATTACCCTTCAACTATTAAAATAATATTTTTTATCTACTTTTAGAGTATAGTATATATTTTTTATCTACTTCTAGAGTATAGTATATATTTTTTATCTACTTCTAGAGAATAGTATATATTTTTTTTATCTACTTCTAGAGTATAGTATATATTTTTTATCTACTTTTATTAAAATAATATTTTCATTCTTTTATTTTAACTTTTGTTCTCTCTTCTCATTTAATATTTCTGGGCTGGGAGGAGGGAGGAGAGAGGTGAGAGGCAAGAGAGAGAAATGGGATAGATTAAAATATATGAGATTAAATCATTTTTTTATTAAAGTAGAGAGTTACTGTAACATTTAAGATGGGTGGAAAGCTTGAAGCTAGTTTGTTGGAGCACCATTTTTGGATTTTGCTCTCCACAAATAAAGATAATTGTGGTTTAACTAGTCTGCTGGAGTTGCTCTCATCCTTGATCTTTTTATTTTATTCCAAATTATCTTTTAATAATTTATCAAAATAATTTTTTGTCCTTAATTTTTATTTTTGGGAAAAATAATTTAACAATTTGAAAATAGTGAAAATTGGACATCAAATATAGTGTTATTATTCCAATTATATATTCAGATATATGGGAAGTAAGGTTTGGATTTGGGTTGGGTTAGAAATTTTCAGGGCAACAGGCATCTCTTTCTCATGATTGGTTAGGAATTTTTTTTGCTTGGCCCTGAATGATTGCTTTTTGATGGGCCAATCAAAAGGCCTATCTTATAAGACCCAGTTTGCCCTTACTTCCCTTGAGCAGCACTCTTCACTCCACTATTCTGTGAATGATTTCCAAATGACTAGAATATGATAAGCTTCCTTTAAAACTTCGACTACTCTTTTCAAACAAGCAAGAATAATTATGTAAAGATCATTATCTTTGATTCCAATCAATGTAAGTTAGGTCAAATCCTTGTCAAATGTAATTAGTCTTTCTAATACTTTCTAATCATGAAGTTTGAGTTCATTTTATCTTTTTGCCTTAAAAAAAATCAGAGTCACAAGTCCATGGGTTGTACATGCCTGTTACAGAATACCCCTATTTTCAACGCACTTTTTGGAAAGTAAGAGATGAAAATGCGTTTTACCTAATAAGCTGCCCATTATCAATATTTCTGATCTTGAATCTTGAATAAAACCACAAACACAAATAAAGAAAGGTATTAGTACTAACTCCTAAAGTACGTCATACTAACCACACGCATTTGACAATTTTGGCTTTTGGGTACACATAGCAAATTAATTAGATGGAAAAGTCTAAACCACACCCATTTTTACACCTGATTCCACAATTTGTTGAAATGACAAGTTATGATTGGTAGAATAAAATCATAGAATGCAGAGATCTTGAACACTAAAGATCTCTAACATGACCTATTATCTTAACAAGTCGTAGAATTAAGTGTATCTATAGTAGCTTTATTAATTAGATTTCTCACAAGCATGTCAAACATTATCATGCTTGTCGAACTGTCAGAAGATGGCCACCCATAACATGAAAATCAAAATGGATGAGAGAGGTGGGGATGATAATCACATGGGGCTTCATGATAGGAAAAGGAGATCAGCCCCTTTCTCTAAAATTTGTTTCTTTTGCTCATACTCTCACCATGAGTGACTGAGTTTTTCAAATATTAGTTCTTAAAATTTTGGTTGAAATATAACCTAAGGTCGATTTGTGTCCTACAAATTTAAAAAATTACAATTTTGTATTTCCAAAATGTTGAGAAAAAAATATCAATTTCTACCTTTTGTCCTTTCCACCATTAAATTTATTACTAGCCACTTTAACTTTTTAATATACCATTCCACTATGTTTGCCATCTATCCAAATCATTAAGGCAAACGGATTAAAGGACAAAATTAATACTTTTCAAAATTTTCAAAAGTGAAATTATAACATTTTAAATATACACAAGACTAAAATTGAACTTGGCCCAACTTTAAAGATGAAATGTACATTTTAGCAATAAAATATTTATAAAAAAACAAAAAATTACAAAAGTGATAATGTCCTATTTAAATTTGTATAGGCTCTAACTTGATCAATCATCTTAGGTATAATGGTTGCAACCAATGAAGAAATTGAGTATTCTTTGCCTAACGAACTCAGTAGAATTTAGATCCTTACTAAGACCAACTACAACAAACCTGAAGGTTGGTGTTCCAATAGTTGATATGATGTATATGCATTTTACCTCTATATAATATAGTTACAATTTACTCCATTGTATGTAAAGGCAAACTTTTCAAGTCGAATTTGAAATGTAGTTTAGTTGCATGGACTTATGTTGCCAATTTTATGATTAGCCCAACCCAGTAAGGCTAGTGAGCTGAGTTAAGACTTCAGGATATGTTCAATTTATAATTCTAGTCCAGTAGTCCTTAATCCAGTCTGTATAGTGGAGCATGCCTGGCCTTTTGCCAAGCAAATACCAGAAGCATGTCACTGAAAATAGAAAACCATAAGACCTTATATCTATTCTTTATTTTACAAAAATAATAATAATAAATCATTTTTAAAATTCATTATACAAGAGGCTTCTTATTTTACCCTCTCATAATTTGTTTGGTCTTTCTTATTGGATTTCTTTCCAATATGATGTAGGTGACTTTATTCCTTCTCATATGGTTTGGTTATTTATATGATAGTGTAAACAGTATTACATTTTCTTCTTCCATTTATCTATTGTTCACCTTGTTTTTCCCTGTTTTGAATTTACAATTTTCCGTCTTAAGTGGGGTTTGGTCTTCTTCTTCTTAAGTAATTATTCAATACTCCTAGAGTACAATAAATGCATGCTCTCTTCTCTCATATGAATGATAGGTTTCACTAATTAAATTTATTGTGGGACCCATAATTCATGTGAGAGGAAGGAACTCGCAGACACAGTTATTGTATTTCGGGAGGATCGGATATTTTTTCCTTCTTCTTTGGAATTAGACCAAGTAGCCTTGGGTAGGAAATAAAAGGCCTGAGTAATGGGCCCATTAGATTTAAAAACTAAAATCAAGCTTAATTGCTCCTAAATTTCTTTAGAGAAAAATGTTAAAATGATAGTTTTAGATTATTTAAATCCACATATAAATTTTTTGAAGTTTATTGGACAAGTATCATAGGGTTTTTTTTTTTTTTTTTTTGTTGGAGGAATGAGTAAATTTGGTATCACATTAGTTAAAGACTAACAGAAACATGCACACAAGTATAACTGTATAAGAGATTTTTGGTGTGATCAGCTCTAACATTAAAATGTTGAAATATTTTTTTTTTTTAAAATGTCATGAGATTTGGTTTAGTTTTGTTTTGATTTATATAAAAAAAAAAGTTTTGTTTTGATTTTTTCTTTTTGTCTTTTTTGTGCGCAGTAAAGCTGTCGAAACAAGGACTCTGCCACAATTATAAATCAATGTAATGTTTTAATATTTGATTGCAATAATACGAACTTTTTATTGTTTCCCTTGGCAGATATAACATGATACCAACTACCATTTGATACTAAAAAAGCTTTTCTCTATTTGTAATAACCAAATTTACCACACTTTATTTCTATTTTGAAAAATTCTTGCAAAAAACAAATTCAAAATATACTAAAAACCATATAATGGTCCACAATTTTATTTTTATTTTTTTTATCACAAATTATCCGTGATTTATTTACAACTTGAAAATAAGGGAAATTCTTATGTGGGAATATCAAAGGTAAAAAAATTGGGTTAATTAAGCTCTATATTGGTTCTTAAACCAATTTATAGTTTTTGCTCTTTCTTTTTTATTGTTTATATTTTGTTTACTTAATTAAGAAAAAGAAAAAGAAAACAAGATGTATGTCATTGTGATGGTTTGGTGGTATTGTGCTTGAATGTGTAAAGAACAAAAGAGCATGAAAATGAAAAATATATCCTTGCAAGGTATATGACTGTTGAAATTTGTGTATATTATCATTCCAGTTTAGAATAGCAATCAATCAAATATTGAACCATACAACATATAGAATCAGAGGACAAAATTTATGCCAACAAAAAGGTAAAATATGTAAAATAATAACTTTAATCCACATCTAAATTCTTTTATAAACATCCTAAAAGTTTAGAGATATCATGTCATCTCTATTGCTTGTTCAAAAAGTGCAACAAATATATAAATAAAAATAATTTGCTCTAATATATACAGATAATCCTTGACCAACCTTGACCATGTTTGGCAAGGCAGAACAACACTTTCTTCTCTATTAATCATTCCCCAACAAAATAATAAAACCATGCCTCGCCTATCACTATGATTTGTATTAAGAAACCTATAATGCCAATAGATAGCCGTTCAAAGAGCTTATCTCTTGATGAGCTGCTCACACTAGGCTGTCTTGGATTGAGAAGCTCCCTCCCAAACCCATAATGCCTCTTATAATTTATATTTGGAAAGCATTGCTGTAAATGCTCAAGTGCTGCCTATTGGTCATGCAGCATTTGAAAACGGAGGAACCATTGTGGATTCAGGGACCACGTTGACATACCTTGCACCAAAAACATATGATCCCTTTGTTAGTTCTAGACTTCTAGAGAACATATCTCAGTTACAAGGTTTTCACTTTTGATACCATGGATGCACCGCCAGCAAAGTTTAAGCTAACTGGAGGACATATCTCTCGGTTACACTGAACAAAAAGATTCAATATCAGTATGCTTACAATCACTCTTAAACAAATTTCTTTAGGAAAGAAAAAAGAAGAAGACAAATACTCAAACTTACCGAACTAACAAAAGGATCATAAGCTTTTGGTACAAGGTTGTCAAAGTTGCCCCAGAACCCACAATGATTCCTGGGTTTTCACTTTAATGTTGCTGCAGGACCAATGGGCACAATTGCCCATTCACAACAATGCTTTTCAAATATAAATTATAAGGAGACCTGAAAATTTGAAGTAGAAGATAGAAATCATCAAACTTGGTGATAGATTGGCATTCACATTTTTTTATTAAAATCTGTGACAGCAAATACAAAACCAAAGCAAGAAACATGACCTACCTTTGAATGTCTCTGGGAGCTTCAAAATCCAAAAGAGCCAAGCCTGAGTTGTTCATTAAGAGAAAAGCTCTTTGAATTGCTACATATAAGCATTATGGGGCTCCCAATGCACATGTTTAGTATAGTGATTGGCGAGGCATGGTGTTATCATTTTGTTGGGAAATGATTAATAGAGAAGAAAGTGTTGTTCTGCCATAGTTGATTCTAAGGGAAGCAGAACTGATCACACTCTCACAGAGCCTTACAAGATTTGCAAGGCTTAGTGGGTGTGATTTTGTTGTGTGCTCGCGTTTGCTTTTATAACCCCATACTCATCACATTGATTCCTCACTCCTTTGCCTAGCTCCATTACCTCTCTCTCAAATCTCAATCAAAAACACTAAAAAAAGAAAAAGCCTTCTCTGTCAGCTTTCTCACTTGTTTGGTTAAAATGAGCTCTGCTAGCTGTGCACACATATTCGGTATATGACGATTCCGTTGCAGCTAAGCTAAGTATAAACTGAGAAGGAAATTTTAGGAAAGAGCCAAGAAATATATGTAATAAAAAAGATAGTACTCCAATAAAAGCAGAGAAAAAGACTACTTGAAGTGAAATATATAGTCTCTTTCTTTCACATGCGTTTGCTTTGGTAAAGTACAGATAATCCATTCAATGTGCTCATTATGAATTTTGACAGCTTTTGACTTGGAAAGAAACGTAAGATAAAAGTGGAAACATTTCTTACTTACTCAAGCTACCATAATTAATGAGCTTTCCAACTTCCAAGTCTACCATTCAGTAGGGATTTGGGACCGTTCATGAGTCCAAAACGTGAACATTTGATGTCTAGTTTTTTTAATGATGTGAAAAAAATGGTGTTAAGATGGTGTGAATCTATTATTATTAGTTAGAATTGTTCATATAATACCGGTTTATATTAACATTCGATTCATAATGACAGAGAGGTCGAAATCATCATGCATGTGACTATGTGAGCCCCTGCTGCTACTATTGTCACTTAGCTAGGAAGTGGAACTTGAAGTGATTAATGAGTTTGCAGACATGGGACCTGATAGTGACTTTAAAGGCCAAGTTCACTAGTAACTTAACAAGTAATGCCAAGCTGGGGTCATTTTCTCTTGGATTTACTTTTTCTCTCCCTATATATGCTGGTAAGCATCTTGGTTAACCAGGATGTAGGGACTACTTAGTTTTCTATATTCATCTTTAGCGAAAACAGCAAACCCATGTGAAATCATGTGTGACTAATTGAAACATTCATTGATGATCATAAAATGCTTTTGATAGATTGCACGCCACCATTTATCCAGTAAATAAAACGATGAATACAACATGACCTTAATATCTCCGTAAACTTTCTCACTAAAGATCTATAATTATACTAGTGCTAGAGCAGTGTTGGGTTTGTCATGATATACAAAGCATGAGTTAGGGGGCCCCTTTCAAACACTAAATTAAAGGAGATTCTGTAGGTTAGTCTCAACGAATATATATACCAAAAATGGAAAAAGTTAGTTCAAATAATAGTCTATGTAGCTACTAGGTTTCTTTTTATCGTATCCAAATGGGACCAATCAGTTCACTACTTTTTTCTTTTTCTTTTTTTGCTGAGTATTTAGTTCACTACTTATCTTCCTATAAATGTCCCTGCCCTCACCTTTAACTTTTGAGTCAGCAGCATGGACACGGCTTGAAATATGTGGTCCACAAGTTTGTGCAAGTTTCACTTTCGAATGCATAATTCATCAGCAAAGTTCTCTAGAAATTTGGCATTATTATTTTATTTAACCCATCTGAAAGAAAAGAGGATTCATGCACTGATGCACTTTTCATCCAAAAAAACAAAAGGACTCATGCACTAACTTAATCATTCATCAAGATGGGACCCTCGTTACATGTGGTGTTTTCCTAGAGCATACATGCATATTATACAGAAACAAACAAATAGCAGTAACGCAAAACATAATAAATAAATAATTATCGCGGTCTTATTGCAATTCAAGGTGTCATACTTCGATTGGTCTATCCAAACATCCAATCACCTAGCAGTAATGTGCCCAACAAAGACAGAAACAATTGGCTCATATATGTGCAGACTCGTCACTATATACAAGAGCCTAATAATGATATTATTGTTGTTAAATAAGCAAAACCACAAACACACACAACCTTCAACCCAAAGTGCTAACCATTATCTCTTTGAGATCTGTAAAGCAAACGAATTTAAAATTGATGCAGGCTATATAAACTTTTAAAGAATGATATTTGATTAAAGGAATGAAAGTTTATATGGTTCATCACATCTCTAATGACTACCTACCTTCCCACATTCTACAACTTTGATCCCCCCTCAAAAGAGTAAGCTAAAGCTGTATTGTATAAAATTTGTTTTATTTCTACCAACTTATAACATGAAAGAAAGAATGGATTACAAAAAGAAAATAAGGGAGAAGATTGAATTAACAGTGAAGGACAGAAGAATAACATCTGGTAGCAGCAGGACCTTATAGGAGCAAGCATTTCTCTGAAAGTCCCTTTCTCAGTTTAATGGCTTTGGGAGCCAAACAAAAAAACGCTAGTCATCAGATGCCAGAGTTGGGCTCTTTGAGCAGCTCTCCTTTTGATGGAGTTCTAATAGTTTCTTTTCCGGATTACAGAGCCCTGCATGAAGAGAAATGTTATGAAATATGCTCTCCTAGAGTAATATTTCGAGCAATAACCAAGCACTGTTGAAGAATTTCATCCTCATTTTACTCTCATGAATCTGATATATTCCATAATGTTTTATGCAGCACGTGAAAATATGAGGTTACATTGATTATAGCACTTGTACAAGCCAAAGGATAAATATGTGTCTTCAAAGGTATAAAAAAAGGAAATCGGGCGGATAATGTGAAATGTGGAACAATTTTATCTCCACCAGTAGTCCAAATCCTCAGTAAAGCTAGAACATTTATAAGATTTGAGGCAGGTAATGAGAAGAAAATTTTTTGGCTTAACAAGCACCTGAATACCATAAAATAGGTCAAGAATTGCACACTGTCCGTGAACACTGTACAACTCTGCATATATAAGGCATGGTAGCAATATGATGCAGCAGAAAACTAACCCATCAATGATTTTATAATTTTGGCTGAAAATTTAACGGGTTTTAAATTTAATCAACAAACCAGATCCTATTATGTATGTCTTTGAATCAAATGCACAAGCAATTATTAGATCCACTTCCCCCAAAAAATAAAAAAAATAAAAAACAGAGGAATAATACTAATAAACATGAATATATCTCAAACAAAAGAATAAGAAAACGCATAAACCATCCGCCATCTGACGCATTCATCCTCAAATTTTATAGCTTAAACCCTAATAAGCTCACGGCCTCACCTAGCCCTAACCTAAATCCTCAATAATCACCAATTGATCCAAATAATATCAAATCGAAATGTGAGAGAGAGGCCATTGGATAGGGTGGGATAAGGTAATCTAAGTGGCCAATAAGAAGCAACCAGCTGTAAAAAAGCGGCCACGTGTATTAAACATTAGTTGGGTTTGTTGGGTGAGATTTTATCACATCTAACACTTGACCATCCCGAGTTTTTAAAACAAGAAAGCCGAAATCGACCGGCCCAATGTCGAAACCTACATAGTTCCTAATTGATACATGTTTGGATGGAGTTCAAAATTATCTTCCATTGAAATGCAATGTTTGGTTGGACCTTTTACCACAAAATCTGATATTTTATTTTTGTACCCAAAATCCACAACAGAGAAAATAGTTATTAGTACTAGTGATAATTTTGAGTCTGCTGTTTTTCAGATTTATTATTGATTATCTATTATTATTATTATTATTATTATTTTGAACAGGTGTGGAATGCTTTCTTAGACATTTGGTGTTTGAGGAAGTCAAATGGTTTGTAGAAGGGTCTTTGGCAAAAATAAGGTGGGGGGGGGGCTAAATAGGGGGGTTGTAAGCCCTATTGCTTCTCTTAATCTTCAATTGGTGAGCATTTCGTTCACACCAAAGACACCACAACACACAATGAGGGACGTTCCGCCATTTCCCAATACACCGGTGACTCCTTGTATGATTGGGTGTTAGGGCTTGGCATTTTCTCTTGCTATTCATAGTACCCTAGGAACAAATCAAAGGACAGTAACGTAAGATTTCTGTTAGTAATTATTATTATTTTTTTAAAGCCATTATTTTAGGAGGGTTAGTTAGTGGATCGATGACTTGGCATAATTTGGACCTTTTATTTTAAAAGATGTCAGGATTAAAAGAACTCTGTGGTAGAGTACCTTAGGAACTCTAAAAGATCTTGATCTCATCTGTTATATGTGTTTTTTGCTATTCACAAATAAATTGTTACAAGCTTTGAATGCAATGATTTTGAAGAGTTTTTTCTTTAAAATTGTTACCTATTGATTTGATGCTAGATTGTGTATACAATGCTTTTGTATAAATGCTAGGTGAAGAATTATCATGTATTGTTAGATGAAATAAATATTTTCTTTTAAATTCAAGTGTTTTTTTTGTTCTTTAGAATTATAACAGATTCTAACAACTTTTCAAAATTATTCATCAGAATTGAGAGATACTCTCTTTTCAGTTTTTTATAATTTCTTACTAACATTATGATATTCACGCAGCTTATATATATATATATGATTTCATGCATCGCACGGGTTTGCAACTAGTAATAATAATGGATGAAATTAACATTGATTGGGATGCACCTGTAAATAACTTATTTTTAAGTTTCTAACTAACCTAACAGGAATATGAGTGAATATACATCATGGAGTAGCTTTTAGACTAATAGCTTATGAAATCTTGAATGCTGCAACTTGTTTCCCCACGTATATAAGCTAGAATCCTGAAATCTATAATAGTTTGGAAATTTTCTAAGAAAATTACACAAGTATATCATCTTAGCTGTCCAAATGATATTGATACATAACAAACACAACATGAAAACGAACTTGGGTTTATGGGTAGAACTACCAAACAGTTGAGTGGCTAAGCTTATGTTTATAGTCTAATCAATTATATGTCTTGGCCTTGTCGTTTTTGTGTTGAATGGAAATTTATGTTATCTATGATTTTGCGTCTTTGATATGTTAATTCTTTGAATAATTGTGGAGAAGAAGATATCTCACACATGAAGACAATAAATATGAGTATGCTGACAGGAGAAACACACATTGAAACTTCCATGTCTTTGAGTATGCTGACAGGAGAAACACACATTGAAACTTCCATGTCTTTGAATAACTGAGAGTCAAAAGCGAGTGCTTTAGAGTGGCTTTGGATCTTTAATTCCAAGGAGCACTCTGGTTGAGTAGAAAAGTCCAGAACTGAATAATAAAATTAGAGAGGGAACAAAAAACTCTGACTTGATAATTGCTAATTGTTCTAAGACCAGCAGCAATATCATTTTGACCAATTTGAGTCAACTGTGTAAAGAGCCTTCGAGAAGTCCTCAGGTCTTGGGAGTGGCAAAATTTGCACCATGCCTGAAACTTGTTCCTATTGAATTTGGACTTCGGTTTCAAAATGGATGTGGCAAAACCAGAGACTAATGGCTCAAAATTGTTGGATACCATAGACTTACTGGTATCAGTCTGGTTACCAACATTTAAATGGAACAATTATAAAATAAATAGTCACATCATCATTCAGTTAATTATGTACACAAAAAACTAATGGAAGTAAATGAAGTGACGAACAACACTTATTTTTAAAATTTTAGGGATTATATCGCTCATTGGATACATTAGGGATGAAAAGCACAAATCATGTAAATTCTAGAGACCAATAGTGTCTTTTGGCTTAAAATTTATTAATGTCTTTTTCTTTTTCTTTTTCTTTTTTTGGAAATTAAAGGGTTATCCATAAAATACAAGTCACATAATTACAAGTAACAATTTAGTAGCAAAAGCACAAAACAAGTCAAAAAGTAAACCGAGGGTAAGAAAAAAAGAAAAGAAAAAAAGACAACCTTCTGCTTGACTGAATGTCACAAACCTAATATTCATTTGGTTCATTGTTCAAATTATAAGTCTAAGAACCAAACTAAGACTCACGTCAAAGTTTAAGAATTATATTAAACACTTCTTTTTTAGATTACATTTGAATTTAAGGAATTAATCAATATATTTTTAGAATTAATTATTAGTTCCAATTACTTGATATGAATTTTAACGCTACATTATGGATTTAACACTTGAGGATTTTCTCTTAAAAAATACACTTGTGTTATGAATTTTAAATGAAAATTTTAAATTCACATATTAGTAAAATTTAAATATATCTATGAATTTTATTTAAAAATTTCATCAATAGAAAAAATTTTACTTTTCATATTTTATTCAAAATGATTTAAACTAATATTTATGTCTAAATTTTTTTCTTCAAGTACTTCCATCCATTTTTTTTTCCAATCTCCTAACGAATCCTTGCTTAAGAATTAATTAATTTTATTATTTCCATTCCAATTTATCTTATTTTATTGCTTATATTAATTAACATTTTTCAATATTGGTTTTTAATCTTTTCCCTCAAATCAAAATCCTGGCTCAGTTGATGCCTGGCTCCACACTTCATTTACAAAGTTATTTTTTATTTTTTCTCTCTCTTTCTTTCTTTTCTTTCTCTGAATGCTGAGTAAAACCACCAATTGACGGTATGTAGTTGATGTTCACAGCATTCTTTACGCAATGTACATGAAGTTCACAAAGACTCTTTCAACAAATTTCTTTTCTTTTGCTTAATAAAGCCGCCAATTGACGGGATGTTCAGAAGAATCTTTACACAAATTGAAGGTTTGTCGGATTTGACTTTCGTTCTGGTTTTTGGGCACTAGTGACTAGACACGGTTTCAATTTGTACCTCTCTGCTCTAAATTCTAATGAAATAATGAGTGGAATGAATTCAATTTTGGCAAATTCCATGTAAGCCAAAGAAAACCTTGTATCACATAAGTCTCCTAAGTGGCGGGAGCCACATTTACTTCACTAGTTGATTGCACCCACTGAAATTTGATTTAAAAATATCATCAAAACAGAATTTGATTTTTTTTTATATAAAATATTGAAGAGATTTGATACTTTTCTACAGTTTCACCCACTAAAAAGAGTTTGTGAGGTCAAATATGAATTTTTTTTTGGGAAAATTACACTTTACCATCCTCAACTATCACCCCTTTTTCACTTCACCCCCTGTAACTTTAAAAAGACCCCCTAAACTAATCCAATTGCACGGCCGTTACCCCTTGAGGCCAAAATCGAGTTAAAATAGACGGAATAGAGCAACACGTGACACGCACGTTAAAATAGATCCAGGACCCACCAGAACACCTAGAGCAACACGTGACACGCACGTACCAATTTTATTTTTATCTAAACCCCGAAATGCCCTTACCAATCCCCTTTTAACCAAAATTTTTATCTAAACCCCGATAATAGCCCTTGGCGGTCATCCCCTAGAGACATTCGGAATGGCAACCAAAATAGAAGGCGAGATTAGATCCGCTGGCGGTCATATAGAGACTTAGGAATGGCAGTGGTGGGTCTTGATTTTGGTTGAACTAGAAGGCGAGATTCAGAAAGATCCGCTGTGATCCGGAGAGCTCCGCTTTTGTACCGGGTTTGGGTCTTGATTTTGGAGATTGAACTCTCCGTGTCATACCGGTAGTGAAGCAACGCAAGCTTAGCAGCTCTTCCCATTTCCAGTGGAGTCCCAACTCTCCGTATCCGGTGGAAAAAGCTCCGATCATCTTCCCATGATAGTCGTTATTGAGCCGATAAATCCGATCGGCTTCGGATCTTGACCAAATCCGAGCTACTCTTCCGTGAACGAAGCTTATGAGATGTGGTGGCAAATGGGATTTTGGCAAGAAAACTGGCCACCACGTGGCACTGTTTGAGAATCCATTTTCTGGGGGAAGGCTTATTGGCTGATCAAATTTCGGTGGTGGCAAATTTTTGTTTGGCCAAGAAAACTTGCTGACTGTTTGATTTCGGTGAGCTTGGGGGAAGGCTTTGCTGTAAATTAAAAGAAATATAAAGAGACAAGACCAAGAATTTAGCTCATCAGAGTTTGGCCATGTCAAATCTCTCTATCAGAGCTTATTTCATAGTGGTCATCCAATTAAAAGAAATATAAAGAGACAACCAAGAATTGCTCTGTATCTCTCTAGTTGTATTCAACTTGTGTAGTGGTCATCTACAAAGAGAGTTGCATATATAGCAATTGCATCTGATGTAATGATGAAGGAGCTGTAGTGGCATTGCACTACTTTAAAAGCCATTATCACACAGAAGGCAATAATGCCTAATACGGTTGAAGCGTTTAGCATGGATTTTGGTTAGAAGGGGATAAGGACTTTCAGGATTTAGATAAAAATAAAATTGGTAAAGGTGTTCTGGTGAGCCCTGGATCACGTGCGGTCATGTGTTGCTATTCCGTCTATTTTAACTCGATTTTGGCCTGGGGGTAACGGCCGTGCAATTGGATTAGTTTAGGGGGTCATTGATACTTTTTACATCTTGGTTTATATTGACAAATTTAGTTAAATTCTTTATTAGTTAGTACAAAATTCACTTTATTAGTTAGTACATAGGAAAAAGTATTTTATGTAACATTCATCCCTTTCATCCTATGAACTTACATTATATACCCACACTACCTCTATCCATAACATTACATACTCCCTTTTTCTTTTCTATAACATCCCTCTCACTAGATTCGGATTCTGTGTTATTTTTGTCCATGGGGCCAGGTGCCTCATTATGGGTCACCATGCCCACAGTATTTTCTTTTTGAATGGTGGCATTCTTAAGGATTTTCACCACCATTCAGGTCTAACTTCGCACCAAAAAAAAAAAAAAAGAAATAGAGCACAAAAAAAGAGAGCTACTTACTAAGATTCCTTATTCAACAATATAGCAAGTTCAACAATGATCCTTGAACATATTTCAACAATAATATTTCATTACAATGGTAAAAGATCTTTGTCTTGCGTGTTAAAATGAATGTTATGTAGAAAACGACATGTTTAAGCAGTATGATCGTGTCAGGAGTCTTGTAACTACAACTGACATTAACTGATCTCTTTTACAAGAAGAACTAAGATTCAAATTTCTCCACCCTCAACTATCGAATTATAAAAAATAAAAACGTATGGTCCCTCATAAGGCAGGAAAAATTTCCCTTTTGGGTCGAGCAAAGCTTGATTCCTCATTCTTAGGACGAAGTCACCTTCTTTGAATTTTGGCTTGAATGCTCTTTCGATTCTCCTTTGGTACAATTGTCCATGGCAAAATGTGGTCATATGTTACTTGTGTATCTGGTTGAGTTGCTCACGTGAATGACAGATTTTCTTCTAATTTTTATTGTCGATTCTATGTTGAGGTTTGATAACAGATGATGTTGCTTGGAAACATTTTCATTTATATGAGATAAAAAATGAAATAGAATGAAAGAGAGTATTTTTGTTCAATTTGTAGAAAACCTAGTTTGGTTTTTGTTTTTAAAAATTGTTCTAAAAACACAAACTAGAAAACAAAAAGGCAAAACTGAAAAACACCTAAAAGATGTTAAAATTAAATAAATGCTCTAAAAAATTGGAGGAAATTGGAGGTTTTCATGTTTTTCCCAAACTGCACCTAGTGAGTTTAAGGAGTTTAAGGCATGATTTTTAAGATTTGTTTTTAAAAACACTCAGCCACAACTTGTGTTGACCTCACCACTTTTAGTTTTAAGTTAGGAAAAAATGATTTATAAAAAGCTCACCAAACATGGTTGCTTTTCAAATATTTATAAAGAAAAAAAATATATAGATTCCCCCAAAATTCTTTACATTTTTATATGCCCACTCTGCCACTCATATGACTTTCTTAAATATATAGATGTCTCCAAACTCTTAATTCTAGTTCCTCATCTGCTCACAATGCTCATGTATAAGCGAGGGGTATGGTTTTGCCTCACATGTAATTACTAAAATGCCGAATAGTATTGGGACAGAATTATTGGTGGCTCCAAATCCTATTGGTTGATAGACAACTAAACAAGGAATACGAAATTCTTCTTTTGACTTTGACAATTAATAGATCTCCTTCTATTAAGAAAACACATAAATAATCAACTGAAAATAAGAATTTAAGCCAATTTTTAATAACAAATGTGACTCTCTAGCCCAATTTGCCACCCGTTTGACAATTTTGTTAAAGAGCCTAAAGCTGAAAAATAGATTTAAGCTAAAGTTGAAATTCTTTTTATATTTATTTTAATCAGAAACTATTATTAAAAACAGAAACATAACTAGGAGAATACATATTTGCAAACTCATCATTGAGATAGATGCAAAAGTTATTGTAGATCTTATTTACTCTGAAACTGCTGCATCTCAAGACTCTCATCCCTATAGTGCTTTGATTTCTAATTGCAAGTTCCTGATGCTTTTGAGGAGGCTCACCTCCGTCATGTACACCGTAAACGTAATTTTAGTGCAGATCTTTTGTCCGAAGAGAGAAACTTTTCTTCAGATGTAGTTTTAAAATTTGTTTTTCCTTCTTCCTTTTGTTATAAGCCAATTATTAGCCGATATTTTGGGTATTTCTTACCCTAGACTCTTGTAATTTTGTTTTTGTTTTAATGCAATTTCCTTTTCACCCAAAAAAATAAGAAGTGATCTTGTTAAGATCTTCATTACAAACCGACACAAGCAAGAAGGACCAGAAAGTAGAATCCACATCAATAGGCCCTCCAAAACAATTTTTATGGGACCAGCCCACTAGAACATGGGGGGCTCTACTAGCTAGTCTAGCTAGCCTCCTAACCCAATGAACAATTTAAAGAAGGTGATTAGGAAGAAGAGAAGAAAGTTGAAAACATTTGAGCTTTAGAATTAAATCTCTTTAATGACTTATCCAATTTTAATAAAAATAGTGAACTAACAGAACTACAGAAGTACCCATGCTTATTTTATTAAAAAGACACCTATGCCCACTTTTTATGTGAGAGAGGGAGCATAATAACCCAATAATAGAAAATGGACATAGTTTTCTTTCAAATCCAGTTTGGACATATTATTTGAAAAAATCACATGACTCATTAAAAAGGTCATATAACTAAAAGTACATGTAGACGGTTTATTTACTTGCCACGTAGTGGGTTGGAGGAAAACTATTTCCATAGAGAATTGCATTTACCTCTCTTACTGAAATTGTAATTTCCATTTTCATTGTAACCTCAAAATAACACAGACCCATCAACTAAAATTGAAAACCAATATCAGAATTAGCCAGTTGGGAGTAGTTCAGGAGTTTTGCTAAAATTGAAACCATTTTCATTTTTATAAGGGCCCAGCTTATGCCTGAGGAGTTTTGCTCAGAGAGCTCAGGACTCAGTTATTTTTGGTTTCCTGCGAAAATTCTAAGATTTTGCAATGTGAAAAGAAGCAATAGTTTGTTACCACAATGACCAGTATGGTGTGCTTCTAGAAAGCTGAAGATATTTTAGGTTTCAGTGTTTCACACTTAAACTCATGATATTGCACGATGCAAAAAGCATGATCAGTATGTTACTTAGAAAATTCAAAAGAGTTACGCGTCACACCGAAAGCAATGTAAAAAGCATCAGTTAGCACCTGAAAGTCAAAAAAGTTTTGAAGGCTCCTCTGGCTTGCATACACTGAAGTGGCAACATAGAAAGAGAGCGGAAGATGGAGCTCGTACCAGTACGTGTGAAGAACAGGGTCTGTGATTCCTACTACTTCGTTAGCTGGCACTGAAGTGATCAGCAAAGAGATTCGGCGGCCCGAGCCTGAGAGCTATATATATATATGTTTCAAAGATTCTGATATGGGTTTTCAAATTTTTTTTTTTTTGTAAGATTTTATTTAACACAAAGAACAACTATTCAATACAAACAAATCGCAACAGACCTGCTGTAGCAACTATGACAAGCATGTTAGATATTTGTTATCTAAGTAGGTTGTAATATAGTTTTAATGTGTATAAAGGATTTGCAAGAATCCAGTCGCCTGGTACAGTATCCACTCGACTGGATTTGGAGGTCTAGAGTCTTTGCCTGACTCAGTCGCCTGGACCACCAATCCAGTTGACTGGATGTCATGCATCTGGCTGATCCAGTCGCTTGGATTGGTGGTCCAGTCGACTGGATGTCGTGCCTGGGAGTTTCTATCTGACTCAGTCGCCTGAACCACTAATCCGGGCGACTGGATCTCGAAACTAGAAGGCAGTTATAGGCAGTTATAGGCAGTTAAAGGTAGTTATTGTGCCTTTTCATGGTGACTATTGATTGTTATTCACTTGTAATATAAACAAATTTCTTGTTTAGTTATTATATGCATAAAACTTAATTGTTCTAAGAAGTTTTTAAGAGTAAAATTGAATTGCTATCATTTACTCTTGGGTTTTGTTGTATCCTGGAGACTATTTGCTTGAACCCTTAGCAATCTCTGAGGAGAGGGGGCAAATCTAGTCTTAAAGCATTTCTTTGTCTCCATAGGTGGTAAAGCCAAGCCCACACCAGGCCAGCTTGATCAAGATGGATCTATAAGCCCCTTTCCTTTAAGATGAGCAACACCCCATTGGACTATTTCCTGCCAACTTGCTTTAGCCTATGAAACTAGGCAACAACCCATAACTTGATTCCAAATTCTGACAATCTCCATTGGAGCAAATTCTTGAAGAACCAAATGAAAGATAAGGAATTGAACACAAGTGAGGCAAATGTTGTTGATGAAATTGTGGCCATGGTGAGTGAAATGCAAATCGGTATGATCACCGAAGTGCACATGGCTAGTGCAGCAGAAAACTCATCTGAATGGTGGTATGATTCTGGTGCAACAATTCATGTTTGCAACAACAAGCTGTTCAAAGAGTATGTGGAAGCGGGCAATGGGAGGTCCTAATGGGCAATCATAACACCGCTAAAGTGCTTGGAACAGGAACAGTGGAGTTGATATTGAGTAGTGGAAAGAAACCGTACTCACCAATGTGTATCATGTTCTTGATATCAAGAAGAACTTGGTTTCTGCTAGTCTTTTGTCTAAGAATGGTGTAAAAGTTGTCCTTGAGTCAGACAAGCTTATTTTATCTAAGAATGATGTATTTGTTGGTAAAGGTTATTCTTGTAATGGCATGTACAAACTCAATTTAATTATTAATAAGAGTGATGTTGGTTGTGCTTATATTGTGGATTCTTCTCTTTTGTGGCATGCTAGATTAGGACATTTGAATTTCAAGTATATGAAATACATGTCAAAGCATTGGCTTATATCTTATAAACAAGATGTGCATGATAAGTGTGAAATCTGTATTGAATCTAAGATAAGAAAGAAGCCCTTTCCCTCCACTAATAGAGATTCACAATTGTTAGAATTAGTTCATTCCGACGTTTGTGAGTTGAATGGTATTTTGACTAGAGGTGGAAAACGTTATTTATCACTTTCATAGATGATTTCTCTAGGTATACTTATGTCTATCTAATGAGAAATAAAGATGAATCATTTGATATGTTTAAGAAATATAAAACAGGTGGAAAATCAAAAGGATAAAAGAATTAAAGTTCTTAGAAGTGATAGAGGTGGTGAATATTTTCCACAAGAATTTATCAATTATTGTGAGGAAAATGGACTAATTCATCAAAGGTCAGCCCCTTATACACCCCAACAAAATGGCTTAGCTGAAAGAAAGAATAGAACATTAGTTGACATGTTGAATGTGATCATAAGTGCAAGGCTACCTTTCAACTTGTGGTGAAGCTTTGCTTACTGCATGTCATGTGCATAATAGGGTTCTATCTAAGAAAATTTAGTCATCTCCATATGAGTTATGGAATGGTAGGAAGCCTAATTTGAGTTATTTTAAAGTGTGGGGGTGTATAGCCTACTTTAGAGTTCCAGATTAAAAGAACCAAGCTTGGACCTAGAGCTATCAAAAGTGTGTTTGTTGGTTACGTGAATTCAAGGCTTATAGATTGTTGGATTTAAGTTCCAACACTATAGTAGACAAGAGATGTTGAATTCATTGAGAACAAATTTATAAATGATTCTCAAATAGAACCAAAACAAACACAAGAATCTGACTCATTGGTTAATGATTCTCTTAGTGGAAACAAGAGAATAGAACCAAGTTCACCAAGTGAACAAAGGAGGAGTCAAAGGGTAAGAAAAGAAAAGGATTTTGGTCCTGATTTCATTTCATACCAAGTAAATGTTTACCTTGTAGAAGGAAACAGAGAAAAAGTCCTTAATAAGTTTCCTTTTGTAGGAAATGTAGAAGAAGATCCAAATACTTATAATGAAGCTATGGCTTCAAGAGATGCAGCTTTTTGGAGAGAAGCTGTTAATGATGAAATTGACTCAATATTGTCCAACAATACTTGGGTCCTAGTGGATCTTCCTCCAGGTTCTAATACCATTGGTTGTAAATGGGTATTTAGAAGAAAATATAGAACTGATGGATCTATTCAAACCTTCAAAGCAAGGTTAGTGGCTAAAGGATTTAGGCAAATGGAGGAATAGATTACTTTGATACCTATGCACCCATTGCTAGGATCACATCTATTCGTGTGCTAGTAACACTTGCATCCATTTATAAGTTGGTGGTACATCAAATGGATGTAAAGACATCTTTCCTTAATGGGAATTTAGAGGTCTATATGGATCAACCGGAAGGCTTTGTGCTTCTAAAATGAAAGGAAAGTTTGTAAGTTGGTTAAGTCATTATATGGCTTAAAACAAGCATCAAAACAATGGCATGAAAAGTTTGATACCGTTATTCTAGCTAATGGTTTCAAACACAATGGAGCTGACAAGTTGTCTACTCTAAATTTACTGTTGAGTATGGAGTCATTGTGTGCTTGTATGTGGAGATATGCTTATCTTTGGAACAAATATGCTAGGTGTATGTGAAACCAAGAAGTACTTAGCTTCAATGTTTAAGATGAAAGATCTTAATGAAGCAGATACTATCTTAGTATCAAGTTGACATAGTGAGGATATGCATTATGTCAAAGTCATTACATTGAGAAGGTGCTTCTTAAGTATAAGCATCTTAATGTTAAAGAGGTAAATACACCATTTGATTCCAATTATAAGTTAGTTGAGAATACTGGAAGGGCGATTGCATAGCTCGAGTTTGCTAGTGCAGTAGGAAGCATGATGTATGCCATGCATTGTACAAGACCAGATGTAGCCTTCGCAGTAAATAGACTTTCAAGGTATACTAGTAGCCCTAGTGCAGAGCATTGGAAAGCTATTGCAAGAGTCCTTGGTTATTTAAAGAAAACCAAAGATTTAAGACTCTATTATTCTGGTATCCAGCTGTGTTAGAAGGATATTCAGATGCTAATTGGGTAACTAGTGTGGGTGATAATAAGTCAACATTTGGTTGGATATTCACTCTTGGTGGGGGTGCAATTCGTGGGCATCTAAAAAGCAATCATGTATCTCTCATTCGACTATGAAATCTGAGTTCATTGCTTTGGCTTCGGCGGGTAAAGAAGCAGAATGGCTGAGGAACATGTTTTATGATATAGAGTTGTGGCTACAACCGATGCCAACCATATCTGTTTATTGTGATAGCTAAGCCACCATGTCTAAAGCATACAGTAAGATCTATAATGGAAAATCTAGACATATTAGTCTAAGACATGAGTACGTAAGACAATTAATAGAAGATGGTGTTATTTCTATTGTCTACGTAAAGTCAAGTGGTAATCTTGCTAACCCTTTTACCATTGGAATGGGTAACTTCCATTGGAATGGGGCTAAAACCTTTCTGAAAAGAATCACCAACAGTGGGAACCCAACCTTGAGTAGATTCATTTGAAAAAGGTTTAAAGGGTAATAACAAGCTGTTGATTCGTGATTAGTAAGAGCACTAAATTTTGTGTCCCATTCAGGATGGAATAGTGCAGTGTTACGTTAGTAGGATGAGTTTTACTCTTAATGAAGTTCAAATCAAGTGATGTCTGTGTAACAGAGACATAAAGAAGGAACTTCACCTTTGTGAACATAGGAGTGGTGCCGCTTCTAACAAGAGTTAAGGTTTTCTCTTGTAAATTTCACTAAGCCAGGTAGAGCCAAGGCCATAAAAGTGCTAAAAAATAGAAGAACTTCTTTGTTAAAGATCATTGTTATGTGTGTGTATTATTTTCAGTTTTAAGGAAAAGAGTTTTTGGTTTAAGTGAATGAGCCACCAATAACTTTTTGAAACTTTGAAGTGATTACACTAGGAGAGGGTTTAAGTTGAAAGACACCTTCTTTGATGCATAAGCTTTGTGTGTGCTATAGACTAAACAAGAAATATTACAACCTAGTGGGGGATTGTTAGATATTTGTTATCTAAGTAGGTTGTAATATAGTTTTATTGTGTATAAAGGATTTGCAAGAATCCAGTCGCTTGGAACAGTATCCAGTCGACTGGATTTGGAGGTCTAGAGTCTTTGCCTGACTCAGTCGCCTGGACCACCAATCCAGTCGACTGGATGTCATGCATCTAGCTGTCATCGGGATTGGTGGTCCAATCGACTGTATGTCGTTCCTGGGAGTTTCTGTCTGACTCAGTCGCCTGGATCCCTAATTCAGGCGACTGGATCTCGAAACTGGAAGGCGTTATAGGCAGTTAAAGGTAGTTATTGTGCCTTTTCATGGTGACTCTTGACTTTTATTCACTTGCAATATAAACAGATTTCTTGTTCAGTTATTATATGCAAAGTTCTGTTTTAAGAAAATTGAATTGCATCATTTACTCTTTTTGTTGTACGAGACTATTTGCTTGAACTTAGCAATCTCTGAAGAGAGGGAGCAAATCTAGTTTAAAAACAGTGATTCTCGTCCTCAAAGCCTTGTTCTCCTTTGTATCCCCTAAATTTCCTAACAAAGCATTATAGACAACCGAGACTAATCTTGACAGCGAAAGCACAACAGTGATTGATGATTTCAATTCTCCCTTTAACATCCTTTTTTAAAATACTAATGAGTTGTTCCTCAGTGTAGACATTTCCTGAATGGAGGATGGCATTTCTTTGTCTCCATAGGTGGTAAAGCCAAGCCCACACCAGGCCAGCTTGATCAAGATGGATCTATAAGCCCCTTTCCTTTAAGATGAGCAACACCCCATTGGACTATTTCCTGCCAACTTGCTTTAGCCTATGAAACTAGGCAACAACCCATAACTTGATTCCAAATTCTGACAATCTCCATTGGAGTAGTCTAGCTTTAGTTGGGAGCTTATTGTGCATAGCAACCCAACCAATGAAAGCATGCCTGGGAATAGCAAGAGGGAACCAAAATAGATTATACCAATCTACTCTATTACATTTGGTTCAGATTTCATCCCAAGTGTCAGCACAAGAGAACTTATGAGAATCAGACCATAGAGCTCTATCTTCATCCCTTAAAGGGATCAAACACAACTTTGCTTTGAATGACCACTAAGTCCTCAGACCTTGCTGGCCTCCAACACCAGGTTTTGTCTTTTACGACAGAGTTTAAGGTGACTTACAACATCATATGTAACTATGACCATAATTATCAAGTAAAGCCCCTTCAGGAAGCCATGAGTCAAGCCATAAGAAGATTTTCCAGCCATCCCCAACTTCAAAACTCATAAACTTCATTGCTTCCCACTTTTAGTTAATGGGTCCGTGTTATTTTGAGGTTAAAATGGAAAATGGGATTTTCAATTTTTAATGGGTGGGTTTGGTGGATAAAATGAGAATTTCAATTGGAAAAGGGAGGGTTAAATTGTACATATGTTAATTTATGTTAGTTAATTTAAAGAGTAATTATAGAATACTCTCATATTTTTTCATCTCACATGAATGAAGGGTTCGTTAATTAAATTATGTACTCTTAAAATATTTTATAATCTAAGGGCTTCTTTAGTCTTTTGACCATTTGATGTAACATGCATATCATTTGAGGTATGCATGTTACTTCACTTGACTAAAACAGTATGAGTTCAAAAAATTTCCACTATAATTTTCCAAGTTTAACATTATTTAAGTTGCTAGGGAGGTGAAGTCAATACCGAATCAATTACATCTATTTTTCCGTAACAACTTTGACTCATGTTTTGTCTTTGAACGGCTTCACATACCTCTTCAAGGTGTGCACAGTGCATGGCTCTGAAGTCTGAAGTATTGTATTTAAGGCCCATATTTTCTTCTCTTCAGGCAAAGAAAACCGAGGAAATATTACACCATTAGAAAATCAATGAAAGCTGTTTCACCTCTTTTCGTATACTCTTTCTTATTCTCTTCCTTGTTAAGAATTACCTCCACTACACTAGACACTATCACTCCGAGTCATCCCATCAGAGATGACCATGGTGAGACTCTGGTGTCAGCTGGTGGAACCTTTGAATTGGGATTCTTCAGCCCAGGTATTTTGAAAAACCGATATGTGGGAATATGGTACGTGATCTCTAAGGGTACAGTTGTATGGGTAGCCAACAGAGAAACCCCACTTGAAAATCACTCTGGAGTTTTAAAGGTCACGGACAATGGAATTCTTGTCCTTGTTGATACCACAAATAATACTACTATTTGGTCATCCAGCAATACATCAAGAACTGCAGGGAATAATCCAACTGCACAGCTCTTTGATTCTGGAAATTTTGTTGTGAAAGACAAAATTATTGATCAACCAGATAAGATTTTGTGGCAGAGTTTTGATTATCCTTGTGACACATTACTGCCGGATATGAAAGTTGGATGGGACTTAGCAACTGGTCTAGATAGGTATCTAACATCTTGGAAGAGCACAGAAGATCCTGCCCATGGTGAGTATATAGGAAAGTTGGATCGTCGAGGGCTCCCACAGTTAGTTGCTATGAAGGGAGGCAAAATAAAGAGTAGACCAGGGTCTTGGAATGGCCTTTATTTTACAGGGTTTACTTGGCTAAGGCCTAATCCATATTTCAAGTATGAATTCGTGTTGAATGAGACAGATGGTCTACCTACGTGTATAAGCTCCTAAACAAATCTATTTTCTCAAGGTATGAATTCGTGTTGAATGAGAAAGAGTTCAATATTATTAGATGTAATTGTGGCTAATTAGAGTTTTCCTTATTAGTGTAATCCTAAAAGCCTATTAAAAAGAGGCTCCCATACTTAATAGTTTAAAACAATCACATTATGAATAAAAATATTATGATTAGAGAACGATTCTCTTGTCTTGTTTGGCAGTGATTCCAAACAAGATTTCAAGGAGATTCTAGATGGTGATACTTAGGATTTGTCTTGTTTTATCTTTATTTTCCGTTTTTCCTATTTTCAAATCATTCTTTCTGGCATCAGGTATGTATTGAACCCATCAGGCATTGGGCAGCGGTTTAGATGGACGGATCACACACAGAGTTGGGACCTTTTATCTACATCCCAGGCTGATCAGTGTGAAAATTATGCAACCTGTGGCGCATACACTAGCTGCAATATCAATAGGTCTCCTGTATGTGAATGCTTGAAAGGATTTATTCCAAAATCTCCAAAATCTTGGAATTCAGCAGATTGGTCGGATGGGTGTGTTCGAGGAACTCCACTGGGTTGCAATGATGGATCAGATGGGTTTCTCACGTACAAGGGGGTGAAATTGCCTGACACATCTTCTTCTCGGTATGATAGGAACATGATGAGTCTCAAGGAATGTGAAGAATGGTGTTTGAAAAACTGCTCCTGCACAGCATATGCAAATTTAGATATTAGGAATGGAGGAACTGGCTGCTTGCTTTGGTTTGCTGAACTGGTTGATATGGTAGAAGTTGCAGTGGGTGGGCAAGACCTCTATGTACGTGTGCCCGCTTCAGTACTAGGTATCCTCTTTGCTCTTCTTCTTCTTCTTCTTCTTCTATTTGGATTTGTGTAGTTTTCTTAACCCGGTTTGGAAAATCTCCTCCAACCCACTACGTGGCAAGTAAATAAACATCTACATGTACTTTTAGTCACATGACTTTTTTATGAGTCATGTGATTTTTCAAATAATACATGTGGATATTTATACACGTATATGTTGAAAGAGAATTTCTCCAAACCGGGTCGAAGGAAAACTATGTCCTTGGATTTGTGTGCTTAGAATTTTGGTACAGTATGTAGTCAGTTTACTGCAATCCACTAGTTCATATACTTTAGTCAAATTTTAATGAGTCATGTGACTTCTTTAAATAATACATGTGGATGGTCTTAAAGCTTTTATTAGTAAATTAAAAACTACTAAAATTGGTTTATAGCCAAACCATTCCAAATTCTATCATCAAAAGTTCCTGAAATTTCAAAAAAATTATATATATATATTTTATTTTTTAAAAATTATTTAAACTTTTACTTTACCATAATTTTATGTTCTAATAAAAGTTGTGTCTTTTACACCACATATGACGTACTTTTACCAAGTGGTTCATTTACAATGATAGTTTACTTTATGTTAAATTCTATTAATAAATTTTCAAAAAGTTAGAAAATATTATTCCATATTACCATAATCATCTATGGTCCATCAATTTAACGGAAACAAAATGATTAGTAAAAGAGTTTGATAATTCCAAAAAATATTAATGGATGAGACATTGCTTATTATAAAAAGTTACGGGAATGATAAAAACTCAGTCTCAAATGATTTTATTTTATTTTATTTATTTTTTGTTTTTTAAACTCTATTTTGTTGTTCACTTTCAATGCCATTATTAAATTTTTTACATTTACATATGATTTCTTATTCATCCGTGCATTGTAAGGCTATAGTACTTGTAATAGTATAAGGTCTGCTCTGATGCTGTATTCACTCATCCATTGCAGTATAATTTGAATTAAAGGTCTCACTTAATACTATTGTAAGCAAAAAAAAATTTATAACAGATATTCTCTAAGCTTACCCGTAAAATACATTGAAAAAAACTAATGTGACACACCATATACTAACAAATATAAGTTCATTAACTCTACTTTTGAACTTTCAGATCATATTGAGGAAAAAAAGCACTTGTTGGAAGAAAAAACAAGGAAAAATCATAGTCTGCAGCGCAATAGTACTCATGGGAATGCTAATACTTGGGCTGAGCTCATTTGTATGGAGGATGAAACTTAAAAAGCAAGGTAATTTACAAGACATGGACTGATATTTTCTGAGGCATGAGAATAGATTTTAACTAGTTGCAAACTCGTGCAATGCACAAAAATGAATTAAAATTAAATCTAAAAAATTATTGGTCTAACTATGATTTTTATTGTCTTTTATATTTTATCTAAATATGAAAATTGATAATTATTAAAAGACATTTATTATTATTGTGTTTATATATAAAATATATTATAGTATTAGGCATTTATTATGATTGTGTTTATATATATGGAATAATATATTATTTCTATTAAAGAAAATATAATATGTCAAGATTCTAATGAGATGTTTAATTATAGAATAAAATTTAAATTCAATTAAAATATATATATATTAA